>CM077673.1:185890477-186518810 GCA_039707655.1 Elymus sibiricus
CCTTGCCCTTACAAACTTCTTGGTTCAACTCCACAACACGAAGTAGGAGGCTCCCAAGCGACACCTAACCAATCTAGGAGGCACCGCCCTCCAAAAGGTAACAGGCTCGGTAATGTCGATGAACTCCTTGCTCTTGTGCTTCAAGATGATATACTCCTCAACACACAATCACTCTCTCATAGATTTGGCTTGGTGGAAGAGATGGGATTGGTGGAAAGCAACTTGGGGAGGCTAGAAATCAAGATCCATCTGGTTGGAGTGGAAGATCTTGACCTCAACACAAGAATAGGTGTATCTCTCTCAGAAAACTGGATGGGGCAAGTATGGAATAGTTCTGAGTGCTACTCTTTTGAGTAGGTGGTGGTGGAGGGGTATATATAGGCATCCCCAAAAATCCAACCGTTACACACAAAATGACCAACTCGGTGACACCGATGTGTAAATCTCGGTGGTACCGAAGTGACCAAAAGGTGGCAACTTTTGAATCTCGATGAGACCGATATAGGAAACTCGGTTGCACCGATAAGGTGACCAACGGTCAGATTGACAATCTCGGTGACGCCGATCCAACAATCTCGGTGGTACCGATATTGTGAATTTGCATAACAGAAAGTTGGCAACCTAAACTCGGTGGCACCGGGATTGAATCGGTTGCACCAAAGTGGCTAGGGTTTGGCTGGGTCTGTCTGAGGTTGAGAATCGGTGGCACCAGGATAGAAATGTTGGTTGCACCGATTTTGAGTATTTGGCTTTGGACAGACTTTGGTGGGAGAGCTTGTGGGTGTTTTTAGTGACTATCACTTGTGCACGTCTGAGCATTTTGTTCACCAACAAAACCTTACCCCCTTTTAATAGTATTGGTTTTGCTATGGACTCAAAGTGATTTCTCACAAATGTAAAATGTAGAGTCCTCTTCCTTGAAGCTTTGCCAACCTATTTCCTTGCATATTGGGGTATTCCACAATCTCCACAATCCTTTTGCCAATCCTATCATTGAACATTTCCTGAAATATACTTAGTGGAAACATAAGTTCAATGACTTATATGTTGTTATTAATTACCAAAACCACCAAGGGAGCAAATGTGCTTTCAATCTCCCCCTTTTTGGTAATTGATGACAACATATAGATCAAAGCTTCGACATATGATATAATCAATGAATATAATCGTCGCTTTGAGAAGTATGTGATAAGAAAGAGCTCCCCCTAAATTTGTGCATTATTTTAAATTTGCGTTTGAATGCAAATGCACAATCGATTAGGTACATGGGGCACTTCTTCCATGTCACAGACATCATGGTGGTGTGCGAGAGTAATTAGAATGAACATCATAGCACAACACAATCAAGCAAAGGTGAATGATCATCTCATAAGCATTAAGATGATAGGAAATAGTAGCATCACACATAACGCGTATGATCAAACACCACAAACATGTATCACAAGCAACCAAAAGATCAAATGTTTTGAAAAAGCAATAAACACCAAACACTCTCTCACTCGAAGCCTAAAGATCTATATACACTTCTCCCCCTTTGGCAACAAGTTACCGAAAAGTTCAAAGGCATATATCTAAGCGTTCTTGGACTAATCTCCTCCGGTTGTTGATGAAGGAGTCGAGAGAACAGAGTCGGCGAAGATCTCTGCAGATGTCGTGGATGGAGTTGGAGTGGCAACTGGAGGAACTGAAACTGATGGAGCAGGAGCTGAGGTGACAGTAGCAGGAGCTGATGAAGAGGGCCTCAAGTCTGGAGCTGGCACAGTGGCTGATCAGGACTGAGTGGTAAACTGTGTGCCTGGCCTGAGAGGAGAACCATCCTCATCATCATCATCATCAGAAGAAGTCTGAGGAAGAGGCACTGAGTCAACTTCCTTGTTGAGCTCATTTATTGTTCTAGTCAGCCCATCCACCTTATCATTAAGGGTCTTGATCCTGTTCTCGAAGATCCTCACAAGACTGTTCTGGTTGTCCAGAATCCCCTTAATGTCCTTCTTCATGCCCTGAACTGATGAGATCAAAAGATCCATTTGCTCATTCCTGGATCTGGGGACCTGAGCACTAGTGGCTCTAGCTGTCTCTGCCTCTGCCTGAGCTGCAGCTGAAGTGGGATGATCTGGGTTCATCACCACAACGTTGTCCTTGAGATCTGGCTCTAGGGGCAAGTGGGGATGATCTAGAGCAAATATGTGCTTCTCCAACATTGAGTTGATGAGCATCTGGATGTAGGGTGCATAACAGCAAGAGCGTTTCTGATCAGCAGCAACCCTCTTGATTGTCTCAACAATCAAGTCCATGACTCTGATCCTGGTGGGTCTGTCGAGGTGGATCAACATGTTAATGGAGTAGCCTCGGATCATCTTGTCATCTCCTGACTTGGGCATCAAGGTATGCCTCAGAATAGTGTCCATGGTGCGGAGGCCAGCCTGAAGAAAGTAGATAGATCCTAGCCTGTGAGACTTCACATTATCAGCATGAATCTCATTGTACATGTTGGCCATAGCATTGTGGTTTGCCATGGATTCTGAGTAGACATCCAGGTCACCATCCTGGACCTTTGGGACTCCTAATATTTCAGCCCACTCCTCAACAGTAGACACATACCTTGCACCTTCAGTCATCCATACAATCCTACCATCTCCATAGAAATGTGCAGTGGAGTAGAATTGCATGATCATCTCATCATTCCAAGCAGTGAACTCTTTGCCAACAAACTCATCCAAACCAATGCAGTGTCCTCATTCTCCTTGATGAATTTCCATTCCACATACCGCATATCGCTCACAGCTGGACTCTTGTCAAACAGCACAGTTTCATAGAAATCCTGTTGCTCTCTGGTGAAGAATCTGTAGTCCACAGCTGTCTTCTTCCTTTGGGCATATGGATCAGCAGCTCTCCATGCCCTCAAGCCAGAGTCCTTCCTCTTCTTCATATCCTCAGCAAGTGCGTAGCTGGCATTATCTACTGGAAGGTGTGGCCTAAGCTTCATTAGGGCAGACATAGCATCTTCATCCTCAACTCTGGAGGCAGTCCCTTTGTTCTTCTCAGATGCTGGAATTTGCCTGGACAATCTCTTGGGCTTCTCAGCAGCAGGCTTCTTGGGTGCAGATTTAGTGCTCTTGGATGTGCCAGTCTTTGGCATAGCATCAGCCATAAGCTTCTTTTTCTTCTTGGGAGGGGCTTTCTCAACATGTTCTTCCTCCTCCTCAGCAGCAGCAGCAACAGCAGGGTCCTCAAACATGGAGGTCTGCCTGCCAATGACATAGACTATCCTCTTCCTAGCACCCTTCTTCTCCCCTGCCTTCTTAGGTATAGACTTCTTAGGGGGTGACTCAAGGTGAAGAGCCATCTTAGTCCTAGCACCTTCAGGTGCTCTCATAGCCTCAGAGCTAGCATACTCTTTCCTGACAACTCTCCTTGAAGAGGTAGCTTCATTTGCAGCTTTCTTGGCAGCCTTTTCTTGCTTCTTAGCAAGAATCTCCTCTGGAACGAAGTCTGAATCCTCCTCATCTGAATTCAGCTTCTTCCTAGCCCTTGTAGCAGCCTTGGGCAACCCATGAGAACTGGGGGTGCCTGGATCTGAAGATGAACTAGATTCAGGACTAGTGCCAGAATCCAATTCAACACTCTTCTCTCTGAAGTTGTTCTCACTGTCCTCAGCACTTGACATACTGACCCTGTGAATCGAGTACAGACGAGCAGAAAAGGACAAGTCATCACAAAATGTGGCTGGTTTTTGAAAGATTGAACAAAAGATTTTCAAAGTTTTGCATTCTGTCACATGCAAATCGGTACAGCCGAAGTAAAATTGTTGGTGCCACCGAGACTGACTATCTCATTAACAGAAACTTGGCACTCTTTTCGGTGGGACCGAAAAGAAGTACTCGGTTTCACCGAGACAGTTCTCAGCAACACAGACAGACAAATCAGTGAGACCAATTTGTTTACTTCGGTTCTACCGAGTTCCATCGGGCGGAAGGCAAACCCTAGAAAATCGATGGTTCGCTAATCTACGGAGTTTTCTCGAGGATAGAACAATGAGCAAACTGTGGCTTATAGAGAAAAACAACTTTATTGCGCAAGAATCAGATGGGAGCGCAAGAAAGATCGAATCTGTACCCTAGCTCGGTGACGGATACGCTACGGCGGCGACGGCGGCGAAGATGCCCGTCGACGGCGAGGATTCCCAGTGGCGGAGAGGCTCGGGAAGGCAAGGCGATGACCAGGGGGTCCTTCTGCGGCGGCTTAGGGTTTGAGGTGCGATGATTTGAAGATTGAAATTTCGAACCGTCGGGACCACAGACTATATACCCTTCACTGTCAGTGATACCGATTTTAAATTTTCGGTGTCACCGAGTTCCACAACTGTCAGCTGACAGGGAAACTCGGTGTAACCGAGAATATGAAATCGGTAGTACCGAGATTGAAAACCAGATCAACCCTAGGCATTCGGTGAGAACGGGAATTGTGGATTGGTTCCACCGAGATGCACTTGGGAGGTTTTAATGGTCAGTCCTTGACGATACGGAACTCCGAGTGCTCCACACACAGAGGGATCAAAAAGTACTTGTTCAAATTTTGTGATGCAGCATGAATAGAATATGAGGTGAGAAAGCATAGATAGCTAAAGAGTGGTCCTAGGCATTCTTGTCCATCCAATTGGCAAAAGATAAAACAAAAGCCGAATAGCAACAATTGGATGTCCTCGAATGAGAAAATAAATGCAGACCAACATGCTCACACAATAAGATGTCAAGTGAAATCATGACAAACATGCACATACACACTAGCATCTAACAAGCACTAGGGTGATGACGAAGTCATCTATATATGAGTATTTGACTTAGGAGCCAAGTAAGAATACTTGATCATAGGTCATACTCATCGTTTAAGCACAAGTGGGGTTACCACTTTTACATAAAGCATTTAATGTTGTCACATACTAAGAGATGCTTTGACTCAAGTCTTAGAGTAAAGCTCCCCCTTGATGTGACATCCGCCCATAAAAGGGATAGACTAACCTTGGGTTTTGTCGATGAAGACTTCATGTTGGTGAGGTAGTGGTGGATGCTCAAGGTTTATGAAGATCACCAAGAGTTGGGAGCATCCTTGTTGTTTCCTTGCTCTTCTCACCTACATGGGTTAGTCCCAACACACAAGAGACAAATACAAGGATATCTATGGACATGGAGTGCAAAACATGTGTGATGATGTCCATTGATTTGTTGATTACCTTGTCCCTTGCTTACCTTTGAGGGAATGTGTGACTCCTTGAATTATTGCATAGAGTTGATGTTGATTGCAAATAATTCTTTCCAATAATGAATGTGAGTGAATTTCATTGGCAGAGTCACCCCTCAAGAACTCACTAGTTCTTCTTCTTGGGGACCCACATCAAGTTGATGGGGATCCTTGGTGTTGTAGTAGCCTTTGTAGAAGTTGAGCTTGACGTAGCCTTGGGAACCCACTCCACCATAGCTAGGGATCCATCTTCATATGAGTCAATGTCCTCTTGAAGCTTGTGCTTGCCCTTGAGCTTGTGGTCTTGTGGTGGAAGGTCATCTTGAGTGCTTGTCCCCTTGGGAAGAGTATTTTCATACTTCTCCTTTCGAGGAACAAACTTGGGCTCGGGATATTGACCTTCTTCCCATTCAACTCCATTTGCGTTGAAGTAGCCAACACCACGATTCTTCCGGTATCCTCCGTGCTTGTGTACAATTTCATCAAATTGCTTACACCCGGCAAGACTCTTGTAGATACCTTTTTCTATAATTCCTTTCAATAAAGCATTTTCTTGCTCAAGTGTTACTTGGTTAAGAGAAACATCATTAGTGGAATCAATAGAACTACTAGAAGCAACATCATTGGGTTTAGCATTTTTATTGTTGCTACTAGATGAAGAACCTTTCTTGCCTTTGTTACTAGTTTGTTTAGATTTAACTTGTGGCATGAAAGTAGACAAGAGTAGTCGTTTGGCTAGATAAGATGAAGTCTTCTTTCGGAGATCGTCATTGATTGCTTTAAGAAACTCATGCTCTTGCTCCAAGTTGAGCTTCTCGAAGCGTAGCTTCTCATGAGTTCTTACAAGCTCTCTATGATCTTCAAGAGTAGATTCATGAGCTAACTTAAGAGTGTTTAGTTCTTTAGTTAGTTGTTCTATTTTCATCTTATCATCATCAATTGACTTATCTTGACTAGCATGAGAATTATCAAGTTCATTTTGACTAACATCACTAGTTTTATCAAAGAGCAAGTCATCATCACAAAGCAAATCATCTTCATCACTATCGAAATCAAGATACTCGGGGTGTGAAACCTTGGGGCCTTTAGCCATGAAGCAACTTCCACTCCCTTCGTTTGGTGAGTCAAATAGATCATGGGAGTTGGTAGTCACTCACTACTGGAATCAGCTTCTTTGCCGTCTGCCATAGCAGACGGCAAAGGCCTGCTTGGCGGACGGCAAAGCCATTGCCGTCCGCCAGCAGACGGCAAACAGTCCGGCCGAACGGGTGCCGGTAAAGGACACTTTGCCGTCTGCTGGCAGACGGCAAAGCCCCTGGACGGCAGACAAAAGGTGCCAGCCCCGTTAGGGGGCTAACGGCGCTCTTTGCCGTCTGCCAGCAGACGGCAAAGAGCTGCAGCTGACGTCAGGCGTCAGCTGGGCCAGCGCAGGCTCTTTGCCGAAGAAGAAAGCTCTTTGCCGTCTGCTTGCAGACGGCAAACAGGCCAAATAGGCCAGCCCAGATTGCACAGGCTGCTGCCACGTGGCCTATTTGCCATCTGCTAGCAGACGGCAAACCTCTTTGCCGTCTGCTAGCAGACGGCAAAGTGGCTATATAGCCCCTGTTTTTACTGTTTTCTCTTATATCAATTCATTTGCACATAAATTCACACACATATATATATATTCAGAATCACATAATAAGGCAAACATTATGTCTAGTCCATCACATAAAATGTCTCATCCACCACATAATAAACAACACATATGCAAATAATATGCAAGCCATATGGATATGGTCATCCAACACATACCAAATCAAAACATATGCAAGTTTCATTCATCTATACATACATATGCCAGTGTCAATTGTTGATCCTACAAAATCAAAACAAAATGGAAGGACAAGGACTCCATGAACGCAAGCTTCCGTGAAGTGAATCAAATCTGCAAAATGGGAAAGAAGGAAGTTAGAAGAAGAAGAAGACTAGAAGAAGAAGAAGATTGCTTACTTGTGTCATTTTAGAGCTAACCTAGTTAAATAGGCCATTTTGACCTAAATATGCTAAGTATGTCATAAATGAACTAAATAAGCTAAGTATAGGTCATTTCAGAGCTAACCTAAGTAATTATGCCATTTTTGAGCTAATTAAGCATATTAAGTGATTTTGGAGCTAAATAGGTCATTTCTTAAGCATATTATGTCATTTTTGAGCTACCTAACCATATTGAGTCATTTTGGAGGAATAAATGCTAAGTATAGGTAACTTTAGAGCTATCCTAGGTTAAATAGGTCATTTTTGAGCTAATTAAGGTTATTATGTCATTTTTGAGCTAGCTAACCATATAAATTCATTTTTGGAGGAATAAATGCTAAGTATATGTCATTTTAGAGCTTTCCTAGGTTAAATAGGTCATTTTGGAGCTAAATAGGTGATTTCTTAAGCTAAGCCAAGTATAGGTCATTTGAGAGCTATCCGTGGTAAAATTGGTCATTTTGGAGCTAATTAAGGTTATTATGTCATTTTGGAGGAAATAATGCTAAGTACAGGTCATTTTAGAGCTAAATATGTCATTTCTTAAGCTAAGCTAAGTATAGGTCATTTGAGAGCTATCCATGGTAAAATTGGTCATTTTGGAGCTAAGTAAGGTTATAATGTCATTTTCGAGGAAACTAAGCTAAGTATACGGCATTTTGGAGATAAATAGGTCATTTCTTAAGCTAAGTACGCATTTGTTATGCTAAACACTTGCGAAAACTTACCGTCATCACGGAGGTGTAGTTGTAGGACCGGTCGCGCCAGTGGCTGACGGAGGAGGATCGGTCGATGCTTGTCGGGAGTTATGCTGCACCAAAGATCATTTCCAATGTATCGTTAGCATGATGCAACTCAAATGTGAAGACTAGTAACTAATGAACATTCAAATGAAACTTACCGTGCCCGCCGGAGCAATGACTGGCATCGGCGGAGGAGTCGTGCCGCTCTTCTCGCACAGGGTCTGCACATTTGGTTTTCACGAGTCCGTCATATTAGATACTACTGTAAGGAACATTACGTGCATGATTTGGCTAATATGCAGAAGAAACTTACCGCGAACATCTCGTATAGGGCCCGGTTAGCCATCATGTTCCGGTTCCTCTCCTCCTCCAACGCATTAGCCGTCCTGTCCTCAAGCTCCCTCTCCTCTAGAATCGCCTGGGTCTTCGCTCTCTCTTCCTCAATAGCAGCCTGGGTCTTCGCTCTCTCTGCCTCAATAGCAGCCTGCAACACCACTCGTTAGCATTGTAATCATCGACGGCCGCACACACAATGTAATGAAGGAAAGGTATCTGAGTCCGTATAACTAACCTTGAATTCGAGCTCCACTGGCCGTGCACGAGGCAATATCTCAGGATCGGAGCCGGTCTGGCGCTTCTTGATCTGCGGGAGAGTGCTACTACAACGTATCAGTCCATCCCCAATGGCTAACGAGCCATGGGGCCTCCCGCCACCAGATATCATAACCAGCTCTGGATCAAGAGGTTGCTGGCTCGGGTTAAAGTCCGGCCCTTTCCTCGCCTTCCCCTCGTCTCTGTACCTCACAAGCTTGTGGTGGGAGGCGCGGTTGGTGAATTTCTTTGGATCATCGAGGTAAGACTCAGAGAATGCCTTGGCCTTCTTGTACGAGGCAGTATTGGACATGGCATAGAGGTCGAACAGCTGTGGCACTGGAGCCTTGTTCTGTCGCGCCTAAAAGAGAGGAACAGAGTATTAGTTGAGGGCTCAAGCTAGCATGAAGAATAAATTTGCATGAATCATGAAGCAAACCACATACCCAGTTTTCCCCGTACTGATGTAGGTTGACGCTGCCTAGATGGTGTGGGACACCTTTCATTTTGCCACGCTTGTCCTTTGCAGTGTCGTGGGTGGAGCGCCATTGGGGAGAGCACCACTCATCCACCAACGCCTCCCAACAGTCCATCCTATCCGCACACCATCTCGGGGGCACCTAAGTTAAGCAAGAGAAATTTGAGCGCTGCGCCTACGAATCAAATAAAGGAAACTAAGTACAAGGCCTTAAGAATAGGTAATTACCTTCATGTACTTCTCCTTACTCAGAAACTTCTCGCGGCACTTCTCTCTTTTCCTCCTAATACCAGCCGAGGCGAAGTAGTCTCGAATAGCCTGCGTCCGAGCCTCGTGCCGAAAGTTTTGAAGTAGGCGCCTGCACTCGTTGTCGATAACCAGAGCCGCGGCCTCCTCCTGTCCCTCAGCACATCTGTAGAAGGTCTGCAATAAAACAACAAAACACGGATTAGTACAATCACTAGGGTTGCCAATCAAAGAAGGAAACACAATGTAGACGGCAATGGAGAAATTACCCAAAACGTCTGGATCACAATGTCGGCCACCTTGTGGCACTCGACATCCAGCGCTCTCCGGAGGCTATGGGGTGGAATGGAACTACCCCTCCCACCACGCGCCGAGGTAGGAGCCTCGGAGCGCTCTCGACCCGCGCCCACCATCTGTCAACACCTGCAATGACAAAGAGTAAACGAAATTAGTACAACATAAAAAGAATGAATACCTGACATGAATAATATGTATATAATTTAAGTGTATCATCATCATGAACATATTAAAAAATTGAATACCTAAAAAATTGAATATATACCTAATTTAAGTGTCGGGGTGTCGTGTCGGGGTCGGGGTGTCGTGTCGGGGTCGGGGTGTCGTGTCGGGGTCGGGGTGTCGGGGGTGTCGTGTCTGGGTGTCGTGGTGTCGGGGTGTCAGGGGTGTCGGGGTGTCGGGGTCGGGGTGCCGTGTCGGTGTCGGGGTGTCGGGTCGGGGTCGGGGTGTCGGGTCGCGGTCGGGGTCGGGGTGTCGAGTCGGGGCCGGGGTCGGGGTTTTTCCTCTTTTTTTCTTTTTTTCTTCTTCCTCTTCTTCCTTTTCTTCATTTTCTTCCTTTTTTCTCCTTCTTCTTCTTCCTCCTTTCCTTTTTTCCTCTTCTTCTTCTCCTCCTCTCCTCTTTTTTCTTCTTTTCCTCCTCCTAACCTAATTAACCTAATTGATGTCGAAACCAGTAGCATCTAACTAATTAACCTACTCAAAAAACCTAATTAACAACATCTAACTAATTAACCTAATTGATGCATCTACTATCTACTAACAGTAGCATCTATATATATCTATAATCATGATATTAAAAAAAAGGAAAAAAATAGAAAAACAGAAAAAAAAGGGCAGAGGTGGGGGAGCTCACCGGAGGGGGTGCTGCCGGGGGGCTCGTCGAGGGGCTGCCATCGGGGGGGCTCGCCGGGGAGTGCCGCCGCGGAGGGCTCGCCGCGGGGGGCTCGATGGGGCGGCGGCGCGTGGCCGCTACGGCAGACTGCGGGGCGGCGGCGCGGGGCAGCGGAGGTGCGGGGCGGCGGCGCGGGGCAGGGCGGGGCGGCGGCGGGGGCAGGGCAGGGCAGGGCGGGGCGGCGGCGCTGAGACAGAGAGGGAGAGAGATGTGTGTGTGAGAGAGAGAGGCTTTGGGCGCTGGGGCGAAAATTAAGCCCCCCTCTTTGCCGTCTGCTGGCAGACGGCAAAGAATTCTTTGTCGTCTGCCAGCAGACGGCAAAGACGGTGACCGTTAGCCCGCCCCCGCCGTGACATTGTGGGCCCCACCCTCACCTCGTTGCCGTCTGCTGGCAGACGGCAAAGAAATTTTTGCCATCTGCCAGCAGACGGCAAAGAAGTGGCAGATGGAAAAGAGCTTGACCTAGCCAGTGCCGTGCCCCGTGGGGCCCACTTTGGTCTTTGCCGTCTGCTGGCAGACGGCAAAGAACTCTTTGCCGTCTGCCAGCAGACGGCAAAGAAGTGCAGATGGCAAAGACCCTCTTTGCCATCAGCTGGTTCTTTGCCGTCTGCTTTGGCAAGACAGACGGCAAACAGCCTCTTTGCCATCAGCTGGCAGACGGCAAAGAGCTGGCAGATGGCAAATAACTGAATTCCAGTAGTGACTAGAGCAATTCTGGCAACACCATCATCTTGACTATAGTCGGAGTCGGAGTGATAGCTCCTCTCGGAGTTGTTGTCGGAGTCGGAGCCGGAAACCCATTCACCAACATGAGCTTGATGTTTCCTTCTTGTGTAGCTCTTGGTGTACTTGTCCTTCTTCTCCGAATCCCAACTTCTCCTTGAGTGTCTTCGTTCATAACGATCATCTCTACTCGTTCTCTCTCTTTGAGGTGATTCATTCCTTGAGCTTCGTCTTCTTGGTGACTCTTCTGTTCGTTTGTAGGGAGCGGTGCACTCATTGGAGTAGTGTCCGGGCTTCCCACAATTGTAGCAATTGCGGTCATTACTTGACGAACGCTTCTCATCATATCTTGAGTTGGAGCTTCTTTCTTTGCCTCTATTCTTGTAGAACTTGTTGAATTTCTTGACCATGAGGCTTATCTCTTCATTGGTGACAAGGTTGTTGCTTGAGGTTGCGGGAGCATCACTTGTGGCTTTGTAAGCACCGCTAGACTTGTGATGAAGCTCTTCCTTGTCTTTGAGTGTCATCTCATGAGCAACAATCCTTCCAATGACTTCCGTAGGCTTGAGATCTTTGTAGTTGGGCATCATTTGGATCAATGTGCACACGGTGTCGTATCTCTCATCCAAAGCTCTAAGTATCTTCTTGATGATGAATTTGTCGGTCATTTCTTCGCTTCCTAAGCCGGCAATCTCATTGGTGATGAGAGCTAGCCTAGAGTACATCTCTGCGACTCCTTCACCATCCTTCATCTTGAACTTGTCAAGCTGACCTTGAAGAACATCCAACTTGGATTCTCTCACGGACTCGGTTCCTTCGTGCATATCAACCAAACTATCCCAAATCTCTTTTGCATTCTCAAGACGGCTGATTTTGTTGAATTCTTCTGGGCATAGGCAGTTGAATAGAATGTTGCATGCTTGAGCGTTGTATTGCAACATCTTCAATTCTTCCGCGGTCGCTTCACGATCCGGTTCCTTTCCATCTCCAAAGAATTCACCTTGCAAGCCAACACGAACAACAGCCCAAACGGCGGGGTTATGACCAAGAATATGCATTTTCATTTTGTGCTTCCAACTAGCAAAATTAGTGCCATCAAAGTACGGACCTCTACGGTGATAATTACCCTCACTAGACGCCATACTCTCCTAGGTTGTGAGACCAATGCAATGGAGACCAAAGCTCTGATACCACTTGTAGGACCGGAAGTATGTCTAGAGGGGGGGTTATTAGACTACTTGACCAAATAAAAGTTTTGCCTTTTCCCAAATTTTAGAGTTGGCAGTTTTAGCATTTCATGGCAAGTCAAGTACACCCTACACATGCATGTCTAAGAGTATAGCAGCGGAAAGTAACAACAAGCATGAGTAGTAAAGGATAGGGTAGGAAGATCAAACGCAATTGTAGACACGATGATTTTTTCCCGTGGTTCCGATAGGTGGTGCTATCGTACATCCACGTTTATGGAGTCTTCAACCCACGGAGGGTAACGGTCGCGAGAGTCCACGGAGGGCTCCACCCATAAGGGTCCACGAAGTAGCAACCTTGACTATTCCATAACGGCTTACGTCCACGAAGGACTAGCGTTACTATGGGTAGATCTTCACGAAGTAGGCGATCTCCTTGCCCTTACAAACTTCTTGGTTCAACTCCACAACACGAAGTAGGAGGCTCCCGAGCGACACCTAACCAATCTAGGAGGCACCACCCTCCAAAAGGTAATAGGCTCGGTAATGTCGATGAACTCCTTGCTCTTGTGCTTCAAGATGATATACTCCTCAACACACAATCACTCTCTCACAGATTTGGCTTGGTGGAAGATATGGGATTGGTGGAAAGCAACTTCGGGAGGCTAGAAATCAAGATCCATATGGTTGGAGTGGAAGATCTTGACCTTAACACAAGAATAGGTGGTTCTCTCTCAGAACACTGGATGGGGCAAGTATGGAATAGTTCTGAGTGCTTCTCTTTCGAGTCGGTGGTGGTGGAGGGGTATATATAGGCATCCCCAAAAATCCAACCGTTACACACAAAATGACCAACTCGGTGACACCGATGTGTAAATCTCAGTGGTACCGAAGTGACCAAAAGGTGGCAACTTTTGAATCTCGGTGAGACCGATATAGGAAACTCGGTTGCACCGATAAGGTGACCAACGGTCAGATTGACAATCTCGGTGACACCGATCCAACAATCCCGGTGGTACAGATATTGTGAATTTGCGTAACAGAAAGTTGGCAACCTAAACTCGGTGGCACCTGGTTTGAATCGGTTGCACCGAAGTGGCTAGGGTTTGGCTGAGTCTGTCTGAGGTTGAGAATCGGTGGCACCGGGATGGAAATGTTGGTTGCACCGATTTTGAGTATTTGGCTTTGTACAGACTTTGGTGGGAGAGCTTGTGGGTGTTTTTGGTGACTATCACTTGTGCACATATGAGCATTTTGTTCACCAACAAAACCTTACCCCCTTTTAATAGTATTGGCTTTCCTATGGACTCAAAGTGATTTCTCACAAATGTAAAATGTAGAGTCCGCTTCCTTGAAGCATTGCCAACCGATTTCCTTGCATCTTGGGGTATTCCACAATCTCCACAATCCTTTTGCCAATCCTATCATTGAACATTTCCTGAAATATACTTAGCGGAAACATTAGTTCAATGACTTATATGTTGTTATTAATTACCAAAACCACCAAGGGAGCAAATGTGCTTTCACTCCCCCACACCGGAGCGTACTTTGACACGAGGTCGCTCTCCTTCAGCGCGGGAGGGGAGAAGACGACTCACTTCTTCCACATTGCCGCCAAGGCATCCTTCTCCTCGGCCTCCGCCAGCCTCTTCGTTTTCTTTGCCGAGCCGGAGGCGGGGGATGAGGCCGCTCGCTTGGGCGCCATGGCGAGCTTGGGAGAAGGCGACAACCAGGGGTGGAGAAGGAACTCCGAGCTCTTTCGGTGGCAGAAGGGGAAAGACTAGGAGGGGCGATGGCACTGCAAGGCTGCGACTAGAATGGACGGCACGCTTGCGAAAGCTTCCCCTCTTAATATGGACGGGAGACGCAAGGGCCACCTGTTCCGGCCTCGGCGCAACGCGGTTGCCCAGGTGCGCCTCCTCGGGGTAACCGCCCCGCTCCACCACTCTCCCAACCCGCAGTTACTGCGCATCATGGGAAAGGTAAATAGAAGTCATCATAACCAAAGAAGATTGCGGCCGGGTGCGCCTGTGCATTGTTTTTTGGGCCTAGCCCAACAAACGTCGCGCACGCATGTGTGGCCCAGGCCCGGGGGCTCCTCTCGGTGTACTAAGAAACGAGGTCCTTAGCACCCGGACTTATGCACGAGACGCAGCAGCCTCCAGCCCGGCAAGATCTTGCCAGGCATGGGCATTCCTCCAACTCCAACAATCAAAAGCCGAGAGAACTCGGCAAGACGCCTTGTCGGGGGGCTCAAGGACGCACACACCCACCAAGGCCTCCCCCGCCAAGGCCCAGCTCCACGTCGCTGGCTGGTTGTCTACATCGACCAGGTGGCGAGCGGGCAGGCAGATAAGTGGAACCGGTCGGGGAGCGTGGTAGCATGGAGGGAGTTCCAGCAACTTTAACGACACCCGTCCCATGGCGTGGCAAAAGAATAGAAGGTAGCTGGGCAGACAACACAGAAGGAGATGCAATCCTTGCCATGAGACGTCACCAGCTTGACACCTCATGACACATTCAATGCGCCTGTCCTAGTCTGTCAGAGCTAGGTATTTCCCACTACCACCTCTGCTAACACTCTGGCAGGAGGCAGTGTCCACTGTTCGCCAGATGTAAAGACCATTTTTTCACTGTGGTAACCCCTTGTCTATAAAAGGAGGCCCATGGCTACCTTTACAAGGGTCAAAACCCTGTTCATTTTACACGCATAGCTGCACTCCCAAGGCACCTCTTGCCGGGGCTGCTGCGCCATGTATTGTGAACGCCCATAAACCACAAGAACACATGATGTAGGGTTTTACGCTCCAGCTTCCCGAACCTGTCTCAATCCACGCGTGCGCAGGAATCAGTGATGCTCTTTGTGCTGGAAACCTACCCACCTGATTGCAAAGGGTCCTTGCCAGATCCATAGATCGTCGTTTCCCTGACAGCTTAGTATTTTCTCTTCTCTTTAGTTTATGTAACTGGACATGTAGCAGGCAGGGAGACAGTGAGCCATCACCATATAAAACAGGGTTCGTCATGCACTTGCCTCGACCCAAATATGGAACGATGGAATTGTCCCATGCCCTTGAAGCTCTCAAATGTGTGAATTAAAAATAATTTAGAAGGCTATCTCATATCCCAGGTTATGTACGTAGCAGGCTAAATGCATCTTTGTAACCCAAACCTATCTAGTTCGTTCTTAGACACAACAAAAACCAAACTGAACTGTTTTTCATCTAAATCCAAAATAGACCAATCCTACGGACACCAAATCAAACGCTAAACAAAAAATTAAGTCTCGGTCCAAACCATTCCCAGGCTAATTAATTTATGTAGTACTTGAAAAATACTGTAGTAGGAAATTTCATTCATACAAGAAAATAAAAGGAAAGGGGTGAAGTGGAATTGGTGGTTTGCAAGGGTGGGGATAACCGGGGAGTGGAGTAGTGCGCGAGCGTGGTCGTGGTGCAAGCGCTATTGTACATGAACCGGTTCCTTGCGGGGCTAGGCGACGGCGACGGGCTCGGTCGATCGATCTCTCTCGTCCCGTCTCTACTGGAGGGCATGATCGGGAGCGCCCGTCGCCGGGATGCAGGGTGACTACAAGCCAGTTGCTGGGCGCCGCTGCTCGCAGTAGATCGGAGGAGGGAGGGATCCATTGGGAGGGGAGGCACAGTGGAGGATCTGGTGGTCAGAGACGAGGGGGTTGGGAGGAAAGATCCAAGGGGTGCAGAGGATGGAGAGAAAGGGACGGTCATGAGGCCTTAGAGCTTTTGTTTCTTTTCTTTTTTTGACAGAGAAGAGAAGGGTTATCTCTCGAAAGATCTTTACGGGCCTTTGTGGGTGTCCTGTGTGGGGTCCAAAAAAATGAGTGACGGGTGCCATATTATGCTCGCCACTTCTACTTGGTCATCGGTGGCGGGCATGAATTACTGCCCGTCACTGGTATTTTTACACAGAGTTGCTACGGATCCAAAAAATACAAGTGACGAGCACGTATTGCTGCCCGCCACTGATAACTCAACTACCAGTGGCAGGCATCAGTTTGTGCTCGTCCCTGGTAACATTTCTTCCATGATAAATATGGTCAGTTGTTACCAGTGACGGGCGCAAACTGACGCCCGCTACTGGTAAGCCAACAACAGTGGCGGGCTGGTTTTGGAGCCCGCCACTGCTAATAGCAGTGGCGAGTGCTAGACTGCGCCCGCCACTGATTTGAAGTCACCTATAATCCCTTTCCTAGTAGTGTAACACACGCGGTTTTGGTTTAATCATTTGCGATGATAATGCGACAACTATGTTTATCAACCTTTGATAATCTCACGTTTGTGAGAGAAGTATATCAAAACTTGTCTCGAATTTGGCTAATAAATATCAGAACCTATTGGTTCCATATATCATGAAACAACATGCCAAGTTTCATAAATTTCAACGGAGTTTTGGATTTACTTTCATTTTAAAACAAAGACTTTCAATGTTTGCGGCCTAGCTATTTAATAACCAAGATTTTCAATGTTTGCCACGACTCCAAGATGTTTGAGATTTCTTACCATTATTTGCATCAGGACTAAACATTAACCCAAGGGCGTATATAATTTTCCCCATTAAATTCCTAGAAACTGGATTAATTAACATGTCAAATGATTTATGAATTTTTTCTATTTTTAACACGAATTCATATGTCCCATGTTCACTACATAAATAGTTTGACGCACCTCGAAGTGGTGGTGTTGGGTGGTGGTCGAGGGGGGGGGGGCTTCCGGCACACTTGTTGTTACGGGCCTCCATGTGGTATTGTCAGTTTTGGGAGGCAGTTCCCACACCAAAGTATCAAAGTTGTGCATTGGATATTTAAAAAAAGACACAACAGTATCATACATATGTTTGGGACACACGCAAGCATTCGTGGTCGTCCTCGGACAATCCCTGACACGTTATGTGTGATGCGCCAATTCGTTGACCCACGTGGTCTATCACTTTGACCACCAGCGTGGGGGGTTTCACAAAGGTGGATTAATCTTGGTTTGTGTTATGGTAGACCATTGTGAGATTCCACACCAAAGTTTGAGCGTGTGTGTACAAATGAATCCCTCACACTAGCTTGAAGTTGAGGGAGGGAGAGATCGAGGAGGCATACTACGCGCACGTATGTTGTCGGTGTACTAAGAAACGGGTTCCTTAACACCCGGACTTGTGCACCAGACGTCACAGCCTCCAGACCGACAAGGCCTTGCCGGGCACGAGCATTCCTCCAATAGCAACGAGCAAGGGCCAAGCATACCCAGCAAGACGCCTTGCCGGGGGATCTAGGACGCGCGCACCCGCCAACAACTCCCCCGCCAAGGCTCGGCTCCACGTCGCAAGGCTGGTTGTCTACATCGACTAGGTGGCGAGCGAGCAGGCAGATAGGTGGAACCGGCCGGGGCACATGGCACCACGGAGGGATTTACAGCAGCTTTAATGACACCCATCCTATGGCGTGGCAAAAGAATAGAAGGTAGCTGGGCAGACGACACAGAAGGAGATGCAATTCTTGCCGGGAGACGTCGCCAGCTTGACACCTCACGGCTCATTCAATGCGCCTGTCCTAGTCCGTCAGAGTTAGGTATTTCCCACTACCACCTCTGCTGGCACTCTGGCAAGATGCAGTATCCAGTGTTGGCCAGGTGTAAAGACTATTTTGCCACTGTGGTAACTTCTTTGTCTATAAAAGGAGGCCCACGGCTACCTTTAGAAAGGTTGAAACCCTGTTCACTCTACACGCGTAGTTGCACTCCCGAGACACCTCTTGCCGGGGCTGTTGTGCCTTGTACAGTGAATACCCATAATTCACGAGAACACAGGACGTAGGGTTTTACGCTACGGTGGCCCGAACCTGTCTAAACCTTCCTCGCATATGCAGAGATCTGTGATGCTCTTCGTGTTGGAAACCCACTCACCTGATTATGAAGGGTCCTTGCCGGATCCATAAATCATCGCATCCCCGACATATGTGGTTATACTTCAATGTGGGGACTTTCCGGTTTGCGAACTAGGCACCACATAAGAATCGTACATTGGGCATTTTGACATCAAAACACCCCCATAAATATGTTTGGGCCACATGTAGATGTTGGTGTTCCTCGATATCTCCCTCAAGTGGTCCATCACTTTGACCTGATTTGAGATGGGTTTGATCTACTTGGTGGATCATTTTTGGTATGCGCTAAGATATGTCATGATGAGATATCTAGACAAACGTTTTGACCTCATGCATACCCATGAACCCACCAGCTCAAATTGGAGGGGGGAGGTGTCATATACTATACGCGTTGTGATCGTTCGTATGGGGACTTTCAGTTTTTGAGGCAGGTGACATTAAAGCTGTCCATTGGGTACTAAAAACCCCTACATATATATGCATCTGTGTCTCATCCTCATGCAGTAGTACGCTGTCAAACACTCCCTCACGTGGTAATCAACGTCACACCCATCCATGGGCCCATGTGGTCCATCACTTTCACCGGCGATAGTAGAGACGTTAATTTGACCATTTGTGGATTCTTCTTGGCATCTTTTCCTATATGTAGTTCATACTAAAATTTCTGACCAAAATTTGAGTGCATGCGTACACACATAAATCCCTCCCATCGGCTCGAAGTGGGGGGTGGGGGCCTAGTACATGTCATGAACCTCCGGACGGGGGACATTCTGGTATGCGAGACACATGTGGCACTTGAAAGTTGTGCATTTTCTATTTGAATACATCGCACAACGCTTCCATACATATATGTTTGGGCCACATATGCACACGCTAACCGGTGTTGTCTTTAGACACTCCGTCGCATGGTTATGGATGGTTATCCAATCTGTGCGCCCGCGTGGTCTATCAGTTAAACCGATGACAACATAAGCTAATTTGACCAAGGTGCATATTCTTCTTGGTATTTTTTATGGTATAGTTCATGGTGAAATTCCAGACCAAAGTTCGAGCGCTTACATGAATAGTTGACCCCCGCACTTAAACTGACACATATACTACGGGTCATGAACCTCTTTACGGTACTTCCAGGTTTGCGAGGGCGATGTACATGCGTATGTCACGTCAAAATTGTGTATTTGGTATTTAAAAATCACACACCACTTCATACCTATATGTCTGGGCCACATGCATGAGATGGATAGTTATTTCCAGAGTACACTGCCTTGCGTGGTTATGGGCAACACACTGACGTGGCTTGAGACTGCATCGGTATTTCCCCAAAGAGGAAGGGATGATGCAGCACAGCTATGGTAAGTATTTCCCTCAGTTATCGAACCAAGATTATCGAACCAGTAGGAGAACCACGCAACACCATGTAAATGGTACCTGCACGCAAATAACAAATACTTGCAACCCGACGCGTAAGAGAGGTTGTCAATCTCTCCACGGCAAAAAGATAGATTAGTTTGTTTGAGATTGGATAAATAGATCACACGAGAACACAAAATAAAAGAAGTAAATAAAAAGAGCAGCAAGGTATTTTTGGGTTTTTGGAATAATAGACCTGAAAACAAAAGCAGAAAAAGATAGATCGGAAAGCAATATGTTGAAAGAGGAGACCCGGGGGCCATAGGTTTCACTAGTGGCTTCTCTCATGAGTATAGCACATGGTGGGTAAACAAATTTCTGTTGGGAAATTGATAGAAGATCAAATAATCATGACGATATCCAAGGCGATGATCAATATATAGGCATCACGTCCAAGATTAGTAGACCGAAACGATTCTTCATCTACTACTATTACTCCACACATTGACCGCTATCCAGCATGCATCTAGTGTATTAAGTTCATGGAGAAATGGAGTAATGCAATAAGAACGATGACATGATGTAGACAAGATCTATTCATGTAGGAATAGACCGCATCTTGTTATCCTTAATAGCAACGATACATGCGTGCCTCGCTGTCCCTTCTGTCACTGGGAGAGGACACCGCAAGATCGAACCCATCACAAAGCACCTCTTCCCATGGCAAGAAAAATCAATCTAGTTGGCCTAACTAAACCAAAGATTCGAAGAAGAAATACGAGGCTATAAATAATCATGCATATAAGAGATCAAAGAAGACTCAAATAATATTCTTGGATAGAAACTGATCATGAACTCAAAATTCATCGGATCCCAACAAACACACCACAAAAAGTCATTACATCAAATAGATCTCCAAGAGACCACTGTATTGGGAATCAAAAGAGAGAGATAAAGCCATCTAGCTACTACCTACGGACCCGTAGGTCTATGGTGGTCTACTCACGCATCATCAGAGAGGCACCAGTGACGATGATGAACCCCTCCGTGATGGTGTTAGATTAGATCTCACGGTTCTGGAACTTGCGGCGGCTGGAAGTGTTATTAATCGACTCCTCTAGGGTTTCTGGAATATTTGGGTATTTATTGAGCTGAGAGGCGGTGGAGGAGACCCCCGTGGGCCCCACAACCCATCAGGGCGCGTCCTGGTGTCTTGTGGGCCCCACGGTCCTCCTCCCAGGTGCTTCCTTGGCTCCCAAGTTTTCTTCTGGTCCAAAAAAATCTCCAAAAAGTTTCATCGCGATTGGACTCTGTTTGGTACTGATATTCTACGAAGTAAAAAACAAGCAAAAAACAACAACTCACACTTGGCACTATGTCAATAGGTTAGTACCAAAAAATGATATAAAGTTTCTATAAAATGATTGTAAAACATCCAAGAATGATAATATAATAGCATGGAACAATCAAAAAATATAGATACATTGGAGACGTATCACACACCGATCCGTGGACCCACGTGTTCTGTCACTTTGGTTGGCAACGAGAGAGTACTATACATATGCCCTCCCGATTGCTTGAAGTGGAGGGGGAGGCTAATTTGACCAAGAGGTTGATTATTGGTATTTATTGCGATATGTCGTGGTGATACACCCTCCCAACGGCTCAAAGTGTGTGTGGGGGCGGGGGGGGACACCTTCTTGCATATACATGAAACCTTCATGGGGTCAGGTAATGTCCGGGTTGTGAGAGGCATGTGCCACATTAAAAAGTTATGCATATGATATTCAAATATCACACCACTTTTTCATATACATATAGTTGGGCCACACTCAGGGCATCGTGGTGTGACCCATATCTTGATGTTTCCGAGACACGCCCATCCATGGGCCCACACAGTCTACCCCTTTGACATAAAACACGATTGGGCCCCGAGGCGAGGGGGTGACCATGATGGATTTCCATTGGTTTTGTGTTACGGTAGGGTGAGATTGCAAACCTAGTGAGAGCACATGCATTTTCTATGTCTCCGACTCGAAGTGGGGGAGGGGGTGCACAGACCAGCAGTACCATGTGCTTTGCGAGACATGTGTGTGCGACATGAAAGTTGTGCATTCCGTATTTGAACATCACGACATCCTTTTCATACATATATTTGGTCCACATGTAGGTGTGTTTATATTCTGACCCTTTCCCGCATTTCTTTTCAAATGTTATTATATAAATGGCAGACGAGTCGAATGAGACAACTGTCTACGATTGTGGACGCAGTAGACACTATTCCCGCAGACTAACTGTGTGCCACGCCCGTGCCTGTCACATCCGCACAGTCCACTGGTGGACGCTGGCCACGATGGACTAGGCTAACACGAGGCTTCCCTCGCAAGTGCCAGCCACTACAAATGGGCCATTGGTATAGTGAATACCCCAATCCAATAAGACAGACACCGCGATGGCTCCTAGCTTTAGAGGGAGTGGGCATACACACACATGGTACCATGTGCGATTAACCATAATGTATGGCACACATTTCACATTTCTACCTTTGTAGTAAGCCGCCTTGACAAATCTTAAAAATATCTACCCACCGAGATCAATTTAAATTTTGGTGGTTCCGCGGGTTTTTCTCTTTGATAGCACACAGTTATTATGTTTGGACTGTATGCAATGTTTGATGCTCCGGCGCCACTTCAATCCCTTCGTAAATATTTCAGTAGCCCCGACATTTCACTCCTTCCTAGTAAAATTTTCAGTAGTCGTGACAATTCCTCAAACACCACCTTGGCCCCCCTCCACACTCCCACCCACACACACCACTCCTCCCTCGCTCAAACCCTAGCTAGTTCGCCGCAGCCGTGGCGCTTCCACCGTCAAACTCGGCTGCTCTCCCGGTGCAGGTTACCCACCCATCTCTGTATCCTCGCCGCCCTGAAATTCGTAGATGATGCCTTCTAAACACCCCCTTTCTCATAGATCCCCAGCCCCCACTACAGAATGTCGCAGCATAATCCAAGCTACGCTTCTTGGGGAGCTCGAGGTGCGAATGGCCAAAAGGAGGTATATCATGGCATGTCCACTTCATGATGGCGAGGTCGCCAGTAAGTTGACCATGATGATGAGGTGACCGTCGAGGCCGCTGGGGAAGCTGACTACAATGATGAGGTGGCCACCGAGGCCACCGGAGAATCTGACGACAATGAGGCTTCAGAATAGCGGGCTCACGTATGGATGTATATCTACGCAGCCTGCTACGACATGGAGCTCGTCGACAATGACGGCTTGACACGGGCTATGTCACAGGTTAAGTGACCCATCCCCAACCCCTCGGGTTCAACCCTCGTTGACCTCATGAATGGACCTGCCACGGATCTCCTATGCTTCCTTGTCAAGAAATTTCCTCCCTTCATCGCCATCGAGCCCCTTTTGTCATTTATTAAGGACATGTTCCATGGCGTTGGCTCGGCATCGTCAGCTACCAAGTCAGACCTCATCGACGACGACAAGGGCACCCTATCCGTCTCTTCCAAGGGGAAAGAGCACATCCATGACATAAAGGAAGGCACCCTGCAGCCGAGCTCTTCCAAGGGGAAGGAGCCCATCCACGACATCAGGGAGGGCACCCGGCAGCTATGCTCTTCCAAGGGGAAGGAGTTCATCTGTGACAACAGGGAACACACCCAGAATCTGTGGTCTTCCAATGGGACGGAGCCCATCTGTAAGAAGTGAGTAAACCAATGTCGTGTTTAATTATTTCACTGATGAAATTTCAACAATACCACTATGAATGACTATATTTGGTTGTTTGTAGTTGGCATATGTCCAGATTCAATTGCTATATAGTATGCCTTGTTTATTTCAATTATTTCACATTGTGAAGTTCTATATGTGCAAGAATGGTCTTTGCATTTCAATTTCAACAATGCCAGTTTCAATGGTCATATCTGGTTCCTGTTAAGCCTGGTGTCGTTAACATGCCCACTATTTATTTCATTTTTTCACAATGTGATGTTGAGTTATACAATTTGATATTTAAGCACAAGCTATGTTCTATGCAATTTCAACAGTACCACTATGAATGACTATATTTGGTGGTTGTTAAGCTTGTTGTAGTGAGCATATGCCTTTGCATTTTTATGTAACAATAACTAATGTGCTTAAACCTGCACAGTACCAGTTTGAATGACTATATTATGTTGTTGTTAAATGTTAAGCCTATTGCAGTTAACACACCTTTCCACTTCTTATTTGCTTAGCTAGCGTGCTTAAAAACCTGCACACTTAAGCTATCATTTTGGGATCATGTTGTTTACCATGCATATATTTGTTTCATGTTTAGCCTGTTGTACTTAACATGCCTTTCGATGTACTTACCCAGGACAATATTGGGAATGGCTGCTATTTTCCATCGAGGTTAGTTTCATCACATGACATGTATATACCCCCTTCGCCCCATAATATAAGATGTAATACATCCCATATGTGAGTATTTTCTATGTAATAAGATCTTATATACTGGGACAGAGGGACTATTGTAATATGCCATTGTGCAATTTCAGTTTAGCTTCTAATATTAACTTGTTGCTTGTAGTTACATATGTCACTGGTAAAGATCCGCGCTTTGACCCTTTATGCGTATGGGGCAATGAGATATTCATGAACCATCAACAAGTGAGGAAACTAATAAAGATTGTTAGTAAGATGAGACAAAATATGGCAATTAAACTATTTCTTTACACCTTATCCAAGACAACATTGAACTCCAGGATGGTAACTAAGAACTCTGTACCCTTCGTTTTACTGCCCATAATGAGTTGTTAGATTACAATGTCAGAATCTTTTTGTTTGTAGTGGTTCCGAAAGCAGTTTACTCAAGATTACCTCTCAAACTACATGATTGGTGGACATGCAAAGGTTAAAGTATTTCTACTAGGATACTATGACTATCTAGATGTCCTTATCAAGACAGTGAAGGTTGGGCGGTCTGCCATCACAAGGGGCTGGACTAGAGTCGTGCGTGCATTCTGCATGGAGGAGGACACAATATGGGCATTCCGCTTCACCTTGTACAACAACCAGCATTTCATTCGCCTCTTTCTTTACTGTCTTCAATACAAGCATGCAACCGTGGTTCATCATTCTTTATTTGGTTCTTATGTAATTCTTTTTTATGTAATTCTTGCACATATGTACCTGTGAATGGAATAATGCATTGGTTTGTGAAGCTATATCTTTATATGATGGATACAAAAAATGTTATTGCCTACTTTCAAATTCAATTTCTGTAGAATTTTAAATTGCAGCCATTAAATTAGGAGGAAAATATGCTCTACAGGTCATTACAATGCACACAGTTTTTTAAAGCAGAACGTGTGTAATATACCTCATGATCCGACACGTTTCACAGAGAGAAACCGTGTGCGACCATGCACACAATTGTCGTCTGAAAATCGTGTGTCATGTCAGACAATATCAGAAAACGGTGGGACTTGCCTAAATGTTTGTGATAGTCTTATTATCATACATGCTTTATAATGATGAACTGTTTGTTATGTCGTATGCATCAGACATGAGTATAATAGTTGGAGCATTTGAGAAACTTGATATATCACAAACGATGCGGGAGGACCAGATGTGTGTGATAGTCTTGTTATCATACATGCTTTACAATTATGAACTGTTTGTGATGCGGCGGGCAATGTAGACATTGCACCACAAAAAACCGACTGCGCTGGTTAGGCGATCCCACACGAGTAGCAAAGATGGCCCGTTTGGGAAACATAACATATCTTGAATGGTTGAACGATGACTCTCGTTTGTGACAGATGCGGATATCCCATACGCTTAGTTTTGACAAACGTTTTTGTTCATTAGCCGCCATCACCGACGATTTTTCTGTGTCATGTGGGATGGACCCCCTATCGCACACACAGGCAAGGCGGCGGTTTCAAACTCTGTCGCGAAAAGGGGTTAAAAACCGTCTGTATACCGTGTCACTACACCAGTGGAGCCACCCAAAACACTTTTTCCGCCGCTGCAAGCCTCTGTCACAACGGGAGGCCATCTGGAGACCTTTTTCGGAACTCTGCCGGAGGGGGAATCGGCCACGGAGGCCATTTACATCAACCTTCCTGTCTCTATTATGCATGTGTCGGTGCACTAGGACAGGGGTACCCAGTGCCCCTGACTTATGCACAGGCAGTAGTAGCAAAACCCATCGATACGAGCTACCACACTACCAAGCGAGCATTCAAGACCCAGACCCTGGCAGCAACGACCTACAGAAGGCCAAGCAAACGCCAGCAAGACCAACGTAATAGCCCATGAGGGGACCAAGGCGCGCCAGCCACTTCCCTGGAGGCTGCCGGGGACCGAGGTGCGCACATATCAAGAAGACCCGGCAAGCCATCCCCCGGCAGGGGCGAACTGACCAGCCACCGCTCCACCGCATCACGACGCCAGTCAATTGTCGATGCGGTGTTGAGCCCTTAGGCGGCTAAGTGGCTCTCGCTAAGCATGTGGTGAAGCACCAGAAGACAGATTATACCTAGTTGATACCTGTCCAGTAGCGTGTCAAGACCCTGAGCAACAGCTAGCTAAGCGGTGGCAAGTGCTTGCCGGGGATGCATCCCCGAGCGCCATCTAGTCTAGCAATCATGGTATTTTGTCCTAAATGCCAGAGTTAGGTATGATAGCTCTGTTAGCTATCGAATCGCCAGATAAAGACCGTTTTGACACTCTGGTTGCCCCTTGCACTATAAAAGGAGGCCCAAGGCAACCTAGCCCAAGATTTGGACCTTTGGACACTTGTACTCACATAGTAGCTCTCCCCGACGGCAACCCTTGCCGGGATTGAGCACTGTGTGTTCTTTGTGTTCCTCTGATCAATCCACCAAAAGCAGGAATAGGGTTTTACGCTTCAAAGCGGCCCGAACCTGGGTAAAAACACTAGTGTATGATCGTCGTCTTGTCTCATGGTCTCCGCTCTTTGTGCAACGTGACCCCCTTGCCGAACCACAAAGGGGCCTCTGGTCCCGTAGGTGATCGTGTGCATCCGTGCCCCGACATCTTTGGCATGCCAGGTAGGGGGTGCGTCACTTGCATGAACCCGTGTTCGTGAGCAGCGAGTCGATCTTCATCATCGTCTTTTTCATCCATGGCTCCCAAGAAGAAGTCCGGCGCGACCGTGCATCCCTCCACTTCAAAGGCTCCCTCGCATGCGACCGTGGGCGCCGTGGGTGCTGCGGCGGCTGCGAATAAGGCGGGCGTCATGGGCGATGCGGCTGGCACAGGCGGTGCCGCTGTCATGTCTCCTGCGGCCGAGGATGTAGTGAGGAACGCCGGAGAGGAGCAACAGTAGCAACATCCTGGCGAACACGCCCCTGGTACCGCGGGGGTAGGAAACGACCAGTCACCACCTCCCCGCCACACGGATGGCCATGGTCATCATGGCGGCGCTCAATCCGGAGCAAGCCGTGATCCCCCGTCAGTGCCCGTCACTAACGCGGCTACTGGGCGCATGCCTCGTCCATAACAAGACGGAGCGCCGAGGGGAGTCGCAAACCCGCGGGCTCACCCTCCCCCATAACAGAGTGCCCCGGTGAACGGTGCACGACTACAGGGACGCGGCGACGCCCCTCTTTGTTCCACCAGGAGCCGGGCGATGTCGCGGTCCGCCTCTTTCGCCATACCGGACACGACATCAAAAGCAATGGAGCGAGCCCAGCTGCTGCTAAACCTCCCGCCGGCGGCTGATAAGATGGATGAGTGGAGAGCTACCATCCAGAGCCTAATATCCTTCGTCGAAGCCAATAAATCTCAGCATGCAGAGCCATCGCGGCGCACGCGTACGGCTACGGCAGTCCGGGCCGGCGATCGTGTCGAGGGGGACACACCTCCGGTGTAGTCCCCTCCGCGACAACAGAACCAGGAGCAGCCGCGGCGAGCTTCACATGCTGACGAGTTGGACGAAGCGTCTATGGCCTCGTCCAGACCACGCGATCGCCAGGACCAGCGGCGTGTCCTGGAGGATCGGCGGAAAGAAGATGCGCACATCACCATCAAGCGGAGCCGAGAAGCACACCGTCAGTCAGACAGACGCAATGGCCCAGGTACCGACGACCCCGCGCCCAGTGCTGGCGGGTACCTGCCTTACGAGGTTGGGTGCCCTGCCTTCACTCGCGAGCTACGATAGGTCCGCTGGCCATCGGCCCGAGCTTTCGAGCCAGAGCTGACGTTGTAGTATGTCAGAAAGCTAAACCCGGCAGAGTTCCTGGTCATCTACACGATAGCCGTCCAGGCTGCCGGAGGAAGAGATGAGAATGTGCTCGCCAACTACTTCCCTTTGGCACTCAAGCCAAACGTGAGGTCGTGGCTGATGCACCTCCCGGAGAACTCCATTTCATCATGGGCTGACTTGTGCAACGAGTTCGTTGGCGCCTTCACAAGCGGCCACCAGGAGCCAGGACAGCCCAGCGACGTGCAGGTCCTTCCGCAAAAGGAGGGAGAAACTCCGCGGAAGTACATCTAGAGATTCAGTCGAGTGCACCGCAACATCCCAGAGATACACCCCGCTGCCGTGATTGCCGCATTCCATTCGAACGTGCGCAACAGGAGGATGCGGGCCAAGATAAATGCCAGACTCCCCAAGACTGTCAATGAGCTGTACACGTTGGCGGACAAGTGTGCTCGTGTTGAGGAAGGAAGGCGACTACCTGGAGAGGAGGCTGGCATCAAAGTCGATTCAGATGACAACGACGATGCCCCTCGCCCGAAAGGGAAGAGCCGGAAGCACAACAAGAAGCGTAAGGGAAAAGCAGTGTCGGCTGTTGAGGGCTCCGGAGATCTCAGTACCGGCAAGAAGGCCAAAGCCGAAACCCCCGGCAAGGGAGCTGCCGCATGCGCTGATTGCCGGGAGGCTGCTGCCACTGAGAAAACTGGGAAGTCCGACGGGCCATACTGCAAAATCCACCGCACTAAAGGCCATGATCTCCAAGAGTGCCCCCAAGTTGAGCAGCTTGTCGAGAAGCAGAAGGCCGAGTACGAGAAGCGTGACAAAGAGAAAAACCAAGACGGTGCTGCCGGGAAGGGCCGTGGCGGCAGAGGAGGCCGCCGTGGCAAAGCCCCGCAGCAGAAGTAAAAGCCAGCCAGAGGTCGTGAGAAGAAAGAAACAGAGGACATGAGTGAAGATGAGGATGACGAGGAGGATTCCAGTGATCGAGAAATCCAGAAAGCAACCGAAGCCATGTGTGTTGACGGGGGTGCGTCTTTGCATTCCTCCCACCGCCAGCTTAAACAGTGGGCGCGTGAGGTCAACACCGTGGAGCCTGCTGTAGAGTCCAAAAGGCCACTCAAATGGCCCCGCACGCCTATCATCTTTGACGAAGAGGACCATCCTGATTGCACCTCTACGGTCGGATGTTTGCCGTTGTTGGTCTCCCCAACGATCCGCAACCTCAAGGCCACCAAGATGCTAGTTGACGGCAGGGCAGGATTGAACGTAATCTCCCCAAAGGTGGTTGAAAGGCTACAGATCCCTGACGGAGAGCTCAAGGCCACGGGTACGTTCCAAGGAGTCAACCCCGGCAGGAGCCGACCTAAGGGAAAGATCACCTTGCTTGTGACGTTTGGCGGGGAGTTGAACTACCAGACTAAGAAAGTGGTGTTTGATGTAGTTGAGCTCCCCCTGCCTTACAACAGAATTCTTGGCCGCCCAGCCCTAGCAAAGTTCATGGCAGCATCCCACTATGCTTACAACACTTTGAAGATGCCGGGCCCCGTCAGAATCATCTCCATCCCATCTGACAAGAAAGACGCAGTCATATGCGTGGACAAGATGTATCGCGGCGCGGTAGCAGCTAAGGCTGAAGAAGTTCAAGCTCCCGCCAAAGAATCGAAGAAAGGAAAGAAGCCTAGCATGAACACCGGCAAGGACTTCGGGAAGCGCGCCTCTTCGGAGTGTACTGCACCTGATGATGACCTGCCAGAGAGTTCGGGTAGCAAGAAGACCAAGGTCACCTACCCTGAGACGAAGAAGATCCCGGCAAGGCTGGATGGCACTGGTGGTACGTTAACAATCAGCGCCACCCTCACTAACAAATAGGAAAGCGCGCTCGTTGCCTTCCTGCGGGCGAATATCGATGTGTTTGCTTGGCAACCATCCGACATCCCCGTTGTTCCCAGGGAGGTAATTGAGCACCACCTTGTTGTCTGCCCTCATGCCATGCCCATTAAGCAGAAGGTTAGGAAGCAAGCCTTGGAGCGGCAACAGTTCATTGCCGAAGAAATCAAGAAACTCGAAGCAGTTGGTTTGGTCAGAGGAGTGTTGCACCCAACTTGGCTAGCCAACCCGGTAGTGGTGCACAAGGCGAATGGGAAATGGAGGCTCTGCATAGATTTCACTGACTTGAACAAGGAATGCCCAAAGGACCCTTTCCCCTTGCTGCGCATTGGCCAGATTGTTGATTCCACTTCCGAGTGTGACTTGCTTTCCTTCTTCGATGCTTACTCCGGATGCCACCAGATTTTCATGGCTAAGGAAGATGAGGAAAAGACCACGTTCATAACTCCGTGCGGCACGTACTGCTTTGTACGGATGCCATTCGGGTTAAAGAGCACTGGTTCAACCTTTGCCAGAGCCGTGCAAACTAGATTTGGACCACAGTTGCACAGAAATGTGGAAGCTTACATGGATGATATAGTCGTCAAGACCAAGGATGAAGCAACTCTCATACAAGACTTGGAAGAAACTTTTGCAAACTTGCGCAAGATCAATCTGAAGCTCAACCCTGAGAAGTGTGTATTTGGCGTCCCATCTGGCAAGCTACTTTGGTTCTTTGTATCTCAGCGAGGAATAGAAGCAAATCCCGACAAGATCAAGGCAATTGAGCAGATACAAGCACCTAAGACCATCAAGGAAATCAGACGTTTGACCGGATGTGTTACCGCGTTAAGTAGGTTTATCTCCAAATCTTCTAAACGCGCCCTGCCATTCTTCAAGATCTTGAAGAAGGCGGGCCCGGTAAAGTGGACCCCGGAAGCAGAGCCAGCATTGCAGGATCTGAAAACTTACCGCAAGAACCGTTGTTGCTATACTTGGCGGCAACGAATCAAGTGGTTAGTGCAGTGCTGGTGGCGCAGCGAGAAGTAGATGAAGATGCAGCCGCTGCGGTCGATACTGCCTGGGACAAAACCAAAGCATCCGTGGCAGGACCTAATGCAGAACCAGGGGAATCTCAGCAAGCTAATGAAGGCAGTTCCAAGGAAGTGGCGAAGAGGAAAGTGGTGCAGCGGCCGGTGTACTTTGTCAGCTCCTTGTTGCAGGGGCTAGGTCAAGGTACTCTGGAGTGCAAAAGCTGATCTTCGGCCTCATCATGGCCTCGAGGAAGCTGCGCCACTACTTCCAAGCCCATGAGATCAAAATTGTCACTCGCTTTCCGCTGCAGCGCATATTGAGGAACCCCGAGGCCACCGGCAGGATAGTTGAGTGGGCACTTGAGATGTCAAGTTTCGGACTGAAGTATGAGAGCACTTCCACAATCCAGAGCAGGGCATTGGTGGAGTTCATTGCTGAATGGACGCCCATGCCAGATGAAGAAGTTCCAGAAACAATCCCCCCGGCAAGGAAGCACCTAAAGAGTGGATCATGTACTTTGACGGTGCTTGCTCACTGCAGGGCGCCAGAGCAGGCGTGCTCCTCATCGCCCCCACCGGAGAGCACCTCAAGTATGTGGTTCGGATGCACTTTCCCTGGGAGGAAGCCACCGACAACACCACTGAGTATGAAGGGCTCCTTGTCGGACTCAGAATTGTGGTGGAATTGCGAATCAAGAAACTGATCATCCGAGGCGATTCTCAGCTTGTGGTGAAACAACTCAACAAAGACTATCAGAGCCCGTTGATGGAAGCACACTTGGAAGAAGTGAGGAAGCTGGAGGAGCGCTTTGATGGATTACAAACAGAGCACGTGCCGCGTGCAGAAAATAGTATTGCTAATCATCTGTCAAAGTGCACTGCGCAAAAGCTCCCTGTGGAACCAGGAACCTTTATCCTTCGCTTCACTCAACCATCAGTATCCCCATAAACGATGGCCAGGAAAAGAAGAAAGCTGAACTCCGGCGAGCATTTCCTGGCAGAGCTTCCCGAAGCCACTGGTAGAGAAGCTGCCAGGGGCAGTCTCATTTCACCTGGTGAGCAGCTCTCTCCTGCGGAACCCCAGGTTCTCGCGGTCGAGACAAGTGCTCCCATGGACGAGGAGATGCCTTTAGTCGTAGTTGTCGAGACCCAGGCTCCAACTTGGGCACAACATATAGTCCGTTTCCTTCAAACAGCACAACATATAGAGCAAGAAGAGGCTGAAAAAGTAGCCCGTCAGTCAAGTATGTACCAGTTTGTCGATGACATTCTGTACAGAAAAAGACCCAATGGCGTGAAACTGAAGTGCATTTGCCGGGAGGATGGACTAAAGCTGTTGGCGGAGATTCACGGAGGTGTATGTGGGTCTCACATCGGATCAAGAGCCCTTGCCGGGAAAGCCTTCCGGCAGGGTTTCTACTGGCCCACTGCCCTCCAAGATGCAACTGAGTTGGTCACCAAGTGTGAAGCCGGCAAGTTCCATTCCAAGAACATCCATCAACCAGCACAAGCTCTTCAGACGATCCCTTTGTCCTGGCCCTTTTCGGTCTGGGGACTCGATATTTTGGGCCCCTTCCCCCGTGCTGTCGGGGGCTTTGATTTCTTGTTCGTAGCAATCGACAAGTTCACAAAGTGGCCTGAGGTACAGCCAGTGAGGAAGGTGACCGCGCAGTCAGCTATCAAGTTCATAAAAGGACTAGTGTGCCGTTTTGGAGTACCCAACAGAGTGATCACCGACAACGGCACCCAGTTCACAAGCCGCGCCTTCATGCAATACATCCAAAGCCTTGGAAGCAAGGTCTCCTTCGCCTCTGTTGCCCATCCAAGAAGCAACGGGCAAGTCGAGAGGATGAATGCTGAAGTGCTGCGAGATCTCAAGACAAGGACTTTCGATAGATTGGAGAGGAGCGGCAAGCGCTGGATAGATGAGCTGCCGGTAGTTCTTTGGTCCCCCAGAACGACACCGAATTGAGCTACCGGCCAGACGCCCTTCTCCCTAGTGTACGGAGTGGAAGCAGTGCTCCCCACAGAACTCATATACAGGTCACCTCGAGTACTTGTCTACGATGAAGTAGAGCACAAGCAGCTACGGCATGACGATGCCATGCTCCTCGAGGAAGATCGTCTTCGGGCCGCTGTGCGTGCTGCACGCTACCAGCAAGCCCTGCGCCGCTATCATAGCCGTAGGGTCCATGCCTGGAGCCTTGAGGAAGGCGACCTTGTCCTTAGGCGCGTTCAGTCTGCCAAGGGTACCAACAAGTTGACGCCGAAGTGGGAAGGCCCTTACCGGGTAGCACGAGTCACCAGACCTGGCGCAGTCCGTCTGGAGACCGAAGATGGCACCAAGGTGCTTAACTCATGGAATATTGAGCATCTTCGTAAGTTCTACCCGTGAGGCGCGGCTGCCGGGCTCAGTCCCCGACAGCCACCTTTTGTACAAGCTTTGCCGAAGCTGCATGTAACCCTTTGTACAAAGCCAGGCGCAGACCCTGTGCAACCATAATAAAGCTAGGCGTTGCATCATATCATTGCATTTCATGTTCATTATGCATTATTATGATTGAGATGTCATCGCCTTTTTTAAATTTTAGAGATTTGCTAGAGTACTTGTTAAGCCTATAATCCTTGTTGCCGCATTCTCTCATCAAGGGATGGAGGCCTCTTGCCCTGCATGTTTTGCCACCAAGAAAACATAGAAGGAGGGCAAAGGAACAAGGATGGTGGCCTAGCGTACTCCAGAAAGGGATACTGCCTAAAAAGAGATAAGTCTAATCGCATATCCCAAAGTTTTACGATTGTTTGCTCCCTTAAAGGAAATCCTTGTTATCTTTTTGAATGTGTTCGGTGGAGTCCCCCACGTGGTGAAAACCCTTGTCGGGATGAGCCGGTCCCCTGCTCCTGATACTTATCAGCTCTGTGGTCAAGCGCCGATACCGATAAGGAGCCCTGCTAGGGAACAACGCCAGCCTGCTGTCGGGGGCTCGCTCCCCTTTTGACGCTCGTGGTTAATAGTGACCCGGCAAGCGGTTCCGTGCGGCAAGGACAAACACACTGACGCACTAGAAACAAAGAGAGAAAAGGATGGTACTGGGGGAAGAGAAATAACATTCATTCATTTGTTGATACAAATTAGATAAAAATTACATTGTGATTAGCTAAAACTTGGCAAACGCCTACATCTTTTGACTTATAAAAAGATAAGTGCCCCGTAATGACTTTCTTGTCCGTCTCCTCCTAGGAGTTAGGTGAAGAAGGAATAGAGGGCAAAAGGAGCGCCTGACTGGGATTCGGCGCTTCCCCGCCAGGACCAGAGGGACGCGTCCGAGGAGCGGGAGGCCTGTGTCCCCCAGGCAGGGCGGACGAAGGCGACGGGGCGGACAAGGCCGGCAAGGGGGAAGAAGGCGGAGGGCAGGTGCAGATGGTGGCGCTGCCGGGGCCCAGCTGGTGATGATGGTGCTGCCGGCGAACGCGACGCGTCGGAGCCGTCACCCTCGCTCCTGAATCGTCGTGGGTTGCCAGCCGTCATGATCTTCCTCACCGTCACTGCTCGAGGGAGCGCCTCCGCCATCGGCCAAGCTCCCGACGCGGCAGCCGTGGAACCCCACAGAGAGCATGGTCACCCCTGGGGGCCAAAGGCGAGGAATTCCCCCCGCCCTTAAGAAGTACACGCAAGCGAAGGACTCCCACCCATGCACGCTATCCATAACGCCATGGGTGGAGAACTCTACCACGATGGATGACGAACCACGGCTGCGACCGCACGCGCGTGATCAGCGGCCGTGCGAACGATTTTTCTCCATCACCCTGAAAAAGGAATGCGGGGACCACAGTTCACCATGGCACTGCGTTTCCATTATAGGCTCTAGCACCGTGTGGACCGCACGGCGCTCCGTCCAAACTGAAGCAGCGGGCGACGCAGCGGCAGGCGTGCCGCCACAGCTGTCCCCGGCGCGACCGCCACGCCGCCCACTCCCCCATCCGAGACTCCTCTAACCAGCTTTCAGCCCGAGGCCGTCGATCCGGAGTGGGAGCTGAGCATGGACACAAGTAGAAGGCCCTGCTATGGCAAGCACACTTGCCAGGCCCTTCCCCATGATTATCAGGAAGGAAGGGGCGGTCCGAAGAAGAACCAAAAGTGAAAGACGAGTAGTGTGGACTTGGGAGTAAGGAGGAGATGGAGATGGATGAGCATCGACACCGTGACTCCCTAATTTATTGGGGAAGGCCTGGGGGCTGGCTCTCCCCTGCTCCAGAGCGACCGCCCATCTCCACCAATCCCACTACCCACGATTCACGGGCGAATAGGTAACCGCCCCATTGCTCCAATCCATGGCGCTGCAGTTTCTGCCATGACCAGGCCTTTAAGTTACGAGCGCCCATCGCAAGCTCCCCGCTATGCGTGCGGCGCGCGTGGCGGAAACGGCCTGAAGTGGTGGGTTAGTGCTGACTAGTAAATTGGCGGTTAAGCCATCACATTGCGCGCCTGTGCATAAATTATGGGCATGACCCAACGGCACCGGGCAAGCGTGTGTTGGCCAGAACCGGGGGCTCCTGTCGGTGCACTAGGACAGAGGTACCCAGTGCCCCTGACTTATGCACAGGCAGTAGTAGAAAAACCCGTCGATACGAGCTACCACACCACCAAGCGAGCATTCAAGACCCAGACCCCAGCAGCAACGACCTACAAAAGGCCAAGCAAACGCCGGCAAGACCAACGTAACAGCCTAGGAGGGGCCCAAGGCGCACCAGCCACGTCCCCGGAGCCTGCCGGGGACCGAGGTGCGCGCATCTCAGGAAGACCCGGCAAGCCATCCCCCGGCAGGCGCGAGCTGACCAGCCACCGCTCCACCGCATCATGATGCCAGTCACTTGTCGATGCGGTGTCGAGCCCTCAGGCGGCTAAGTGGCTCTGGTAAGCACATTATGATGCACCGGAAGATAGATTATACCCAGTTGACACCCGTCCAGTAGCGTGTCAAGACCCTGAGCAACAGCCAGCTAAGCGGTGGCAAGTGCTTGCCGGGAATGCATCCCCGAGCGCCACCTAGTCTAGCAATCAGGGTATTTTGTCCTAAATGCCAAAGTTAGGTATGATAGCTCTGTTAGCTATCTAATCGCCAGATAAAGACTGTTTTGCCACTGTGGTTTCCCCTTGCACTATAAAAGGAGTCCCAAGGCAACCTAGCTCAAGTTCGGACCTTTGGACACTTGTACTCATGTAGTAGCTCTCCCCCACGGCAACCCTTGCCGAGATTGAGCACTGCGTGTTCTTCGTGTTCCTCTGATCAATCCACCAAAAGCAGGAGTAGGGTTTTACGCTTCACATCGGCCCGAACCTGGGTAAAAACACCAGCGTCTGATCGTTGTGTTGTCTCATGGTCTCCGCTCTTTGTGCAACGTGACCCCCCTTGCCAAACCACAAAGGCGCCTCTGGTCCCGTAGGTGATCTTGTGCATCCGTGCCCCGACATCATGATTGTTATAGCTTCGTATTTCTCTCTAATCTATCGGTTTGGTTTGGAAAACTAGATTGATTTATCTTCAGTGGGAGCGGTGCATTGTAATGGGTTCAATCTTGCGGTTCTCTATATCCCAGCGACAGAAGGGGACACGACACATATTTGTATTGTTGCCATTAAGGATAAAACAACGGGATCTGAACATATTGCTTGTCTTATTTTATCTACATCATGTGACCTTGCTCCAAGCAGTCACTACTATAGGATGGACCGAAGACAACACATCAATCAGAGACCCTTCGACCAAACTATGTGTGATGCATGAATCACAAACGGTATATTTCCTGCTCCGTCGCCAATAACGCAAACTGTGTGCGATGGTGGATCCGTCAAGCACGATTCAGAAAGGACTTATGTGTACGATGCGTGCCATACAAATTTTCCATACGAACTGTTTGCAATTAGCTAAAATAACACAAACGGTTATAAAGATCCAGCTGTGTGCGATAGAGGGCACACAGTTCACTATGAAAAATTTTGTGCGATGATACAACAGAGCACACACGATTTAGCGTAAGTAGGTATGTGTGATACGCGGCAAATATGTGAACAATCAAAGTATTGTAGGAAGACCGACAAATATGTCAACAAATATGTCATCCTGACAAACTGTGTGATTTGTGAGCAGACGGTGGCTGGTAAACAATTGTCAGCGATTGTTGAAACCATTACCGATGTCTTCCTTAATTTAATCATATGAGATGTGATTTACTCTATTTGCACAACATATATATGCCATTTATACGAAACAACAACATATGTACTTATTATAACATGATTGCATAACCAAGAAAGAACACAATGCCATTTCAAATATTTTATCACAAATACCAGAAAGATTACAAAGTTCAAATTCCAGCTTTAAAAGGGCCCAAATTCAAAGTTTACAAGGTTCAAACTGATATTAAAAATCAAATTCATCTTCTTTAGAATCTGAGCCATGCAATATTTCTGCGAAGGGATCCGCCACCAAGAAGTCATATATCGGCTTGATACCGTGACTTACGAATAATCTATCATTTGAAGGTCCAAAATGAATTTCAGCTTCTGCACAGGCTTTTCCATTCAGTTGTAGACGCCTTTGCTGATCAGCAAACCATTCATTTCGGCGCACTAAATATAGGTCAAACCTCATTACCTTGAGCACCCCTGCTTTGTGAACAAAGAACCTGGCTAATTGAAACTCTAGTTTGGGCCTCGGTACTGGTTGAAAGTAATTTCTTTGAGATGGAAATCAAGGCATTCGATGTGATTGTTATATTGTGCTACATTTTCCACTTTCATGCCTGCTTGTATATGCAAATGAAGACAACATACCGGTGCCTAGATGTAGTTTTGTACACTATGTGCATCTTTGATTTGCAGGATTTCTAAAATACACTAATACATTGAGATGTGATCCACAATCGTTCATGATTAACATCTCAAAACTATGTATTGGAATCCTACAAATTTCCTTTAGAACTCATTATACATTTGTCATTGTAATGATGGGTAAAGTACCAAAAAATTGAACTCCATTGTGGTTAACAATTAACAGGAAAGGAGCATCACCTTGATGTATAGCTTCTCTGTGCACGGAAAGCATATAAGGAATCTAACAATTTCATCCAAATTGGTGCCGATAGATTGCAGTGCCAGGATCTTCACTGTGCGCATAGACAGGGTGAAGCCTGTGGGAGTCAATATCTGCATGACAGCCAAACATAGGTTAACAAAAATTAGATAAAATGTGATGTACAATAATAAGAAGGAGAAGAAGAATGTTTTACCTGAATGGGTATGGATCCAGCTGTAACAAGTTCGGAGAATTCAGCACACGAATAACCCAACACTTTCAATTTCGATGCGTCAATGAACCTGATTCTTGTTGGACCTTCTTTATCAAGTACAAACAATCTCTCAAGGAAAGGCGCATTCTCAATGACCATATTGTGAAACGCCTCAGTTGACAGCATGTTGCGGCAACAACCATGCACATAAATCCTACGGAGATTCGTCGTAGCGATGTGGAGGCTACCGAACCCAAACATCACCTCAAGACGAAGGTACTCGTGCATAGTACAACCACCAAGCAGGAGTTCCGAATCCTCCATCGTGATGCTGACAGCAATGAGCTCGAGGTCCTTCAGTTTAGGGAGATGAAGAGTGTGCACGACATTAATCCGGGGGAAAAAGCACTCCCTGAACGTAGGGCGGTGCAGCCTGGGCGCGAGGCGAAGCGCTGACGGAGGCAGTGAGAACCCATGTCGAGCTGCAAAACTGAGCTCCTCGAGCTGATCAAGGGTGGGGGATAAGAAGCACTCGTGAAATTTGGGTTCGACCTTGCAGTTGGAATGGAACTTGTCGATGGCAAGATGTCTGATTGGCGTAGTGTGCGTGGTTAGATTGTGGGACAATGTGTCCAAGCATTTGCGATCCCCACTGCAGAGCTCATCGTCGTTGAGGAGGTCAAGGGGGTGGAGTGCCATAGGGGGCACCACCGCCTAGAGAGGATGGTGGTCTGCACGGCAGATTTGATGGGGAGGAGGGACATGATGGTTACCAACATCTTGTCGGGCATGCGACTGATGAAGTCCATGCTCGCCGGAGGCTCTTGTGGTTCAGCCTCTACCCACCCCCGCTTGTTGGCCGCCTCGTCCTCCATCGGAAAAGGAGGTGATCTTTGATGACGGCCCTTATAGATAAGAACAGATGAGAATGTGGAGCATTATTAATGGAGAATTTGGGAGCGAGGCGGGCTGTGGCTGGAGGTCAAAGGGCTCTATTCCCGAGGAGGCAGCTCCTCCTGCACGGCAGACTCCTCACACGCGCCCCTCTGACCTGCATGGCGGACTGCTCGCACGCGCCCCGTCTAATCAAACCTGCACCCACAACACCTCCTACCCAATAAAATAAGGGGGACGCGCGGTGGCACATAAATGGTTCACGCAATGAAGATGTGTTTTTATTATTAATAATCACATTTGTGAACTTACCATTTCTTCCTCCTCCGCCCCGTCTTGTCACCGCGTTGCCGCCCGAGGAACCAAGTGCACGCTTCGGCACCGCACAGAAGTTTCTTTTGGTCACGTTCCTGCTCGCAACCGCGCAGGTTCCCACACAAGCTTCCCACGCAAGCTTCCCCATCAGTTTCCCGTCACAAGAGAATGAGAATAAGAGCCGGCGCGCGACACACGCGGATGCACACCTAGTCAATCCTATCCCATCTACCAAGCTTTCCAACCCGACCAAGCGCCGCCTCTGCCATCGACCTCCTCGATGACAAAAACGATTCGGTGCAGGTGCAACACCCCGTCGAGGCCAATGGCGTGTCGGGCGACGTGTTGGCCAACACTTTGCTGTGCATCATCGCAAGGGTTGAGCAGACCCTTGGCGCAAAGAGCATCTTCGGGCGCTGCACGCTCGAGGGTTTAGATAGGTTCGGGCCGCCAGAGCGTAATACCCTACGTCCTGTGTGGTGTGTGTGTTATTTGAGTTCACAGAATAGGAGCGTCGCAGCCCGGCAAGGATGCTTCAGGAGCGTCTCTACGCATGTAAAATGAATAGAGAGTCGGCCTTTCTAAAGGTAGCCAGGGACCTCCTTTTATATCTCAAGGGGTCACCACAGTGGCTAAAATGGTCTTTGCACATAAAAACAATATATATCTACCTCCCAAAACCGCTAGCAAATCTGGCAGTGGGAAATACCTAACTGTGACGGATTAGGACACGCATTGAATGCGCCATGAGGTGGCACGCTGTCGACGTTCCCCGGCAAGGATTGCCTCTCCTTCTGTGCCGTTCGTCCAACTACCTCATATTCTTTTGCCACGCTGATAACCCACAAGTGTAGGGGATCGTTTGTAGCCTTTTTCGATAAGTAAGAGTGTCGAACCCAACGAGGAACTAAAGGTATAATTAATAATCTCTCAAGTTCTATCGACCACCGATACAACACTACGCACGCTAACGCTTACTTTACCTAGAACAAGTATGAAACTACTTTGCGGGAATAAAACTAGAAGTACTTTGTAGATGTAATAGATAGTTTTGCAAGATAATAAAGAACGAGTAAATTAAAGTTAGGGGTTGTTTAGATAAACATTAAAAAGTATGTTGTTTAGTAGAAAGCTTTTTTGTCTAACGCAGGAGAAAGATTGTCCATAGGCAATTGAATATAACATGATAGATAATTACCATATGCAATGAGGTAGAGGCATACGATAACACACTTTCCGTACTTGGATCATATGCACTTATGATTCGACCTCTACAAAGCATCCGCACCTACTAGAAATCATTAAGGTAAACCCAACGATAGCCTTAAACATCAAGACCCCTTTACTCCCATACGCAAACAATCCCCTTACTCGGGTGTAATCTTCTGTCACTCTAGCCACCCACTATAAGCAATCATGAACATATTGCAAACCCTCCAGCGTGAATCCTTCACGTGTGTGCCTCACGGAAGGCACCTTAGGACAGCACCATATCAACATACAACTCATATCAATAACATCATACGACAATTAACCCGTAGGACAAAAGAAATCTACTCAAATGTCATAGGATAGCCACACATTATTGGATAATAATAGCATTAAGCACCATGTTTAAGTAGATATTACAGCGGGGAAGAGAGGTTTTACACTGCCGCATAGACGGGGAGAGAGTTGGTGGTGACGGTGGCAAAGTTGTTGGTGTAGATCGCCGTCATGATGGATGCCTCGACGGCACTCCGGCGCCACCGGGAGAGAGGGGGAGAGAGTCCCCTCCTTCTTCTTCTTCCTTGGCCTCCTCCCTAGGTGAGAGGAGGGTTTCTGCTCTGGTGCATGGCCTCCATGGTTCCCGGAGGGCAGGAGCCCCTCCGAGATTCGATCTATCTCTCTGTCTCTCTTCTGTTTTCGCAACTGTTTTCTGGCCCTTCACCGTTTCTTAAATATCCGGAGATCCGTAACTACGATCGGGCTAAAAAATTTAGGGGCTTTTTTATCGCGAAAATATCTTTCTTGCGGCAGAAAGAGAGCCTCAACCGACTTAAGGGTTGGCCACAAGCCATCAGGGCACCCCCCAGGTCGCGCCCTGTTGACTTGTGGGGCCCTCGGGCATCGTCTTGCATTGATTACAACTCCAAAAATTCTGATATATTCCAAAAAGAATCTGTGGAAATTTTTATCGTGTTTAAAGTTCGTTTGATATGGAATTTCTGCGAAACAAAAAACGTACAAAAACAGGAACTGGCACTGGGCATTGGGTCAATAAGTTAGTGCTCAAAAATAATATAAATTGGTAATAATTACTCAAAAAGTATCCTAGAATGATAATATAATAGCATGGAACAACAAAAATTATAGATACGTTGGAGACGTAACAAGCATCCCCAAGCTTAATTCCTGCTCGTCCTCGAGTAGGTAAATGATAAAAACAGAATTTTTGATGTGACATGCGATCCAATTTGTAATCTTTTGCATGTATGCTCATTGACAAATTATGAATTAACAAACATTAACATAGTAATACTTATAAGCATAAATAAAAAAATCATCAATATTTCAAAGTATACGATCCTCAAAGAATGTTTACCCCCATTCATCTTATTATATTAGCAAGGCATGCCTCCGTCTTCACTACATTAATACAAATGTCAAGCACCATGGTGCCCAAGTCAGGCAATTGGATCGTACTTTTTCAATATGCATAAACTTTTTATTCTTCACGCAATACATGAGCATGAACCATGGACATAGCATATAGGTGGAATAGAATGTGGTGGTAGGTTTCAAAGGGGTAAAAGTGGAGAAGAAAGTCTCGCATCAACTCGGCGTATCAACAGGCTATCACTACTGGAATCAGCAACTTTGCCGTCTGCCATGGCAGACGGCAAAGGCATGCATTGCGGACGGCAAAGGTCTTTGCCGTCAGCCAGCAGACGGCACCACATCCGGCTGAACAAGCTACGGTAAAGGCTTCTTTGCCGTCTGCTGGCAGACGGCAAAGAACTTTGCTTCTTTTCCGTCAGCTGGCAGACGGCAAAGGGGTTAGCCCCGTTAGGAGGCTAACGGTGGGCCCTACATAGCTTTGCCGTCAGCCTCGTACACAACAGACGGCAAAGATTTTGCTAAACATTAAAAAAAAGCATTCGTCTAGTGGCGTGTCCGACGTCTGGCGAGCGGCTTGTCCGGTGTCTGGCCAGCAGCGTGTCCAACATCCTTTAAGCAGCGTGTCTGGCGTCCGTTGAGCAGTGTGGCCTGAGTAGTACCGGACGGCGGCGGCCATGGCCGGAATAGCAGCAGACGACGGCGGCCATGGCCGAAGCAGCAGCAGACGACGACATCCATGGCCAGGCTCCGGCGGGCTGCGCACGGACACGGGCGGCGCGCAAATGCGGGCGGGCTCCGGAGGGCGGCTGCTGCTTCGGTGGTCGCCGGAGTTGCCAGCTCCCGCAGATCTGGCGCTCGGAGCAGAGACGAGGACAGCGAGTGGCGCCGGCGGTGTAGTCCGGCGAGGTGCGTAAAGGAGGAGGCCGGGGAGGCTCGCCTGCGGCGAGGTGCGTAGAGGAGGGGGGCGGGGAGGCTCGCCCGCGGCGAGGTCCGGCAAGGGGTGTAGAATATTATGTCTGGGAGGCTAGGCCGCGGCTGGATCCGGCGATAGGTGGCGACGGTGGAGCCGGCGAGGGGCGGAGAGGCGGCACCCGACGAGGAGCGGAGACGGAGCCGCTGGGGAAGTTCGGCAGCGGCTGCTGCGCTTCTGCGCTCCGGCAGAGAGGAGAGAAAGAGATCGAGAGGATGGGGACGTGCACGTGGGAGAGAGAGTGGTGGGGTCGGGCGTGGGAGAGAGAGAGAGTGGTGGGGTCAGGCATGGGAGAGGGAGGATGGTCGGTGTGGGAGATCGTGATGTGTGGAACGGATCATGCCATGTCATCGATCCGTGGGATCGATCCGCGTGGTGTGTTTTTTCTTTGCCATCAGCCACCTCTTTGCCGTCTGCTAGCGGACGGCAAAGAGGTGGGGTGGGCCGTTGTCCTCCACCGGACCCCACCCCACCTCTTTGCCGTCTGCTGACGGACGGTAGAGCTTCTTTGCCGTCCGCTAGCAGACGGCAAAGATGTGGCTGATGGCAAAGAGCTTCTTTGCCGTCAGCTAGTTCTTTGCCGTCTGTTTTCTGGAAACGGATGGCAAAGAGCTTCTTTGCCGTCCGCCAGCTGACGGCAAAGAACTGGCAGACGGCAAATTTGCTGATTCCAGTAGTGTATGGAGATGCCCATCAATAGATATCAATGTGAGGAGTAGGGATTGTCATGCAACGGAAGCACTAGAGCTATAAGGGTATGAAAGCTCGACTGAAGCTAAGTGGGTGTGCATCCAACTTGCCTTCTCATGAAGACCTCGGGCATTTGAGGTGGTCCATCATCAGAATATACAAGCCAAGTTCTATAATGAAAAATTACCACTAGCATATGAAAATGACATAACATGAGACTCTCTGTATGAGGAACAAGGTGCCACTTTGAGGCACAAGTGTGATAAAGGATAGTAGCAAAGTCCCTTCTCTCGTTTTCTCTCATTTATTTGTTTTATTTGTTTTTTTTCATGGTGGGCTTTTTCTTTTTTTGCCTCCCCCAAATTTTTTATGGTGGACTCATTTGGCCTCCCCCATTTTTATTTCCTCACTGGGACAATGCTCTAATAATGATGATCCTCACACTTTTATTTACTTACAACTCGATATGAAAAACTGATAGGATGATATGACTCTATATGAATGCCTCTGGCATTGTACCAGGATGTGCAATGATCTAGCGTAGCAAAAGATATAAAAAAACGGACAAGCCATGTAAATATCATGCTAGCTATCTTACGATCATGCAAAGCAATATAACAATGTAAATGCAAGTCATATGAAATGACGGTGGAAGTTGCATGGCAATATATCTCGGAATGGCTATGGAAATGCCATGATAGGTAGGTATGGTGGCTGTTTTGAGGAAGATATAATGAGGCTTATGTGCAATAGAGCATATCATGTAACGGGGTTTGGATGCACCAGCAAGATTTGCACCAATCCTCGAGGTGAGAATGGGCAATGCACGATACCGAAGAGGCTAGCAAATATGAATAGGTGAGATTGCATATGACCGTGGTTTTCACATTAGTCATAAAGAACTCATATACTTATTGCAAAGTTTTATTAGTTTTATCACAAATCAAAGTACGTACTACTCGGATGCCCCGAGGGAGGAGGTTGGGAGGATTTAACCATCACGTGCCTCCAACCCGAAACAACACTAGGATTTTAACGAAGAATAGAAATGCTCACACATCCTCACCATGCCTTTTTAATATTTAGACAAACAAGAAGTTAACACCTCTTAATACCGAGACTTCTACAAATCAACAGTGATGCACTCACACCTTTTCACATTAGCAAATTAATATCATTAACTCACAGTTTCTCTTTAATGTGCTACATGAAGGTTTTGATTATCACTCCTTGAATACATATTATTTTTGGACTAGTCTTATAGTCCATGCAAATTACCGTCACTGTTTTTAACTCTGAAACAAATACAAGTGAAGAAAGAGAGTTTAATTCTTTCTACAAAAGACCTAGACATGCTCTAATAAATATAAGTGAAGCAAAGAGCATTCTACAAATAACGGTTTTCTATATGTAGAGAAACATGCATCCAACTTCAAATGATATATGTGAAGCACATGAAGCATTCTATAAAGCCTTACTCAAGATATATAAGTGAAGTGCAAAGAGCATTCCATAAATCAACCATGGACTTCCCTAAACCAGCATGGTGCATTGCTAAAAGGAAAATAAAAGGCACACGATGCTCCAAGAATTTACGCATATCATGTGAACAAAACAAAAACCAAAACATACAGATAGTTGTTGAAGAAGAAAGACGGGATGCCTTCTGGGGAATCCCCAAGCTTACGCTTGAGTCTCCTTGAATATTTAATTGGGGTTCCTTGGGCATCCCCAAGCTTGAACTCTTGTCTCTCCTTATTCTTCTCATATCGATACGTCCTCGATCTTCGAACATTTCATCCACACAAAACTTGACAGAACATTCATTAGAAACGTTAGTACATAATCATCAAATCTCGTCATGTCCTGCAATAACATTTTTGCATAATTATAATCTAACATTACCCACTATATGCTATCACAATTCTATTGCTCCCAAGTCATTGGGGCTCAACAAGAATTCAAATATAAGCACGCAAAGCAACTATAACGGCAATCTATGAAAAACAGGACAGTTTGTAGTATGCAGATGGAACATATATTTCTGTAACTCCAAACATTCTGAAAAATTAGGACGTAATACATAATTTGTATACCAGAATTGTGTAAACGTTTCAGAATTTTTGCACGCTCCAGTAAAATATGAAAATTCAAACACTAAAGCAAACGTTTCTGTTTTTACACAGCACATATCAAACAAGCAATTCAAACATCCTAAAGGTAATTCTTGGGACATTATTTCTATAATACAATGGATTTGTACAAGGGGATAATTATTTTTGTTGAAAATTTTCTGTAATCAAGATTCACAAAGTTTCCATGGGCATGGACAAAGTTCAAGGCCAGGCCCCACTTCAATGGTACTTGTCCTTCTCACTTTCACTTTTCTTTTTGAAAAAGTTTTAAGTTCCCCACTTTATTTTTTTGTTTTTAAATATTTTAAAAGCACACAACAGAAATAAACGACTCTCTAAAACTTCTGGGTTGTCTCCCTGGCAGCTCTTTCTTTAAAGCCATTAAGCTAGGCTTATAATGCTCAAGTAATTGATCCACCCGGATCCCAAGGTATATCAAAGCCAATTTTAATTAACAATGATTTGTATTTTAGTAGTGAGCACAAAGTAACATATATCATAGAACAACGAAGCCTAACTCTCTTTCTATGCATTGGCATGTCATAAAAGAACAATTCCTTCACACAAAGTAATGGCCAATACATAGCATAAGTAGTTTCTTGCAATTTTATGGTATTGGAAACATAGAGAGGTGAAAATTTGGTTCCTCTCTCATAAAAATTGCAAGTAGGAGAAGCAAGCACATGCATATTATATTTATCAAAATCATCATGTGTGGTAGTAACACGCAAACCATCAATATATTCCTTGATAAGTGCAAACTTCTTCGATATAGTGTAGTTGGGAGAACTCAAAACAATAATAGGACTATCGTGTGTGGGTGCAATAGCAACAATTTCATGCTTAACATAAAGAACTATAGAAAGTTCATCTCCATAAGCATCATTCATATTGGCATCATGGCCACAAGCATAGCAAGCATCATGTTCATCAAAAAGGGATATTTCAAATGAATCCAAGGGATCATAGCAATCATCATAGCATTCATCCTTCGGTATGTGCGAAGGGAAATTAAACAATGTATGAGTTGAGAGTTACTCTCATTAGAAGGTGGGCATGGGTAGCTAATCCGCTCTTCCTTCTTTTCTTCTTCGCTCTCCACCTATCTTTTTCATCTAATGAGCTCACAGTTTCAACATTTTCTTCTTCCATAGATTCCTGCAAAATATTAGTCTCTTCCAAGGCAGCAGACATTTTCTCAATAAATTCATTAATATCTGCATTGTATTCATAATTCTCATAGCAATATTTAAGTATGGAAAAAATTTCAGATTTGTAAGGAATATCATCGTACTTTTCAATCAAAGAAGCAATTTCATATGCACTTTTCAAAGCAAGAATTTCTTCTATTTGTTCCACATCAAAGTAATCATATATACCAGTAGCATAAGAAGCCAAGGTTTTATTATCATTAAATTCACATTGAAAGCGAAGGTGTAGACCCTTACTCTTAGAGCAACAAGTATAATCACTTCTCACGCATAAATCCCAAGCATACCAACGCAACATTTTAATTTGATCCCATAAGTGTTTCCCTTTTTGAGACAAGCGATAATCATTAAAGTACTCACGTTGATCCAACGTGTCTCCCATTATCAAGTTGAATGAGGATTTCTCAGGGTTATCCAAGTAGTAATTAATTTATTTCACATAACCAGCATCGAGGGTTTTAGGAGGTTCCCCATCTCTATCAGTAGCAAGTGAAATTTTTGTTGGTGTTTTGTGTTCCATATCCGTAACTAAAGATATAAACAACTTATAACAGAAAATAAAATTACTTAGTGATAAAGCAAACAAGCACACACGAGAATATCAACCGCTACGCTATTGCTCCCCGGCAACGGCGCCAGAAAAAGGTCTTGATAACCCACAAGTGTAGGGGATCATTTGTAGCCCTTTTCGATAAGTAAGAGTTTCGAACCCAAGGAGGAGCTAAAGGTAGAATTAATATTCTCACAAGTTCTACCTACCACCGATACATCTCGATGCACACCAACGCTTACTTTACCTAGAACAAGTATGAAACTACTTTGAGGGAATAAAACTAGAAGTACTTGTTATGAAACATAATAAAGAACAAGTAAATAAAAGTTAGGGGTTGTTTAGATAAAGATTAAAAATAAGTTGTTTAGTAGAAAGCTTTTTTGTGCAACGCAAGAGAAAGATTGTCCATAGGCAATTGAATATAACATGATAGATAATTATCATATGCAATGAGGGAGAGACATAAGCTAATACACTTTCTGTACTAGGATCATATGCACTTATGATTGGACCTCTAGCAAGCATCCGCAACTACTAGAAATCATTAAGGTAAACATAACCATATCATTACACATCAAGTCCCCTTTACTCCCATACACAAACAATCCCCTGACTCGGGTGTAAGCTTCTCTCACTCTAGCCACCCACTATCAGCGAATCATGAACATATTGCAAACCCTCCAGCGTGAATCCTTCACGAGTGTGCCTCATTAGGACAACACCAGATCAACATACAACTCATATCAATAACATCATACCACAATTAACCCGTAGGACAAAAAAATCTACTCAAACATCATAGGATAGCCACACATTATTGGATAATAATATATAGCATTAAGCACCAAGTACAAGTAGAGATTACAACGCGGATGAGAGGTTTTACATCGCTGCGTAGAGGGGGAGAGAGTTGGTGGTGACGGCAATGAAGTTATTGGTGTAGATCGCTGTCACGATGGATGCCCCGGCGGCACTCCGGCGCCACCGGGAGAGAGGGGGAGAGAGCCCCCCTCCTTCTTCTTCTTTCTTGGCCTCCTCCCTACGTGGGAGGAGGGTTTCAACTCTGGTCCATTGCCACCATGGCTCCCGGAAGGCAGGAGCCCCTCCAAGATTTGATCTATCTCTCTGTCTCTCTTCTGTTTTTGTGACTATTTTCTAGCCCTCCACCATTTATTAAATATCCGGAGATCCGTAACTCCGATCGGGCTGAAATTTTGAGGGGATTTTTATCGCGAAAATATCTTTCTCGTGGCGGAAGGAGAGCCTCAACCGACTTAAGGGCTGGCCACAAGCCATCAGGGCGCCCCCCAGGCCGCGTCCTGTTGGCTTGTGGGGCCCTCAGGCATCGTCTTGCGTTGAGTCCAACTCCTAAAATTCACATATATTCCAAAAAAAATCCTCCGTAAAGTTTTATCGCGTTTGGACTTTGTTTGATATGGAATTTTTGTGAAACAAAAAACACACAAAAATAGGAACTGACACTGGGCATTGGGTCAACTGGCATTGGGCTTAGTAAATATAAATTGGTAAATAATTACTCAAAAAGTATCCTAGAATGATAATATAATAGCACAGAACGAACAAAAATTATAGATAAGTTGGAGACGTATCACACGCCGTGGGACGGGTGTCACTAAAGCTGTGTTGTAACCCAGGGAAGCAGCCACGCGCCCCGACTAGCCTCACCTACCAGCCTGCCCGCTCAACACCTGACCGATGTAGACAACCAGCCCAGCTACGTGGCGCGACGTCTTGGCAGGCGGAGACCTTGGCGGGTGCGCTGTCACCCGAGCCCCCCGGCAAGGAAGGCTTGCTGATTTGCTCTATCCCTTGTACGAAAGGCTTGGCATCCAGATCCAGCCCGGCAGGGTCCTGCCGGTCCGGAGGCCGTGGTCGTCTGGTGCACTAGTGAGGGTACTAAGGGCACAGTTCTTTAGTACACCGACAACGCGGCAGCGCCGCAGAGCAACATAGCTGCCTCATCGCTGAGAGGCAACAACACGTCGCACAAGAAGATCACCGGTGATGCTCCGTTGAGCAAAACATGCGCGTCCACGCCTAGAGGGCAAGGCGTGCCGCACAACAAGACCGATGGAGGGCCGTAGAGCGAGAGGCGCGGTGCCCGGCAGAGCAAGAGCGGTTAACATTACCGCTTGCCTTCTGTCCCACCCGACAAGACGTTGCAGTTGTGTCCACAACACGTTAGTAGCCTGATTTCTCGCCAGGAATGGGCAGCGTCCATCTGCGCCGTACTTGCACCAGAGCCCGGCCGCACCGTACTTCCATCGGAAGCCGGTCGCGTCGTTCGCCTTATCCGTGGTGCCCTAGATGCCAATGGGCTGGTCGGTAGGCTCGAGCGCCTCTTTGGCCCAGGTGTCCAACAGGGATGAGTAGAAGAAAATGGTCGTCGCATCCTCGAGATGGTAATCTCCGATGAAATAGCCAGCTTGGAGCTCGAGATCGCGCACCAGCTATACCGCGAGCGTGTCAATCGCATGGACGAACGCTTGACCGAGTTTAGGCAGAGCCGAGAGCTTTTGTAGGTTAGGGTGGTAGTCATGGACGCGTTTTATTTTGTTGAATCGTTTTGATGTCGATCACAATATCTACACAATAATCATAATATTGATATGTTTCGATGTGTGAATAATTTATGTTCTATTGTTATGTTTCAATATGTGTAACAGCTAGAGTCAGAAAATGAATACGAAAAAAGATAGAAATGTGAAACTAGTAATATATATATATATTAATTGTTCAATAGCTCATTGCAGACAGCCTACATATATCATCACATATACGTGATGATAGTACTTAACTAATATGTAGAATGAATAACAGCTAATCTAATAATAACCCCTCCCTGAGCGGTGAGCAATAAAGCGACAACCTCTCGCCAGTTACTCCCTGGTGCGCGGTGGCTTCCCAACGCGGAGGGTGTTCGCCGCCTCCTCCACCTCGCAGCGCTCAATGTGCCGATCAGCCTCTTGCTGGCGGAGGTGCGCGACCATGCATGACATTTCACTGGGCGCCCATCGGAGCTCTTTGGCGGTGGCACACTCAAGCTTATCGGCCCACGCCCACGCAGCGGTGAGGCGCCCAGCACCTCTGGCTTTCATTGCATGGTACCTGCCGTCTTCGTACACCTCCTCCGCTTGTCGACGCGCCCGCCGCCAAAGCTCCAAATCATCCATTTCATATGCGACACTAAGGGCATTCCAGGCCACGAGGTCCCTGGCACGCTCCTGAGCCTGCTCCTTCTTGAACGCAACCTGCCTAGCTCTCTTATCCGGTGGCAGTGCCTTCCACAAAGCTAGATTGTATTGGCCCCAAAACCAATATTCGGTTGGGTGGGGGGTTTGGCGCAACCTCATCTGGGGCGCCAAGGGGTCCTCCTCGTCGCTGCACTGTGCCCTGTCCTCGTGGGGTGGCTCCTCCTCCTCTGCTTGTGCACAAACCGGCCACGTCATGGCAGAGTTTTGTGCAAGGTGTGGGGGAGAGAGACAAGAGAATGCATGTGGGATGACGTCTTGACAGACAACATTTATAGGGAGCCGGAATCTTGATCCACGCCAGCAGAAAAATGTGGGGGGGTGGCTGTGGGGGGGAGAGACTTCAATGGACACGCCGTTCGCCGGAATTCAATGGCCTCGATTGCACACGACGACCGAGTCAACAGCCGTGTGTGACTTAACATCACCAACGGTTCCTAATGCATTACCGCGTGGGATTAATAGCCCGCAAAAATTTGTTTCCAAAACTCGAAACACGAAACAGAGTGCCAATCATGTGGGACCCAGTTGTCTTGCCAAATATTTACATTTTCTATCCAAATGCAATGCATGCGTGCTATTTGTATTACTACTAACTTACAATACTTTGATAATATTGCAAAATCTAATAAATAAATACTTTTGTGTGACTCAAATATGAAGAAAAAAATGCCATGTCAACTTGGTGCCATGTATTTCAGATCATTTTCTATTATCTTGAATTTGAAAACATATATTATTTAATATGATTTTTTTGTTGCCGAAGCAAGTGTAGTACTCTAACCATGACATATTGGACCCATGTCGGGAAATCATGCAGATTTTCATGTACTTTAGAGCATTTTTTAATTATTTGAATTTTGAAACCTAGATTCTCAATGCTTGTGTCCAAACTTTTACTCAAGATGTTTGGAAATTCTTCAAATTTATTGCACGGGGCATATATACAAAACCAAGCAGTACATAAATATGATTTTCCAGCATATTTTGCTTCATCTTGCATGTTCATTCGTTTCAGTTTTGAACTATGGCCATTAAATTTCAAGAAACTAATTTAATGTATAAAAATGCGTATAGAACGCCGAAAATTTTCAAATATTAGGATGCCGGCCGTATTCGTGCATTGTAATGATGAAAAAAACTAGGCCGAATGAGGCAACAATTGGCGGTTCGTCATCACACAAGGCCCCACGTTCCCTCTCGGAACCACGAGCCTTCGTATGATGCTCCAGTTTGTTAGAGGGATGTGTCAAAGCTTATCTCAAACAAGCCGTTACTTTGACCATGACAACTTGGCCCCATGTCAGGAAATCATGCAGATTTTCATGTACTTTAGAGCATTTTTTATTTTTAAAATTTAAAAACCTAGATTATGAATGCTTGTGTGCAAACCATCACTCAAGATGTTTAGAACTTCTTCAAATTTATTACATGTGGCACATACACGGAAGCAAGTGGTACATAATATGATTTTTCCAACAGTTTTTGCTTCATCTTGCATGTCCATGTGTTTCAGTTTTAAATTATGGCCATTAAATTTCTAGAAACTAACTTCATGTATAAAAATGCCAATTGAACCCTGAAAATGTGCAAACTTTAGGATGTCGGTCGTATTCTGGCATTGTAACGATGAAAAGAAATATCTAGGCCGAATGAGGCAGTGACTAGCGGTTTGTTATCAAATAAGGCACCACATTCGCGCTCGGAATCATGACCATTTGTGTTATGCTCCGGTTTGTGAGAGGCATGTGTCAAAACGTATCTCGAACAAGCTGTTTCTTTAACCACGACATCTTGGCCCCATATCGGGAAATCACGCAGATTTTCATGTACTTTAGGGCATTTTTTCATTTTTTTTGAAATTAAAAACCTAGATTCCCATTGCTTGTGTCCAAACCGTTACACAAGATATTTGGAACTCCTTCAAATTTATTACAAGTGACATATATACGGAAGCAAGTAGTACATAAATATTATTTTTCCAGCAGTTTTTGCTTCATGTTGCATGTCCATGTATTTCAGTTCTAAATTATGGCCATTAGATTTCTATAAAATAACTTCATGTATAAAAATGCCAATTGAACCGCAAAAATGTCCAAATTTTAGAATGCGGGTCTTATTCGTGCATTGTAACGATAAAAAAGCTAGGCCGAATGAGGCAGCGACTAGAGGGTCATCATCAAACAAGGCCCCATGTTCCCTCTCGGAACCACGCCCCTTCGTGTGATGCTCCGGTTTGTGAGGCATGTGTCAAAGCTTATCTTGAACAAGCCGTTACTTTAACAACGACATATTGGTGCCATGTCGGGAAATCATGCAGATTTTCATATACTTCAGAGTAGGGTTTTTTTCATTTTTCTAAATTTAAAAACCTAGATTTTTAATGCTTGTGTCCAAACCGTTACTCAAGATGTTTGGAATTCCTCCAAATTTATTGCACGTGGCACATATACGGAAGCAAGTAGTACATAAATATGATTTTTCCAGCAGTTTTTGCTTCATCTTTCATGTTCATGTGTTTCTGTTTTGAATTATGGCCATTAAATTTCTAGAAACTAACTTCATGTATTAAAATGCCATTGAACCCCGAAAATGTCCAAATTTTAGGATGCCAGCCGTATTCATGCATTGTAACGATGAAAAAAACTAGGCCGAATGAGGCAGCGAGTGGCGGTTCGTCATCACACAAGGCCCCACGTTCCTTCTTGGAACCACGAGCCTTCGTATGATGCTCCGGTTTGTAGAGGGATGTCACATCCCTAGTTTTGCTTGCACTAGGATCCATGTTTGATGTTGCATCATGTTTAAATTTCTTAAACAACAAATGGGGATGATCAAAAGTCCTAGCACTATTTGAATTCAAATAGGTTTACCTAAAATAATTTTCAATGAATCCAAAGTGGTCTTGTAAAATGTTCATCATCTCTGGAAAAATGTGGCAACATCAACCAAAGATGACTCTTATTTTTACTTGTCACTTTTGTTTATTGAATTAACCCAATAAGTTTTTGAATTGGAGCTATAAAATTCTATAAATAAGTTTATAGATCCAATAAATTTGAAACTTGGCCAGGTCCTTTGGAATATTTCAATTAGTGCCCAGAAAAAGTTTCATATTTTTCTAAAATGTTTTAGTGCCTAAACTAAAACAAATCAAACTACAGAAATAGAAAACTGAAACAGAAATAAGAAAAGGTAGAAGGCTTACCTGAGGCCCAGGAGGTGGCCGTCCCACTGGCCCAACGCCAGTCATCTCCTACCTCTGCTAGAAGGCAGAGGCAAAGGAGGGCACAGCGAGGCTGACACGCCACCTACCTGCCTGCCCCTTCCCCGGCCAGCGAGGCGTCGCGGATGACCCAGCGAGAGGCGTCCGGATCGAGCCGGCCTCGCCATTTGCCCCTCCCCTCTCTGCTCTCTCTTCTCCCCCCGGACCCGACCGTGTCTGAGAGTGCCGCCGGGAACCACCGCGCCACCGGCCACCTATAGCCAACGCCGTCGTGTTCCACTGGATCACCTAGACGTCGTCATCCTCTCCAGCGAGCCACGGAATATCGGACGCCCTGTGGAGCCGCCCCCGCGTCGTCGTCTACCTCGGGACCCGCCGGACATCGCTGGTCGATTCGCCGGCCGCAAAGCATCCGTGCCCTCGCCATCAACGTCATTGCAACCACCGTGAGCACCTCAACGTTCTCCCTCTTTCCCCTTCTCTGATTTCGCACGTAGCATCGATAGCCACCGGAGTCGAGAGGTGCTCGCCGCCGGCCATGGCGCAGCCGTGGCCACTGCAGCTGCAGCCCGTGTCCGAGTACGGCCACATGCTCGGCACCTCTCCAGGAGGCCATAACCCCCTCCACCTCCTCCTCCCGCGCCCCCTGGCGTCGAGCGCCATTTGACCCGAGCCCAGCCGCCGTAGCCATCGTCGCCGGCGACGCTACAAGCCACCCCACGCCGTCCCACCAACTGGGATGGATGCGGCTCGCTCCCCGCTCCCGATTGAGCCGTTCCGCGCGCCAAATGGTGGCCGAAGGAGCAACTCCGGGGAGAAACCACCGTCGGGTTGGTCGCCGCCGGCCAAACTCCGGTGGGGCTGACGTGGCACGGCCATTAGCGCTAATTCCCCTGCTTAATAACCCCCACAGAGGCTGACAGCGGGCCCTGCAGGTGGTCAAACCCCCAGTCAACGTGGGATTTGACCCTGCTTAGTCACTGGGTCACTGACCAGTGGGTTCCACTGTTCAAGTTTGACCTAGAGCGGTCAGTTGATCAGCCTGACGCACGGATGATGTCATAAATGCATTTCTGGGTTTTAAATAATTCCGGAAATTGCCAAAAACTTAGAAAATTCATATAAATTAATCTGTAAGTCAGATGAAAATAATTTATATATTAAAATTGATCAGAAAAATCCAATGAATTAATCCATTTGTACCATTTTCATGCATGATAGAGCAACCTAAATAGGAGAACTTGGACATTTTGTTCAAATACAATATGTGATCTCACATATGGAGTTGAATTTGAACCTTGGGTTCAAACCTACTTCGTTTAACTATGTTGCTATATGCATTAGGCCAAACCACATCATATTGCTATGTCATATTCATGCATCATAATGCTGCATTTGATGTGTATTGATTTATCCCCCCTTCGATGGTTGTTCTTCGTGTTAGGCACTGTTCCGGAGGATACAGTCGAGTATCCATCTGAGGAGCAGTAACGTGTCGAACCTTTATCAGGCAAGCAACCCCCTTGAACATCTCCGATACAATCCCACTCTCTCGCTCTTTCTCTCACTTATTGCATTAGGACAAAACGTTTCAACTTTTACTTGTTCCGGTAGTTTAACCCATTCCTGTACATGACCTGTCATTGTCACAGTAAATAGCTGAACCAAGCAACCTAGCATACCTGGTAGATGCTTGAGCCATGTTGTGACATCACCCTGCTTTGCTTGCTATGCTTAGAGTTGTGTCAGGTCTGATTCATCTGGGTGATGAACCGGAGTGAACTGAATGTGTTATGATGATGAGAGTTAAGTGTTGAACTTGATTTGGTAAAGGTAGCGATGAGAGGCCATGTAGGAGTACATGGCGGGTTGTCTCATTGGGACCGTCCTTAAGAACTGAGTCATGTGTATGTTATCCAAGACTAGCTACTACCGCGCATTGGGCCCCAAACCAATGGACCCTCTCGACTTATTAATCGACCTGATCTCTGTCCAGGAGTTGCAACTAGATTCTGGTGTTTGTAGGCCGTGCTAGTAATCTACTGAGTGGCACCCCGTACAGGTGGGCTTGGGTCAGACTAGGCACCGTGGCCCGGTTTACCAAGCGTACTTCCATCCGTCGAGGTGGTCTTGGGAACCCTGCACACATCATTTGGGACCATGATGGAAACCTCGGCCGGACTTCCGTTGCGGGTTCAGTCTCAAATAGGCGATAAACCTGGGCTAGAGTCTTGTGTGGTTAACGGTCGTGGCCGACTCCCTTGCTAGGCTTCCGCTTGAAGGTTGCCGAGGTGCCTTTTTACATGCACATAGTGATAAGTGGCGGGAGCGTGTGTGACGAAGTACACCCCTGCAGGGTAATCATCTATTCGAATAGCCGCGTCCGCGGATATGGACTACTTGGAGACTTATATGGTTCATAGACAACTTTCATGGCTACTCATAAAATCTTCAAGACAAGTGTGAGTACCGTGGATGGCACTCTCGTAGGAAGACGGGAGCGGATCCATGGTGGTGTATTGTTGTGGTGCTAGTGGACTCGTGTGCGCTTTCTCAATCTTGTTCAAAGAACTAGTAGTCGTAGTACAGGATAGCCAAGAGTCAAAGTTGGCTTGCTGCAATGAACCCCACAACCTCCTTGTCGATACCGATGCATATGTAGTTAGTTCTGATGTAAGTCTTGTTGGGGATATAACCCCGTGGTGAGACCCGCCCAGGTGGGGCCGGGTCATGAGGTTGGCGGCTTAGCGATAAGGTTTCGAATAAACATGCTCAATGGGCCTGGAGGCCCAGAGCCAGAAGACAATCTGTAACCCGGTGGCGTCAGCCGCCGGTGGCGGCTTGTTAGACAAGGCAGGTATAGTTAGAGGTGAGGTCGGTTACCAAGTATGACCCGGCCCGAACTCTTGTAAGCCCAGGGCCTCGACCTGTGTATATAAAGGCGGGTTACCTGGGCGGCTTAGGACACGAAACCTTTGATCGAGTGCCAGGTCAAGCGAATCCGCTCCCTTGTAATCGATACCCAATCAATACAACTCAAAGTAGGACGTAAGCTATTACCTCCTTCGAGAGGGGCCGAACCTGGGTAAACCTGTGTCTTTCGTCCCGACCAACCCCTTCGCGTTAACCATTGTAGCGATGGCTCCACACCTAAGTCCTGGCACTAGGATAAAGCCACGACAGTTGGCGCCCACCGTGGGGCCGATGCTCGGTGTTTTGGAGTACTCGAAGGGCTCTCTCCTAGGGATCGAGGCATACGCCGTCGGCAGGATGACCAAGAGTCGCCGCGTTAAGCTCTACATCGACGACGCCGGCTGGGGCCCCGAGGCCGACACAATCGAGTATGGGTACCGGGTCCCCTTCGGTGGAATTCACGTCTTCATCGGCAAGATCGGTGGATCTAAACCCGGGTCGGACATCTGCACCGACCTCGTCGAGCCGGCCCGACGCGCGCACCCCGCCCGGCTTAACCCGGTCCGGAAGCACGTCTTCGTCGGCTTCACCCAAGGAGCAGAGTTTGAGGAAGGTCCCATGTCGCAGGAGGAGACCCTCGCCTACTCCGGGGATGGATCCTCGAGCGGGGAGGCAGAGTCAATCTACCAGCTTCACAACGGCGGACTTGGGGGCTATTTCGAAGATTGCCATGACCCGGAATACTATGAGCCACCAAGCCGGGCTGCTGTTTTCATGGCTGGATCTGCGCCGGCTTCTGGTAGCACGGCCGCCGGTGCGACGGGATCTGGATCAGGCAGGCCGCCGGCTCAAGTTTTGCTGGATCTGATGAACGAGCTTACTACTCTGATGGGAACTGAGGTCACGGCCGAAAACCAAGCAGCCCGTAACACGGAGATTGCGAGGTTGAAGGACCGGATGGCCAGTACCCAAGAGGAAATCCATGCGTTGAAAGTACAGATGGATGCTGAGTAGGAGCGCCTCAGGGCGGAAGCTTTTCGCCTTGACCTGGAGCAACAGACCGCAGATGCAGTCCATCGGATGAGGCATCAGAACCGCTTGCCGGATCAGTATGAGCCTAGGAATCTTTTCAACACGCCAGGGACGGGACAGAATGCACCTTTGACCATAACCCGGACGGCGGAAGTACCTGGGAATAGGGCAGTGGTTCAGCATTGGCAGCCAGACCCGCCCCGCAATTATCAGACCCCGCCGCAGCACTTTCCAACACCACCTGGTCATTATTCTAACCCGGTGGAGAACATGGTGGCAGCGGCGGTACGGCTCGACGCGCTCCCTATCCCTGATGGAACACCTTTTGCAGAGGAAGCCCGGAATGCCATTGGATATATTCATACGGCTGTGGCGCAACAGGAGAAGTATACCTACAACCGGAGTCGCGTGCACTCGACCCCTATCCCGAGCCGCAGTTACAGCCGGCGCATAGAGTCGCATGTGATTTATATCAGCGAGCGACGTCGAAACCCGGCGCGAGATGACCCGCCTGCTCTTGATGCCCAGGCGCTGGTAGATCGTTCAAGAGCGCAGCAAGAGGCGGCGGCGGCCGAGGCGGCTTATCAAGAACCCACAATAGCACCTTCTGTTTCGGTGGGAGCCGGAGTAACCTCCAGGGCCATGGGAGTTCCGTGCTTAGTGCCGGCTTTACGGAACGAACGCCTGTCGAAGGATTTCAAGGGTCTCCGCAAGGTGCCAAATTATACTACCGATCTGCCTCCGGAAGCTTGGATCGAGAGTTGTGAGCTGGCCATGGAGATGTTAGACGTTAGTGATGCAGTCTGTGCCAAGTACTTTGTCATGATGTTGGAAGGGCCGGCTCGCACGTGGTTGAAGGGTTTGCCCCCCAACACCATTAATTCCTGGGCCGAGCTGAAGGCTAAGTTCATCAAGAATTTTCAAGGGACGTGCAAGCAACCCATGACCATCGTGGATTTGGATCACTGTGTGCAGCGGGAGGATGAGTCGGCCCATCATTGGGTCCGGCGGGTCTCAACCATTATCCACTCCTCTGATAATATCACGGCTGCTCAGGCGGTTCTAATTCTGGAGAAGAATTTCCACTTTCTGCCCCTTAAGCAGAAGCTTGGACGGCTTAAGCGCTCATGCCAGGATATGGGGGAGCTCATGGCGGCCCTCACCAAATATGCAGACTCTGACAGCACGAAGGACCCTGGTTCTGATGATGAGAAATCAGCTAAGGGTAAGAAGAACAGCAATGGCAAGGGTCAACAGCATAATGGGGGAGGAAATAATAACACCGGCAATGGTGGTAAACGGAAGCACCTGGATGGCGGGTCAGATTTGGTAGCCAACACTAATGCAGGGAGCAACCGTGGCAAGGGCAATGGTAAGCCGCCTTTCGGCAAATCCAAGCCTTTCAATATGGAGGCGATGTTGACTGCTCCTTGCCCGAAACATAGTGTTCCCGATAAACCGTCCACTCATGCCTGGAAGGATTGTTGGGTCATGCGGGAATTCCGGAATTACAGCATTAACCAGCATCAGGGTGGCGGCAGTGGACCGTCTGGCGGGTCAGGATCCGGCTCTCCTGGGTCCGGCTTTCGTGGAGGCGGCTCAGGTTCTGGCTATCAAGGCCAGGGAAACCATGGAGGTCATAATCAACAATCTGGCAATGGAGGTCAGCAACAAAACAACCAGTCCGGGTATCAGAGTAACCCGAAACAGATTGATGGAGGCCAATACCACGTTTTTACGACAAGCCTTGACAAGCGGGATCAGATGGTGCGCAAGCGGGCAGTTAATGCGGTCATGCCGGCTCTCCCTCGGTACTTAAAGTGGTCTGAGTATGACATAACTTGGAGCAGGGAGGATCACCCGCCGCGTGTGGATAACCCGGTGTAGTTGGACCTAGTGGTAGCCCCCCAAGTAGGGGGTTACGTGTTCACCAAGGTGCTTATGGATGGTGGCAGCAGCATCAACATCCTGTATTATGACACGTTTCGCCGGATGAACTTGCGTGATAATGATCTCAAACCGTCTTCAACAGTCTTTCATGGGGTAGTGCTAGGTAAATCGGCTTATCCAGTTGGAAAGATTGCCCTGGAAGTAGCCTTTGGTGATGAATTCAACTACAGGGTGGAGTCCTTATGGTTTGAGGTGGTCAAGATCAAGAGCCCGTACCACGCTTTATTTGGGCGGCCGGCTTATGCCAAGTTCATGGCTAGGCCTTGTTATGTTTACTTGCAGCTCAAGATGCCCAGATTAAACGGAACGATTACAATACATGGTGATCGGAAGATTGCTCTTGAGTGCGAGGAAGGCGATGTTGCGTATGCAGAGTCAAGTTGTGCTAAGGTGGAGCTCAAGTTTTATAAGGAGAATGTTGACCCGACAGATATGACCCCGTTGAAGAAGCCCAGCACAGAATCTGAGCTGCCCCTCAAGTTTGTGGCAGAAGATACCAAGCTGGTGGATTTTACTCATGGCGACTCATCGCAGCAGTTCACTATTGTGGCCAATATGGATCCCAAATAGGAAAGCGCTCTCATGGAATTCATCTGTGAGAATCGGGACAACTTTGCATGGAAACCTTCTGACATGCCGGGTGTACCGAGAGAATTCACTGAGCACCACCTTAATGTGGATCCTAAGTTTAAGCCAGTTAAACAGTTCCTCCGCCGTTTCAATGAGGAGAGGCGTAAGGCTATTGGAGAGGAGATAGCCCGGCTCTTAGCAGCAGGGTTTATCGTCGAAGTTTTTCAACCGGAGTGGTTAGCTAACCCGGTGTTGGTACTCAAGAAGAATGGCACGTGGCGTATGTGTGGAGATTACACTGATCTCAACAAGGCGTGTCCGGCTGATCCATTTGCTCTCCCCCGTATCGACCAGATCATTGATGCAACGGCGGGTTGTGAGAGCTTATGTTTCCTGGATGCTTATTCAGGTTATCATCAGATCAGGATGGCAGTCAAAGACCAAGAGAAGACGTCTTTCATTACGCCTTTTGCAGCTTTTTGCTATGTGTCTATGCGTTTTGGGCTCAAGAGTGCTCAGGCGACTTATCAGCGCTGTGTGCAGAACTGTCTTCATGGTCAGATTGGGTGCAAAGTTCATGCTTATGTGGACGATATTTTGGTCAAGTCAAGGAAGAAGGAGACTCTGTTGGCTGATTTGAAGGGAACTTTTGATAATCTGCGGGTTTACAAGATGATACTTAACCCGGCAAAGTGTGTGTTTGTTGTACCTGCAGGCAAGCTCTTGGGGTTCTTGGTCTCTGAACGTGGCATTGAGGCTAACCCGGACAAGATAAAGGCCATCACTTCTTTGTCCAAGCCGGCGTGTATTAATGATGCTCAGCGCTTGGTGGGTCGTCTTGCCGCTCTGAGCCGTTTCATAAGCCACCTGGGTGAGAAAGCTATTCCTCTATATCAGATGATGAAGAAGACAGACGACTTCATCTGGAGTGATGCGGCTAATGAGGCATTTGAGGCGCTCAAGAAGCAATTGGTTGAGCTTCCCATCTTGGCTGCTCCGGTGGAAAAGGAGCCTTTGCTCTTGTATGTTGCGGCTAACAATAGAGCCGTCAGTGCTGCAGTTGTGGTGGAACGCAAGGAGGCGGGTAAGGAGTACCCAGTCTAGCGGCCGGTTTACTATGTCAGTGAGGTCTTGACGGAGTCCAATCAAAGATATCCACATTGGCAGAAGCTGGTGTTTGGTGTATTCATGGCCAATCGCAAGCTGAAGCACTATTTCCTTGGGCATCCAATGACAGTGGTCAGCTCTGCTCCTTTGGGAGATATCATTCAAAACAGAGAAGCTACTGGCAGAATTGCTAAGTGGGCAATTGAGCTCGGGCCTCTTAATCTGAGATATGTGCCCTGGACGGCTATAAAATCTCAAGCCCTAGTGGATTTTATCAATGACTGGACAGCGTGTCAAGCACCTGAGGAGAAGCCGGACAATACATATTGGACGATTCACTTTGATGGTTCCAGGCAATTGGAAGGCTCAGGGGCTGGAGTTGTTCTAACTTCCCCGCGAGGTGACAAATTCTGTTATGTTTTGAGGTTAATGTTTCCTTGTACTAACAATGTAGCTGAATATGAGGCTTTGCTTCACGGGCTCCGTGTGGCCAAGGAGATGAATTTGAGCCGGGTCAGATGTCTTGGCGACTCAGACCTGGTGGCTTAGCAAGTCTCTAGCACGTGGGACTCTAAAGACCCTCGCATGGCGGCTTATCGCCAGGCGGTTGATGTTATTGCTGGCCATTTCAAGGGCTATCAGGTGGATCATATTGATCGGCGGAGGAATGAGGCGGCTGACGCGTTGTCAAGGCTGGGGTCTCAGCGTAAGCCGGTGCCGCCTAACGTGTTCCTGGATGTATTGCATCACCCATCTGTCAAGTTACCGTTGGAAGAGGATTTGGCTATACCTGACCCCGAAGGACAATTGGTGGTGGCTCTTCGCGCAATCCCTGATTGGACGCTGCCTTATCTAGCGTATCTGACCCGTGGCGAGTTACCTCAAGATGAGACTTTGGCGTGGCAGATTATAAGGCGGTCTAAATCTATGACTATTATCAATGGCGAGTTACACCAGCGCAGCGTGACTGGTGTCTTTCAGCGATGTGTTTCTCCGGATGAGGGCCATGAGATCCTGCAAGAAATCCATGCCGGCGATTGTGGTCATCATGCCGGGTCAAAATCTCTAGTGGCCAAGGCTTTTCGACATGGTTTTTACTTCTTAATAGCTCATAAAGATGTTGAGTACTTGGTCAGTAAATGTGGCGGGTGCCAGAAATTCGGACGACGTGCCCATGTGCAGACTCAATAGTTACGGATGATTCCAATCACTTGGCCGTTCGCAGTCTGGGGGCTTGACATGGTGGAGCCTTTTAAGAGGTCTAAAGACAAGAAGACCCACCTCCTGGTGGCGGTTGACAAGTTTACTAAGTGGGTTGAGGCTGAGCCGGTAAGCAAGTGTGATGCAGCAACATCAGTTCAATTCATCAAGAAGCTGATCTTTCGGTTTGGTTATCCTCATAGCATCATTACTGACAATGGCACAAACCTGTCCAAGGGGGCTATGAAGGAGTTTTGCGATAGTGAGCACATCCACCTCGATGTATCTTCGGTGGCTCACCCACAGTCTAATGGTCAAGTCGAGCATGCTAACCAGGAAATTTTGAGAGGGATAAAACCCCGGCTTATGGTTCCTTTGGAGCGCACGCTAGGTTGTTGGGTGGAGGAGTTACCTTTAGGTCTTTGGAGCATCAGAACCACCCCCAATAGGTCAACATGCTATACGTCTTTCTTCATGGTTTATGGCACAAAAGCTGTTCTCCCCAGTGATATTCGTCATGACTGGCCCAGAGTGGCGGCTTACGTGGAAGCTGATAATGAGACGGCGTGTCAGGATGCTTTGGATGCCTTAGACGAAGAACGGGATCTTGCAGCGGCACGATCCGTGATTTACCAGCAAGACCTGCATCGCTATCATAGCCGCAGGGTCAAGACCCGGACGTTCCAAGAAGGCGACTTAGTACTCTGTTTGATTCAAGACGAGTTAGATATGCACAAGTTGTCACCTCCTTGGGAAGGGCCGTTTGTGATCAGCAGAAATCTAAACAATGGTTCATATTATCTCATTGGTATACGGGAGAGCGACAAGTCACGAACCTCTGGTGAAGAGACTGCAAGGCCTTGGAATATTGCTCACCTTCGGCCATACTATACTTAAGCCGTCGTTCAGGCTCTCATCAATGTACATATTCCTGTCATTGTATATACCATCTTTTATGATATAATAAAGTTGGCATCCCCATGATTAGGGGCCTCTGCCATTTTTTCTGCACTAAGTTTCGTGCAAAGGAGTTGATCCTTCATCAGGTCACTTGGGGGCTTCCAACCCACTGGGTTTAGCATTCATACCCTCTTGGCCAGGCTTTACATGCCATGTTCGAGTTAAACCTGCCTGTTTGCAACTTGCTACTCCACCATGTGACCCGCGGAACTTGTGGCACCCCGGCTTAGAGAACCGGATTACCAGTGTTTCCAACCCAGAGATCATGTCTTCTGGAAACACACAACAACTTGGTACAAAACAGAACTGAACTTTATTGATAGAGTCAAGTACAGGCACATATCTTACAATGGTGACGAGGCCAAAGGTACCCTCGGTGCTATGATAGTATCTACATTATTTATGTCACATAGCAGGGCCTCAGAATACTAATACTTCTACTGCATAGCGGAACATAGCGCAACTCCATCCAAAGGGTCACTGCTGTGGAAACATCCTAGTTAGCATAGCCAGCACCTTCAGGACCTCCGTCCTCGGATTCTCCTGCATCTGGCATGATACGCCAGGTGAGTACTTTGAATGTACTCGCAAGCTCATGACAACCAAGTAATGCAGCAAACAATAGCTTGGCAATCAATACAATATCAGTTAAGCAATTTACTTATTGTTACCGATCATCAACTTACTCTCTTTCGGGTTGTCCCACAACCCTCGGAATACTCATTTTCACGGAGTACTTCCGAACACAAGACGAGTTCTTCCATCATTAACATCATTATTACGGTTGACCATCTACTGAGGTCTGGACGGGCTGTCCAATACCGTGGACTCGGCTATTCGAATAGATTTGACACTCTGCAGAGGTTGCGCACTTTACCCACACCATGAAGCACCTGGCCTCGTGATCCCACTCGGGTGGACCAGCGTTGCTTCAACAAAACCTACCTGACCCGTGACTCTTTCATCGTACAACCGGCACTCTTCCTCCCCCGGAGGTCAGCCTTGGGTGGCCCCTGTGTCCTCATGACACCTGCCACCGTCGTGGCCAAACTATGTAGACCCAAACAGGGTCTACTGTCCCAAACGGGGACGCCAGCATAAATTCAACTATCAACGGGCCTCACAGGATTATCACTGCCTACCTGATCAGGGTAGCGCGCGTGCATAACCCTCCCTCTTTGGAGGTACCGGTGAAAGATCACGCAGCCAAACCCGGTCAGGGCCGTCCCATACCGGCAAATGTGGTTGCACGAGTGTACCCGGATGGGTGACTCAAGATCAACCACTAAGTTTATTTATCAACTATAGTGGTTCAACTCAATACTTTAATATTTAAACATTACTATGAATTATCTATATTAAATAAAGTAACCTAATGCATATAAAGATGCAATGCTATAGAAGTACATGCATGAAATGGGTATCATGGCTTGCCTTGCTCTGTTGGGTGGTTCAAACACTCTGGATCATCACAAGCACCAAAATCTCCTTCTGAAAGTAATTTCAAATACAATTGAAAAAGTTACATAAAGCCTTTTTATTTACCAGATATTCTGTGTATATGATAAAAACACCAAACCTGGTCAGAAATTAAAGGAGTTTAACACCAAAACAATGCAAAAAGAATCATCTCAATTGGGGTTATAAATAAAAAGTTATTCAAGGTCAAAGTGCAGTCAAAATTCTGATTAAAAATGGATTTTACAGAAAATTAGAAAATCTCCAGCGGGCTGACGTCGAAAGCGTATTTTCGCAGTACGCTTCCACTTAACCCTTCGCCCGCGCGCAGCTGAGCTGCTGACGGGTGGGGTCGCCCGTTTTAAAAGAGAGAGAGAGGGAAGGGAACAGAGGCGGGGCGGAGCTCCGGCGACGGTCCCCGGCGATAGAGACGGCGGCGGCGCTCGGAGATGATGGGAATGGATCGGGCGCTCAACGGTGAGCATGCACGTACCCGCAAACTGGCGAGAGATGGCCGGACGATGTCGTCCCCTTCGTCTCCGGCGGGAGCGGCGCTCGGGTGGGATCGAAGACGGCGGTTCTGGCGATGGGAGGCTCGGGCAGGAGGTCGAGGAGCACCAGGGAGATGCCCTAAGCTCGATGAAGGGGTCAATTGGGCTTGGGAAGGCGAGGAACTGCTGGCGATGAGGATACCTCAGATGGCGGAGCTCCGGCGAGGTTCGAGGCCTGAGGGCCTCTTGGCCTTGGCTCGTTGCTCGGGGAAGCAAAAGAGAGGAGGAGGAGATGGCTGATGAGCTCGGAGGGCCTGGGCGAGGTCTTAAATAGGCAGGGGCGAGGGCGGGGATCTCTCCCGAAGTGGCGAGGCTTGGCCACGTCGCCGGCGTTCGTACGCTTCGCTGGCTGGCCGGGAGCGTCAATGGGATGGAAGAGAGCAGACGGGGGCGACGGGATGGGTCCGGTGCCATAAATGGCTTGCGGACAACCACAGTGGCCGAAGCTCACTATTGTGCCCTTGGCGACGCTTGGCCACAAGCGACGGCGACCTTCTCCGGCGACCGGGATGGTTCGGGAGGAGCCACGCGGCTAGCTGCGACGATGTCGGCACCAAGGGACAAGGGGAAAGCGGTGATGGACGGCTCGGGCGTGCTCGTCCAACTCTGGCGCCGTGCAGAGCGCGCGCACTAGCATGCTAGTGTCGTGCTCACCACGGGTGCTGCCACCAGGAGGACACGCCTGCCTGGCGCACCTTGTCCATGGGGTCGACCCTTGTCCATTTAGCATCCCTGGGTCACTCGCTCGACCAGGTTCACCCTGCTATGAAGTGTAGCCTCAGCTACAGCTTCTGCCAGCCATATTGAGGAGCTTTTGGAGGGAAAAAGAGATAGGGATGGAGCCAGAGGAGATGTCTAGGATCATCTATGCTGGAAGGACTAGAAACTGGCAAGGTTTGAGAAAGATTGAGAAAGAAATGAATGGGGTTCCTTTGAAAGCTATCATTCTGGCCCAGAACACAAATGAGCTTGTGGCACTCAACTGGTTGCTCTGCAAATGCTGAAACCTGGTGTAGATAGGTCATTTGGTGCATAGCAGATGCCATAAAAATTTCAGGTCAATTAGGCATCTCTAGCTAGCACTTCCTTCACAGAGGTTTCAGAAATGCAGAAATTTACCAGAGCCTTGCTGCTCAAAAGTTGTACTGGCCAATATGATATTTTTGGATATTGAGGCAAGATAGGGTGCCTAGGAGCTTGGGGAATTTATTGGGAATTTTCTGGAATAGAAATAATAGGGTTGCTTCACAATGGACAGATTCTGGTCAGAAACAAAATAATTATTCTGGCCAAAATTTCCCATTGGGCAATTGAATATTTTTGGAGAAAATGGAATCCTATGATGATGAGAAGATGAGGAAAAAGTTTGGGAATTAATTGGCCATCCAAACTATTGGTTGCTTCACAACACATAGTGGTGACCTAAATTCCCATAATAAGAAAATGATTTTAGAGAAGAGATTAAATATTGGAAAAATTGTCCAGGAGGGCATGGAAAGGTTTTGTCAAAATGATGGAGGTTTTGAGATGCTGAAGAAAAATTTAGCAAGACATAGGTCAACTCAACTAGCAAGGTTTTGGAAATCAACCAATTTGCATATTGAAATCCAAATATTTTTGAAAAGAAAAAGTTGCCAAAATCAGGGTGTCACAAACCTACCCCCCTTAGGATGAATCTCGTCCTCGAGATTCGGTTACTCAGGGAACAAGTATGGATATGCAGATCTTAGGAAGTCTTCCCTTTCCCATGTAGCCTCTTCTTCGGTGTGATGCTCCCATAACACCTTGTAAAACCGAATTACCTTACTTCTGGTAGTTCTTTCCATTTCATCCAGGATCCTGACAGGTTTCTCTTCGTAGGTCAGGTCTTTGGCCAGCTCTAACTCACTCATGTCCGCTTGCTTGACTGGTGGTGCAATGCACTTTCTTAATTGTGATATATGGAAGACGTCATGTACTTCCGACAATTCTGGTGGTAGTTCCAACTGATATGCCACTCTACCTCTTCTAGCAACCACTGGAAATGGGCCAATATATCTTGGTGCAAGCTTTCCCCGAGTATGAAATCTCTTCACTCCTTTCATGGGGGTTACTCCGAGTTATGCATATTCTCCGGGCTCAAAGGTCACTTCCCGGTGCTTTGGGTCATAAGAACTCTTCTGACGAGACTTGGCTCCTTGAAGGCGCTCTTGAATATCCTTGACTTGCCTCTCAGCCTCGAGCATCAAGTCTGTACCAAAGATTTGGCTATCCCCTGTCTGAGACCAATTCAATGGGGTGCGGCACTTTCGTCCGTATAATGCTTCAAACGGTGACATCTTCAGACTTGACTGATAACTGTTGTTATATGAGAATTCCGCATAAGGTAGACTAACTTCCCACTTGGGTCCATGGGTGAGGGCACATGACCGAAGCATATCCTCCAGTATCTGGTTCACCCTTTCTGTCTGCCCGTCTGTCTGCGGGTGATATGCCGTGCTATGCTTCAGCATGGTTCCCAAGGCTTGGTGAAGTCGCAGCCAGAATGCTGAAGTGAATAGGGAACCTCTGTCTGAAGTGATGGACTTGGGCACTCCTTGGAGGCTGACTATTCGGGACATGTAGAGCTGTGCCAGCTGATTTGCGTTGAAAGTGGTCTTTACTGGAATGAAGTGAGCCACTTTCGTGAGTATGTCCACAATGACCCAAATAGCATCGTTACCACTTGTTGACTTAGGTAGTCCAACAATAAAGTCCATGCATATGTCGTCCCACTTCCACTGGGGTACCGGTAAGGGTTGCAGTAGCCCAGCGGGTTTCTGATGTTCCGCCTTAACCTTGTTGCAGATATCACAGCAGGCGACATAGTAGGCTATATCTCTTCGCATTCCTGGCCACCAAAATGTCTCCCGTAGATCCTGATACATTTTTGTGCCTCCCGGGTGGATAGAGTAGGAAGACTCATGAGCTTCTTTGAGTATTTGCTGCCTCAGATTATCTTGATCAGGCACGCATATCCGCTTCTTGAACCATACGGTGCCCTGATCATCCACGTGGAAGGACTTGGCCTTTCCTTTTTGAATCAGCTCCTTGATCTTCTGCATTTCTTCATCTGGCTCTTGGGCCTTCTTATTTTCCTCCATAAGAGGGGGAGTGATTTCCAACGTGTCCGAGGTAATTGGGCCGCATAGCACCATGTTGAGCTCAGCGAACTCTTCTTGTAGCCTTGGATGCATACTTCCCATGAATGCGTTTACGGTGCTTTTCTTTCTACTAAGAGCGTCTGCGACCACATTAGCTTTCCCCGGATGATAATTTATCCCAATGTCAAAGTCCTTGACTAGCTCAAGCCATCTTCGTTGCCTGAGATTTAAATCAGGCTGAGTGAAAATATACTTAAGAATCTTATGGTCCGTGTATATTTCACAGCGTTGTCCAATGAGGTAATGCCTCCAAATCTTCAGGGCATGAACTACGACTTCTAATTCCAAATCGTGTGTGGGGTAGTTCTCTTCATGGGGTCGTAGCTGTCTAGATGCATATGCTACAACCTTCCCTTCTTGCATCAATACGTAGCCGATTCCATGTCTTGAAGCATCGCAGTAGATGTCAAAACTCTTGTGTATGTCTGGAAGGACTAGGACAGGGGCTGTAGTAAGCCTGGTCTTTAATTCCAGGAAACTGCTGTCACATTCCGCCGTCCAGACAAACCTCTTATTCTTCTTGAGTAGTTCCGTCAAGGGCTTGGCTATCTTAGACAAGCCTTCTATGAATCGTCGGTAATAGCCTGCCAATCCCAGGAAACTATGGACCTCGGTCACCGTAGCCGGTGTCTTTCAATTTAACACTATAGTTACCTTGCTGGGGTCGACGGCTACTCCTTGTTCTGACAGAATGTGCCCCAAAAATCCCACCTCTTTTAGCCAAAATTCACACTTACTGAATTTGGTGTACAGGCGGTGGTCTCTCAATCTTTCCAGGACAGCACGGAGATGCTTTTTATGCTCCTCTTCATCTTTGGAGTATATCAAGATATCATCGATGAATACCACCACGAATTTATCCAGAAAGTCCATGAAGACTTTATTCATCATGCTCATGAAGTAGGCTGGAGCATTCGTCAATCCAAATGACATGACTGTGAATTCATACAGTCCATATCGGGTGGTGAATGCTGTCTTGGGGATATCCTCTTTTCGGATCTTTAGCTGATGATATCCGGTTCGAAGGTCAATCTTTGAGAATACCCGGGCTCCATTCAGTTGATCGAACAAGTCATCAATGCGAGGAAGCGGGTACTTGTTCTTGATAGTGACCTCGTTCAACTGGCGATAATCTACGCACATTCGTAGACTTCCATCCTTTTTCTTGACAAAGAGCACGGGTGATCCCCATGGCGAGATGCTTGGGCGAATATACCCTTTTTGCAACAATTCATCCAGTTGCTTCTTTAACTCTGCCAGCTCTGGTCCTGGCATACGATAGTATTTCTTGTAAATTGGTGTTGTACCGGGAACCACTTCGATTGCAAACTCCAACTCCCGGTCAGGTGGCATTCCGGGTAATTCCTTGGGAAATACGTCCGGAAACTCACAAACTACCGGAATCAAATTCATATCCGTGGCGGTAGCTTGGTATGCCATTCCTTTCTTGGATATCATTTTGCTGGCAAGGAATTGGATGGTTTGTCCTGCTGGGTTAACCAGTGTTACTGTCCTGCTGGCACAATTGATGCACACCTGATGTGGTGTCAACCAGTCCATTCCCAGTATTACGTCCAATCCCGAAGATTCAATGGCGATGAGGGCAGCTGGGAACTTAACTCCATGTATTGAAATTTCCAGATCTCTATAGATCAGATTTGTTCTGAGCAAGGAGCCAGGGGATTGTACCACCATGATTTTGTCCAAACGCGAAGGAGAAAATTTGTGCACGGCGGCAAAACTCCACGAAATAAACGAGTGTGAAGCCCCAGAATCAAATGAAATTACTGCAGGTATGCCGTTAACAGAAAACATACCGAGGACTACTTCTGGAGCTTCGCAGGCTTCCTCAGCGGAGATATGGTGGACGCGTCCATGGCAGATATTAGGATTGGGGCGGCGTCCAATAGTGTTGACCTGCGGCTTGACATCGGCGGATGACTTCCCGTTGTTGGTGGGGCACTGTTTGGAGTAATGTCCGCTCTGGCCGCAAGTAAAGCAAGTATTGTTGCGGCAGTAGTCCTCTATCACGGGCTGTTTGCCGAAGGTCTTTGTCTGGCTCACTGTCTTGTTATTGTTGCCGCTGTTACTCCAGGTAGGCTTATATTCAGAGGTGCCCGGCTGCCAAATGCGTGGCTTTTGCGCAAACGGCTCGCGGTTGTCCTTCTTGGGCTCAAATTTCCGCTTCTGATTATCGTGTACGGACTTGTGCTCCCTTTCAGCTATGAAGGCCTTGTTCACTAGTGTCTGAAAGTCAGGAAAGTCTAGCATGCATAGCTGGCAACGGAGGGAGTGATTCAGTCCTCCTAGGAACCGATCTATCTTTCTCTCTTCGGTGGCCACATCATAAGTAGAGTACCGTGACAGATTGTTGAACTTGCTAAGGTACTCTGCTACCGACATGCTTCCTTGTGTCAGGGCGAGGAACTCCCTCTGCTTCACCTTCATGATGCCGGTAGGAATATGGTATTTGCGGAATAATTCCTTAAACTTCTCCCAGGTAATTTCTTCGTCAGATGACCATGTTGCCTTTGTGTTATCCCACCATATGGCTGCTGGCCCTTCCAGGTAATGAGTGGCAAATGGAACCTTGTCTGAATCCTCACAACGGGCTATTTCCAGCTTCTTCTCTATGGTCCTTAGCCAATCGTCTGCTTCTATCGGATCCACAGCTTGACCAAAGTTGGGTGGCTTTGTGCGCTGGAAGTCAGACAACCTGGAATGTGATCCATTATGATTGTGGTTCTGTCCTACCATGGCCTGCATACTCTTCAAGAATTCCATAAGATCCTGGTTTCTCTTTTCCTCAAACATTCTCATGATCTGATCCGTAGTAGGTGCTTGAGGTGGTGGGGGTGGTAAATCTTCTGGTGCTTGACCTGCTTGTCTGGCGGATCGACGGATGGGGGTTCCATCGCCGCCTTGGCTACAACTTCTCTTCATCCTAAATTTGTTCCCATTGCAAAATACCGAATCAATGAGCAACATCCATAAGGGAAACACAATTATATGACACCAGAAAGAAAATACGAGAAAAAGGCAAATAAAGCAAACCACATAATTATACAAGATAACCCAACATTATACATGGCAAGCTAGTAGGGGAATATCATGGCTAAACTGCTCAGACGGCAGTTGACATATGTAAATATGCATGCTCAGCAACTCAAGCCTCCACTCTAGTGGCGCTGATGGCACGAACACTGCCAAACCACAGACTCCTCGTCATCTGATCCTGAGTCGGAGTCAGAGCTGATGATGTGAATCTCATCCTTCGGATCAAAGGAAACACGACGACGCTGCTGGGACGGTTCTCCTTCTGGGGTAGAAGGAGCACGACGCCTCAACATCGGAGCTGCTGGAGTGGCAAGGAGTGAGGCCCACTTAGCCGGGGTCTCACGACGGCTACCAGACAGAAAGGCTGGTGGCACAGAGGAGGTGGAAGGAGCCTCAAATCTGGGTCGAGGTGGAACTGGTGGTGGATATATGGGTGGATGGGTAGGCTGTGGTGGAGGTGGCACTGGGGTCACGGCTGCAAGCGCCGCTAAGACACAAGACAGTTCCTTAGCCAGGGATATGATCATACGATAGCTGGCGTTCAGATAGCAAGACAGCACAGCAGTCGCACGGTCACATGCCGGGTCAACAGGAACGAAAATGACTCGCCCTATCGTAGGCGACAGGGTGGGATAATAGAGGAAACCTGGATGAGTCTGCATCTCAACCTCGTGGAAGCGCAAGTCAGTGAGAGCCTCCATTGCGGCAAACTCAATCGCCAACTCCGGGGTGGAAGTCGTCCTGCCCTTGGTAGAGCGAGAGTAGCAACCAAGGTCCGAGTTCGCGATCATGAAAGCCTCTGCATGGTACTCGTACACCAAATCAGCAAGCTGCTCCCGAAACACCTGGTACACTGGATCTTCACCGTGAGGGTACAGTCGAAGCCAGACGTTCCGGAGTAGTACTGGAAAGGTAGATGGTGCAGGCTCAAAATGATAATGGAATGGAACCGGTGCCATCTACACTCACAAGACCACCGTTAGAAGAATAATGAATTAAGATGCATGCCATGCAACAATCAAATGCAGCAATCAAATGCAGCAATCAGATGCACACTCAGGATCCTATACTAATCGTGGTGCTAGCGCTGACTAGCTAGGATGTCCTACAGTCAGCACGGCTTTGATACCAAGCGTTGTGGCACCCCGGCTCAGAGAACCGGATTACCAGTGTTTCCAACCCAGAGATCATGTCTTCTGGAAACACACAACAACTTGGTATAGAACAGAACTGAACTTTATTGATAGAGTCGAGTACTGGCGCATATCTTACAATGGTGACGAGGCCAAAGGCACCCTCGGTACTATGACAGTATCTACATTATTTATGTCACATAGCAGGGCCTCGGAATACTAATACTTCTACTACGTAGCGGAACATAGCGCAACCCCATCCACAGGGACACTGCTATGGACACATCCTAGTTAGCATAGCCAGCACCTTCAGGACCTCCGTCCTCGGATTCTCCTGCATCTGTCATGATACGCCAGGTGAGTACTTTGAATGTACTCGCAAGCTCACGACAACCAAGTAATGCAGCAAACAATAGCATGGCAATCAATACAATATCAGTTAAGCAATTTACTTACTGTTACCGATCATCAACTTACCCTCTTTCGGGTTGTCCCACAACCCTCGGAATACTCATACCCACGGAGTACTTCCGAACACAAGACGAGTTCTTCCATCATTAACATCATTATTACGGTTGACCATCTACTGAGGTCTGGACGGGCTGTCCAATACCGTGGACTCGGCTATTCGAATAGATTTGACACTCTGCTGAGGTTGCGCACTTTACCCACACCATGAAGCACCTGGCCTCGTGATCCCACTCGGGTGGACCAGTGTTGCTTCAACAAAACCTACCTGACCCGTGACTCTTTCATCATACCACCGGCACTCTTCCTCCCCCGGAGGTCAGCCTTGGGTGGCCCTTGTGTCCTCATGACACCTGCCACCGTCGTGGCCAAACTATGTAGACCCAAACGGGGTCTACTGTCCCAAACGGGGACGCCGACATAAACTCAACTATCAACTGGGCTCACAGGATTATCACTGCCTACCTGATCAGGGTAGCGCACGTGCATAACCCTCCCTCTTTGGAGGTACAGGTGAAAGATCACGCAGCCAGACCCGGTCAGGGCCGTCCCATACCGGCAAATGTGGTTGGACGAGTGTGCCCGAACAAGTGACTCAAGATCAACCACTAAGTTTATTTATCAACTATAGTGGTTCAACTCAATACTTTAATATTTAAACATTACTATGAATTATCTATATTAAATAAAGTAAGCTAATGCATATAAAGATGCAATGCTATAGAAATGCATGCATGAAATGGGTATCATGGCTTGCCTTGCTCTGTTGGGTGGTTCAAACACTCTGGATCTTCACAAGCACCAAAATCTCCTTCTGAAAGTAATTTCAAATAAAATTGAAAAAGTCACATAAAGCCTTTTTATTTACCAGATATTCTGTGTATATGATAAAAACACCAAACCTGGTCAGAAATTAAAGGATTTTAACACCAAAACAATGCAAAAAGAATCATCTCAATTGGGGTTATAAATAAAAAGTTATTCAAGGTCAAAGTGCAGTCAAAATTCTGATTAAAAATGGATTTAACAGAAAATTAGAAAATCTACAGCGGGCTGACGTCGAAAGCGTATTTTCGCAGTACGCTTCCACTTACCCCTTCGCCCGCGCGCAGCTGAGCCGCTGACGGGTGGGGTCGCCCGTTTTAAAACAGAGAGAGAGGGAAGGGAAAAGAGGCGGGGCGGAGCTCCGGCGACGGTCGCCGGCGATAGAGACAGCGGCGGCGCTCGGAGATGATGGGAATGGATTGGGCGCTCAACGGTGAGCATGCACGTACCCGCAAACTGGCAAGAGATGGCCGGACGACGTCGTCCCCTTCGTCTCCGGCGGCGGCGGCGCTCGGGTGGGATCGAAGACGGCGGTTCAGGCGATGGGAGGCTCGGGCAGGAGGTCGAGGAGCACCAGGGAGATGCCCTGAGCTCGATGAAGGGGTCAATTGGGCTTGGAAAGGTGAGGAACTACTGGCGATGAGGATACTTCAGATGGCGGAGCTCCGGCGAGGTTCTAGGCCAGAGGGCCTCTCGGCCTTGGCTCGTTGCTCGGGGAAGCAATAGAGAGGAGGAGGAGATGGCTGATGAGCTTGGAGGGCCTGGGCGAGGTCTTAAATAGGCGGGGGCGAGGGCAGGGATCTCTCCAGAAGCGGCGAGGCTTGGCCACGTCGCCGGCGTTCGTACGCTTCGCTGGCTGGCTGGGAGCGTCGATGGGATGGAAGAGGGCAGACGGGGGCGACGGGACGGGTCCGGTGCTATAAATGGCTTGCGGACGACCACAGTGGCCGAAGCTCACTGTTGTGCCCGTGGCGACGCTTGGCCAGAAGCGACGGCGACCTTCTCCGGCGACCGGGATGGTTCGGGAGGAGCCACGCGGCTAGCTGCGACGATGTCGGCACCAAGGGACAAGGGGAAAGCGATGATGGACGGCTCGGGCGTGCTCGTCCAACTCTGGCGCCATGCAGAGCGCGCGCACTGGCATGCCAATGTCATGCTCACCACGGGTGCCCCCACCAGGAGGACACGCCTGCCTGGCGCACCTTGTCCATAGGGTCGACCCTTGTCCATTTAGCCTCCCTGGGTCACTGGCTCGACCAGGTTCACCCTGCTATGAAGTGTAGCCTCAGCTACAGCTTCTGCCAGTCATATTGAGGAGCTTCTAGAGGTAAAAAGAGATAGGGATGGAGCCAGAGGAGATGTCTAGGATCATCTATGCCGGAAGGACTAGAAACTGGCAAGGTTTGAGAAAGATTGAGAAAGAAATGTATGGGATTCCTTTGAAAGCTATCATTCTGGCCCAGAACACAAATTAGCTTGTGGCACTCAACTGGTTGCTCTGCAAATGCTGAAACCTAGTGTAGATAGGTCATTTGGTGCATAGCAGATGCCATAAAAATTTCAGGTCAATTAGGCATCTCTAGCTAGCACTTCCTTCACAGAGGTTTCAGAAATTTAGAAACTTACCAGAGCCTTGCTGCTCAAACGTTGTACTGGCGAATATGATATTTTTGGATATTGAGGCAAGATTGGGTGCCTAGGAGCTTGGGGAATTTATTGGGAATTTTCTGGAATAGAAATAATAGGGTTGCTTCACAATGGACAGATTCTGGTCAGAAACAAAATAATTATTCTGGCCAAAATTTCCCATTGGGCAATTGAATATTTTTGGAGAAAATGGAATCCTATGATGATGAGAAGATGAGGAAAAAGTTTGGGAATTAATTGGCCATCCAAACTATTGGTTGCTTCACAACACATAGTGGTGACCTAAATTCCCATAATAAGAAAATGATTTTAGAGAAGAGATTAAATATTGGAAAAATTGTCCAGGAGGGCATGGAAAGGTTTTGTCAAAATGATGGAGGTGTTGAGATGTTGAAGAAAAATTTAGCAAGACATAGGTCAACTCAACTAGCAAGGTTTTGGAAATCAACCAATTTGCATATTGAAATCCAAATATTTTTGAAAAGAAAAAGTTGCCAAAATCAGGGTGTCACAGAGCTCTTGACAGTCAATCTTGCTTAGAGACCCTGAACTTTCATAGTAAATCTCGCACAAAGACCCTGAACTTGTCAAGGTTTAAACAACGGCTTTTGTCACGAGAGAGCCGGCTTACAGTGAGCTAGGATAAACTCGCCTTGTCTGCTGTAGTCTCTCCGCTATGTGGCCCGTTCGTACTCTTAGCAAGGTCAATCTTTTAAAGACCCTGAACTTGCTAAGGTTTGAATGACGGATTTATGTCACGTGAGAGCCGGCTTACGAGGTTTTAGGGTTTTATGCCTAGCTTCTTCGGAAGTAATACAAAAAATTTCTTGTAAAAATAAAGTTCTCCTGTCTTGCTGTGCCTTTAAAGCCGGTTCATTAGGCAGGGGATACTCAGATGCATATTCTGTTGCTTGATTTTTGCAGGCATTTTTCTTGATAAGATTCTAAGTTTTTTGGGTAACCCCGGCTTTGTATTGCTCATAACATACAACCCGCCGGGCGAGTCAAGGCAGTCAGACGATTATATATCAAGACAATTATGCTAAGTCGGCGGTGTATGGGCTGAAAGAAGTTTAAAAAGTGCACGAAGGCACAAGAGCACGTGATTATGTGTTTTCTACTACTATTACAAGGCTGTCAAGGAGCCCAAAATCTGCGGACTTAAGTTTTTTGCAGCAAAATATAACTCGGCAGATTAACAAGGCCAGGTTACCTTCACATGAAGCCAACTCTTCATTTAGCTCATCGCCGGGTCATCCTGCGCTGGGTCTTCGGTCTCCCGGATCTGAAGGTTGTCCACATCCCAGTTGCAGTTTGTTAAGGCCTCAAATTCAGCTTCGTCATGCATGATTGGAGATGGATCAATATAAGGGGCAAAGAGGTGCTTACGGCGTTGAGGAATCAGACTTTTTGCTTCAAAGGTGGGCCCTCAAACTCGCTTATTATCCTCAGAGTAAGCCGCCTGATATGACGACAGGTCGGTCTGCAGCTAGCTGGCTTGCCAATATTCGGGATGCCTTCATGCAACAGGCATAGTCCTCTTGAGTGAACTGCAAGCCGTCATCTTTCAGCTGAGGAAAACCATCCATCATCTCGGCCGGGTTAAGCTCGGGTGCATAAGCCAGTGACCGGCTCAAAGCAGCCATTGCGCCCTTACGGGCAGCTGATCTCTTCAGCTCTTCTATCTGCTTTGGAATGGTAGAGAGGACTTCTAGCACACCCTTCATAAACTTTTGAACGCCCCTATCAGTCATAACAGCCTTAATGGTGAAAAGGGATCCGGAATACAGCTGTTCACTAAGTGAATATAAAGCCTTCAACTTTAACAGACTGTCTCCTGAAAGTTGGCGACTTCGTTCACCTACAAGCAAGTCAAATCTTATAAGCCGCCTGGAACGATTCTCGAAGATTCTTTTGCAATGAATATTGATAGTTAACAACACTTACCAAAGACGGCTCCAATCATGCGGGATATATGGCTTTTCAGGTTGCTAAGCTCTTCTGTCACGGGTTGCAATTGACCCTCGGCGTCTTCTGCCCGTTTGATTAGGGCGGCTTATTCCGTTTCAGTAGTTTTCTTGTAAGCCTCGAAGTCCGCCTTGACCTTCTCAAGTTCTATGGAGGAGAGCCGCCACTTTGCCTCAGTCTCAGTCCGGGCATTTTGTTGGAAAGACAGGTCTTTTCTTAGGTCAGTCAAGCTCGACTCGGCCGCGTTTAACGATTCCTGCAGAATACAAGTGGTCAAGAACAAGATTATTTTCATTCTTAAGCCGCCAGAACAATATATGATAATAATTGGGTGACAATGAAGAAGGATACTACAAGTCTCAAGCAGATTGCAAGCAATATACTTGACACTTGTGGGCTAATGTGCATCAGCTCTTCAAAAGGGTTACAATTCACATAAGACCCGGATCATCTTCAGGAAGATGACCCGGCCCTTGGGGGCTACAATTGGCTCTTCTTCTATGATTGAGTGCCGGCTCATTACTTACATAATGACCCGACCCTTGGGGGCTACAGTTGGCTCTTATTCTATGATTAAGTGCCGGCTCATTACTTACATAATGACCCGACCCTTGGGGGCTACAGTTGGCTCTTATTCTATGATTGAGAGCCGGCTCATTACTTACATAATGACCCAGCCCTTGGGGGCTACATGGTGATTCATCGAAAGATTGCAAGTGATTGAAGACCCGGCTGACCTTTTGAGAGGTAAACCGGCTCTTGGGGGCTACATAAGTATATGTATGGAAAAGCAAGGGAAGTAGAGTACCTCGTATTTTTTCTTCATCATGCCAACCAAGTTGGCCTCCATGTCCCGGCTTGCAGAGAGACGGCTCAGATAGCCAGAGTGTAACTCGTTGGCAGTAAGTTTTTCTAAGTTAGGAAGATCAAATTGAGTCTTTTCTTCCTTAAGAGGAGCCGCCTCGTCTTCACTGGTATGTTTTGATAGTACATTGGAGGGAGCTGGAGATTTATAAGCCGCCCCGATAATAGTAACTTCTTCATGAGAAGCCACGTCTTCAGTTGTCGGCTGGGGGCTGGGCGGCTTAGGATCAGTTTCTGGACGGGCCTCAGGAGCCTCAATATACATATCAGCCAGCTAATTGTGCTGAGGAGCTTTTTCATGGGCGTCTTTGTTAGCCTCAGACGGCTCAATGTGAGCTTCAGGGGTGTTAGGCTTTGGGTTTGCCAACTCTGGAATATCAGGAGTAGCGGTTGACCCGCCTACCTTCCTCCATTTGTCTTGAGCCCTATGAGCAAAGGTGAAGTTACACGTCAATAACCAAGGATAGACTACTAACGCACGGAGTGGGATATAAAAATACTTACCCCGGGTTGATAATAAGAGGAGGCAGCTTTGAGGCAGTTGAGTCGCCGGAAGAAGGAGGCGAGTCCTGGAAAGTTAGCATTGTCAAATACAAGTAAGCTGCAACACAAGATTAGCATACATAAGAAGTAAATTCAAGGCAAGGAAGTACTTCAGTGTGCCGTTTCTGAGGAGCCGGATCATTTGGTAAGCCGGTTAAAAGATCTTCAGAGTCGGTGCTCCGGGTCTGATGTCTGTTGTCATCTTGTTGCTTCTTCAAAAGAAAGTTGGGATCCAAGTGAGTAAAAGGGCGAGAACATTTTAACTTCCGTACAGCCCGCCGTATTTTCTTTACTGGTAAAAGTTCCAAGTCAGAGGAGATAATGGTTACCTCTGCAACAGCAGCATGACTTGTTTCTGCTTCCTCCTATGAGTAATCATTGTCAATGAGTTGCATAAAGAGAAGACCAAGGGAGTCAAGTTCTACCTCTGAGTCATCCAGATCGAATAGTCCTTCGGTTGATTGCTTCTTCTTACGAGCCGGCGCCTTAGCTTTGGTCGCCTTGGGGACTTTGCTCTTCTTCTTGAAGGAAGCGGGTAACCTTTTGTTCCAGAAGGAAGAGCCGGCCTACATATGATAAAACGCATTGGCAGAAAGGTTAATAAAATATATGAAGTACAACATTAATAGAATGGATGAGGGTTAGGATGGAAAGACTCACATCTGGAGCCGGGTTAAGCGCGTAAAAAGGACTTAACCCCGTCTTGCTGCAGGCAGCTTGAGGTTCTCCCAGCAAGGACTTGACAATTGTATTGAGATCCTGGTGTGTCAAGGGAGTCTGGTTGAAGCGTTGAGGGTCGTTCACTTCACCGGTATATTGGCACATTAAAGCGCTGCGGCGGCTCAACAGCAGAATCCTCCAAGAGACCCAGCAGCGGGTCAAATCAACACCTGTTAACCCGTTGGCTAATAGGGCCCTTATTTTTGAGAAGGTTGGGCCATATTGAGCGCGTTCTTCAGCGGACATCCGGTCTGGGAGCTCTGTATCAGTGCTGAGCCGGTAAGGACGGTAACCCGGCAGTGGGTTCTCCCCTTCTGGTGAAGTGTCTTTGCAGTAAAACCAAGTCTTATTCCATTCTTTGGGATGACTCGGAAGAGTTACTGCTAGAAAGAGTACGTCCCTCCGTCTTTGAAGAGTGACACCTCCAAGCTCGAGGCTCAATACATCCACCATTTTTGTTTGGCGGTGGATGTAGAAATATTCCTTGAAGAGGTAAACAGACGGCTCTTCTTACAGATAAGCTTCGCAGAGGGTTTGGAACTGACACAGGTTGGTGACAGAGTTGGGACTAATGTCTTGGGGGTGCAGGTTGAATGAGTGTAAGGCGTCTCAGAAAAATTTAGACCCGGGTGGAGAAAAACCGCGGAGAAGATGGTCTGTGAACACAATAACTTCCCAATCCTCGGGCTTAGGAGTGGTTTCATTGCCCGGAACTTGCCAGTGGATAACATCCTGAGCCGGCAGAACTCCCATGGTGACAAAGTCCTTGAGTGATTCCTCAGTCACCCCAGACCTTACCCAGTTGCAAGAAGCTGGGACTTTAGACATGGCGGCGACTTAAAAGACTGCGGAGGGCATGAATATATGGCGGGTGAAAAACGTATTATGACCAAGGCAGTTATAACTCTAAAAATGGTGACGGTTTTTGGCGGGTCAGTATAAAATTATGAGCCGCCGAAGCAGGCCGCAATATGACACTGTGAGCCGGCAGTACGACGGCGGGTCAAGTTTGCCAGTGAGTATTGGAAAAATTGCTAAGTGTGGAGAAACAGATTTCAACAGCCACAGCTACCAAATCAAGATCTACGGGTGAGATAAAAGAAAAAATATTACTAACCCTAAAAACCGGTGGAAGAACAGGCAGTTCCTATACGGATTAGAGTGAGCCAAAAATATATAATGAGCATGGCCTGCCTATTGAGCGGATGGCCGCATGATTCGAGCCACATTATAAAGCATAAAGGAGTGTTTTTTCACTGATCTACGAAGAGTACTCCGATGAGCAGTGATGAACACGAAGAAAACCCGATGAACTCGGGGGAAATCTGAAAAAGCTAGTGCAGATCTAAACAAGGGTCAAATATGGAACCTTGAAGATGCGGGCGAACGCGGGAATGCTCTGGACGTAATCAGGGTGATGCAGGGGCCAGTGTTGGAGACGACGGCGAGGCCAGGACGGCGCGGCGAGCTTCGGCGGCATGGGCGTCATGTGGAGGAAGAAGAAGACGGCAGCGGGGGAAAGTGAAAATGATGGGACCCCCCGTGCCTATTTATGAGGATGTGATGGAATAGCAACAGACTGGTGCAGGAATCGAGGAGACACGATGACGATTGACCAAGAAAGTGCCTCGATTCTCGGGCTGGTCATTGTAATGAAAAAGATTCATTGTGACGTCAGGGGAATCTCTTTGATTTTCCTGATGATGTCATGGCGGGACATGAAGATTGATCAGAGATGACGTCACCCATTTTTGGCGGGTCATGAAGATTTATCAGAGAATATATGCAAGATTCGCCAACCAGAAGACTTGAAGATTGACATGAACCAGTTCAAATCAATCTGGGGCCTAATGTTGGGGATATAACCCCGTGGTGAGACCCGCCCAGGTGGGGCCTGGTCATGAGGTTGCCGGCTTAGCGATAAGGTTTGGAATAAGCTTGCTCAATGGGCCTGGAGGCCCAAAGCCAGAAGACAATGTGTAACCCGGTGGCGTCAGCCACCGGTGGCGGCTTGTTAGACAAGTCAGGTATAGTTAGAGGTGAGGTCGGTTACCAAGTATGACCCGGCCCGGACTCTTGCAAGCCCAGGGCCTCGACCCGTGTATATGAAGGCGGGTTACCTGGGCGGCTTAGGACACAAAACCTTTGATCGAGTGCCAGGTCAAGCGAATCCGCTCCCTTGTAATCGATACCCAATCAATACAACTCAAAGCAGGACATAGGCTATTACCTCCTTCGAGAGGGGCCGAACCTGGGTAAACCTGTGTCTTTCGTCCCAACCAACCCCTTCGCATTAACCGCCATAGCGATGGATCCAAACCTAAGTCTTGCAACTAGGACATCTGCCATGATAAAGCCACGACAAGTCTTGCTGAGTACCTCTGTACTCACCATTGCTTTATTAATGTTTTTGCAGAGGAGACACCAGTCTCGCTAGTGGTTTCTACGATAAGATCGATGCCGACCAAGTAGCTTGGGAATCCCAGACAGAGGTCTGGTTCCTATGGAGGGTCTTGTAGATAGACGGGCTTTCTCAGCCTTCTTCTTTTCTAGATGTCTGTACCCAGACATGTTAAGCTTCCACTTGTTGCTTGTATGACTTGTGTGTTGGGTCATGTGACCCCTGTTTGTAATATCACTATGTTGGTTCTTATTAGCCTTTGATAAACACTTATGTCATAGAGTTATGTTGTGATGCCATGTTGTATCTACACATATCATGCATATTGTGTGTATGATTGAAATGCATTGGTATGTGTGGGATTCGACACCTAGCTGTGTGGCTTTAGTAGCCTTCTTTATGGGGAAATGCCTCTTTGTGCTTCCAATGAGCCTTGGTAGCTTGCTACTGCTCCGGACACATTGATTGACCGACGCGTATCCTTCTTTGTTGCTGTGTCTGTCCCTTCGGGGAAATGTCTCGTAGTGTAATGGAGTCCTTGTAGTCTGCTATGACTCGTCTACACGCAGCTGATGACAGAAATATCTCACGGCGTAATGGAGTCCATGTAGCTTGCTACGACTCGTCTACACACGCTGATGACTGACACCTGCATTGCTGGGTTATGTATGCCTGTCCCTGTACGGTTGTGCCACTTGGGTCTATAGCTAGTCATGTCGACCCGGGTTCTCTGACATATGATTGCTAGCGACATACTCATATACGTGAGCCAAAAGACGCAAACGGTCCCGGCCAAGGTAAGATGGCAGCCATGGGGATTACTGTGCGTGAGTCCACAAAGTGATATGATATGTTACATGCTAGATTCGTATGGCTTAGGATCGGGGTTCTGACAGCGTTGGTATCAGAGTCGACCCTTGCGGTTACACGGGCATGCGTGGGTCAGGTGTGTGGGCATGTGATGCAGGGCGCGTGTGGCCCATTGTGGCACACGGCATGGCACATGTGCTGGACTGGACACGCATACGTGTGCCAAGAGGGAACGTTCCTGATGGGCTGACGAGGACGTCGGTTCCTTTGAGTGGGGGTGTTTGTGAGAGCACGGCTTACTAGGAATGATAGACTACTCATATCAACAAGGAATTCCTTCTTTTCCGGGAGACTGTTCGAAAAGAATTCCAAAGTTAAGCGTGCTTGGCTTGGAGAAATTCTAGGATGGGTGACCGACCGGGAAGTTGGTCCCGGGTGTGCATGAGGGAGGACAAAGTGCGCAGGAAAGACTAGTGTTGGTCTGTGGGGCCAGTCTAGATCCCGCCACGCGTAACGGGGTGTTACAATTGGTATCAGAGCTTGACTGACTGTAGGACTACCAAGCCAAACTGGTCGATGTTGAGTCTAGAAATGCATTAGTTATATAAGGGAATTGATTGGGGAAGGGAACGTAAGGCTCTTTTTACTCCTTTTCCCATGTTATTCTGATTCTGAGTCACCCTCTTCTTTTCTACGGGGATTAAGAACTAGGCTTTATACCTATCTATCAGGAACTTGAGTTACTAATCCATAGACTTATAGGAATGGTTGATCTGATTCGCATTCCAGTCCTCGAGTGTTGCCTGTGTAGCTTGTTAGCTCAATCAGAATCTTGAGATTGTGATGTTGAGGTGACGTGGCACCTAAATATTTTGTAGGATGTCTCATTTCTGAGCATTCACAGCCGTTATGTTGTCCAAATTTTCCCTAGGATTTCTATGGAGATCTAATGCTTTTGCATTTCCTTCTATCTATCTGGTATGTCGCTCTGCCTAATCTCAGTTTATCATCTTCGGGATGTTTCTCAGTAACCGAGCTGCCACTGGCCGCAAGAAGGGCCAAAGACGTGGTACCAGAGATGCCGAAGTTCTGCTGGATTCATCTTCGTTGGCACAGTTCATGCTTGACGTTGAGAAGGACAAGCGTGAGTCAAAGCGCTTGCTAGCCCGTATTGAGGTAAACATCGCACATCAGTGTGCTGGGACAGTGACCATCCGTGACTTCATCAAATTGTACCCACCCACCTTCCATCACTCCATTGAGCCACTCGATGCAGATGACTGGCTCCGTAGCATCACCAATAAGCTACGTTCCGCGAACATGGCTGAGGCTGACAAGGTCACCTATGCTACTTATCACCTGGAGGGTCCTGCTAGTATATGGTGGGAGAACTATGAGACCATAATTCCAGCTGGCTAGATTCCTACCTGGGAAGAGTTTGCAGAGGCTTTCCGCGAGCATCCTATTCCTCAGGGTCTTATGGACAGAAAAAGGGAAGAGTTTTGTAACCTTACTCAGGGTAAGATGGCTGTAGATGCATACAGTCGAGAGTTTGAGAACCTTGCCCGTTATGCCACAGAAGAAGTGTCCACGGACGCTAAGAAGCAAGCTAGGTTCAGGAAGGGTCTCAACCCAAAGTTGCGTCATGATCTTCACCTGCATCATTGCAACACCTTCCAGGCTCTTGTGAACAAGGCCATTAATGCAGAGACAGCTCAACTCACTTATGAAGAGTCCCGCAAGGACAACCATGACTTGGCTTCTACCTCCGGCTCTGGATCTCAGAAGCACCGGATTTGGGTTCCGAACTCATCACTTCCACCTGGATATGCGAGGCCATCCTATGTGGCGCCTCGTCCAACTCAGCCAAATCCTCCACCCAAGCTTGTTGGTGGACCGCCTGCCAATGCGGTTCCACGTTCAACTTCTGTGACTTGCTATAAGTGTGGACAGCCAGGCCACATTGCTCGAAATTGCACTCAGTCCAATGTTGCCCCACCCCAGTCTGGAAAGTTTGTTGGCCGTAATAAGCCATCAGTCAAGCCGATCCATGCCAAGCCAGCCATCATTGATCGCGGTTGTGTGAACTACGTCTCAGCCGAAGAAGCTCGTGAGAATCATGATGTTGTCCTTGGAACGCTCCTCGTAAATTGTCATCCAGCATCAGTTTTGTTTGATACTGGAGCATGCATCACATTCCTTCATCTCGGAAGGCTATGCCCGGTTGCATGACATGTCATTTTGCGATATGCCAACTGCTCTTGAAGTTCAGACTCCAGGTTCTAGATGGAAAACCACGAGAATAAGTAATGGAAATGAAATCCTTGTGGATAGACTTGTATTCCTTGCTTCGCTGATAGCTCTCAAGTCTTCAGATATTAACATCATCTTGGGTATGGATTGGATGACATCTCATCATGCCAAGATTGATTGCTCCACCAGGTCTGTTCAGCTTATGCACCCATCTGGCAAGATAGTCAATGTTTCAACTCGAGTTGCAAAGCGTCAGCTCTATTCACTCAATGCCAACCCTCTTCTAGAACTTGAAGATATTCCGGTAGTACGAGATTTTCTGGATATCTTCCCAGAAGAATTGCCAGGCATCCCACCTGACAGGGATGTAGAGTTTGTGATAGACCTCATCCTAGGAACTGTTCCAATTTCCAGAAGTCCATATAAGATGGCACCCTTGGAGCTAGCCGAGCTTAAGAAACAACTAGATGAGTCCTTGCAAAAGGGTTTCATCCGACCTAGCTCTTCTCCTTGGGCTTGTCCCGTCCTCTTTGTGAAGAAGAAGGATGGAACAGGCTGAATGGTTGTAGATTACCGACCCGTCAATCTGGTCACAATAAAGAATAAGTATCCGCTCCCCAGGATCAATGATTTGTATGATCAACTTGCTGGATCCTCAGTGTTCTCCAAGATGGATTTGAGGTTAGGCTACCATCAAATCAAGATCAAGAACGGAGATATTCCCAAGATAGCTTTTGTCACTCGTTATGGACAGTATGAGTACACGGTCATGTCTTTTGGTGTGACCAATGCTCCAGCCACATTCTCCTGCCTGATGCACTCAATCTTCATGGAGTACCTAGATAAGTTTGTCGTGGTTTATCTCGATGACATACTGATTTACTCAAAGAATGATGCAGAGCATGCTGAGCACCTCAGACTTGTGCTAGAAAATCTCAAAGAGCACCGTCTTTATGCCAAGTTCTCCAAGTGCGAATTTTGGTTACCAGAAGTTATGTGATCTCCGGTAAGGGCATTGCAGTTAACCACGAAAGAGTTCAGGCCATTCTCGATTGGACTCCACCTAAAACAGTTAAGCAAGTTAGGAGTTTCCTCGGTTTAGCAAGCTATTGTCGCCGCTTCGTTGAGAACTTCACCAAAGTTGCCAAGCCCCTGACGAAACTCCTCAAGAAAGATAAGAAGTTCGAGTGGACCCCACAATGTCAGCACAGTTTCCAGGAACTGAAGAGGCGTCTGACCTCTGCTCCCGTGCTGGTGCCACCGGACTTCTCTAAAGACTTTGTCATCTATTGTGACACTTCAAGACAAGGACTTGGGTGTGTTCTTATGCAAGATTGACAAGTGATCGCCTATGTATCTCGACAGTTGCACCCACATGAGGAAAATTATCCAACACATGATTTGGAGCTTGCAGCAGTAGTCTATGCACTCAAGGCATGGCGACATTACCTCCTTGGTAATCATTGCGAGATTTACACCGATCATCAGAGTCTGAAGTATATCATCACCCAACCAGACCTGAATCTCAGACAAAGACGATGGTTAGAGTTGATTACGGATTACAACTTAGGAATTACTTACACCCCAGGCAAGGCAAATGTCATGGCTGATGCATTAAGTCGTAAGTCGTACTGCAACAACCTTATGCTGCAACAAGGTCAACCCCTTCTGCATGAGGAATTCTGTAAGCTTAACCTACACATTGCTCCCAGTGGATCCCTTTCTACGTTGGATGCAAAACCTACTCTGGAGGATCAGATCATTGAAGCTCAGAAGATTGATCCAGGGATATCCCGCATCAAGAAAAACATCAAGAAAGGAATTGCAGGTTGTTTCTCAATAAACGACCAGGGAGTACTATTCTTTGGGAACCGCTTGGTGGTTCCCAAGGTGAGGAACTTGAAACGGTTGATCCTTAAGGAGGCTCATGAATCCCCTCTCCCAATTCATCCCGGCAGTACCAAGATGTATCAGGACCTACACCAGAGATTCTGGTGGACTAGAATGAAAAGGGAAATCGATCAATTCATTGCGAGTTGCGACGTTTGTCGTCGCGTTAAGGCAGAGCATCAGAGGCCTGCTGGCATCCTTCAGCCTTTAGCTATTCCTGAATGGAAATGGGATAAAGTTGAAAGGGACTTCATCACCGGATTTCCCAAGACCAAGAAAGGAAATAATGCCATCTTCGTGGTTATTGATCGCCTTTCCAAAGTGGCTCATTTTCTTCCTGTCCGAGAGAGTATCACTGCTAGTCAGTTGGCTGACTTATACATCTCTCGAATAGTGTCTCTTCATGGTGTTCCATTAGAGATCAATTCAGACAGAGGAAGTCTTTTCACCTCTCGATTTTGGGAAAGTTTCCAGAATGCTATGGGAACCCATCTCCCCTTTAGCACTGCTTTTCACCCCCAGTCAAGTGGTAAGGTTGAAAGAGTCAATCAGATACTCGAAGACATGCTCAGAGCTTGTGTCATCTCATTTGGAATGGATTGAGAGAAGTGTCTTCCATTTGCCGAGTTTGCGTATAATAACAGGTACCAATCCAGTCTGGGAAAAGCTCCATTCGAAGCTCTTTATGGACGAAGATGTCGAACACCTCTGAACTGGTCAGAAACCGGGGAAAGACAATTCTTTGGACCAGACATGATCCAGGAGGCAGAAGAGCAAGTTCGCGTTATCCGCGAAAATCTCAAGACAGCTCAGTCTCACCAGAAGAGCCAGTATGATCGCCATCATAAGGAAGTAACTTATGAGGTGGATGAAAAGGCTTACCTTCGGGTTACCCCTCTAAAGGGTACCCATCGCTTCGGTATCAAGGGCAAATTGGCTCCTCGTTACATTGGTCCCTTTTGCATTCTTGGTAAACGAGGAGAAGTTGCCTACCAATTGGAACTACCGCCGCATCTTTTACGAGTCCATGATGTCTTCCACGTTTCTCAACTCAGGCGTTGTTTCAAGGATCCCATCCGTGAAGTGGACCACGAAACGCTTGATCTTCAAGATGATCTTTCATATCGAGAATATCCTGTTCGTATTCTCGATCAAGCTGAGTGTGTCACCCGGCGTTGGAACATCAAGTTTCTCAAGGTTCAGTGGTCCCATCATTCCGAGAATGAAGCTACCTGGGAGCGAGAAGATCGTCTTCGACTTGAGTACCCCGCCCTTTTCCCGACGACTCTCTGAATCTCGGGGCGAGATTCTATTAAGTGGGGGTGAGTTGTCACATCCCTAGTTTTGCTTGCACTAGGATCCATGTTTGAAGTTGCATCATGTTTAAATTTCTAAAACAACAAATGGGGATGATCAAAATCCCTAGCACTATTTGAATTCAAATAGGTTTACCTAAAATAATTTTCAATGAATCCAAAGTGGTCTTGTAAAATGTTCATCATCTCTGGAAAAATGTGGCAACATCAACCAGAGGTGACTCATATTTTTACTTGTCACTTTTGTTTATTGAATTAACCCAATAAGTTTTTGAATTGGAGCTATAAAATTCTATAAATAAGTTTATAGATCCAATAAATTTGAAACTTGGCCAAGGCCTTTGGAATATTTCAATTAGTGCCCAGAAAAAGTTTTATATTTTTCTAAAATGTTTTAGTGCCTAAACTAAAACAAATCAAACTACAGAAATAGAAAACTGAAACAGAAATAAGAAAAGGTAGAAGGCTTACCTGAGGCCCAGGAGGTGGCCGGCCCACTAGCCCAATGCCAGTCATCTCCTACCTCTGCCAGAAGGCAGAGGCAAAGGAGGGCACGGCGAGGCTACCACGCCACCTGCCTGCCTGCCCCTTCCTCGGCCAGCGAGGCATCGCGGATGATCCCACGAGAGGCGTCCGGATCGAGCCGGCCTCGTCATTTGCCCCTCCCCTCTCTGCTTTCTCTTCTCCCCCCGGACCTGACCGCATCCGAGAGCTCCGCTGGGAACCACCGCTCCACCGGCCACCTATAGCCACCGCCGTCGTGTTCCATTGGATCGCCTCGACGTCGTCATCCTCTCCAGCGAGCCACGGAAGCTCGGATGCCCTGTGGAGCCGCCCCCGTGTCGTCGTCTACCTCGGGACCTGCCGAACGTCGCCGGTCGATTCGCCGGCCGCAACGCATCCCTGTCCTCGCCGTCAACGTCATTGCAACCGCCATCAGCACCTCGACGTTCTCCCTCTTTCCCCTTCTCTGATTTCGCGCGTAGCATCGATGGCCACCGGAGTCGAGAGGTGCTTGCCACCGGCCATGGCGTAGCCATGGCCACAACAGCTGCAGCCCGCGTCCGAGCACGGCCACGTGCTCGGCAGCTCTCCAGGAGGCCATAACCCCTCCATCTCCTCCTCCCGTGCCCTCTGGCGTTGAGCACCATTTGACCCAAGCCCGGCCGCCGTAGCCGTCGTCGCCGGCGATGCTACAAGCCACCCCGTGCCGTCCCACCGGCTGGGATGGATGGGGCTCGCTCCTCTCTCCAGATTGAGCCGTTCCGCGCGCCAAATGGTGGCCGGAGGAGCAACTCCGGCGAGAAACCACCGTCGGGTTGGTCACCGCTGGCCAAACTCTGGCAGGGCTGACGTGGCACGGCCATTAGCACTAATTCCCCTGCTTAATAACCCCCACAGAGGCTGACAGCGGGCCCCGCAGTTGGTCAAACCCCTAGTCAACGCGGGATTTGACCCTGCTTAGTCACTGGGTCACTGACCAGTGGGTCCCACTTGTCAGGTTTGACCCAGAGCGGTCAGTTGATCAGCTGACGCCAGCCTGATGCATGGATGATGTCATAAATGCATTTATGTGTTTTAAATAATTCCAGAAATTGCTAAAAACTTAGAAAATTCATGTAAATTAATCTGAAGTCAGATGAAAATAATTTATATATGAAAATTGATCAGAAAAATCCAATGAATCCATTTGTACCATTTTAATGCATGATAGAGCAACCTAAATAGGAGAACTTGGACATTTTGTTCAAATACAATATGTGATCTCACATATGGAGTTGAATTTGAACCTTGGGTTCAAACCTACTTCATATAACTATGTTGCTATATCCATTAGGCGAAACCATATCATATTGCTATGTCATATTCATGTATCAGAATGCTGCATTTGATGTGTATTGATTTGTCCCCCCTTCGATGGTTGTTCTTCGTGTTAGGCACTATTTCGGAGGATACGGTCGAGTATCCATCTGAGGAGCAGTAACGTTTAGACGCTTTATCAGGCAAGCAACCCCCTTGAACATCTCTGATACAATCCCACTCTCTGGCTCTTGCTTTGACTTATTGCATTAGGACAAAACATTTCAACTTTTACTTGTTCCGGTAGTTGAATCCATTCCTCTGCATGACCTGTCATTGTCACAGTAAATAGCTGAACCAAGCAACCTAGCATACATGGTAGATGCTTGATCCATGTTGTGCCATCACCCTGCTTTTCTTGCTATGCTTAGAGTTGTGTCAGGTCTGGTTCATCTGGGTGATGAACCGGAGTGAACTGAATGTGTTCTGATGATGAGAGTTAAGTGTTGAACCTGATTTGCTAAAGGTAGCGATGAGAGGCCATGTAGGAGTACATGGCGGGTTGTCTCATTGGGACCGTCCTTAAGAACTGAGTCATGTGTATGTTATCCAAGACTAGCTACTACCGCGCATTGGGCCCCAAACCAATGGACCCTCTCGACTTATTAATTGACCTGAACTTTGTCCAGGAGTTGCAACTAGTTTCTGGTGTTTGTAGGCCGTGCTAGTAGTCTACTGAGTGGCACCCCGTACAGGTGGGCCTGGGTCAGACTAGGCATCATGGCCCGATGTACCAAGCGTAGTTGCATCCGTCGAGGTTGGCTTGGGAACCCTGCACACATCGTTTGGGACCATGATGGAAACCTCGGCCGGACGTCCGTTGCGGGTTAGGTCTCAAATAGGCAATAAACCTGGGCTAGAGTCTTGTGTGGTTAACGGTCGTGGTCGACTCCCTCGCTAGGCTTCCGCTTGAAGGTTGCCGAGGTGCCTTTTTACGTGCACATAGCGATAAGTGGCGGGAGCGTGTGTGACGAAGTACACCCCTATAGGGTAATCGTCTATTCAAATAGCCGCGTCCGTGGATATGGACTACTTGGAGACTTATATGGTTCATACACAACTTTAATGGCTACTCATAAAATCTTCAAGACAAGTGTGACTACCGTGGATGGCACTCTCGTAGGAAGACGGGAGCGGATCCATGGTGGTGTATTGTTGTGGTGTTAGTGGACTCGTGTGCGCTTTCTCAATCTTGTTCAAAGAACTAGTAGTCGTAGTACAGGATAGCCAAGAGTCAAACCTGGCTTGCTGCAATGAACCCCACAACCTCCTTGTTGATACTGATGCATATGTAGTTAGTTCTGATGTAAGTCTTGCTGAGTACCTCCGTACTCACCGTTGCTTTATTAATGTTTTTCAAGAGGAGACACTAGTCTTGCTAGTGGTTTCTACGATAAGATCGATGCCGACCAAGTAGCTTGGAATCCCAGACAGAGGTCTGGTTCCTATGGAGGGTCTTGTAGATAGACAGGCTTTCTCAATGTTCTTCTTTTCTAGATGTTTGTACCCAGACATGTTAATCTTCTTCTTGTTGCTTGTATGACTTGTCTGTTGGGTCATGTGACCCCTGTCTGTCCTATCACTATGTTGGCTCTTATGAGCCTTTAATAAACACTTGTGTCATAGAGTTATTATGTGATGCCATGTTGTATCTACACATATCGTGCATATTGCGTGTATGATTGAAATGCATTGGTATGTGTGGGATTCGACACCTATCTGTATGCCTTTAGTAGCCTTCTTTACGGGGAAATGCCTCTTTGTGCTTCCAATGAGCCTTGGTAGCTTGCTACTGCTCCGGACACATTGATTGACTGGCGTGTATCCTTCTTTGCTGCTGTGTCTGTCCCTTCGAGGAAATGTCTCGCAGTGTAATGGAGTTCTTGTAGCCTGCTATGACTCGTCTACGTGCAGTTGATGACAGAAATGTCTCACAGCGTAATGGAGTCCATGTAGCTTGCTACGACTCGTCTACACACGCTGATGACTGACACCTGCATTGTTGGGTTACGTATGCCTGTCCCTGTATGGTTGTGCCACTTGGATCTATAGCTAGTCATGTCGACCCGGGTTCTCTGACATATGATTGCTGGCGACATACTCATATACGTGAGCCAAAAGATGCAAACGATCCTGGCCAAGGTAAGGTGGCAGCCGTGGGGATTACCGTGCGTGAGGCCACAAAGTGATATGATATGTTACATGCTAGATTTGTATGGCTTAGCATCGGGGTCCTGACAAGGGATGTGTCAAAGCTCATCTCAAACAAGTCGTTATTTTGACCACGACATCTTGGCCCCATGTCGGGAAATCATGCAGATTTTCATGTACTTCATAGCATTTTTTATTTTTTAAATTTAAAAACCTAGATTATGAATGCTTGTGTCCAAACCGTCGCTCAAGATGTTTGGAACTTCTTCAAATTTATTACACGTAGCATATACACGGAAGCAGGTGGTACATAATATGATTTTTCCAGCAGTCTTTGCTTCATCTTGCATGTCCATGTGTTTCAGTTTTAAATTATGGCCATTAAATTTCTAGAAACTAACTTTATGTATAAAAATGCCAAGTGAACCCTGAAAATGTCCAAACTTTAGGATGTCGGTCATATTCTGGCATTGTAACGATGAAAAAAAGCTAGGCCGAATGAGGCATCGACTAGCGGTTCGTTATCAAACAAGGCACCACGTCCGTTCTCGGAATCATGACCCTTTGTGTAATGCTCTGGTTTGTGAGAGGCATGTGTCAAAGCTTATCACGAACAAGCCGTTACTTTAACCATGACATCTTGGCCCCATGTCGGGAAAACATGCAGATTTTCATGTACTTCGGAGCATTTTTTTCATTTTTTAATATAACAACCTAGATTTTCATTGCTTGTGTCCAAGCCATCTCAAGATGTTTGGAACTCCTTAAAATTTATTGCAGGTGGCATATATACGGAAGCAAGTAGTACATAAATATGATTACACCAGCAGTTTTTGCTTCATCTTGCATGTCCATGTATTTTAGTTTTGAATTATGGCCATTAAATTTCTAAAGACAAACTTCATGTATAAAAATGCCAATTGAACCCCGAAAATGTCCAAATTTTAGGATGTCGGTCATATTCGTGCATTATACAGATGAAAAAAAAGCTAGGCCCCATGTTCCCTCTCGGAACCACGACCCTTCATCTGATGCTCCAGTATTTGAGAGGCATGTGTCAAAACTTATCTCAAACAAGTTGTTACTTTAACCACGACATATTGGCCCATGTCAGGAAATCATGCAGATTATCATGTACTTCAGAGAATTTTTTAATTTTTTTTGATTTAAAAACCTAGATTCCCATTGCTTGTCTCCAAACCGTTACTCAAGATGTTTGGATCTCCTTCGAATTTATTGCAGGTGACATATATACAAAAGGGAGTAGTACATAAATAATATTTTTCAATCAGTTTATGTTTCATATTGCATGTCCATGTGTTTCAGTTCTGAATTATGGCCATTAAATTTCTAGAAACTAATTTCATGTATAAAAATGCCAATTGAACCCCGAAAATAACCAAATTTTAGGATGTCGGTTGTATTCGTGCATAGTAACGATAAAAAAACCTAGGCCGAATGAGGCAGCGAATGGCGGTTCGTCATCACACCAGGCCCCACGTTCCCTCTCGGAACCACGAGCCTTTGTATGATGCTCTGGTTTGTGAGAGGGATGTGTTAACGCTTATCTCGGAACCACATAAATATGATTTTTCCAGCAGTTTTTGCTTCATCTTGCATGTCAATGTGTTTCAGTTTTAAATTATGGCCATTAAATTTCTAGAAACTCACATCATGTAAAAAATGCCAATTGAACCCTGAAAATGTCCAAACTTTAGGATGTCGGTCATATTCGTGCATTGCAACGATGAAAAAAAGCTAGGCCGAATGAGGCAGCGACTAGCGGTTCCTTATCAAACAAGGCACCACCTTCGCTCTCGGAACCATGGCCCTTTGTGTTATGCTTGGGTTTGTGAGCGGCATGTGTCAAAGCTTATATCGAACAAGCCGTTACTATAACCATGACATCTTGGCCCCATGTTGGGAAATCATGCAGATTTTCATGTACTTCAGAGCATTTTTTTTCATTTTTTCAATTTAAAAACCAAGATTCCCATTGCTTTTGTCCAAGCCGTCTCAAGATGTTTGGAACACCATCAAATTTATTGCAGGTGGCATATATACGGAAGAAAGTAGTAAATAAATATGATTATTCCAGCAGTTTTTGCATCATCTTGCATGTCCATGTGTTTCAGTTTTGAATTATGGCCATTAAATTTCTAAAAACTAAGTTCATGTATAAAAATGCCAATTGAACCCCGAAAATAACCAAATTTTAGGATGTCGGTTGTATTCGTGCATTGTAACGATAAAAAAACCTAGGCCGAATGAGGCAGCGACTTGCGGTTCGTCATCAAACAAGGCCCCACGTTCCCTCTCAAAACCATGACCCTTCGTGTGATGCTCCGGTTTTGAGAGGCATGTGTCAAAGCTTATCGCGAACAAGCCGTTACTTTAACCACGACATATTGGCCCCATATGTCGGGAAATCATGCAGATTTTCATGTAGTTCGGAGTACTTATTTCATTTTTTGAAATTTAAAACCATGATTTTCCATTCTTGTGTCCAAACCATTACTCAAGATGTTTCGAATTCCTTCAAATTTATTGCGCGTGGCATATAGACGGAAGCAAGTAGTACATAAATATGATTTTTCCAGTAGTTTTTGCTTCGTCTTGCATGTTCATGTCTTCCAGTTTTGAATTATCGCCATTAGATTTCTAGAAAATAACTTCATGTATAAAAATGCCAATTGAACCCTGAAAATGTCCAAGTTTTAGGATGTCGGTCATATTTGTGCATTGTAACGATGAAAAAAAACTAGGCCGAATGAGGCAGCGAATGGCGGTTCGTCATCACACCAGGCCCCACGTTCCCTCTCGGAACCACGAGCCTTTGTATGATGCTCTGGTTTGTGAGAGGGATGTGTCAACGCTTATCTCGGAACCACATAAATATGATTTTTCCAGCAGTTTTTGCTTCATCTTGCATGTCAATGTGTTTCAGTTTTAAATTATGGCCATTAAATTTCTAGAAACTCACATCATGTAAAAAATGCCAATTGAACCCTGAAAATGTTCAAACTTTAGGATGTCGGTCATATTCGTGCATTGCAACAATGAAAAAAAGCTAGGCCGAATGAGGCAGCGACTAGCGGTTCCTTATCAAACAAGGCACCACCTTCGCTCTCGGAACCATGGCCCTTTGTGTTATGCTTGGGTTTGTGAGCGGCATGTGTCAAAGCTTATATCGAACAAGCCATTACTATAACCATGACATCTTGGCCCCATGTTGGGAAATCATGCAGATTTTCATGTACTTCGGAGCATTTTTTTTCATTTTTTCAATTTAAAAACCAAGGTTCCCATTGCTTTTGTCCAAGCCGTCTCAAGATGTTTGGAACACCATCAAATTTATTGCAGGTGGCATATATACGGAAGCAAGTAGTAAATAAATATGATTATTCCAGCAGTTTTTGCATCATCTTGCATGTCCATGTGTTTCAGTTTTGAATTATGGCCATTAAATTTCTAAAAACTAAGTTCATGTATAAAAATGCCAATTGAACCCCGAAAATAACCAAATTTTAGGATGTCGGTTGTATTCGTGCATTGTAACGATAAAAAAACCTAGGCCGAATGAGGCAGCGACTAGCGGTTCGTCATCAAACAAGGCCCCACGTTCCCTCTCGAAACCATGACCCTTCGTGTGATGCTCCGGTTTTGAGAGGCATGTGTCAAAGCTTATCGCAAACAAGCCGTTACTTTAACCATGACATATTGGCCCCATATGTCGGGAAATCATGCAGATTTTCATGTACTTCGGAGTAGTTATTTCATTTTTTGAAATTTAAAACCTTGATTTTCCATTCTTGTGTCCAAACCGTTACTCAAGATGTTTGGAACTCCTTCAAATTTATTACACGTGGCATATACACGGAAGCAAGTGGTACATAAATATTATTTTTCCAACAGTTTTTGCTTCATCTTGCATGTCCATGTGTTTCAGTTTTAAATTATGGCCATTAAATTTCTAGAAACTAACTTCATGTATAAAAATGACAATTTAACCCTAAAAATGTCCAAACTTTAGGATGTCGGTCATATTCGTGCATTGTAACGATGAAAAAAAGCTAGGCCGAATGAGGCAGCGACTAGCGGTTCGTTATCAAACAAGGCACCACGTTCGCTCTCGGAACCATGACCCTTTGTGTTATGCTCCGGTTTGTGAGAGGCATGTATCAAAGCTTATCTCAAACAAGTCGTTAATATAACCACGACATCTTGGCCCCATGTTGGGAAATCATGCAGATTTTCATGTACTTCAGAGCATTTTTTTCATTTTTTTAATTTGAAAACCTAGATTCCCATTGCTTGTGTCCAAGCCGTCTCAAGATGTTTGGAACTCCTTCAAATTTATTGCAGGTGGCAAATATACGGAAGCAAGTATTAAATAAATATGATTATTCCAGTAGTTTTTGCTTCATCTTGCATGTCCATGTGTTTCAGTTTTGAATTATGGCAATTAAATTTCTAAAAACTAACTTCATGTATAAAAATGCCAATTGAACCCTGAAAATTTCCAAATTTTAGGATGTTGATCGTATTTGTGCATTGTAACGATGAAAAACAAGCTAGGTCTACTGAGGCAGCGACTAGCGGTTCCATATTAAACAAGGACCCATGTTCCCTCTCGGAACCATGAGCTTCGTGTGATGATCTGGTTTGTGAGAGGCATGTGTCAAATCTCATCTCGAACAAGCTATTAATTAAACCACGACATATTCGCCCCATGGCAGGAAATCATACAGATTTTCATGTACTTCAGAGTACTTTTTTCATTTTTTGAAATTTAATAACAAGGATTTTCAATGCTTGTGTCCAAACCGTTACTCAAGATGTTTGGAATTCCTTCAAATATATTGCACGCGGCATATATACGGAAGCAAGTAGTGCATAAATATGATTTTTCCAGCAGTTTTTGCTTAATCTTGCATGTTCATGTGTTTCAGTTTTGGATTATGGCCATTAAATTTCTATAAACTAACTTAATGTATAAAAATGCTAATTGAATCCTGAAAATGTCCAAACTTTAGGATGTCGGTCATATTCGTGCATTGTAACGATGAAAAAAAGTTAGGCCGAATGAGGCAACGACTAGTGGTTCGTTATCAAACAAGGCACCATGTTCGCTCTCGGAACCATGACCCTTTATGTTATGCTCCAGTTTGTGAGAGGCATGTGTCAAAGCTTGTCTAAAACAAGCCGTTACTATAACCACGACATCTTGGCCCCATGTTGGGAAATCATGCAGATTTTCATGTACTTCAGAGCATTTTTTTCATTTTTTTTAATTTAAAAACCTAGATTCGCATTGCTTGTGTCCAAGCCGTCTCAAGATGTTTGGAACTCCGTCAAATTTATTGCAGGTGGCATATATACGGAAGCAAGTAGTAAATAAATATGATTATTCCAGCAGTTTTTGCTTCATCTTGCATGTCCATGTGTTTCAGTTTTGAATTATGGCCATTAAATTTCTAAAAACTAACTTCATGTATAAAAATACCAATTGAACCCTGAAAATTTCCAAATTTTAGGATGTCGGTCGTATTCGTGCATTGTAAAGATGTAAAACAAGCTAGGCCGAATGAGGCAGCGACTAGCGGTTCCACATCAAACAAGGACCCATGTTCCCTCTCGGAACCACGACCCTTCGTGTGATGAACTGGTTTGTGAGAGGCATGTGTCAAAGCTCATCTCAAACAAGCTATTAATTAAACCACGACATATTCGCCCCATGGCGGAAAATCATGCAGTTTTTCATGTACTTCAGAGTACTTTTTTCATTTTTTGAAATATAAAAACATGAATTTTCAATGCTTGTGTCCAAACTGTTACTCAAGATGTTTGGAATTCCTTCAAATATATCGCACGCGGCATATATACGGAAGCAAGTTGTACATAAATATGATTTTTCCAGCAGTTTTTGCTTAATCTTGCATGTTCATGTGTTTAAGTTTTGAATTATGGCTATTAAATTTCTAGAAACTAACTTCATGTATAAAAATGCCAATTGAACCGTGAAAATGTCCAAACTTTAGGATGTCGGTCATATTCGGGCATTGTAACGATGAAAAAAAGATAGGCCGAATGAGGCAGCAACTAGCGGTTCGTTATCAAACAAGGCACCACGTTCGCTCTCGGAACCACGACCCTTTGTGTTATGCTCCGGTTTGTTTGAGGCATGTGTCAAAGCTCATCTCGAACAAGCCGTTACTATGACCACGACATCTTGGCCCCATGTTGGGAAATCATGCAGATTTTCATGTACTTCAGAGCATTTTTTTCATTTTTTTAATTTAAAAACCTAGATTCCCATTGCTTGTGTCCAAGCCATCTGAAGATGTTTGGAACTCCTTCAAATTTATTGCAGGTGGCATATATACGGAAGCAAGTAGTAAATAAATATGATTATTCCAGCAGTTTTTGCTTCATCTTGCATGTCCATGTGTTTCAGTTTTGAATTATGGCCATTAAATTTCTAAAAACTAACTTCATGTATAAAAATGCCAATTGATCCCTAAAAATTTCCAAATTTTAAGATGCCGGTCGTATTCGTGCATTGTAACGATGAAAAACAAGCTAGGCCGAATGAGGCAGCAACTAGCGGTTCGACATCAAACAAGGACCCATGTTCCCTCTCGGAACCATGACCCTTCGTGTGATGATCCGGTTTTTGAGAGGCATGTGTCAAAGCTCATCTCGAACAAGCTATTACTTTAACCACGACATATTCGCCCCATGGCGTGAAATCATGCAGATTTTCATGTACTTCAAAGTACTTTTTTCATTTTTTGAAATTTGAAAACCTAGATTTTCAATGCTTGTGTCCAAACCATTACTCAAGATGTTTGGAATTCCTTCAAATATATTGCACGTGGCATATATACGGAAGCAAGTAGTACATAAATATGATTTTTCCAGTAGTTTTTGCTTCATCTTGCATGTTCATGTGTTTTAGTTTTGATTTATGGCCATTAAATTTCTAGAAACTAACTTCACATATAAAAATGCCAAGAACCCCGAAAATGTCCAAGTTTTAGGATGCCTGTCGTATTCGTGCATTGTAACGACGAAAACAACTAGGTCGAATGAGGCAGCGATTGGCGGTTTGTCATCACACAATGCCCCACGTTCCCTCTCAGAACCACGAGCCTTCGTATGATGCTCCGGTTTTTGAGAGGGATGTGTCAAAGCTTGTCTCAAACAAGCCGTTACTTTGACCACGATATCTTGGCCCCATGTTAGGAAATCATGCAGATTTTCATGTACTTCAGAGCATTTTTTAATTTTTATTATTTAAAAACCTAGATTCTGAATGTTTGTGCCCAAAATGTTACTCAACATGTTTGGAACTCCTTCAAATTTATTACACGTGGCATATACACAGAAGCAAGTGGTACATAAATATGATTTTTCCAGCAGTTTTTGCTTCATCTTGCATGTCCATGTGTTTCAGTTTTAAATTATGGCCATTAAATTTCTAGAAACTAACTTCATGTATAAAAATGCCAATTGAACCCTGAAAATGTCCAAACTTTAGGATGTCGGTCATATTCGTGCATTGTAACGATGAAAAAAAGCTAGGCCGAATGAGGCAGCGACTATCGGTTCGTTATCATACAAGGTACCATGTTCGCTCTCTGAACCACGACCCTTTGTGTTATGTTCCGGTTTGTGAGAGGCATGTGTCAAAGCTTATCTCTAACAAGCCATTACTTTAACCATGACATCTTGGCCCCATGTTGGGAAATCATGCAAATTTTCATGTACTTTAGAGCATTTTTTCATTTTTTTAATTTAAAAACCTAGATTCCCAGTGCTTGTGTCCAAGCCGTCTCAAGATGTTTGGAACTCCTTCAAATTTATTGCAGGTGGCATATATACGGAAGCAAGTAGTACGTAAATATGATTATTCCAACAGTTTTAGCTTCGTCTTGCATGTCCATGTGTTTCAGTTTTGAATTATGTCTATTAAATTTCTAAAAACTAACTTCATGTATAAAAATGCCAATTGAACACCGAGAATGTCCAAATTTTAGGATGCCGGTCGTATTCGTGCATTGTAACGATGAAAAAAAAGCTAGGCCTAATGATGCAGCGACTAGCGGTTCATCATCATACAAGGCCCCATATCCCCTCTCGGAACCACGACCCTTTGTCTGATGTTCTAGTTTGTGAGAGGCATGTGTCAAAACTTATCTCGAACAAGCTGTTACTTTAACCACGATTTCTTGGCCCCATGTCGGGAAATCATGCAGATTTTCATGTATTTAGAGTAGTTTTTTCATTTTTTGAATTTAAAAACTTAGATTCTCAATTTCTGTGTCCAAACCGTTACTCAAGATGTTTGGAATTCCTTCAAATTTATTGCACGTGGCATATATACGGAAGCAAGTAGTACATAAATTTGATTTTTCCAGCAGTTTTTGCTTTATGTTGCATGTTCATGTGTTTCAGTTTTGAATTATGGCCATTAAATTTCTAGAAACTAACTTAATGTATAAAAAATGCCAATTGAACCCCAAAAATTCCCAAATTTTAGGATGCCATTCGTGCATTGTCATGGTAGGGATATTAATTTTTCTTACAATTAAAACAATTAAAACAAATTCCGTTACCGCTGTACCCCAAAATAGTTTTACAATTCAATACAAAAAGTGAACTGCATACACAAGTTTCTATATTGGAACCGTTTGTGATGAAAATTCACAGATCTATTTATGGCTTACGAGGAAAGCTTCATCTAGCTCGGATTCCGTTCACCCTCGATCCCCATTCCCCAACAAACCCTTTCTGCAAAGAATGACACAGTGGGAACACTTCGTAAGGGTGTGTACGACCGCCCCCTCGGCCCCATGGGCTCCCGCCTCGACCGAGAGCGCAGCTGCATCCACCTTGATCACGGCCGCATCTGCCGAAAGGGCCTTTGCAGCGGTGGAATTGGCGTCTATAGACGTGGAGACGGCAGCTGCAGCTGTTGCGGTGGTTGCTGCAAACGCCAAGAGCGCTCGAGTAGCGTACCGTGCCACGGAGGTCGCCCTGGCCCGGGTCGAGGCCATCCAAGCCAATATCGAGAACGCCCACACCAAGATACTCCAGGCTTCCTTGGAATCTAGCATGCACCACACTTCCGAAGAGCGGCTACTGCGGATGCCGAGATGCATGGCGACGATGCGTCGACGGAGGCCATGGAGCCCTTCCCCATGAAATCTCCGAGCGAGAACTGGAGATGCGGGAGCCGTCCGAGAGCGACAAGCACTGGGAGGAGTTGCGTGTGGGTTAGGAGGAGGTCGAGAAGGTCCTATTTATCGAGGAATCGGTGGTGGAGTACCAACACGAGTTGTGGCGACGCCACTACTACGAGTACTACAACGATGAGCGTGATGCCGATGAAGGGGGCAATGCCGAGGACGAGGACGTCGCCGTGGTCAAATTCAGCCTGGGGGACGTGGAATCTAGTGCCGGCGGAATGTCGCCCGGACAAGGCGTCGACATCCCATCGAACATCGGGGACGCATAGGGTGGCGGCTAGTCGGCGTCTTTGTTAAAATTATGCGTAGTGCTAATTGCCTTTGTTTAGAGAGTCGGTCTTTTGTTAGAGCTATGTCTAGTTCAAGCAGCTTGATTATTTAGTGAACTTGCTCGGTTTAGTAACTGCGAGCTATGTGTCTGCTAGTTTGTATACCCAAGTTAGTAGTTGATGTTAAATTTTGCAATGACATGGATGTGCACTATAACCAGGGAATACGTGGGGAGGGGTGAAATTTTGTATGTTCTATATCATCGCACATGCTAAAAGTAGAAAAGCAGTGTTTGATGAATCTTTGCGCGCCAAGTTTCCGTACACCTAGTGAAAAAATTTGCCGACCGCCGAAATGTCTGCTCCCCTCTTACCACCCCCTCCCCCCGCCGCCACATCTCTCCCTCTCACATCTGACCGCCGCGGACGGCATGGTCACCTCGAATGACCCCTCAAGCGGTATCACCTCGAATGATCACCAGCCAAGTATTCCTCTGTCTTCTCTCTGGCTCAACAAGGCTTAGGGTTTTGGTTTGGAATTCGGGATTTTAAAGCGGCATTCCGATTTGAGCCATTTCTTTCTCTTGTAACTCCCTAGGACAATCACTTCCAAGGAATGGAGCAGGGTAGCTGAAGACTTGCTTGTTCATGGCCAACATCAATTTCCATCTGTGAAGTTACGAGCTTTTGAATATGGGTATAGTGGGAGGAACTTTCTAGGACGTGCAAAGAAGGTTAGCGTAACTCTCGTTGTTAGAAATCATTTGTTATATTAGGTGTGATTCATACACTTCCCGTGTGCTATTTGATTCTGGATGTGATTAAGACATTGTCACAGTTCTACGATTGTGAGTGCCATTTTAATTGATATCAGTAGTAATATGTTATAAAATTTGTTCATGTGCATACCTGTCACTATTAATTTGATCTCATTCAAACACTGTCGATGTGCATCCTGTACTATAAAGACTCTTGCATTTAGATTTAACTTCCTCGTAAAATTGGTAATTTGTTATTTCACATGACAGAAACAGGGGAGGGGTGAGAACCAGAGCAACCTACTACAAAGAATCTTCAAGAAGAAACATGTCATGGACGATGAAGAAATTGACATGACTCTATCTAAGAATAAAGCAGCCCATTTGAAGCACGCAAGTACAAGCATGGCCAGCCATTTCTTGTTGGCGAATAATTTGAGGAGTGCACTTCCACTTGTCGCAAGTAACATAAATATGGCATGGACAGAATGTCAGACGGAGAAGATATTAACATTCTGCAAGTACACTATGACAGTAGGCATTTCAATCACCTTCCAGATACCATCAATGTGGAATTCGAGGACTTCCATCTCTTCTTCAACTTCGATGTGCTTGCTGCCACTCTTGTCAAATTCTTGATGTTGTAAGTACTTCACAAACTCTAAACAACTTATCCATACAAGGTTCTAAATGAAAAAAGCTAACTATATTGTATTCCTCTCAGGGGATTGATGGCGCAGAGATCAATGAGGGTGCATGCGTATTTCATAGATCCTGATTTAGCAAACGACATTTTGTTATTTAATAATGTTACATGCAAGGCTTCCATTGATCATGTCTTCAATATCTTGTTCCACTTACACGTAGGAGAATTCTTCATGCGGCCATATCATGAAGGGTAAGTGAAATATACAACCACGCATACATTGATAGTCTTTCAGTTTTCGACATAGTACATAACTTCAAAGTTTTCTTAAACTGTAGCAATCACTGGATCTTGGTGGTCATTGTTCCAAAGCACAACACAGTTTACTACCTGGATTCTCTCAGAGAGTCAAATAAGCCTCGAGATCTAAATCATCTTCATGGATAGGTATTGAATTCTTTGATGTTAATATGCTGTGTTCATATCTGGTTCAAGAATTGAGTATGTGAAATTTCATCTTCATTTACAGTGTATTGTCAAGGTACATAACTTCAGGAGGATGCCGGTTCGACTGCCAACTACCTCTGCACCACGAGATCCTTTCTCCGGTAAGATAAGAAACATGTTCAAGTTTCTAGGTCAACGTCTTTCTATTTCTTTCCAAAGAAAAAAAGAAATAAATTACACCGGTTAGGTTGTTCCTAACAGGGCAAATACATGACTAATACTGTACAAAAATATTCAGTGCCCGCAACAACAACAACAAGGGACCAACCTATGTGGATACTACATTTGCGCACACATGATGAACCTATGCAGACATATTGAATGTGGTGCCGATGCTGACAACATAGAACAAGTGAGTCTGTTTATTAATTACTATCTTCTACGTCACACGTATGTCACATTCTGATCTAAAAATCCCGCAGTTGATCTTTTGTCCGATGACCTCTGAACCACTCGCCGTAGATGAATTTCTGTCTGTTAGGAAAGTTATTTGCACCTTCTTTGTGAAACACTATATCAATCCCAATCCAGGCTGTGAAGATTTCAGCATTACTACCTACCAAGAATAAGTATGCATTCATATAGTGTTATCAGCTAAACATATATGCATGGATGCATTGATTTTCATGTGATAATGTCTTCGTATTTCATACACTATGATCATGTACTGCATATGTCCGTACATCTATGTAATTTAGCTAGCATTTGTTCAATTGCATATTGTCACGAATTATGATGAATGTTCTTTCTGTGGACCCTATGTTCAGCTGCATATTGTGGTGAATTTTGATGAATGTTTTTCATGTGGACACTATTCGTTCAATTGCATATTGTGGCGAATTATGATGAATGTTCTTCATGTGGACACTATTCGTTCGATTGCATATTTTGGCGAATTTGCTATTCGACGGGTTATTCCAATGCGATATTTTACAATAACCTGGCTATTTCAGCGCACACGGTTCAAGCAACTAAGCGTGTGCGATCAAGAACGGAAAGCACACATAACTCGTCTCGCAACTGCCTGTGATCTATAGGAAAAGCACATGATATATAAACTCAAACGTTGGTGATACATAAGAAATTGCAGATGATTTGCAACACTTCTACGTGTGCGTAGGAGCTCCTCAATCGTGTGCGATAGCACCTTATCTCACACGTGAGCCAGCAGGAAACCATGCCCAATGTAAAGACGATCCCACGCATAAATTGTTCATGAAACGTGTGCGATGATATCATGCACGACAGACGCTTGCGAGAGAAAACTCGTGTGCGATGATGCAAATATCACACACAGTTTCTATGATGGCTCGTGTGGATTAGGTAATGTTTCACAAACGGTTAAAGGTCAAATCCCATTTGTTTCCCTTGAGAAATTAGACGTGTTTGACTCATGATAGACGTGTGTGATTGACCCCTAATCCCATACGTACGTCCAAAATATAGAGTGTGAGATATGTCCCTGTATCGCACACACTTAGTTTTCCAAACGTTTGCGTTCATCGGTCACCATCACCGATGATTTTTCCGTTTCGTGTGGGATGGACCCCCACTATCGCCCACACATGCAAGGTGACGGTTTAAAACTATGTCGCGGAAAGCGGTTAAAAACCATTTGTATAGCACGTCGCTACACCAGTGATTACTTTATTTGTCATGAACTTAATACCATAGATGCAGGCAAGAGTCAGTCGATTGATGGAGTAATAGTAGTAGATGCAGAATCGATTCGGTCTACTTGCTTATGGACGTGATGCCTATATACATGATCATTGTCGGAATCAGGGCTCCGCAAAACCCAACAAGGTTCGAACACTGGGGCGTGTGTGTAGATCTCCGCCGGCTCAAGGTCTCAAGCTCACCACCCTACGGCCTAGCTGCGTCAAATAAGTGTGAGCGGGGAAGGAGATGGACTAAGAGATTGCTACTTCTTGAGCTTTCGTTGGTTTTCCCTTGAAGAGGAAAGGGTGATGCAGCAAAGTAGATAAGTATTTCCCTCAGTTGTTGAGAACCAAGGTATCAATCCAGTAGGAGATACAAGCAAGTCCCCAATCTTCGCACCTACACAAACAATCAAACTCTTGCACCCAACGCTAAAAGGGGTTGTCAATCGCTTCACGGTTATTTGCAAGGATGAGATCTCATAGAGATAGATATAAAAGATTGCTAGAACGTAAAGTAAAACAAAAGTAAAAATAATGCAGCGAAGTATTTTTGGTATTTTTGGTTTATAGATCTGAAAATATAATATAGAAAATAGACCCGGGGGCCATAGGTTTCACTAGAGGCTTCTCTCATGAAGGAAAATAATACAGTGGGTGACCAAATTACTGTCGAGCAATTGATAGAAAAGCGCATACTTATGACGATATCCAAGGCAATGATATGCATATAGGCATCACGTCCGTGTCAAGTAGACCGAAACAATTTTGCATCTACTACTATTACTCCACACATCGACCGACTCCTGCCTGCATCTAGAGTATTAAGTTCATGAAGAACAGAGTAACGCATTAGGTAAGATGACATGATGTAGAGGGATAAACTCAAGCAATATGATGAAAACCCCATATTTTTATCCTCGATGGCAACAATACAAATACGTGACTCGCTACCCCTACTTTGTCACTGAGTGAGGACACCGCAAGATTGAACCCAAAACTAAGCACTTCTCCCATTGCAAGAATTACCAATCTAGTTGGCCAAACCAAACCAATAACTCGAAGAGACTTGCAAAGATATGAAATCATGCATATAAGAATTCAGAGAAGATTCAAATAATATTCATAGATAAGCTGATCATAAACCCACAATTCATCGGATCTCGACAAACACACCGCAAAAGAGTATTACATCAGATAGATCTCCATGAAGATCATGAAGAACATGGTATTGAAGAACCAAGAGAGAGAAGAAGCCATCTAGCTACTAGCTATGGACCCGAAGGTTTGTGGTAAACTACTCACACATCATCGGAGGGGCAATGGAGTTGATGTAGATGCCCTCTGTGATCCAATCCCCCTCCGGTAGATTACCGGAAAAGTCTCCAAGATTGGATCTCACGGGAACAGAGGCTTCCGGCGGAGGAAAAGTATTTTCATGGCTCTTTTTGGTATCCGGGGAATATTTGGGAATTTATAGGCCGAAGAATAGGGTTAGGAGGGCTGCCGTGGGGTAACAATCCAGGGGGTCACGCCCCCCCCTAGGGCGCGCCCTGGTGGCTTGTGACTCCACGGCAGGTCTCCTGCCTTCATCTCCAAGTCTGCTGGGTTTCTTCTGGTCCAAGAAAAATCATTCCGAATATTTTATTCCGTTTGCACTCCGTTTAATATTCCTTATCTGCAATACTCAAAAACAAGGAAAAAACAGAAACTGGCACTAGGCTCTAGATTAATAGGTTAGTCAAAAATAATAATATAAAATAGCGTATTAATGCATATAAAACATCCAAAACAGATAATATAATAGCATGGAACAATCAAAAATTATAGATACGTTGGAGACGTATCAAGCATCCCCAAGCTTAATTCCTGCTCGTCCTCGAGTAGGTAAATGATAAAAACAGAATTTTTGATGTGGAATGCTACCTAACATAATTATCCATGTAATATTCTTTATTGTGGCATGAATATTCAGATCCATAAGATTCAAAACAAAAGTCTAATATTGACATAAAAATAGTAATGCTTCTAGCATACTAACAAGGTAATCGCGTCCTTTCGAAATAACATGGCCTTAGAAAGTTATCCCTACAAAATCATATGGTCTGGCTATGCTCCATCTTCCCCACACAAAGTATCTAAATCATGCACAACCCCGATGACAAGTCAAGCAATTGTTTCACACCTTTTATGTTCTCAAACCTTTTCAACTCTCATGCAATACATGAGCGTGAGCCATGGATATAGCACTATAGGTGGAATAGAATATGGTGGAGGTTCTGAGGAAAAAGGAGAAGATAGTCTCACATCAACTAGGCGTATCAACGGGCTATGGAGATGCCCATCAATAGATATCAATGTGAGTGAGTAGGGATTGCCATGCAACGAATGCACTAGAGCTATAAGTGTATGAAAGCTCAAAAAGAAACTAAGTGGTTGTGCATATCATAAAAAATTCCACTAGTTATATGAAAGTGACAAAATAGGAGACTCTCTATCATGAAGATCATGGTGCTACTTTGAAGCACAAGTGTGGAAAAAGATAGTAGCAATTGTCCCTTCTCTCTTTCTCTCATTTTTTTTGGTGGGCATCTTTGGCCTCTTTTTTTATTTGGGCTTCATTGGCCTCTTTTATTATTTGTAAAGTTTGGAGACTCATCCCAACTTGTGAGGGAATCATAGCTTCCATCATCCTTTTCTCTCACGGGACAATGCTCTAATAACGAAGATCATCACACTTTTATTTACTTACAACTCAAGAATTACAACTCGATACCTAGAACAAAATATGACTCTATATGAATGCTTCCTATGGTGCACCGGGATGTGCAACGATCTAGCCTAGCAAATGACATCAAAAACGGACAAGCCATGAAAACATCATGCTAGCTATCTTACGATCATGGAAAGCAATATGAAAATGATGGTGCATGTCATGAAAAATGGAACGGTGGAAGTTGCATGGCAATATATCTCGGAATGGTTATGGAAATGCCATAATAGGTAGGTATGGTGGCTCTTTTGAGGAAAGTATATGGTGGCTGTTTTGAGGAAGGTGGGTTTAATGCACCGGCGAAAGTTGCGCGGTACTAGAGAGGCTAGCAAAGGTGGAAGGGTGAGAGTGCGTATAATCCATGGACTCAACATTAGTCATAAAGAACTCACATACTTATTGCAAAAGTCTATTAGTTATCGATGCAAAGTATTAGACACATGCTCCTAGGGGAGAGGTTGGTAGGAGTTAACCACCGCGCGCTCCCGACCCTCACACAAAGGTTGACAATCATTAAACAAATCATGCTCCGACTTCGTTACATAACGGTTCACCATACGTGCATGCTACGGGAATCACAAACTTTAACAAAAGTATTTCTACCAATTCACAATTACTCACTAGCATGACTCTCATATTACCATCTTTATATCTCAAAACTATATGCAAGAAATCAAACTTCTCATAATATTCATTGCACTTAATATGAAAGTTTTTATTATATCCCTCTTGGATGCCCATTATATTAGGACTAAATTCATAACCTAAACCAATTAACATGCTGTTTAGAGACTCTCAAAATAATATAAGTGAGGTACGAGAGTTCGATAATTTCTATAAAATAAAACACCACCGTGCTCTAAAAAGATATAAGTGAAGTACTAGAGCAACATTGCCTAGCTCAAAAGATATAAGTGAAGCACATAGAGTATTCTAATAAATTCACGATTAATGCGTGTACCCCTCAAAAGATGTGTGCAGCAAGGATGATTGTGGAAAACTAAAAAGCAAAGATTCATATCATACAAGACGCTCCAAGAAAAACACATATCATGTGGTGAATAAAAATATAGCCTCAAGTAAATTTACCGATGGATTGAAGACGAAAGAGGGGATGCCTTCCGGGGCATCCCCAAGCTTAGGCTCTTTGGTATCCTTGAATATGGCTTGGGGTGCCTTGGGCATCCCCAATCTTAGGCTCTTGCCACTCCTTATTCCATAGTCCATCAAATCTTTACCCAAAACTTGAAAACTTCACAACACAAAACTCAACAGAAGACTCATGAGATCCGTTAGTATAAGAAAAATAAATCACAACTTTAGGTACTGTTGTGAACTCATTGTTTATTTATATTGGTGTAATATCTACTGTATTCCAACTTCTCCATGGTTCATACCCCCCGATACAACCCATAGATACATCAAAATAAGCAAACAACACAAAGAAAACAGAATCTGTCCAAAACAGAACAGTCTTTAGCAATCTATAGACTTCGAATACGTGTGTAACTCCAAAAATTCTGAAAAATTAAGACAATCAGGGAAATTTGTGTATTATTATTGTGTAAAAATTTCAGATCAAAATCACGTTCCAGTGAATTTAAAAAATTCCTGGACTGAGAGCAAAAGTTTCTGTTTTTCAGCAAAATCAAATCACAAACACCGTAGAGCATCCCAAAGGTCTTACTTGGCTCAAACACTAATTTAAACAAGAAAACACAATTACTACAGAGGTAATAATGTGTAAAACACTCAAAAACAGAAGCAAAAACAAAACCATAAAAATAAAATTGGGTTGCCTCCCAACAAGCGCTATTGTTTAACGCCCCTAGCTAGGCATAATGATTTCAATGATGCTCACATAAAAAGTAGTAATTGAAATATGCAAAAGAGCATCATGAATCTCATGAAAAACACGTTTAATTCTAACCCACTTCCTATGCATAGGGATTTTGTGACCAAACAATTTATGGGAACAAGAATCAATTAGCATAGGAAGGCAAAACAAGCATAACTTCAAAACTTTGAACACATAGAGAGGAAACTTGATATTATTGCAATTCCTACAAACATATGTTCCTCCCTCATAATAAATTTCAGTGGCATCAAGAAGGAATTCAACAATATAACTATCACATAAATCATTCTTTTCATGATACACGAGCATGCAATCATCATAATGAATTTCCTCATCAAAACTTGGGGGACAAAAAATATCATCTTCATCAAACATAGCATCCCCAAGCTTGTGGCTTTGCATATAATTAGCATAATTGACATTAATAGAATTTATAGTAACATCATTGCAATCATGCTTTTCAATCAAGGAGCTATCATGAATCACCTTATAAATTTCTTCTTTCAACACTTCATCACAATTTTCAGATTCATGATTTCCAAACAAAACTTCATAGAGATAATCAAGTGCACTCAACTCACCAGCAATTGGTTCATCATAATTTGGTATTTTGAAAAGATTAGCAAGTGGATGAGGATCCATATCAATATATTTTTAGCAAGCGAAGATGCAAGCAAATAGAAGGCACATGGCAACACAAGCAAACAAAAAGAGATCCGGCGAGAAAAAGGTGAATAAAACGGCAAATTGGTGAAGTGGGGGAGAGGAAAACAAGAGGTAATTGGCAAATAATATAATGCAAGAGATGAGTTTGTGATGGGTACTTCGTAGGCTTGATGTAGATCTCCCCGGCAACGGCGCCAGAAATCCTTCTTGCTACTTCTTGAGCTTGTGTTGGTTTTCCCTTGAAGAGGAAAGGGTGATGCAGCAAAGTAGATAAGTATTTCCCTCGGTTGTTGAGAACCAAGGTATCAATCCAGTAGGAGATACAAGCAAGTCCCCAATCTTCGCACCTACACAAACAATCAAACTCTTGCACCCAACGCTAAAAGGGGTTGTCAATCCCTTCACGGTTATTTGCAAGGATGAGATCTGATAGAGATAGATATAAAAGTTTGCTAGAACGTAAAGTAAAACAAAAGTAAAAATAATGCAGAGAAGTATATTTGGTATTTTTGGTTTATAGATCTGAAAATATAATATGGACAATAGACCCGGGGGCCATAGGTTTCACTAGAGGCTTCTCTCATGAAGGAAAATAATACGGTGGGTGAACAAATTACTGTCGAGCAATTGATAGAAAAGCGCATAGTTATGACGATATCCAAGGCAATGATTATGCATATAGGCATCACGTCCGTGTCAAGTAGACCGAAAAGATTCTGCATCTACTACTATTACTCCACACATCGACCAACTCCTGCCTGCATCTAGAGTATTTAGTTCATGAAGAACAGAGTAACGCATTAGGTAAGATGACATGATGTAGAGGGATAAACTCAAGAAATATGATGAAAACCCCATCTTTTTATCCTCGATGGCAACAATACAAATACGTGCCTCGCTACCCCTACTTTGTCACTGGGTGAGGACACCGCAAGATTGAACCCAAAACTAAGCACTTCTCCCATTGCAAGAATTACCAATCTAGTTGGCCAAACCAAACCAATAACTCGAAGAGACTTGCAAAGATATGAAATCATGCATATAAGAATTCAGAGAAGATTCAAATAATATTCATAGATAAGCTGATCATAAACCCACAATTCATTGGATCTCGACAAAAACAACGCAAAAGAGTATTACATCGGATAGATCTCCATGAAGATCATGAAGAACATGGTATTGAAGAACCAAGAGAGAGAAAAATCCATCTAGCTACTAGCTATGGACCCGAAGGTCTGTGGTAAACTACTCACGCATCATCGAAGGGGCAATGGAGTTGATGTAGATGCCCTCCGTGATCGAATCCCCCTCCGGCAGATTACCGGAAAAGGCTCCAAGATTGGATCTCACGGGAACAGAGGCTTCCGGCGGTGGAAAAGTATTTAGGTGGCTCTTTTTGGTATCCAGGGAATATTTGGGAATTTATAGGCCAAAGAATAGGGTTAGGAGGGCTGCCGTGGGGCCACAAGCCAGGGGGGCGCCCCCCTAGGGCGCGCCCTGGTGGCTTGTGACTCCACGGCAGGTCTCCTACCTTCATCTCCAAGTCTGCTGGGTTTCTTCTGGTCCAAGAAAAATCATTCCGAAGATTTTATTCCGTTTGGACTCCGTTTAATATTCCTTATCTGCAATACTCAAAAACAAGGAAAAAACAGAAATTGGCACTAGGCTCTAGATTAATAGGTTAGTCCCAAAAATAATATAAAATAGCGTATTAATGCATATAAAACATCCAAAACAGATAATATAATAGCATGGAACAATCAAAAATTATAGATACATTGGAGACGTATCAGAGATTTACCCAGGTTCGGGCCACCTTGCGGTGTAAAACCCTACTCCTGCTTTGGGGTGGATTGGCCTCTCGAGGAGGCTCTGGATGAACTAGTACAGTGGTTGGGTGGCCTCATGAGGGCACTTGGCGGTGATGAACTGGATCCGATCCCACCTGCCTTCTACGATGGGAGCTCGTCCCTTTTTATAGGGGCCACGGTCCTCTTCCCTTATCGCACAGGCGGGAAGGGATCCCACTACGGCCAAATTTGAAAGGGGCAAGTAGCACACCCTATCCTGACTAAAGGTGGTCTTCGCCTTCAAAGCTTCTAGGTGTGACGCAGCGGTGGGCTCGGTGATGACATCCGTCCTGCCGGCTCGTGGTCTCGGTCCTCTTGCACCGGGAAGGAAACCTTTGGGGGGTTCCTTGGGAACCCGCGTACGTCCTTGCCTCCTTAGCACGAAAGAGGAAACTGTCCTCCCTCTGCGCCCGCTGGCGCCCGCCTACCTTGGCCGTCAGAACCCACGTCACCCCGGCCTCACGAGGCCAGGTACTTGCATAGGAATCTCCGCTCCTCGGGAGGCGGCCTGAAGGGGTGCCACACCTCTGGAGGTCTTGGCATTGTCCTCCTCGCGAGGTGGAGGCTCTCACGAGGGCCTTGACTCGGGGGGCTTGTTGTAGGGCCGTACCGGCCCGTCGTAGTGGGCCACGCGTTGGGCCGCAGGGAGGCAGGTCTGGGTACCCCCGATCCCAGAACGCCGACAGTAGCCCCCGAGCCCAAGGCGTGCCAACCTCGGCTTCGAGACGAAGGCAAGGAGCGATGGGAGAAGCGCCGCGGGCCCAAGTCGCCTGTGGGACCAACGCGAGGCGCCTGGCAGGTCGCTGGGCTCCTCCTCCTCCGCAGGGCCTTGGGAACAGCCCCCAGTCACGTCGATTCATAGCCTGTGCGCCATGTTGATCATCATTGCTCTTCCTCGATTGTCGTCCCCTTCCTGCTCTCCTGCCACCCCGGGCCCATGCCGAAGTGACCCACCAGGGGAATTGAGGCGACGCGAGGCAGAGCCGCCCACGAGCTGAGTACGACATGTGGCGCCCGAGGAGCTCACGTCGCCTCCGCTCTCCACGACGCCTCGGGGATTGCGGTTGCGCCTATAAACCCGCCTCACCCGAGGGGCAGTTCCATCCTTGCTTGCCTTCCTGTTCGCCTCTTTCCATTGCTGCCCGTTCTCCTTCGTCGGAAAACCGCCTTCTCCATCCTTCCTTCCTCCGATGGCGTCCAAGGGAAGTGTTGCCGGCGCCGGAGCGCGAGCGGGGCCCTTAACGCTGCCGCCGTCTCAGGGGGGCGGCGGCGGCCAGCCTTGGAGGCCGGTCCAGGCGCGCCGGTGCTGGAACGCCACCGATGAGTAAGTGCGCCGTAGCCACTGCTTTTCTTGTTCTTTGTGTCCGTCTTGCCAAGTCTGATCGCCGACCTTCCTCACGGCGCCCATGCCCAAGAGGCGCATTCTCGATGTGCTCCAGGGCAAGGTGGACGCCCTCAGGGCCCAGCTGCTGAACGCCGAGGCTGCTCTTCAAGTCACGCTGCGGGGCGAGGAGGATGCTTAGGAGGAGTTGGCATCCCTCCAGACCCAAGTTGAGGAAGCCGCCAATGTCGTCCAGGCAGCCAAGGACGAGGCGGCGCACGCGAAGATGATGGAGGCGCAGCGCGCCAAGCAGTACCTGGACATCGCCCACTGCACAGACTGCGCGGTGCGCCGATTCGTCCGGGAATCCCCCGCGTTGCCGTGTGCGCACGGTGACGGGGGCAACCTCACCTTCTTCCAGAAGGTGGTGGAGGTGCTCGAGTCCGGCGTCTCCCAGGTGGATGAGGAGGTTGAGTCCAGCGCGCGCGACCTCCTGGACAACGCGTTGACACACGTCTTCTCCAACTTGCGGCGCCACGCCCCCGGGTTCGACCTCTCCCGCGCGATGGAGCCAGTGCCCGCGGAGCTCCGGAGGCCCCTCAGGGACGAGGTGCGCGAGCATGTGGAGTCTCTGATCGAGCGGTTTGCCCCGGAGGCATCGTCCGAGGGGTGTGACAGCTCCGGCGACGAGACCCCCAGGAGCCACGACGGGGGCAGCGCCTCCTCTGCCTAAGCTTCTTCTCTTTTATTCCTGTTGCATCATGAACCATTTGGCCCCTGTGGGGGTTTAAACGTTGTATGATACCTTTAGTTTTGGGTAGTTGTTGCTTGTCGTGCTTTGAATATCCCTATTTCCTTCACGTGATTTTCTGTTTTCCTCGCGCGCCTCCTGCGCCCCAGCTGGCGGAGGTCTGCGATGAACGGCTCCTGGGATCCCTGCACCCGGCGTGCGATGGAGGCCATGGGGCGGCAGCCCCCATGCCCCTTCTTGCACCTGTACTCACCTCGTAGGGCTGTTGTTCGCTCGATCCTCGCGAGGTTGTCGTACTTGCGATGGCCTTGTCCGTGAAGCCTGAGTGGCGCCAGCGTCGGGCTCTCAGGGACAGCACCATGAGAGCCCGATTCTCCTTCTTCTTCGTTGTATTTCCTTTCCCGTAGTGTCCATGTTGGTCCCGCGAGTGCAGCGAGAGGGGTTGTGTCTTCATGCTCGAGCGCCGGTGTCGCGAGGGCTCCTGAGGCGCGACACTTGGGGTCCTGCCTGTGGCATTCGGGTGACTCGCCCCAGGGAGAGCGTTGCTAGCAAGGCCTACTCCGCGAGGCCTCCAAATGAGGGCCCTGCAAGGAAATTATCATGTTCCAAATGTTAAGCGCACGCCCGCCTGCATTTGGGCATCCCCACCTGCATTTGCGCGTTACGCAAGAAGGGTGGGCCTCAAGACCCTGGCGGGGTAATATACGAGCGATATGCCCACGAGCCGGAACTCGGTCTCTCGACTTCCAGTGTCGTCGGGACGGACCCAGGCACGAACATCATATTAGAGCGGGGGAGCGACCCCCGTATGTGTTTTGTCTTCTCCCCAGCACGGAGCATGGGGTCCTCCACTTGGGCGAGGGCAGGAGCCCTTCCCTCTGCGGCCACGACGCGGCTCGTCGTGGGCTTCCACTTTGGGGGGTCCGGAGCGTGTACAACCCCTAACTCATTATTATGTGAGAGTGTCACGGCGCGATAATTGGGTGGATACCCCAGGCACAAGGCTCAGGAGCTCCTAACCCGGTCTTCAGATGCTCCTGCACATTTCGGTGCGGGAGCGCGCAACTCGGCGCTGCGCTCCTGCGGCTCGTATATGAGCGCCATCGTACACCGCGTGGCCACAGGAATGCGGTTGCATGCCCCTACGGCCCAAACATGAGCGCCGTGGCACGCCCCGCGTGTCCGTAAGGGCACGTCTACTGGAGAGCCGTTGTTCACCGATTGCGTGCCCCTATGACCCAAAAATGAGTGCCGTGGCACGCCCCGTTTGTCCGTAAGGGCACGTTTGCTGGAGAGCCGTTGTGAGAGGCGGCATGCCGCCTATCATGTGGCATTGCGAGCCAAGCCGCCTTCCATTCCTACGCCCGCAATGGTTCACTGTGGGGGTGTGGCACTAAGGTAGATGATCCGCACGGGTGGCCAGCCTGTGGGTCAGAGCCCGGGTACTTAGATTTTTCAACGATTCACTGCGAGGACAAGTCCTACGCAGACACCGTGCCCAGCCCCCATGCGGAACCATCGCGGGGCGGTCGTGGGGGGCACGCCAGCCCCCGGTTGCGGTGACGCGCCAGAGCCTGAGGCTTAGACAAACGATACCATCTTGAGTGGGGGGTTAGCCGGATTCGTTATGTATTCAAAAGACACCTTCTTGGGGCGATACAAAATGCAGAGAATTGTCTTGCAGGAACAACCCTAGGAGACACCTGACGGCCACGTGTAGGGGGTTCGGTTGGTTCCCTTATGCCTTGAGGACCCGTGGTGGCCCGACGCCTCTTGGGGCACAGGCATCCTGCATCCTCTGCTACTCGTTGCCCTTATGAACACCGGACTCTCGCGCTCCTTGCGCCTTGCTCCTTGCTTGCGGGGTCGCGCACCGAAGTATGCCTCCGGGCGGTGCCCGAGTTCCACCTCCGTTGTGCCGGTCTGGTCAGGAGCTCTCCAGGCGGAAGCCCCCGAGCCCGTCCCGAGGGAGGTGTCGGGCGCTCCCTCCTATGCGGAGAGGGAAAGCGCCCCAGTAGTAGGCACAGGGCTTGAGGCGCCAGTGGCGTGGGCTCCAGCCCCTAGGTGGCTCTTGGGCAGGATCTGCGTGAAGGCACGGTTGTAGGCCGGGGCCTGCGCGCCGCTCTGGACGCAAGCGATCGCGCGGGGCTCTTGGAAGCCCCCGTCCCAATCATCATGCCGGCCATCGTTCTTCCTTGGTGGTGGTGGCGGCGGAGGGAGGCCGGCCCTGCCCTAAGGGCGGACCTCCCGAGGGTGATCACACAGAGGTTCGCCGCGAGACTCGCCGTGCCGGCAATCCTCGTGAGGCTGGTCTCGCAAGTCCCGTCGTGAGTTGCGGTTGTCCCAGCGGTTCCCGCTGCGGCCCTCCCCATGGCAGCTGCCGTGGTTGCCGCACTCTGGGCGGCGGCCAAGGCACTCGTCACAGAGCTCCCTGAGCTCCAGGAAGTTACTGGTGTCATGGGTGTTGGTGTAGTGGAAGGCGCAAAATGGTCGGTTGCCCCTGGGGAGTTCTTCCAGGCCGCGATCACGCTTCGCCTTGGGCGCGGCTGCCAGCATGGCGGGGCCCTTGCGTTTTGCCTCCTTGGCCTCGGCCTTCCTGTCCTCGTGGTCCTCCTCCGGGAACGCCGAGGGAGGTGCGGCCTACCTCGGCCTTAGCGCACCTATTTGCTGGTTGGACTTTGGGGCAAGCACGCGTGCACCGCCATGCGGCCGCGGCCTCATATGGCAGCTCGTCTCGTCCCGCGCGTGTGTTGGTGCCCCACGTGGTGGTTCATGGCGTCGTGCTTCGCTCCTGGGCTTGCGGTCGGCCCTTCGCGGGGCAGGAGGGGGTGGCGCGCCCTGAGCCACTTCGCCCGCCTGGAACAGCGGGAGGTGGAGCGTGCAGGCAAGTGCCGGGGCTTCACTAGCGGCGTCGGCGGGCTCGGCGACGCGGCTAAGCCAGTCTTCGGGGTGGTCATCGTCGGGGTCGTAACACAGCAGCTTGTGCGCCATGGACAGCACAGCCGGTAAATTCGCCGATCCGTGGCGTGCGTGGGAGGTCGACGCCGTGGTGGGAGCGGGGGACGGCACAGCGACGCGGCCGTCCCGTCGCTCGGAGGGTGGCGGCGGTTGGTCCTGCAGACCGCGAGCAGCCCACTCAGTAGCAGCGTTGGTTGCGGAGGAGGCGGAGTGGCGTAGGATGCCGCGGCACATGGGCGCCATTTGGGCAACGCGGGCTACCCGGCGCTAGGCGCGGACTCGGCGGGCATCGGCATGGGAGTGGCGGAGCCGAGACAAAGTGGAACCGGAGGGAGATCATGACACGCCCCTACCTGGCGCGCCAAATGTCGGAATCAGGGCTCCGCAAAACCAACAAGGTTCGAACACTGGGCGTGTGTGTAGATCTTCGCCGGCTCAAGGTCTCAAACTCACCACCCTGCGGCCTAGCTGCGTCGACTAAGTGTGAGCGGGGAAGGAGATGGACTCAGAGATTTACCCAGGTTCGGGCCACCTTACGGTGTAAAACCCTACTCCTGCTTTGGGGTGGATTGGCCTCTCGAGGAGGCTGAGGATGAACTAGTACAGTGGTTGAGTGGCCTCACGAGGGCACTTGGTGGTGATGAACTGGTTCCGATCCCACCTGCCTTCTACGATGGGAGCTCGTCCATTTTTATAGGGGCCAGAGTTCTCTTCCCTTATCGCACAGGCGGGAAGGGATCCCACAACGGCCAAATTTGAAAGGGGACACGTAGTACACCCTATCCTGACTAAAGGTGGTCTTCGCCTGCAAAGCTTCCGGGTGTGACGCAGCGGTGGGCTCGGCGATGACATCCGTCCTGCCGACTCGTGGTCTCGGTCCTCTTGCACCGGGAAGGAAAGCTTTGGGGGTTCCTTGGGAACCCGCGTACGTCCTTGCCTCCTTAGCACGAAAGAGGAAACTGTCCTCCCTCTGCGCCCGCTGGCGCCCGCCTGGCTTGTCCGTCAGAACCCACGTCACCCCGGCCTCACAAGGCTGGGTACATATGCAAAGGAATCTCCGCTCCTTGGGAGGCGTCCTGAAGGGGTGCCACTACTCCGGAGGTCTGGGCGTTGTCCTCCCCACGAGGCGGGGGCTCTCGCGAGGGCCTTGACTCGGGGGGCTAGTTGTAGGGCCGTACAGGGCCGTCGTAGTGGCCACGTGCTGGGCCGCAGGCAGGCAGGTCTGGGTACCCCCGATCGCAGAACGCCGACAATCATTGCCATGAATAACATGTCATAACTATGCACAATTCTGTCAATTGCCCAACAATAATTTGTCTACCCATCATATGCTATATTCAAGAGAGATGCCTCTAGCAAACAATATGGCCCCTGGGTCTACATAAACATAAATAGAAAAAACCTAAATACTATTCTGCAATTTATTTACATTTATTTTATTTTTTCCTTTACATTACCTATTTCTATCAACATTTAATCCTTGCAAGTAATGAGTTTAAGGGGCTTGACAACCCTCGTGCCCGCGTTGGGTGCAAGTTTTCGGTTTTGTGTGTGTAGGTATCGTTGAAGGTAGTTTGCTTGGTTGTCCTATTGGTTCGATAACCTTGGTTCGCACTGAGGGAAATAGTTATCTCTACTGTGTTGGATCTTATCTCCTCTTCGAGGAAAATCCCAATGCAGCTCACAAGTAGCAGGAAGAATTTCTGGCGCCGTTGCCGGGGAGACTTCATTAATCTCTCGTCAGGTCTCTACACATAAATAATCTTTCACTTGTTCTACTTTTTATTTTTATATTTTTTTGTTTTATATAAAAATAAAAAATACAAAAATATTTCTATTTGCTTGTTGGCTTAGTTATCTAGTTTACTTGTTTGCTTGCTAGTTTACTTGCTTTGTCATTATGTCTCAAGAAAATACCAAATTGTGTGAATTTTCAAATACTAATCATAATGATTTTATTAGTACTCCAATACCACCCGCCACTAGTGCGTAAGCTTTTGATATAAATGACGCTTTGTTGAATCCTGTTATGAAAGAACAATTTAATGGAAGTCCTAATGAGGACACTGCTTCACATCTTAATACCTTCGTCTAATTATGTGATATGCAAAAGAAAAAAGATGTGCATAATGATGTGGTTAAACTCAAATTATTTCCTCTCTCACTAAAAGATAAGGTAAAACTTGGTTTTCATCCTTGCCTCGCAATGGTATTGGGACATGGGATAAGTGTAAGGATGCTTTTATTGCCAAGTATTTTCCTCCTACTAAGATTATATCTCTCCGAAACCAAATTATGAATTTTAAACAACATGAGTAAGAACATGTTTCACAAGCATGGGAGAGAATTAAAATGATGATTACAAATTGTCCCACTCATGGCTTAACTTTATGGATGATAATACTAAATTTCTATGCAGGACTAAACTTTGTGTCGAGAAATCTTCTAGACTCTGCTGCAAGTGGTACCTTTATGGATATTACATTGGGATAAGTTACCAAATTACTGGATAATATAATGACACATTATTCTCAATGGCATACCGAACGAGCTCCAATTGTTAAGAATGTAAATTATGTCGAAGAAATCGCTACTTTGAATGGTAAGTTGGATTCTCTTATGAATATGGTTGCAAATAAGAATGCTCATGTTGATCCCAAATGATGTGTCATTACCTACTTTGATTGAGAAAAATAATGATGCTATTGATGTGAACTTTGTCTCTAGAAATAATTTCAATAACAATGCTTATAGAGGTAATTTCAATCCTAGACCATATCCCGGTAATTCATCAAATAATTATGGCAATTCTTATGGTAATTCTTACAATAATAATAATAGAATGCCCTTTGATATTTAGAACACCATTAAATAATTTATTAGTTCTCAAAATACTTTCAATACTATGGTAGAAGAAAAACTACATAAAGTTGACGATATGGCTAGAAACATGCATAGGATTGCTCATGATGTGGAAACTCTTAAAAGTAAAACTTGGACACCCATGCATTATATTAATTAGTCTATTAAATCCATCCAAATATCTATTAATGAAAGTAAGGAGATGACCGCTAGGTTGAGAGCTAAGCGAGAATTCCTTGAAAAAGCGATTCCGCCCAGTTTTTATCGTAATCATGATGAAGATATTAAAATGATTGGTGTTTCTCCTATTGAATCTTTATTTACTAGTATGAAAGTTGATGATAAAGGGACTGGAGATGAGTCAAATTTCGCTAGAAGGCGCCCCGTTTGTTTGGAGGGTGATGATATTTTTGATAAAAATGAAAAAAGTCGGTTTGGAGAGGTGAAAACTTTAAATAGATTTTGTTCTTTAATTATGAACCCACTACTTTGGATTACAAGGACTTTAATTATAAAAGTTGTTCTTTAGTTGAATGTATTTTTTGTTGAAATCCATGATTAGTTCTCCTAATGCACATGAACAAAATAAAGCTTTTACTAAACATATTGTAGAAGCTATGATAAAAGCTCATGAGGAGAAACTTGAGTTAGAGGTTTCAATACATAGAAAGTTGCATGATGAATGGGAACCTAGTATTAAAATTAAGCTTAAAGATTATGAATGCAATGCTTTGTGTGACCTTGGTACTAGTGTTTCTACAATACCAAAATCTTTATGTGATGTGCCAGGGGTCACCAATATAAATGAATGTTCCCTTAACTTGCATTTAGCAGATTCCACTATTAAGAAACCATTGGGTAGAATAAATGATTTCCTTATTCTTGCTAATAGAAATTATATGCCCGTGGATCTCATTGTGCTTGATATTGAATGCAATCTGTCTTGTCCTATTATACTCCCTTCGTCCAGGTGCATAAGGCATCTAAGGAGCTCCATCGTAACCTATGTGCGTGGAGATTGGAAGGAGAATGCTAAACCAAAAATCAATAGCAATAATGAATCCTATTTGGCCCGCTTGGAAAATTGTGAGGACCAATCACTAGGTTAGTTTTTCATGTCATTAATTCCTAAAGAGCAACATGCAAATGATATTTAATGCATCAACCAATGAAAGTAGCAGCATGCAAAATGACAATTAATGATCATGAAAAATAAGAAATTCCTTTCACGCATTGTGACTTATATATTTGGAATAACAATTTTTTGTTAGATGCCCTATGCACTTGGACGGAGGGAGTACTTGGTAGACCTTTCGTACGAACTATAGGTGTTATTCTTGACATGAAAGAAGGTAATATAAGATTCCAATTCCCATTAAAGAAAGGGATGGAACACTTCCCTAGGAAGATAAATAAACCGCATTATGAATCTATTATGACGGCCTCCTATGGAATCAATTTTGTTTTACTTTCTTTTTTGGTGTGTTTACATGATTATAGCTATCGTAATAATTTTTTTATCTTCAAATTAGTGTTTGTGCCAAGTAAAGCCTTTGGGATGATTTGGAAGATAGTAGAATTGATGTTGTGCAAAAACAGAAACTTTTGCGTCCAGTGCAGAATTTCTCTCATTTTACCGGAACATATTTTTGATCTAAAGTTTTTACATAGTATTGGTATGAAAATTTCCAAGGTTTTCCTAATTTTTCGGAAGTTTCAGAGTTACAGAAGTATGGTTTTAGTGTAGATCATTAGAGACTGTTCTATTTTAGACAGATTCTGTTTTTGCTTGCATAGTTTGCTTGTTTTGATGATGCTATGGATTGTAGGGGGGTATAAGCCATGGAGAAGTTATAATAAAGTACCTATTATGCAATAATGATATATGAATCAATTTATAACATTACCTAAATTATTTGATATGTCTATTATACTAACGGATCTCATGAGGTTTTGTTGAGTTTTGTGTGCTCAAGTTTTCAAGTTTTGGGTGAGACAATGATGGATGAAGGAATAAAGAGCGGCAATACCCTAAGCGTGGGGATTCCCAAGTCACCCCAAGGTAATATTCAAGGAATACCCAAGTGTCTAAGCTTGAGGACGCCCCAGAAGGCATCCCCTCTTTCGTCTCCAATCTATCGGTATGTCACTTGGATCTATATTTTTATTCATCACATGAAATGTGTTTTGCTTGGAGTGTCATGTGTTATATTTTTATTTTCTTTTAGTTTACCACAAACATTGTTTTCTATACACACATATTTGAGAGGTACACATGGTCATCATAATTTGTTAGGATACTCTATATGCTTCACTTATATCTTTTCAGCTAAGCAGTTGCTCTAGTGCATCACTTATATCTTTTAGAGCACGAAGACGTTCAGTTTTTTTAGAAATAATTGAACTCTCATGCTTTAGTTAAATTTTTCGAGAGTATATAATAAATAGGAACGGTAATGGGCACGTGTTATAAGACTAGTCCAAAAAGGATAGGTATTCAAGGGGGATATAATAAAAACTTTCATATAGCTCACTAAAGAAGAAACATGAGTTGATTATATTGATGTAGTAATATGAAAGGGAATGAGTACATCATTATTGGTTAGTAGAAATATCGGTAATGAAAGCTTGTTATTTTATATTCATCTAAGTATCAACTATGATATGGTGATGATGTGGGAGCATTTTTATGTCCGAACAGAAATCCTATAGTGTTGTTCGAATTGGGGGCATGCGATGGTTAACTCCTACCAACCTCCTACCTAGGGGCATGCGGTAGTGCTTTGCTTCGAGAGAGATAATAAGGCTTTACAATAAGTAAATGTTTTCTTTATGACTAATGTGAATCCATGGATATACGCACTCTCACCTTTCCATAATTTGCTAGCCTCGTCGTTACCATGCATTGCCCATTCTCACCTCGAGAGTTGGTGCAGCCTCGCCGGTGCATTCAAACCCCGTGATATGATACGCTCTATCACATATAACACTCCTTATATCTTACTCAAAACAACGACCATACCTACCTATCATGGCATTTCCATAGCCATTCTGAGATATATTGCCATGCAACTTCCACCTTTCCGTCTCATGACTTGTGTATTCATCATCATATTGCTATGCATGATCATATACCTGACGCAATATTTGTGGCTAATCCACCGTTCATCATTGTCTACATGTTACGCTAGATCATTTCACATCCTGGTACACTACCAGAGGCATTCATATAGAGTCATATTGTTTTATGTTGAGTTGTAATATTTAGTTGTAAGTACATAAAAGTCTGATGATGATTATTGTTAGAGCACTATCCCAGCGAGGAAAGTATGATGGAGACTATGATCCCCCCACAAGTCAGGATGAGATTCCGGACGAAAAATAAAAACAGGAAATAAAAAGAAATGGGGACGCGAAAAAGAGAGAGAAAAGCCCACGATGACAAAAATGAGAGAAAAGAGAGAATGGGCAGTGTTACTATCCATTTACCATACTTGTGCCTCAAAGTGGCACCATGTTTTTCATATGGAGAGTCTACTAAGTTGTCATTTTCATATGCTAGTGGGAATTTTTCATTAAAGAACTTGGCTTGTATATTCCGATGGTGGGCTTCCTCAAATGCCCAAGGTATTCATGAGCAATAAAGTTGGATGCACACCAACTTAGTTTCCGTTGAGCTTTCATACACTTATAGCTCTGGTGCATCCGTTGCATGGCAATCCCTACTCATCATACTGATATCGGTTGATGGGAATCTCCATAGCCAAATGATCCGCCTAGTTGATGCGAGACTTTCTTTCCACTTTGACTCCTTTGATATCTACCACCATACTCTATTCCACCCATATGTTATATCCATGGTTCACACTCATGTATTGCTTGAAGTTGCAAATGCTGGAGTGCGTTAGAAGTATGATCTAATTGCCTGTTTTGACACGGGGGTGCTCATGATTTATACTTATGCGGTGAAGACAGAGTCATGCCATGCTTGATATGAGAAAATGAGTAGGGCATAACATTCTTTAAGGATCTTATATTTTGAAAAGTAATGATTATGTTATCTATTTTTGTAGATAATATTATGTTGATATCAATTAGTTCATCGTTTCTCAATGAGCATTTAGTTACTCGAGGACGAGTAGGAATTAAGCTTGGGGATGCTGATACGTCTCCAATGTATCTATAATTTTTGATTGTTCCATGCTATTATATTATCAATCTAGGATACTTTACATGCAATTATATGCTATTTCATATCATTTTTAGGAACTAACCTATTAACCCAGTGCCTAGTGCCAGTTGCTATTTTTTTTCTGTTTTTGGTTTTCCAGGAAATCTATACCAAATGAAGTCCAAACGCTATGAAACTTTTTGATGATTTTTTTCTAGACAAAAGAGACCCATGAAGGTTTGGGAGGAGTCAGGAAGCTAGACGAGGAGATGGCAAGGCAACAGGGCGCGCCCAGGGCGGGTAGGCCCACCCTGTTACCTTGTGGGCCCCTCGTGGTTCCGTCAGACCTAATTACACCTCCATAAATACTCTAAAATTGGGAAACCAATAGAGAGCCACCTGAAACACTTTTTCCACCGCCACAAGTCTCTGTTCTGATGGGAGGCCATCTGGAGACCTTTTCCGGTCCTCTGCCGGAGGGGGAATCGACCACCGAGGCCATCTACATCAATCTTGCCGCCTCCATGATGATGCGTGAGTAGTCCACCATAGACCTACGGGTACATAGCTAGTACCTACATGACTTGTTCTCTCTCTTTGATCTTGAATACCATGTTCATTGCGATTCCCGTTGTAATCTGTCCACCGTAATCTTCTTTTGTGGTGTATTTGTTGGGATCCGACGAATTGTGGGTTTATGATAAGATTATTCATTGAAAGTAATTGAGTCTTTTTTGAATTCTACTATGCATGATTGTTATAGCTTCGTATTTCTCCCGATCTATCGATTTGGTTTGGCCAACTAGACTAATTTATCTTCAGTGGGGGTGGGCATTGTAATGGGTTCAATCTTGCGATGCTCTATATCCTAGTGATAGAAGTGAACAAGACATGTATTCGTATTGTTGCTATTAAGGATAAAATGACGGGATCTGAACATATTGCTTGTCTTATTTTGTCTACATCCTGTCACCTTGCTCCAAGAATTACTCTGTTTTTCATGAACTTAATACCATAGATGCGGCCAAGAGTCGGTCGATTGGTGGAGTAATAATGGTAGATGCAAAATCGTTTCGGTCTACTTGTTACGGACATGATGCCTATATACATGATCATTGCCATAGATAACATGGCATAACTATGCACAATTCTGTCAATTGCCCAACATTAATTTGTCTACCCACCGTATGCTATAATGAAGAGAGAAGCCTCTAGCGAGCACTATGACCCTCAGGTGTACTTAAACATAAATAAAAAAACCTAAAATTACTTTCCTGCAATTTATTTACATTTATTTTATTTTGCCTTTACATTTATATTTATATCAAGATTTAGTCCTTGCAAGTAACGAGTTCAAGGGGCTTGACAATCCTCTTGCCCGCGTTGGGTGCAAGTGTTTGGTTTTGTGTGTGTAGGTTCTTACGAAGGGAGTTTGCTTGGTTCTCCTATTGGTTCGATAACCTTGGTTCTCACTGAGGGAAATACTTATCTCTACTATGCTACATCTCCTCTCCTCTTTGGGGAAAATCCCAACACAGCTCACAAGTAGTAGGAGGCAGGAGTTGGTCGATTGGTAGAGTAATAGTAGTAGATGTAGAATGGTTTTGTTCTACTTGTTTATGGATGTGATGCCTATATACATGATCACTGTCATGAATAACATGTCATAAATATGCGCAATTCTATCAAGCCAATAGTAATTTGTCTACCCACCGTATGCTATCCTGTAGATAGAAGCCTCTATGGAATACTATGCCCCCCGGTTCTACTTAAACATAAATACTAAAACCCTCAAAATTCTTTGCTACAATTTATTTACTGCTAATTTATTTTATGTTTATATCATCTATTTCTGTCAAGATTTAATTGTTGCAAGTAACGAGTTCAAGGGGCTTGACAACCCTCTTGTCCGTGTTGGTGCAAGTTTTTGGTTTTGTGGGTATAGGTGTTGTCGAAGGGAGTTTGCTTGGTTATCCAATTGGTTTGATAACCTTGGTTATCACTGAGGGAAATACTTATCTCTACTATGTTGCATCTCCTCTTCTCTTCGGGGAAAATCCCAATGCAGCTCACAAATAGCAGCAAAAATTTCTGGCATCGTTCCCGGGGAGACATTATCAAACTCTCGTCGGGTCCCTTCACACAAACTATCAATCACTTGTTCTACTTTTTACTTGCCTAGTTATGTTATCTTTATGTTTTCACACAATAAGAGAAACTAAAACAAAAATTTACAGATAAATAGATCCTCAACCACTTGCCAATCTTTTCAAACTTGCTGCTTATTGTAAACCAATAGTTAATAATGATGTGATGAATGAAAATGCTATTGGAATAAATTTATTGAATGAAAATCATGATTGCAATTTGTTAGTATAAATTCTTTGAATATCGATAGTGCTAATGATGATGATTGGGGTGATAATCATGATGTTTCTTGTGATCTTGAGAATTTTGAGCTTCATGATGAATCTATTCTTGATATTGATATTTGCACTGATACTAGAAGTGGGTTTGTAAGAGTGTCAACTTTAGGTAATAATGGTACCACTACTTTGGAGAATGATCAATCTTATGAATTTTTTGATAAAAGTGAGTTTGGAGAGGTCAGGAGTTTAGTTGATGCTAATCCCACTATCTTGGAAGATTATAAGATTTGCATGCATATGGATCATAAAGTGAATGTTTTACATGATTGCTATATTTTTGAGTTTGATTATGATCCTTCATGTAATTATTATGAGAGAGGCAAATGTGGTTATAGGAATTTTCATGTTCAATTACCTCTCTTGATATTCAAATTGTTAATGTTTCAATCTTCCTATTTTCATATGCTAGTTATTTCTTGTCTAGATTAATTTCTTTGCTTATAAAACTCCTATGCATAGGAAGTATGTTATACTTAAATGTGTTAATTACATGCTATATGATGCTCTTTTTATGCTTCAGTGAGCATCTTTATTATCCCAATCCTATCTTAATGGTTATAAAGTAAGAGCTCGTTGGGAGACAACCCAATACTTTCTGTTTTGGTGTGTTGAAATAATTATTGCTACTATAATGATTGTGTTTGATGTTTAAATTAGTGTTTGTTCCAAGTAAAGCCTTTGGGATGATTTGGAAGATAGTAGAATTGATGTTGTGCAAAAACAGAAACTTTGCGTCCAGTGCAGAATTTCTCTGATTTTACCGGAATGAATTTTTGATCTAAATTTTGTACAAAGTATTGGTATTCAAATTGTCTCGGTTTTTTATTTTTTCATAATTTTCTAGGTTACAGAAGTATAGTTTTAGTATAGATCATTACACATTGTTCTGTTTTAGACATATTCTCTTTTTGCTTGCATAGTTTGCTTGTTTTGATGATGCTATGGATTGTATCGGGGGGTATAAGCCATGGAGAAGTTAGAATACAGTACCTATTATGCAATAATGATATATGAATCAATTTATAACAGTATCTAAAGTATTTGATATCTCTATTATACTAATGGATCTCACGAGGTTTTGTTGAGTTTTGTGTGCTGAAGTTTTCAAGTTTTGGGTGAGACAACGATGGATGAAGGAATAAGGAGCGGCAAGACCCTAATATTGGGGATGACCACGGCACCCCGAGGTAATATTCTAGGAAGACCCAAGCATCTAAGCTTGGGGATGCCCCGGAAGGCACCTGCTCTTTCGTCTCCAATCTATCGGTTTGTCACTTGGAGATATGTTTTTATTCATCACATGATAATGGTTTTGCTTGGAGCATCGTGTGTTATAATTTTCTTTTCTTTTAGTTTTCTACAAACATTTTTTTGCTAGACACACATATTTGAGAGAGACACGCGGTCATCATAATTTGTTAGAATACTCAATATGCTTCACTTATATCTTTTGAGCTAGGCAGTTGCTCTAGTGCTTCACTTATATCTTTTAGAGCACGACGACGTTCGGATTTTGAAGAAATAATTGAACTCTCATGCTTCACTTAAATATATTTGAGAGCATATAAGAAATAGGAATGGTAATGGGCACGTGCTATAATACTAGTCCAAAAAGGATAGGTATTCAAGGAGAATATAATAAAAACTTTCATGTAGCTCACCAAAGAAGAAACGTGAGTTGATTATATTGATGTCGTAATATGAAAGGGCATGAGTGCATGATTATTCGTTAGTAGAAATATTGGTAATTAAAGCTTGTTATTTGTTATCCATCTAAGTATTCACTATGGCATGCTGATGATGTGTTAGTTTTTTTATGTCTGAAATGAAATCCTATCGTGTTGTTCGAATCGGGGGCACACGATGGTTAACCCCTACCAACCTCCTCCTTAGGGGCATGAGGTAGTACTTTTCTTCAAGAGAGCTAATAAGACTTTACAATAAGTATATGATTTCTTCATGACTAATGTGAATCCATGTATATACGCACTTACACCTTTCCGTAATTTGCCAGCCTCTTCGGTACCGTGCATTGCCCATTCTCACCTCAGGGTCGGTGAAACCTTCGCTGGTGGATCCAAACCCCGTGATGTGATATGCTCTATCACACAAAAGCCTCCTTATATCTTCCTCAAAACATCCACCATACCTACCTATTATGGCATTCCCATATCCATTCTCAGATATATTTCCTGCAACTTCCACCCTTCTATCACATGAATTGTGTGCTTATCATCATATTGCTTTGCATGAGCATATAGCTGACATAGTATTCATGGCAAAGCCACTGTTAGAGGCAAGATAGAGTCATATTGTTCTATGTTGAATTGTAATATTGAGTTCTAAGTAAATAGAAGTGTGATGATCATCATTATTAGAGCACTGTCCCAATGAGGAAAGGATGATGAAGACTATGATTCCCACACAAGTCGGGATGAGACTCTGGATGAAAAAATTGGGGGAGAAGACAAAAAGAGAAAAGCACAGCATGAAAAAAAAAATGAATGAGAGAAAAGATAGAAAGGGTAGTGTTACTATCCATTTTACCACACTTGTGCCTCAAAGTGGCACCATGTTCTTCATATAGAGAGTCTACTGAGTTATCATTTTCATATTCTAGTGGGGATTTTACAATATAGAACTTGGCTTGTATATTCCCATGACGGGCTTCCTTGAATGCCCGAGGTCTTCATGAACAAGCTAGTTGGATGCACACCCACTTAGCTTCCATTGAGATTTCATACACATAGCTCTAGTGCATCCGCTGCATTGCAGTCCCTACTCCTCGCATCGATATCGATTGACTGGCATCTCCAAAGCCCATTGATTTGCCTAGTTGATGCGAGATTTTCTGTCCTCTTTGAATCCTTTTGACATCTACCACCATACTTTATTCCACCCATATGCTATATCCATGGTTGACATTCATGTATTGCATGAAGTTGAAAATGCTGAAGCGCGTTAGACGTATGACCCAATTGCCTGGTTTGACATCGGGGTGCTCATGATTTATACTTATGCGGTGAAGACGGAGTCATGACATGCTTGATATGATAAAATGAGTAGGTAGTAACATTCTTTAAGGATCGTATATTTTGAAAAGTAATGATTATGTTATTTATGTTTATGGATATTATTATGTCGATATCAATTAGTTCATCGTTTCTCAGTGATCATATCTAAAGAGATTATATGTTGGGTAGTATGTCGCATCAAGAATTCTGTTTTTATCATTTACCTACTCAAGGACAAGCAGGAGTTAAGCTTGGGGATGCTGATACATCTCCAACATATCTATAATTTTTGATTGTTCCATGCTATTATATTATCAATCTAGGATACTTCATATGCAATTATATGCTATTTTATATCAATTTTGGGAACTAACCTATTAACCCAGTGCTAGTGCCAGTTGTTGTTTTTCACGTGTTTTTGGTTTTTCAGGAAATGTGTACCAAAGAAGTCCAAATGCTATGAAACTTTTTGAAGATTTTTTTCTGGACAAAAGAGACCCTGGAAGCTTCTAGAGGACTCAGGAACCAAGACAAGTGACGACAAGGCAACAGGGCGTGCCCAGGGGGGTAGGCGTGCCCTGTTACCTTGTGGGCCCCTCGTGGCTCCGTCTAACCTAATTCCACCTCCATAGATTTTCGTTAATCAGGAAACCAATAGGGAGCCACCCGAAACACTTTTTTCGCCGCCACAAGTATCTGTTCCGATGGGAGGTCATTTGCAGACCTTTTTCGGTACTCTGTCGGAGGGGGAATCGATCAGGGACGCCATCCACATCAACCTTGCTGCCTCCATGATAATGTGTGAGTAGTCCACCACATACCAACATGTCCATAACTAGTACCTAGATGACTTTATCTCTCTCTTTGATCTTCAATACAATGTTCACCGCGATCCTCGCGGTGATCTATCTGATGTAATCTTCTTTTGTGGTGTGTTTGTTGGGATCCGATGAATTGTGGGTTTATGATCAGATTAATTATTGGAAGTAATTGATTCTTTTCTGAATTCTATTATGCATGATTGTTATAGCTTCGTATTTCTCTCCGATCTATTGGTTTGGTTGGGCCATCTAGATTTATTTATCTTCAGCGGGAGTGGTGCGTTGTAATGGGTTCAATCTTGCGGTGCTCTATATCCCAGTGACAGAAAGGGATAAGACACGTATTTGTATTATTGCCATTAAGGGTAAAACGATGGGATCTGAACATATTGTTTGTCTTATCTTTCCTACATCATGTCACCTTGCTCCAAGCATTACTCTGTTTGTTATGAACTTAATACCATAGATGCAAGTAGGAATATGTCGATTGGTGGAGTAATAGTAGTAGATGCAGAATCGTTTCGATCTAATTGTTTATGGACATGATGCCTATATACATGATCATTGCCATGAATAATATGTCATAAGTATGCAAAATTCTGTTAATTGCCCAATAGTAATTTGCCTACCCACCGTATGCTATGTTGAAGAGAGAAGCCTCTAGCGAAAACTATGGTCCATGGGTCCACTTAAACATAAATACTAAAACCCTAAAAAATAATTTGGTGCAATTTATTTACTGTAATTTTAGTTTACTTTTATATCATCTATTTCTATCAAGATTTAATCCTTGCAAGTAACGAGTTCAAGGGGCTTGACAACTCACTTGCCCGCGTTGGGTGCAAGTGTTTTGTTTTGTGTGTGTAGGTGTTGTCGAACTAAGTTTTCTTGGTTCTCCTATTGGTTCAATAACCTTGGTTCTCACTGAGGGAAATACTTATCTCTATTGTGCTACAACTCCTCTCCTCTTCAGGGAAAATCCCAATGCAACTCACAAGTTGCAACCATAGCTAGGATATTAATTCTCTGCAGCAAAGTATTAATAGCACAGTAGTTTGATAGTTTTGATAGTAGCAGTAAAAGTAACAGTGGTAACTGTAGCAGTAGCAATTGTAACACCACCAACATTAGTAGTAACTTAGCAAACACAATATGAGAAAAGTGTAGGCGTGGAGTAGCGATGGGTATTTGGATGACATCGACCATGTAACAGTCACAACCTAGAGAGACATAGAACTAGCTCCAATTCAACAATCATATGTAGGCATGTATTTTGTATATAATTATACATGCTTATAGTAAGAACTTGCATAACATCTTTCGTCCAATCCTCTCGTGGCAGCGGGGTCCTAATGGAAATCTAAGGGTAATTAAGGCCTCCTTTTAATAGAGAACCAGAACAAAGCATTAACACATAGTGAAAACATGAACTCCTCATACTACGGTCATCGTAAGAGTGAATCCCAATTATTGTCACCTTGGAGTCTGTAGATCATAACACATAATAGGTGTATACAAATTGCAAGATAGGATCTACAACTCACTTATATTCATGAAAACATAATAGGTTCACATCTGAAATCATGGCACTCGGGCCCTAGTGACAAGCATTAAGCATAGCAAAGTAACAACAACTAAAATCTCAGAACATAGTGGATACTAGGGATGAAGCCCTATCAAAACTGCATGATTACATGATCAATCTCATCCATCTCCATCTACCTACATTGTGCTTACAATGGAATTACTCACGCCCGGTGGTGAACATCATGAGGTTGTCGATGAAGAGGGGTTGATGATGATGACATCGACGATTTGCCTTCTCTGGAGCCCAAAACAGGCTCCAGATCTGGCCTCCCAGAGAAGAACATGAGGTGGCGGTGCCTCCGGAATGTAAAACGCGATGAAACTTCTTCTCTTGTTTTTTTCTTGGGACGACAATACTTATAGAGTTGGATATATGACATACACAACATCGAGGCACCCACAAGACGGGAGCGCGCCTTGGCGGCAGGGGGGGCGTTAGGCGCACCCTACCCCCTTGTGGACGACCAGTAGGCCCCCTCTAGCATATCTTTGTTCCAGTTATTTTTTCTTTATTTAATAAAAGATCCTCGTGAATTTTCATCCCATTCCGAGAATTTTTATTTCTGCACAAAAATTACACTATGGATGTTTGCTGGAAACAACATTAGTCCGGGTTAGATTCATTTAAATCATGAAAATTAGAGTCCAAAACAAGAGCAAATGAGTTTGGAAAATTAGATACATTTGGGACATATCACCCATCTGCCACGGGGTGAAATAAATAAACTAGAAACCACTCGTGGTAGCACCTTGCATGCTACCAAATTGAGTGCACATTTCTTTCGAGTTAAAATAGTACTCCCTCCGTCCCAAAATAAGTGTCGATGATCGAATACAAAATTTATACTAGTTTAGTACAAAATCTGCGACACTTATTTTTGGACGGATGGAGTACTAGATTGGCACCTTGTTATATACGCCACGACGGACAAACACAACAATAACACACATACACCACTACACAACATGCATGCAAGTACGCTCTCATGTGCACCCAACAAAAAATACACACAAGCACATGTATACATCTGTGTCACCGCCGGCTGAGATGGAGGATGAGGCAATCAACAAGTGGAGGCCGCTGGAGCGAAAACCACCTCTGGCAAGCCTGGACTTCATTAGCAGCCTCCCCGATGACATGTTGCTTATCATCATCGCCCTCCTCCCCACCAAATCTATTGAGCGGACCACCCTGCACTCCTAGTGGTGGTGCTCCCTCTAGAGCTGCAGCCCCTCAACCTCACCGTTGACAGCTGTCTCCGCGCTAGGGATTACAAATGCATGGCAGCAGTCTCCAAGATCCTTGCATCGCACCCTGGCCTAGCCAGACACATTGACGTCTGTATGTTCAGTACCAACTGCAAGGTCCAACCCAAGTTCGATGAGTGGTTCTTATCCCCCGCCCTAGATCAGCTCGAGGAGCTCTGTTTTGCATGTGGACGAGGTCGCTCTCGGCTGCTGTTTGCGTTCCACCTCGCGCCCATGTCATGCCACACCAAGTTTAGGTCCTGCTATTTTCCCCAGATTAATGTTGTGCCAGCTCTTCTTATCCCTCAACTCAAGCAGCTCGATCTCTTCGACATCGGCATCTCGAAGGAGGCTATGGAGGTCCTGCTCGTGGCTGTACTGCGCTCGAGTAACTTTGTCTTCACGGGATCCACGGGTTCATTAGCCTCCACATCGCCTCGACGAATCTCCGAACGATTTATGGTTATTGCATGCCCATCAGCAAGAAATCACATGACAGATCAGTTGAGCTGTTTCACGATATGGTAATTGAGGATGCACCTTTCCTTGAAAGTTTGCTTGTATCTGATCTAAAATGTCCAACAAAATCAGGGTCACTTACGCGCCGAAATTGACATTGTTGGCCTACTCATGTGGCAATTGCTCCGAACTTGTTATTGGATTCATAACCGTTCAGGTACAACACTCATCTTCTTCTTGAAATTCAGTTTTTTTAAAATTTCTTGATGTATGTTGGGCTATCATATAGAAAATTATTCCCACAAGCTTGACCCCATCTCAGCGCACAGTGAAGATCTTGACACTAGAATCTATCGGCCACAATCTGGATCAAGTTGTTCGATTCCTTAGATGCTTTATATGCACAGAGAAGCTACGCATCGAGGTGAAACTCCTTTCCTATTAAGTGTTAACCACAACAGAGCTCAATGTTTTGGTAATTTTTCCCAAGTTGTCGGTGTACTAAAGAACGGGGCGCTTAGTACTCGGACTTGTGCACAGATGACCGCGGTCTGAAGGCCGGCAAGACCTTGCCGGGCCACTCCAGTCTCAAAGGGAATGCCAATAAAGGACCAAAGCAACCGGCAAGCTTTCTTGCCAATGGAGAAGACTTGACTACGAGCGCTCCCGCCAAGGTCTCCACCCGCCAAGCCTTCGGTCCAGGTAGCCAGGCTGACTGTCTACATCAGCTAAGTGTCGAGCAGATAGCGATTAGGTAGATCTAGTCGGGGCGCGTGGCAGCTCGGTGGATTTACAACAGCTTTAATGACACCCGTCCTATGGCGTGGCAAAGGAATAGGAGGTAGCTGGGAAAATGACACAGAAGGAGACGCGATTCTTGCCGGGAGCCGTCGCCAACGTGCCACCTCACGAGGCATTTAATGCGCCTATCCTAGTCCGTCAGAGTTAGGTATTTCCACTATAGCTCTTGCTAGTAGTTTTCGCAGCTATACACTATTTACTGACCATTGTAGCCACTGCGGTAGCCCCTTAGCCTATTAAAGGAGGCCCATGGCTACCTTTAGAAAGGTAGACACTTTGTTCATTTGCACGCGTAGCCGCACTCCTCGAGCATTCCTTACCAGGCTGTAGCGCCCTTGTACTGTGAACTCATATAATCCACCAAACACAAGACGTAGGGTTTTACGCTCCCGAGCGGCCTGAACCTGTCTAAACCCTTGAGTATGCATGGATCGGTGATGCTCTTTGTGCTCGAGAATCCCCATAGTTGAACTGCAAAGGTGCCCCGTTGGTCCCATAGATCGTCGTAAGCACGACATCTTTGGCGCACCAGATAGGGGGTTCCGGTGCGTGCACCTGCACCGATTTCTGTGTGTCATCACCAACAACTTCATCGACGCCATGGCTCCCAAGAAGACCAAGGGCGCATCAACACCCGCCCCGACTTCGTCCGAGCTGCCCTCACAGGCGGTCACCAACGACGAAGACGGAGGCGGCCCCCGCGCTCACCACACCGGCGAGCGCAGCCACAACACCGCGCAGGGTTCCATGAGCTGCGACCCTGACCCTGGCGTCGTGGCAGCGTGAAACGCACCGGCGGTGTCCGGAAAGAATGCCGCGGCGAAGGGACCTCCGCCGCACCCCTCGCAAGATAACCGCGACCAGCGCCCCCAGGGTGACGACCCCGGACGGCATGCAGACAAGTCCCCTGTGCGTCACTCCCACGACGCACAGGGCCAAACTCATCGTCAGCCTCCTGGAGAAGATGGACGATGCGCGACGGGACGGGGGAGCACTCTTCCTGACATTGTTAGGAGCAAGAGCGCCACCCACGCCTCGCACCGCTCCATGCCCAAGACCACGGAGGAAGCTCTGGCACAGGCCCAGCTGTTGCTGAACTTCCTACCTGCGCCAGACAAGATGGAGGACCGGAGGGCGACAATACAGAGCATGCTGAGCTTCGCAAACCGCGACAAGCAGGACGTGGCAGGTCCCTCGTGTGCGCGCCATGTGGATCCTGCGAGGCCCACCGCCATACGCGACGTCGGTGGGACACACACGGTGCACTCGCCCCCACAACAACAACAACCTTCTCGCTAGACAGACGGGTAGGACGAAGTGTCCAACGCATCGACAGATCCACAACAACAACGAGATCAACGCCAAGTCTTAAACGACAGGCACAAGGAGTACGCCCGCACCAGCATCGAGAGGCGGCGGGCGACGCGTCGCCAATCGAACGACCGTGTGGACCCATCCATCGACGAGCCTGCGCCAGGGGTGCCTAGCAGCCTACCTTACGATTTAGGTTGCCCGGCGTTCACCCATGAGCTGCGGCATGTCCGCTGGACCTCCGGCAGAGCCTTCAAGGCTGAACTGCCTGATAAATACAACGACAAGATCAGCCCATCTTCGTTCCTTGGCATCTGCACCATCGCCATGCAGGCCGCCGGGGGATGCAATGAGAAAGTGTTCGCCAACTAATTCCCACTAGCGCTCAAGCCCAATCTAAGGAGTTGGCTGATGAACTTGTCGGAGGGGTCCATTTCCTCTTGGGCGGATCTGTGCAACCAGTTCGTTGGCGCATAACATGGGGGACACAAACTCTCAGGGCAGCCCAACGACCTGCATGTGCTTCCCCAGAGAGATGGTGAATCCCTCTGCAAGTACATCCAGAGGTTCAGCCACGTGCAGCATAACATCCCTGACATTCATCTTGCCACAGAGATTGCCGCGTTCCATACGAACATGCGCAACCAGCGGCTGTGCGAAGAAATGAGCATCAACAAGGTGTGGGATGTCGCCGATCTTTACGCCCTGGCTGATAACTGTGCGCACGCTGAAGAGGGGAGAAGACTACCCAGAGAGGATGCTGGCGCAGAAGTCGACACTGACGACGACGAAGATGCATCCGCCTCCAAGAAAAAGGGTCGGAAGCGCAACCGAAAGCACAATGGCAAGGCAATCATGGCCGTCGAAGGGACCGGCAACTGCAACACCGGCAAGATGGCCATGTATGAAGGGTTCGAAAAGGAGGCTGCTGCCTGCTCCGTAGATGACGAGGCCATGACAAGAGAAATGGCCGACAGGCTGTACTGCAAGATACACCTCACTAAGAGACATGCCATCACCGAATGCCGCCAAGTAGAACAGCTTGCAGAAAAGAAGAAGCAAGAGTATGAAAGGCGCAACAAGGAGAAAGGCCCAGATGGTCCAGGTGACTCCGCAAATAAGAACCGTGGTGGCCGTCGCAGCAAGGCCAAGCAGCAGAAGGAGAGGCCTGCTAGGGGCCGAGACAAGAAGTCAGATGACGAAGACGACGATGATGATGGAGATGAAGAGGGATCTAATGGCCAAGAATTCCAGAAGGTTGTGGATGCTATGTGTGTTGGCGGAGACGCATCTTTGCACTCCTCCCACCGGCAGCTCAAGTGGTGGACCCATGAAATCAACGCGGTTGAGCAAGGGGCAGATGCAAGAAAACCCCTCAAATGGTCCAACACTCCCATCATTTTTATGCTGAGGATCACCCTGACCGCATCACTGCTGTCGGGTGTGTGCCATTGTTGGTATCGCCTACAATCCGCAACGTCAAGGTCACAAAGATGGTGGTCGACAGTGGGGCCAGTCTGAATCTGATATCACCCGACGTGATCAAACGCCTGCAGATTCCAGAATCGGATCTCAAACCAACAGGGTCTTTCCAAGGGGTCAACCTGGGAAGATTTTAGCCCAAGGGGAAGATAACTCTTCCAGTCACATTTGGTAGCGAGCTCAACTTCAGGACAGAGAGTGTCGTCTTCTATGTCGCGAAGATGTCACTGTCGGTGTCAAAACCGGCGGACCACGGGTAGGGGGTCCCGAGCTGTGAGTCTAGGATCGATTGTAACAAGGGACGAAGGAGACGACGTTTACCCAGGTTCGGGCCCTCCTATGGAGGTAAAACCCTACGTCCTGCTCAATTATATTGATGTGTATGAAGGTTACAGAGTTGATCTACCACGACATCAAATAGCTAAAACCCTAGATGTGTTTCTCTGTCCTACAGTCTAAAACCTCCCCGGTTTATATAGACACTGGGGGGTACCTAAGGTTTACACATGATAGGCCTCCTACCGGGGATGGAGATGCCGATTTCCTCATCTTGACTAGGAGTGCACGACGCGCCTTCGAGACTTCCTTCTAGAACACGGGGTCATGGCATATCTGGCCTTTCCTGCGATACTCAGAGAGCGGCCCACCAAGCCGGCCTATTGGGAGATAGGCCAGCGGCCCGAGAACCCCTTAATCCAGGACTCCCTCAGTAGCTCTCGAACTAGCGCCCAACGCCAAGGGTCACAGCACCGGCAGTTCCACATGATCGGAGTCTTCGGCTTGCGGTGTGAGTTCTTCTTCCCATTAATGATTGGTTGAGACTAGTCAGGCTTCCGATGACGCGTAATTTTTCTGATCATATGATTTGTCCGGACGCCATGAGTCGCTTGGCCCCAAAGGCCAAACGTCAAAGTGTAAACATTGTTTCCTGTCAGCCCTTTTGACGAAGGGTCGCGGCCTATCACGACCACTGAACCAGTTATGGAAACTCGATTCGTGGTTCGAGGCCGTTTTTACATTGGCATGACTCATCAATGTACAGATCGTGCTCCGTTTCACACGAGATATGATTAACGCCCTAGGTTTTCTCATGCATGTGTAACGGCACGGATATCTCGGGAAGCGGAGAGACCCGCGGTGCAGTAGAGGGAGGCTCATCGGCGTCACGCCTCATAAAAGGGGAAAACCCCCGAGGCCCATTCACGCTTCCTATTCGCATCCCTCGCTTCCTCAATCTTCCCAAGCTCCAAGAGCCCAGATCCAGTTCTCCCTCAATCTCTCCTCCGAGCTCAGCCATGGCGGGTTCGGGCTCTATGGGCAAGTGGGAGGCCTCCACGGTCACCGACAAGGACATCCGGGAGTTAAAGCTCGCCGGCTACCTCCCTGCCAACGTCTTCCACCGCACTCCAGAGGCGAACCAGGTGGTCCCCACCCCTAAGCCAGGCGAGAGGGTGGTGTTCGTCCCCCACTTCCTCCGGGGACTAGGCTTTCCGCTCCATCCTTTTGTTAGGGGCCTCATGTTCTTCTATGGGCTGGATTTCCACGATCTTCCCCCGAACTCCTTCATGCATATTTCGGCATTCATTATTATCTGTGAAGCCTTCCTGCGGGTCGAGCCGCACTTCGGCCTGTGGCTCAAGGTTTTCAATGTCAAGCCGAAGATAGTCGCGGGTGAGCACACAGACTGCGGAGGGGCGGTAATCAGTAAGCTCCCCCGCGTCGAGTGGCCGGCCGGTACCTTCATCGATACGATCAAGATCTGGCAGAAGGAATAGTTCTACATCACCGAACCAAGGGACGAGGGCGGGGCGGCACCTGCCGAGTTCAGATCTGGACCTCCTGCGAGGTTAACCTCGTGGCTCAAGAAGGGCCTTGACTGGGGGTTGGACGCAGAGGTAAAATCGTTGCAGAAGCGCATTTCCTCGGTGATCGCGGCCAAGGTCGAGCTGGTCAATGTTGTCCAGGTCATGCTCCACCGCCGTGTTCTTCCCTGCCAGCGCCGGGCCTCCCCAGTGTGAGCGTATCAGCTCGAGGACCAGCCTACGGTGCAAGGATTCTTTCGCACTACCCACCAGAAGTTGTGGAAGGCATTATTCCAGCCCCAGAAGAGCCGGCCAGCCGAGGAGGAGGACTCGGGCCTAAGCGCCGATAACCCTCCTACCCAGGTATGATATTATTTTGATACTCCGGCCATGTTGTTTTACAAAGAGCTGAACAACCTCCCTCTCATCTTTACAGAAGTGGCTAAGCAAGGCCGTCAAAATGGACTGCCTGGCCCCACAGCCCGAAGGCCCCGGGCCGGATCTGCTGACGTCGATGCTTGTCGTTGTGCCGTACACAGTGTCGGAGAAGAAGGAAAAGAAGAAAAGCCGAGAAGGCCTCCGCATAAGGGACCTACCGGACACTATGTCCGAGGAAACCCATGCCTCCTCTACTCATGAGGAAGAGCACGAGGACGGGGGGAAAGGCGATTCCCCCGTCACAAGAAAGAGGGCGGCATCGCCGGACGCCGCAGAGGATCTACCTCCTCTGGCCCCGAAGAGGGCATGTCGGCCGAGGTTAATCCTGGCCGATGACAGCTCGGACTCCAATGCCGAGTCCGAGGACATTGAGAGGGTTCCCCGAAGGAACCTGAGGGTTAAGCCCCCAGCCCAAAGGTACGAATCCGAAGACCCCCTGGGTCATTTATGTGAAGTTTTTACTATTTTAAATGGACGAATGCCTTTTAATCTGCAGACCACCACACGTCCTCCCCACCGACCTAATATCGGACCCCCTACGTCGCACCCCAAACCTCTAGGGGCCGCGAAGGAGGCCGCGGATGTGTCATCCCGCTCGGCTCCTTTGGAGCCAAACACCGGCGGCGGGGTTGGCGATGTTATCGCCGAGGTTAACGCCTCGACCGCCGAACACCAGGAGGGGGAAACTCCCCTGGCCGCTGAGGAGGGAGGACGAATACTGTCCAGACCCCTTCGAGGACATCTCCAAAGAGCGTTGTGCCTCCAGATATACCGGCTCAATCCCCCATCAGAGATCGGGTTGACCAGTCCCCAACGGTGCCACCCATGACTGGGTGGCCGGTCATGATGGAGGAGGCTCTATCAAGTGCCCCCATCTCCGAGGATCAAAGCACTCTTATGGGTGCGATTTTGCAAGGTATTCAGTCCATTGATAACAGACTGAAAGAGGCCTTCAATGGTCTCTTGACTGGCTTCAAGGTGAGCCACGTAATACCCTTTTCCTGAAAAGTTTAATTTTATGACGTTTTCTCTATCTTTATATATGTTGTAGCCCCCGAGCCCTGGGTGGGTTTGAAAAAACCCACCCGGGGGTCAAATACCCCGGACTAACCAACGATGCATAAGCCACTATTTGTTCCGCACTGTTCTAAAAGCCCTTGAGAAGACCGAGCACAGGGTCGTATACTTGACAGTTCGTGGGTTTGAATGCACATAACCTGATTTTTATTAATTTATTTTCTGCAGGCCTCGTCGGCGGCGGCGGCCTTCAACGCCGCGGAGCTTGCCGAGCTAAATCAGAAGCTCAAGAGTTCCGATGAGGGGCTCGATCGCCTAAATTAGAGGTTCGACGAGGCGCAAGGTAAGCCGAAAAATATCCGAGCTATCTATCGTTATTAATCCACACTGGTAACCCAGTTTAATTATTCATTTACTGCTTCCACAGCTTCGGCTGCGGAGGTCGAGAACCTCAATGTCGAGCTAAAAAAGATGAAGCAGGAGGCCGTGGATGAGAAGGCGGCAGCCGAACAAGCAGCAGTCGCAGTATCCGCATTAAAAACTGCGAGCGATAAGCATGAGGCCCGGGTGGAGGAGGTGCAGCAGGAGCTCAAGGATGCCAGCACGAAGTGTGAGGCCCTTGAGCAGAAAGGCAAAGAGCAAGACACCGAGCTATCCGCGCTGAAATCCGAGCTCCAAAAGGAGCGGGTGGACAGGCGGTTCTTTGAAGAAGAAATCCGCCAAGTCAAGGCTGTCACCTATGGTAAGCCGTATTTACTATAGTGTGCCTTTGGTGGTAGCAGGTTTGCGTTGCTCACCTAGGTGTGGCGTTCCTCAGGCACCTTTACGGACCTTTAAAAGAGTATAGCGGACGTGAACAAGTTTTATGCTTCGCGGGAGGAGGATGACGAGGCTCGGCTATTTTGGGCACAGTTTGGGTCCCCCAAGCGCTCTCCTCTTCTGATCGAGCAGATGAAGCAACTGATGGAGCTGCACAGGATGGCGGAGCCGGCCATGACGGACCTCTGTATCCGGCTGTGGCCTGAAGAGCCGTTGCCGAGCAGCTACTTCGACTTGGTGCAGAAACTGTGCGATGCTGCACCTCGGATTAACGCGCTAAAGCGTTCTACATGCATCAAGGGAGCTCGGATGGCCTTTGCAAGGACCATGGTGCACTGGCCGAAGCTCAAGCCGACTGAGATGGCCACCGCTCCACCGCCCCCTGGAAAGGGGCATAGGCGCCCCGAGCTATACTTCTCCGCTGTGATGGAGGGTGCTCGGGCGATAGAGGCCCAATGCTCTAAGGATGTTTTTTATGAATGAGCGCGCTGTAATATGTCCTAAGACTGTTAACGCTTTATAACGAGGCTGCATGGTTTATCATGTCTTTTGAGTTTTGTATTTATTGTGACTCCTGTGCGGCCGTTTTATCTAAAAGTTGCGAATCATCGGCTTCAGCCCCCACGTAGATACTACGCGAGGTGTTTCTGCCTCCGCACGGTGACCCTTAGCCGAGGTATCGGTGCCCGAAGGTGGTAGTGCGAGGGGAACAAGGCAATCGGACTATGATGCTTTATTGCTTTCACTTAGTCATAGGAAAAAAATGCGGGGGCTGATGACTAGCCCCCAGCGTTTTGTGATGTTCGGATGTACCGAGGCTAAAGCCAACATCACATGGTTCGTACAAGTACGAAACCCATCGTATGACACGGAATAACCTCTATCGATTTTTTAGTATGACACTTATGCTCGGATTTGCAGACCGGTTCTCGCTTACTATGACAGTCAGTTTTCGGCTTTCTCCCCTGAGGTGCTTGACCAGGTGAGCTGGAAGCACAATCGCAGTGGTTCTCCCTTTGCCCTTTTAGCCGAACGAGCGGAATGTAAGAGGGCAAACACAGGAGCCGGGCAACCCAACTATTGACCCAAGACATAGTTCGGATCCAATGCATATAAAGCAAAATCCAAGACGCCGAACACACGATCAATTGTGTCGGGGTGATGCTTAGGGTGATATTTTACATTCAATCCCCCGGTCTATTAGCCGGTTGCCTCGTAATGTATACCGAACAGTTTCGCAAGAAGCGTTGATGAGGGAAGAACAGAGTATGTAGCATAAAATACAACGAAGAAGCCATGTACAATGGTCTATTATTTGCTCATTAATTCTTATAACTCAAATTGCCGAAGCCACTGTTTACAGGTATTTGACGAGGAAATGTAAAATTTACAGAGGAGAGGTTGTACTAGGGGTCTTCGATGGGTGGCTTTACGACCTCGATGTGCCCAGTCGCATGTCCGCTCCTGCGCTTCCTAGGGAGTTGTGTTCCTTTAAGGGTGATGGTGTCAGCGAGCGGACCTTGGGAAGAAGATCTTGAGAAGTCGCCGAATTATGGATGAGGTTTACGCTTTAACAGGTCCTTGATGGTACCTGTGGTATGTCCGAGGACATGTACTGGCAGTAGTTCGGTCCAGCCGAACACTTTCCCTTTGATAGTTGTTCCCCACTGCTGCCCATGGAATCTTGAGTGCAAAGTTGTGCCGTCTTGGCACATGTTTGACGGGCACTAGGGCTCTGCAGTCAGGAGCATGTCCCTATTTCTGGGGAGAATAAGATTCCGGGAGTTCAGACTGAGATCGAGCTCGTTTGTCAGCCTTACGTGCCTTTATGGCAGATTTCGGTGTTGGCCGATCGTCATCGTAATGGAATTCGGCCGCTAGGGACAATGCATGTTCCTCAGTTTGGAGGGAATGCTCTGTGTTGCCATTGACAGTAATGACCCCCTTGGGCCCGGGCATCTTGAGCTTGAGGTATGCGTAGTGTGGGACGGCAATAAAGCGAGCGAACGCTGTGCGGCCCAGCAGGGCGTGATAACCGCTGCGGAAGGGGACAATGTCGAAGATCAAGTCCTCGCTGTGGAAGTTGTCGGGCGAACCGAACACTACCTCCAGGCTAACAGAGCCCGTGCACCGGGCTTCGACGCCTGGGATCACTCCTTTAAAGGTGGTGTTGCTAGGCTTGATCCTTGATGGATCTATACCCATCTTTTTCACCGTGTCTGAGTAAATCAGATTGAGGCTACTTCCTCCGTCCATTAGGACTTTAGTGAGGTGATACCCATCGATAATGGGGTATAGAACGAGGGCCGCCGAACCCCCATGACGGATACTGGTCGGATGGTCTCGTTGATCAAAGGTGATCGGGTACGCCGACCATGGGTTAAACTTCGGGGGTACAGGCTCTACGGTGTAGACTTCTCGAAGGGCGCGCTTCCTCTTGTTTTTGGGTATGTGAGTGGCGTATATCATGTTCACAGTCTTTACCTCTGGAGGGAACTGCTTCTGTCCTCCATTGTTTGTACCGCGGTGCTCGTCATCGTCCTCGCTGCGTGGGCCCTTGCCTTGCTCCTCGGCTACGAGTTTGCCGGCTTGTTTGAACACCCAACAGTTACAGTTGGTGTGGGTGGTGGGCTTGTCCTGGGTGCCATGGATTTGGCAGGGCCTATCCATCATTTTGTCCAGCGGGGTAGGTCCGTCACGATTGCCTTTAGAAGACTTCTTCCGCTGCCCGGATCGGGGGTTGCGGAAACCGGCGTTAACGGCCGTGTCATTGGCATCACCGTTGTTGTGCCGGCATTTACTTTTGTTGCGTCGTGGTTTACCGTTTCCATCCCGGACTTCGGAGGTGCCAGGGTCTTCGGGGTTGTGGCTTCGTCTAGCTAGCCAGTTATCCTCGTCCGCGCAAAAGCGGGTCATGAGTGATGTAAGGGCGGACATGGTCCTAGGCTTGTCCTGACCGAGCTGGCGAGCCAGCCATTCGTCCCGAATATTGTATCGGAAAGAGGCTATTGCCTCGGCGTCTGGGCAATCGACAATCCGGTTCTTCTTGGTCAAGAACCGATTCTAGAATTGTCGAGCCGATTCGCCTGCTTTCTGGACAAGATTGCTTAGGTCGGAGGAGTCCGGCGGCCGTACATAGGTGCCCTGGAAGTTAGATCGGAAAGCGTCCTCGAGATCCTCCCAACTCTCGATAGAATTTTCGGGGAGGCTGTGTAACCAGTGCCGAGCTGGCCCCTTAAGTTTTCGGGGCAGATACTTGATGGCGTGGAGATCGTCTCCTCGTGCCATATGAATGCGGAGGAGGAAATGCTCGATCCATACTGCTGGGTCAGTTGTCCCGTCGTATTTATCTACGTTCACGGGTTTAAACCCTTTCGGGAACTGATGCCGCATCACCTCGTCGGTGAAGCACAGTGGGTGGGCAGCGCCTCTGACCTGGGCTATGTCACGCCGGTAGTCGGCGCCTGATCTGGCCCGGTTTAGTTCCCGACCTCTGTTGTTGCGGTCGAGACAAGGCTGGTACCCGTCCCGTCTATCGGGGGAGTACCCTCTAGATCCGTAGATGGATCTCATGCGGCCTGTTCTATAATCCAGGTCGTGTCGTAGGTCGTACCTGTCCTCGGGCTCTATTGGCTCTTTTCCCCTTCTGCGGGGTATCGCCGGCCTATAACTGGCATCGCCAGCCGTCCTATCTCGTCCTCGGGGAGGGCGGTCTGGCTGGTCGTACGGAGTGTGCTTGGGAGACGGTGTATTAGGGACTTCGTCGTCGAACTGCGGCAGCAGCCGTCAGCGTGGATAGCTCTTGGGTTGGTCCAATAGACTGGTACCGTACCCTTCCTCGGCTGATAGGACCCTTGTCCATCTATCATTGAGGGTGTCCTGTTCGGCCTTAAGCTGCCGTTATTTTGCCTTCAGGCTTTGGGCAGTGGCTATAAGCTGTTGCCTAAACCGTTCCTGATCCTCAAGGTTTTCGGGGACGGTGAAGTATTCGGCTTCCAGGCTGTCCTCCTCCTCGAAAGGGGGGAGGTAGTTATCATCCTCAGAATCGTTTAGATCCTCGAGGTCGCGCTGGTCTTCCGGCCTCTCCTGGTCCTCTAGAAGATGCTCGGGGATATCGGGATCGCCGAGGTCTTCCGGGGTGTCGTTTTCCCCGGTGTCACCAATGGCTTCCCTTCCCTTTTTTGCCTTTAACCGTTTGCGTAGTTTCCGGCGCCTTGACGGCTCCTCGCTGGATTTATCGCCATTGTTTTTGGGTGTGTGCTCGCCCTTATCGGCCAGAGTATCCACCATGTAGACGTCGTAGGTGGAGGTGGCAATCCATTGCCCGGTGTTGACGGGGGCGGGAGTGCAATCCTCTTCATCCATGTCTTCTGCCTCCTCAGAGGCGTAGTCCAACATATCGGTTAAGTCTTCGACAGTGGCTACTAAGTGGGTGGTGGGTGGGATGAAAAATTCCTTTTGACCCGCCTTCAGACCGATCTGAGCGTGGATCGGGACTGGGTTGTCAGTGATTTTCATTGATAGGATCCGATCTAGAGCCTCGTTGAGTGTCGAGAGCTCGATCAGGTCAATCTGCCCAGAGCTTTCGGAGTTAACCTCCGATGCGTCCGAACAAGGAGTGTGTTCGGGAGGAGCTGACCCCTGACCATCCGGTCTTATGACCGGATCCGGGCTAGAAGCCAAATCATCGTCGGGGTTGGTCCCGTCGGCGGGGTCAAGATCCGAAGTCAAGGCCTCGGAGTCTTCGGGCGCATCAGATGAGATTGCAAGCCCGGTGAGCAAAAGATCGCCCCGAGAGTCTACGGAGAACTCTAGGTTCCCAAATCTGACCTCTTGATCAGGGGCGAAAGTCCCGACCCGGCCAAGACAGCCGGTCGGATCGGCATGCAGCATGACGCTGCCGTAAGCGAAGATCTGTCCAGGGACAAAGGAGTCCATGTTGCGGACTTCCTCGCTAATGACTAAGCGTGCCATTGATTCCTTTGGCGATCACAGCGGAACTCTCAATGAAAGCACCAATGTCAGTGTCAAAACCGACGGATCTCGGGTAGGGGGTCCCGAGCTATGAGTCTAGGATCAATGGTAACAGGGGACGAAGGAGACGACGTTTACCCAGGTTCGGGCCCTCCTATGGAGGTAAAACCCTACGTCCTGCTCAATTATATTGATGTGTATGAAGGTTACATAGTTGATCTACCACGAGATCAAATAGCTAAAACCCTAGATGAGTTTCTCTGTTCTACAGTCTAAAACCTCCCCGGTTTATATAGACACCGGGGGGTACCTAGGGTTTACACATGATAGGCCTCCTGCCGGGGATGGAGATGCCGATTTCCTCATCTTGACTTGGAGTGCACGACGCGCCTTCGAGACTTCCTTCTAGAACACGGGGTCGTGGCATATCCGGCCCTTCCTGCGATAGTCAGAGAGCGGCCAACCAAGCCGGCCTATTGGGAGATAGGCCAGCGGCCCGAGGACCCCTTAGTCGAGGACTCCCTCAGTCGCTGCCATACAATGGAATTTTAGGCCGACCGACGCTAGCAAAGTTCATGGCGGCATCCCACCATGCCTACAACACACTCAAAATGCTAGGGCGGATGAGCGCCGTCACCATCCACGCGAACAACAAGGACGCAGTCCTCTGCATCGACAAGCTCTTCCGGGAGGCAGTGGCAGCATCTACCGACAAGGCACTCGCTCCTGCCGACAAAGCTCCGGGGGGGAGGATAACAACAAGAGTTTCGGCAAATCTCATAAGGACTCCAGGAAGCGGACCGCGGAGTGCATCATGCCCGTCGATGACATACCAGAGACCTCTGCAGCCAGGAGCAAGAAAAAAAGTAACCATCCCCAAGACGAAGCAAGTGGCTGCACGGGAGGACGGTGAGGGCGACACTTTCACCATAAGTGCCACCTTTGATAGTAAATAGGAAAGCGCGCTCGTGTCCTTCCTGTGGGCGAATGTTGATGTGTTTGCCTGGCAACCATCCAACATCCCCGGTGTTCCCAAGGAGGTAATCGAGCACCACCTTGCCGTTTGTCCTCATGCACGCCCCATCAAGTAGAAGGTATGGAAACAAGCCCTGGAATGGTAAGAGTTTATTGCCGAAGATATCAAGAAACTGGAAGTAGCATGCCTGATCAGAGGTGTGATCCACCCAACCTGGTTGGCGAACCCTGTGGTGCTGCGCAAGGCGAATGGGAAGTGGAGACTTTGCATCGACTTCACTGATATTAATAAGGCTTGCCCGAAGGACCCTTTCCCCTTGCCATGCATCGATCTGATAGTGGACGCAACTGCCGGCTGTGACCTATTGTCTTTCCTTGACACCTACTCTGGTTACCACCAGATCTTCATGGCCAAGGAAGACAAAGAGAAAACAGCATTCATTACCCCTTGCAGCACGTACTACTTTAAGCGCATGCCATTGAGGCTGAAGAGTGCTAGTTCAACATTTGCAAGGGCTGTCTAGATTGGTTTTGGGCCGCAGCTACACAGAAATGTGGATGACATTGTAGTCAAGACCAAGGACAAGGCCACGCTGAGTCAAGACCTAGAAGAAACCTTTGCACACTTGCGCAAGATCACCTTGAAGCTCAACCCCAAGAAGTGCATGTTTGGAGTCCCATCCAGCAAACTCCTCATGTTCTTTGTGTCACATCGCGGGATAGAAGCCAACCCCGCCAAGATTAGGGCATTCGAGTAGTTAGAGGCACCGAAGCACGTCAAGGATGTACGCCGCTTGGCGGGCTGCATTGCTGCCCTCAGCAAGGTCATTTCCAAATTCACAGAGCGCGCCCTGCCGTTTTTCAAAATCCTAAACAAGGCAGGCCCAATGACATTGACTCCAGAAACGGAGGCAGCGCTGCAAGATTTGAAGAAGTACATGTCCACAACACCGATCCTAGTCGTGCCTAAGCCAGAAGAACCGTTGTTGCTATATTTCGCGGCAACGAACCAAGTGGCTAGTGCTGCGCTGGTGGCGGAGAGGGAAGCTGAGGAGGATGAGGCGGCAACCCCTGAGCTGGTAACCGACAAACCAAAGTCAGCCCCGACACGCCAAGGAGCCGACAACTCAAGCATGGCGCAAGAGGCAGAGCAACAGGCTGTGCAAAAGAAGAAGATGGTGCAGTGACCAGTGTACTTTGTCAGCTCTATGGGGTGTAGAAACTGGTTTTCGGCCTTCTCATGGCCTCTCGGAAGCTGCGCCACTACTTCCAAGCACATCACATCACTGTCGTCACTCGCTTTCCGTTGCAACGCATCCTGAGGAATCCAGAGGCAACCGACAGGATTGTCAAGTGGGCGTTGGAGTTGGCCAACTTTGACCTGAGCTTTGAAAGCACAGAAACCAAACAAAGTAGAGCCCTGGCAGAGTTCATTGTGGAATGGACGCCAACGCAAGACGAAGAAATCCCAGAAATAGTACTCCATGGCAATGGAGCACCTCAAGAATGGGTCATGTATTTTGACGGTGTTTTTTTACAGCAAGGCACCGGTGCCGGAGTATTGCTTGTCGCACCCACCGGAGAGCACCTCAAGTATTTGATCCAGATGCATTTTTTCCGGGAGGCATCAACTAACAACACAGCTGAGTACGAAGGGTTGCTTGCCGAACTGCGGATAGCAACTGACCTTTGTATCAGGAAATTGATAGTCCGAGGAGACTCACAACTTGTTGTACGCCAAGTGAACAAGGATTACCAAAGTCCCCAAATGGAAGCATATGTAGATGAAGTGAGGAAGTTGGAGGAGCATTCTGACGGTCTGCAGATGGAGCACGTCCCTCATGCACAGAACAGCATTGCCGATGACCTGTCAAAACAAGCTGCTCAAAAGTTGCCTGTGGAACCAGGCAGTTTTGTACTTCCACTCACTCAACCATCTGTCACGCCATCAAATCGGCAAGTCAAGAAGAGGAAGGTCAACTCCGGCGATTATTTCCCAGAAGAGCCATCATTGGCCGCCAAGAAAGTCACCCGGGGTGACAAGACGCTTGCCGGTGAGAAGCAAGCTCCGGCAGACCCAGCGGTCCTTGATGTGGAAGCTAGCGCTCCCGTAGTAGAAAAGACGCCTTTAGTCCTTGTCGTTGAGCCACAAGCTTCGGCATGGGCACAGCAGATCGTCCCATACCACCAGACAGGAAATCTCCCTGAGGAACAAGCTTCGGCATTGCCGATGACCTGTCAAAACAAGCTGAAACAGTAGCCCGATAGTCGAGCATGTACAAGTTCGTGGATAGCACTCTGTATAGGAGGAGACCAAATGTTGTGAAATTGAAGTGCATTCCACGGGAGGAAGGACAACAGCTGTTGGCAGAAATACACGAAGGGATCTGTGGCTCCCAGATTGGATCACGAGCCCTTGTTGAAAAGGCGTTCCAGCAAAGCTATTGGCCGATAGCCCTTCAGGATGCCTTGGCAGTGGTGACAATGTGTGAATCATGCCAGTACCACGCCAAGCAGATACATCAGCTGGCACAATCCCTTCAGACCATACCGCTCTCCTGGCCATTCTCGGTCTGGGGGCTCGACATTGTCGGGCCCTTCCCCCGTGCTACCCGGGGCCTTGAGTTCTTGTTCGTCGCAATCGACAAGTTCACGAAGTGGACTGAGGTGGAGCCGGTGAGAAAGGTAACGACACTGGCAGCAGTCAAGTTTCTTAGAGGGATAGTCTGTCGCTTTGGTGTCCCCAACAAGATCATCACCAATAACGACATGCAATTCACCATCAATAGCTTCATGCAGTACTGCCAAGACATCGGTGCCAAGATTTGCTTTGCATCAGTCGCTCAACACAGGAGTAACGGTCAAGTTGAAAGGGAAAACGCTGAAGTGTTGCGGGGTCTCAAGACGAGAACTTTCGACAAGCTGCACAAGCTTGGAAGGCGCTGGATTGATGAACTGCCAGCGGTTCTTTGGTCTATTAGGACGACAGAAAATTGAGCCACCAGCAAGACGCCCTTGTCCCTAGTATATGGTGCCGAAGCGGTGCTCCCATGGAACTCAAGAGCAACTGCGGCAAGATAATGCCATGCTCCTCGAGGAAGATCGTCTCTAGTCCGCACTACGTGCCGCCCGGTACCAGCAAGCCTTGCGCCGCTATGATAGCCGCAAGGTGCGCGCAAGGAGCGTTGAGGAAGGCGGCCTTGTTCATCGACGGATCCAGTCCACGAAGGGATCAAACAAGCTGACATCAAAGTGGGAAGGCCCTTACCGAGAAGTACAAGTAAACAGGCTTGGCGCAGTTTGCCTGGAGATAGAAGACAGCAACCATGTGCAAAACTCGTGGAATATCGAGCATCTTCGCAAGTTCTACCCGTGAGGCGCAGTTGCCGGGCCGCCCGGCTACCACTTTTGTACAAGACCGCCGGCAAGGTGTATAATCCTTTGTACAAAGCCAGGCGATGACCCTGTGCGTAATCAATAAAGCTAAGTGTTCTACAACCTCTTGTCAAAGTACATATTTATATTATGTATCTTACATGAAATGTTGTGATCACTTTCTACTTGCGTAAGGTGACTATTGAACCGCTAAGGTTCCTAGCCTCCTCTATTTTCTCTTCTTTCCTTTTCTCGAAGGGAAGAAGGGGGCCCCGCATGCAGATCTTCCCGGGGGGAGTGACGGTGTGGACACCTACATACATGTTCAAGGGTAATCACCTTGCGGCAAGGAATACGACAAAATAAAGCTCAGTTGCAAAAACTTCTTAAAAATTCAAGCTTTTTCCTTTGAACAAAGTTGACGCTTGTGTGGGAAAACCTGCACGCGAAGGACCCTTGTCAGAATTGTTCGCGCTCTTGGTTGTTTCGAGACTGCTCAACAACCTAAGTAGCCGCGAAAAGATCGGCAAGGTGGTCGTGCCAGTAGCGGCATCACTAGCAGGGTACTAAGGATCTGTTCCTTAAAGCGCTCGTGGTAAGGATGTGTACACCGGCAGGCGTTTCTGGCAAGTGTATGGACCAAAAACATGCAAGTGCAAAACTGCGTTTAAAGGGAAATAGCCATTCATTAAAGCATAAAAAGTTCTTGGATATTTGGCGAAAAGTACCCAACAACTTCTCTTTGCATCCTCGCAGGGTTACATTGGGTCCAATCTAAACGCAAAAGGAGATCTGCCACTATGCTGTGGTGATTGATCCAGAAACGAGGTCTCACGGATGGAGCCTCGTTCCCACATCAGTCAACCCATCTCCAAAACCTAGCTAAAGCGCCACACGCGCCTAGTTGGAGTCCTCGTGCTTGATGCCGAGGGGGCTGTCGTCGTCGTCGTTGTCGCTGGAGGAGTAAAAGTTGTTTGCCGCTCGAGCTCTCTGCGCAACATTCCAGGCGAACATTAGAAGCCCAAAAGAACTTCGCGGAAAGAGTGGCAGCCCCATCAAACTTGAACTGGAGGAGATGCCCCGGCCCCAGGCCGCGGAAGTGGGCGAACGACTTCCACCCCCGCGTCAAGAACATAGTGCTTCCGGGGGAGAGGTCGACCGACACCCAGACGGGCCCGTTGCAGCAGCTGTTCGCCTGGAGCCATAGGCCTGAAGGTTTGCTGCCTTCCATGTCCCTCACGAAGGGGTCATGAAGACACAGCCAACTTCGGGGTCGACGGGGCAGCACCACGACGAACTTCTGTGCCGCTTCCCCCGTATGAGTCCTTACACGGGGCGGGGGGAGGGGAGCACCGCCACAACCGCCGCGGTTCGAGGGACCCGCCCTCCCGCGGCCCCTGGACGCCGCCCTTCCGTGGGAGCTGGAGCCGACCGCCGCCGTCACCACGATGCGCATCAGGCTCCTGGGAGCAACCGTCGCAGCGGCGGCGGACCCTCGAGCACGGTCATGACCCCTTGCCATCCTGGAAATGGCGTGCTGGAGGAGGTGTCGGAAGGAAGAGGATAGTGGAGCTGGCTAGCAGGCTGGAGCGGGGAGATGTGAGCAAGCAACGGCCTTCCCGTCCCCCCTATTTATAGGGATGAGGCGATGAGGGCTGACTCCTCGCAACCCAGGGCGGACACGCACTGGCAAACGCACTACGCCCACGACCGCCCTTTTCGGCCAATGTCGAGCCTCGCATGTGACATGCGTCATGCGGGATATAGTAAAGGAGGAAAACGAATGGGGAGGGAGACGGTGCTAAATGACCTGGAATGAAAAGAGGCTGATGAGTAACGCCCGCCGAATTTCTCTCTCCATAGGGAAGTCACGGGGGCTAGCTGTTCGCTGTCCGAGGCGACCATTCACTGCCAAGCATGCTGCTTGGGCGACCGCCCCTATCCAAGAATGTCATGCCTGATGACCCACAAGTATAGAGGATCAATCGTAGTCCTTTCGATAAGTAAGAGTGTCGAACCCAACGAGGAGCAGAAGTAAATGACAAGCGGTTTTCAGCAAGGTAATTTCTGCAAGCACTGAAATTGTAGGTAACAGATAGTTGATAGCAAGATAATTGGTAACGAGCAAGTAATGGTAACGATAAATAAGGTGCAGCAAGGTATCCCAATCCTTTTGTGGCAAAGGACAGGCCAAAACAATCTCTAGTAATAGGAAAAGTGTTCTTGAGGGTACACGGGAATTTCATCTAGTCACTTTTATCATGTTGGTTTGATTCGTGTTCGCTACTTTGATAATTTGATATGTGGGTGGACCGATGCTTGGGTGTTGTTCTTACTTGAACAACCTCCCACTTATGATTAACCCCCTCGCAAGCATCCACAACTACGAAAAAAGTATTAAGATAAAATCTAACCATAGCATTAAACGTTTGGATCCAAATCAGCCCCTTACGAAGTAGCGCATAAACTAGGGTTTAAGCTTCTGTCAATCTAGCAACCCATCATCTAATAACTACTCTACAATGCATTCCCTTAGGCCCATGAATGGTGAAGTGTCATGTAGTCTACATTCACATGACACCACTAAGGGAATCACAACATACATATCATCCAAATATCGAACACATATCAAATTCACATGATTACTTGCAACATGACTTCTCCCGTGACCTCAAGAACAAAGGTAACTACTCACAAATAATAATCATGCTCAAGATCAGAGGGGTATTGAATAGCATAATGGATCTGAACATATAATCTTCCACCAAATAAACCATACAGTAATCAACTACGCAAGGTAATCAACACTACTAGTCACCCACAGGTACCAATCTAAGGTTCCGGTACAAAGATTGACACAAGAGATGAACTAGAGTTTGAGAGGAGATGGTGCTGTTGAAGATGTTGATGAAGATTGACCTCCCAAAGATGAGAGGGGTGTTGGTGATGACGATGGCTTCGATTTCCCCCTCCGAGAGGGAAGTTCCCCCGACGGAATCGCTCCGCCGAAGGGCAAAAGTGCTCCTGCCCAAGTTACGCCTCAGTGCACCAGCGCTTCGTCCCGAAAGTCCTCTCTTTATTTTTTTTCTAGGTCAAATGTGACTATATACCAAAAGATTTCCACCGGAGGTGGGCCGAGGTGGCCACAACCCATCAGGACGGGCCCAGGGGGCCTGGCGTGCCCTGGTAGGTTGTGCCCACCAGGTTTGCCCCCTCTGGTAGTTTTCTGCCCCTGTATTTTTTATTTAATCCAAAAATAATCTCCGTAAAATTTTAGCTTCATTGGAATTGTGCAAAATTGGTATCTCTGATGTGCTTTTTTTAGGTCCAGAATTCCAGCTGCCGGTATTCTCCCTCTGTGTAAACCTTGCATATTATGAGAGAAAAGGCATTAGAATCACCCCTTAAAGCATTATTATTTGACTAAATGTAATAAATAACAGTAAGAAATCATGATGCAAAATGGACGTATCGGTGCCTCGTGTGAGAACACGCGTCACAAGAGGCACCTCTACCAGTCCAACATGGCATAGCTTTTTAGGTGCATCCCCTCGGACGCCGTCTCGCTCCACCACTCCCACGACCCGCCTTCGATGCACATCGGTGGCACGGCAGTAAAAATCATCCGAATAACTGGAGGAGAATGCGGCTGCACGTATCTGTGCACTGCTTTGGCCTAGCCCAACAGCGTCACGGACTCAAGTGTGGCCCAGGCCCGAGGGCTCCTGTCGATGTACTAAAGAACGGGGCCCTTAGTACCCGGACTTGTGCACAGACGACCACGGCATCCAGGCCGGCAAGACCTTATCGGGCGACTCTGGTCTCCAAGGCAACGCCAATGGAGGACCAAAGCAACGGGTAAGCCTCTTTGCCAATGGAAAAGACCCAACTGCGAGCGCTTCCACCAAGGTTTCCACCCGCCAAGCTGATATGTCCATTCTGCATCATGATTTCTTATTCATATTTACGTTATTCTCGTCCATTATTCCCTATTATCATACAATTCTTATGCTCTTTCTCTCTGAATATGCAAGGTGCATCACAAAGAGGGGAATATCTGGAAACTGGAATTTTGGACCGGAAAACCGAGAAAAAGGCAAAAAAATCACCAGACTCCAAATGACCTGAAACTTCATGGAGTTTCTCAGGATGATCAAGAACTACTCGATTCTTCTTCTACTGGTTCCTTTATGAATAGGACTATTAAATTCAAATGGGATCTTCTGGAAAGAATTAAACGCAACTCTGAAGACTGGGAACTCGACAAAGGTAAAGAGTCAGGTATAAATCTCATGTTTTAAGGTGTTAAATCTTTTATGGGAACCAATGCTTTCTATGATTTTAGGAATAAATATGGCCTCGACTCTGAGATAGTAGCTTCTTTCTGGGAATCATTTGCTACTCATGTTGATCTCCCTAAGGAGAATTTTTTTAAATATCATCCACCCATTGAAAAGAAATTAAAGGAACCTATTAAAATTGAGAAGGAAGAATAATTGTTAGCCATGTTGATCCAATTATTCCTACTGCTTACATTGGGAAGCCACCCTTCCCTGTTAGAATTAAAGAACACGCTAAAGCTACAACTATGGTTAATAAGAGTCATGTTGGGACGCCTATACCTTCTGAACAAATAAATGTTGAGCCTAAAATTGCTATAATAAAAGATCTTCTAGTTGATAACATTGATGGACAAGTTATTTACTTTTGTGATAAAACTACTAGAATTGTAAAACCTGTTAGACATAAGCGCGATGAGTTAGACAAAAATAAACCAGTTATTGGCATGCCCGTTGTTTCTGTTAAATTGGAGACCATTGTTATCATGGCTTGTGTGACATGGTTGCTAGTGTTAGTGCCATACCTTTTACCTTATATCAAGAAATTATGAATGACATAGCACCCCCTGAAATTAAAGATATTGATGTCACTATTAAACTTGCAAACAAAGACACTATTACACCACTTGGGATTGTTAGAGATGTTGAAGTCTTGTGTGGAAAAGGCAAGTACCCCACTGATTTCTTAGTACTTGGTTCAACACAAGATAACTTTTGTCCCATTATATTTGGTAGACCTTTCTTAAATACTATTAATGCTGAAATTAATTGTGTTACTGAGAAGGTCAAAGTAATCTTTGGTGGTATGTCTCATGGATTTAACTTCTCCAAGTTTGGTGGACAATCACATGAGAAGGAATTATCTAGTAAGGATGAAATAATTGGTCTTGTTTCTATTGTCGTACCTCCTACCGATCCGTTAGAACAATATTAACTAGACCATGAAAATGATATGCATATGAATGAGAGAAATGAAATAGATGACATATTTCTTAATCAAACGCCTATTCTTAAACACAACTTACCAGTTGATATTTTAGGGGATCCTCCTCCACCCAAAGGAGATCCCATATTTGAATTGAAGACTTTACCCGATACTTTGAAATATGCTTACCATGATGAAAAGAAGATATATCCTGTTACTATAAGTGCTTATCTTTCAGAGCAGGAAGAAAAGAGATTACTTAAAACACTGAAGAAGCACCAGGATGCTATTGGATATACTCTTGATGACCTTAAAGTCATAAGCCCCACTCTATTTCAGCACAAGATTAATATGGAACTAGACGCTAAACCAGTCGTTGACCATCAACATCGTCTCAATCCTAAGATGAAGGAGGTCGTAAGAACCGAAATATTAAAACTTCTAGCAGCAGGTATAATTTATCCTATTGCTGATAGTAGATGGGTATGTCTTATTCATTGTGTCCCTAATAAAGGTGGCATAAATATTGTACCTAATGATAAAAATGAGCTTATTCCACAAAGAATAGTAATCGGTTATAGGATGGTTATTGATTTCAGGAAATTAAACAAAGCTACTAGGAAAGATCACCACCCTTTGCCTTTTATCGATCAAATGTTAGAAAGATTATCTAAGCACACACACTTCTGATTTCTTGATGGATATTCTGTTTTTTCTCAAATACCTGTTACAAAAGAGGATCAAGAGAAAACTACATTTACTTGTCCTTTTGGAACTTATGCTTATAGGCGTATGCCTTTTGGTTTATGCAATGCACCTGCTACCTTTCAAAGATGTATGACTGCTATATTCTATGATTTTTGTGAAAAGATTGTTGAGGTTTTCAAGGATGATTTTTCTGTTTATGGGACTTCTTTTAATGATTGCTTGAGCAACCTTGATTGAGTTTTGTAGAGATGTGAATAAACTAATCTTGTCTTGAATTGGGAGAAGTGACATTTTATGGTGAATGAAGACATAGTGCTTGGGCATAAATTTCTGAAAAAGGTATTGAATTGGACAAAGCTAAAGTTGATGCAATTGAGAAAATGCCATGCCCGAAAGATATCAAAGGTATAAGAAGTTTCCTTGGTCATGCTGGTTACTATAGGCATTTCATCAAAGATTTCTAGGTCGTTAACTAATCTTCATGAAAAAGATATTCCTTTTGTTTTTGATTTCTGCACCCATTGTTCAACCACCTGATTGGAACTTGCCGTTTGAAATTATGTGTGATCCTAGTGATTATGCTGTTGGTTCTGTTCTAGGGAAAGAGTACACAAGAATTTCATGTTATCCATTATGCTAGTAAAACTCTAGAAATTATGCCATACTAAAAAGGAATTTTTAGCAGTTGTCTTTGCATGTGATAAGTTTAGACCTTATATCGTTGATTCCAAGGTAACTATTCACACTGATCATGCTGCAATTAAATACCTTATGGAAAAGAAAGATGCTATACCTAGACTTATTAGGTCGGTGCTTTTACTTCAAGAGTTCGATTTGCATATCATTGATAGAAAGGGAGTTGAAAACCCTGTAGCAGATAACTTGTCTAGAATGGAAAATGTTCTTGACGACCCATTGCCTATTGATGATAATTTTCCTGATGAAAACCTTGCTGCTATAAATACTTCACGTAGCACTCCTTGGTATGCTGATTATGCTAATTATATTGTTGCTAAATATATTCCACCTAGTTTCACCTATCAACAAAAGAAAAAAAATTCTTTTATGATTTATGACACTACTTTTGGGATGACCCACATCTTTATAAAGAGGGAGTGGATGGTGTTATTAGACGTTGTATACCTGAGCATGAGCAGGAACAGATTTTGAGGAAGTGTCATTCCGAGCCTTATGGAGGACACCAAGCTAGTGACAGAACGGCACACAAGTTATTACAATCTGGTTTTTATTGGCCCACTCTTTTCAAAGATGGTCGTAAGTATGTCCTTTCATGTAATGAATGCCAAAGAGTTGGTAATATTGGTAAACGTCTGGAAATGCCTATGAACTATTCACTTGCCATTGAACAATTTGATGTTTGGGGTTTTGACTTCATGGGACCTTTTACTTCCTCAAATGGATATACTCATATTTTAGTTGCTGTTGATTACGTTACTAACTGGGTGGAGGCTATTCGAACTAGTAGTGCTGATCATAACACTTCTATGAAAATGCTTAAAGAAATTATTTTTCCGAGGTTTGGAGTCCCTAAATACTTAATGACTGATGGTGGTTCACATTTTATTCATGGTGCTTTCCGTAAACTTCTAGCTAAGTATGATGTTAACCATAGAATTGCATCACCTTATAATCCTCAGTCTAGTGGCCAAGTTGAATTGAGCAATTTAGAACTAAAATTAATCTTGCAAAAGACTGTCAATAGATACAGAAAGAATTGGTCAAACAAACTAGATGATGCTCTATGGGCTTATAGAACTGCTTATAATAACCCTATGGGGATGTCCCCATATAAAAATGGTGTATGGAAAAGCTTGTCATTGGCCTCTTGAGCTAGAACATAAGGCTTATTGGGCAATTAAAGAACTTAATTATGACTTTAAACTTGTCGGTGAGTATAGGTTATTTGATATTATCACACTAGATGAATGGAGGACACAAGCCTATGAAAATGCTAAGTTGTTTAAAGAGAAAGCTTAAAAGATGGCATGACAAAAGGATTCAAAAATGGGAATTCAATGTAGGAGACCTTGTGCTTTTGTACAATTCTCGTTTCAGGTTTTTTGCAGGAAAACTCTTATCCAAATGGGAAGGTCCATATGTTGTCGAAGAGGTCTATTGCTCCGGTGTTATAAAAATTAATAACTTCGAAGGTAAGAACCCGAGAGTGGTGAATGGGCAAAGACTCAAGCATTATATTTCAGGTACGCCCATTAATGAAGATACTAATATCATTCAAGTAATAACACCGGAAGAACACATAAGGGAGGCCTTCCGAAACACTCGAGAAACCTGAAAAAGGGGTAGGTATGTGGTATGGTAAGTAAACCGACTCCAAAAATTCCAAAAAATAATTTATGTTGGTTTTAGTATTTTTGAAAAATTCCGAAAATAAAACGGAGTCAGGGGGACTCACGAGGGAGGCACAAGCCAACAGGGCGCGGCCCCCCTAGGGCATGCCCTGAAGGCTTGTGGGGCCCTCGTGTGCCTCGCCGACTCCGATTTCTTCGCGAGCATGTATTCTGACCTAGAAAAATCATTATATATAATCCTGTGTGTTGTGACCACCGCATCCCCAGTTTCTCCTATGTTCTTTTTTCAAGCTGTTTTTTTTGGCAGATATGAGAATATGTCATCTCAAGATTCGGATGGAGAGAGCTATGTCTCCCACTATGTGGCAGACCCAAGATCTTTGGGGATATTTACCCCTACCTATGGTCCACAGAAGAGGAGGGAGACACCGATCTGGAGGAGACGGTAGATGTCGGTCCAGATGCCAGTTCGGATGAAGAAGAAGATCCGCTACCTCAACCCGGAGATATGCATGTGGAATTCAGAAAGTCAAGCCTCCCTAACGGGGCAAACAAATCTAAGATCCAATTTATCCTGTCTCGTTTTCTGCAGGAAAGCAAGGCAGCTTTATGCAAAAGGATCTTGAAGCTCGAGCAAGAAAATGATGATTTAAGAGAGGAAAACTTCATCCTCCAGTGTAAGCTCGAGAAGAAGGGTACAACTACTCCATCACCACCACCATCACCGAAGAACAGTTGAGTACATGGGTATGGGCACCACCCCTAGCTCGTTCCAAGCTTGGGGGAGGCGCCCCGATATCGTATCACCATCACTTTTTACCATCATCTTTTATTTTAGTTTGATCCTTAGTTATTTCGTGGTTTAGAGAAATAAAGTGTTAGATTTTCTTTGCTTAGGATTTTTCTTTGAGATCTACCTACCCTTGTAATCGAGTATGAGAGTTATATAATAAAGATTAGTTGAGTCCATGTGCTTTACTCTCTTGCACCAATCATCATAGTATGGCAATAAAAAGAATAGGAAAGATCATATGCTTATCTCATGAGAAGTAATGACTTCACATAAAAGGAAAGTAGGGCGATGAAAATTGTTGAGAAAAAAACAAACATAGCCTTAGTCATTGTTATAATCTATGCAAGACTATGATAGAGAAGAAGACCCACATACAAATACACTATCTGTGACATCATCTATGATTGCGAACCCTCACCAAATATTAAATAATGATCAAGTGTTGAAGTTGGACAAGGAAGACAACCTAATGGTCATGATTGCTTACATTTGCATAGAAGTTATATAGTCATGGATGCTTTAACATGTGATGTTTCTCTTAGAACTTTTGCTAGCCAAAACTTCCGCACCAAGTAGAGATACTACTTGTGCATCCATAACCCCTTAAACCCAGTTTCTTTTCGTGAGAGTCCACCATACCTACCTATGGATTGAATAAGATCCTTCAAGTAAGTTGTCATTGGTGCATAAGCAATAAAAATTGCCTATAATCATGTATGATCTTTTATTACAAAGGAAAATAAGCTTTGTATGATCTTGTGATAACGACGAAATAAAAGCGACAGAGTGCATTAAACTTCGCTATCACAAGGGGCAATATAAAGTGACGTTCCTTTGCATTAAGAGATTGCACACCTAAGCAAATAAAAGCGCATGACAACCTCTGCTTCCCTCTGCGAAGGGCATATCTTTTACATTCATAAAGTTCTTCCTTTTTCACAAAAGTCATTAATATCTTCCCTTCTTTTAATTAATAAACTCTCTTAGTTTGCAACCATCACGTGTTGAGGAAAGATCCAGATATATATATATATATCCAGTAGAATGTAAGAAATCATGATTCATTATTGTTGACATTATCCTTGAGGTAAATGAGTCGGATGGCAAATGAAGCCCCTTCTTCCTATGTGTCCGGCTAAAACATTAGCTCCAAAAATATGCAATGAGTGTCAACAATGATAGATGACTAAATGATAGTTGAGTATGTGGGTTTGCTGAAATGAAAGCTCTTATATAGACTCTTCTCTTGAATATGATGAATTATGATTATCTCCATGACTGAAGGCACCGTTTGTTGGTTGTCAATAAGGTTTATGCTTCATACTTTGATAATTGTGAATAGATCTTTAATTGTTTATGAGAAGTTATATGATGAAATGCTTGCTGCTATAATGGTATTCATGATGCTCTCATGTCTGTATTCTGTTTTATCGACACCTCTCTCAAATTATGTGGTCATTATTCTCGAGCTCGGCTTTCGCTTGAGGACAAGCGAGGTCTAAGCTTGGGGGAGTTGATACGTCCATTCTGCATCATGATTTCTTATTCATATTTATGTTATTCTTGTCCATTATTCCCTATTATCATACAATTCTTATGCTCTTTCTCTCTGAATATGCAAGGTACATCACAAAGAGGTAAATATCTAGAAACTAGAATTCTGGACCGGAAATCCAAGAAAAGGCAGAAAACTGACCAGACTCCAAATGACCTAAAACTTCACGGAGAATTTTTAGTGAATATTTGAGAATTTCTGGGCCAATAATATACTAGAGGGGGGCCATCAGATGGGCACAAGCCAACAGGGCGCCCACCCCCCTAGGTCGCGCCCGGATGGCTTGTGGGGGGGCCAGCTGGCCTCCCGACGCCCCTCTTCTCCTATATGGTGTGTTTTACCCTAGAAAAAATTATAAGCAACCTTTCGGGATGAAGCGCCACCGTTTCGAGGCGGAAACCTGGGTAGAGGCCCTTTTGCACTTTGGCAGTCAGATTCTACCGGGGAAATTCCTCTCCGGGAGGGGGAGATCGAAGCCATCGTCATCACCAACGCTTTGTCCTTCGTGGGAGGATCAATCCTCATCAACATCTTCACCAGCACCATCTCATCTCCAACCCTAGTTCATATCTTGTATTCAATCTTTCTCTCAAAACCTCAGATTGGTAGCTGTAGGTTACTAGTTGTGTTGATTACATCTTGTAGCTGATGCTTGTTGGATTACTTGGTGGAAGAGATTATGTTCAGATCCTTAATTATTATTATTGCACCTCTGATCTTGAACATGTTGATGAGGTGTGAGTAGTTACTATTGTCCCTAAGGACATGGGAGATGTCTTGTTATAAATAATCATGTGAAGTTGGTATGCATTCGATATTTTGATGATATGTATGTTGTTACTTCTCTTAGTGGTTCATGTGAATGTCGACTACATGGCACTTCACCATGTTATGGGACTAAGGGAAGTCATTGTGGAGTAACAAATAGATGATGGGTTGCTAGAGTGACAGAAGCTTAAACCCCAGTTTATGCGTTGCTTCATAAGGGCCTGATTTGGATCCACATGTTTCATGCTATGGTTAGATTTATCTAAATTCTTCTTTCGTAGTTGTGGATGCTTGTGAGAGGGGTTAATCAAAAGTCGGTTGTTAGTTCAAGTAAGAATAGCACCTTAGCACCGGTCCACCCACAAATCAAATTATCAAAGTAGCAAACGCGAATCATCTCAACATGATGAACATGACTAGACAGAAATTCCCATGTGTCATCGGGAGCGCATGCTTAATATAAGAGTACTTTCAGGCCTGTCCTTTGCTTTAAAAAGGATTGGGCTACCTTGCTGCACCTTTGTTACTATTATTACTTGTCACTTGTTACAAATTATCTTGCTACAAAACTATCTACTACCGTTATTTAGAGCACTTGCAGATAATACCTTGCTAAAAACCGCTTGTCATTTCCTTCTTCTCCTCGTTGGGTTTGACACTCTTACTTATCGAAAGGACTATGATTGATCAGCTATACTTGTGGGTCATCACAAGCCATCGCTCCATGTCGCCAGGCTGACTGTCTACATCATCTAGGCATCGAGCAGGCAGGTGATTCGGTAGACCTGGTCGAGGCGCGTGGCAGCTCCGTGGATTTACATCATCTTTAACGGCACCCTTCCTATGGCGTGGCAAAGGAATAGGAGGTAGCTGGGCGAATGACACAGAAGCAGAGGCGATTCTTGTCGGCAGCCATCGCCAACATGACACCTCACGACGCATTTAATGCGCCTGTCCTAGTCCGTCAGAGTTAGGTATGTCCACTATAGCTCTTGCCAGTAGTTTTGGCAGCTATAGAAACACTATTTAGTCCGTGTAATGACCATTTTAGCCACTATGGTAGCTCCTTAGCTTATAAAAGGAGGCCCATGGCTACCTTTAGAAAGGTCAAAACTTCGTTCATTTGTACGCGTAGCCGCACTCCTCGAGCATTCCTTGCCGGGTTGTAGCGCTCTTGTACTGTGAACTCATATAATCCACCAAACATAGGACATAGGGTTTTACGCTCCCGAGCGGCCCGAACCTGTCTAAACCCCTGAGTACGCATGGATCGGTGATGCTCTTTGTGCTCAAGAATCCCCGCAGTTGAACCGCAAAGGGACCCCGTTGGTCCCATAGATCGTCGTACGCACAACACAAGTTTACAATGAAAAATCTAGTGTTCAAAACTTCATCTAGGCACTATACTAAAGAAATGTTTGTAGTACTTTTCCTCACATGCTCACCTGCATTGCTTTGTTGTTGTTGCTGTAGCCATTATACATTAGGCTAGTCATAGTGGGAAGTAACTTATACTAGCAACATTATGGTTAGCCTAGTATGTTCTGTTCTTTTGTTGTCATGAAAAGACCTGAAAGTGAAAAATGTGCTGCAATATAACAATTCCATCAGATGCCTTGATCTCCATCTTATAGAAATTTATTTGAACGAGTACCGAGGAACCACATCCGAGATTAAATTTGCTAGGTTCTTTATTATGAAGGCAAGTGTACTCACGGTAATGAGGTTTGGAGTAACTTTATCGCGTGCAAATGAATGGTTTGGTGATCAGTGCAAGCTTCTAAAGCTTAATGACAAAGGCTCTGTAGAAGCTGAATTTCCTTTTGGAGGCCCAAGTGAATACAGAGTCCCAAGTAAAATTATCAGACCCATCAGTGACTTGACAAGGCCGGTGGAATCTAGAAGCTATTTTTACAATTATGTTGCATCTACATAAAGTAACAAAACTTCTTAGATAAACTTCCTAATTATTCCCTCGACGTAGGTGTAGCATTACTCTTGTAATATCAGTTTGAACCTTGTAAGATTACGACACGCTAGCACACGGTACTATGTTACGGTTAAAGTTCGCGTGCATGGGTGCGCCAATGCGGTAGTCAATATACCCATTACAATATTTATTATAACGCGTGGCAACACACGGGAAATTATCTAGAACATGGCTAGGTGTAAGCAGGGTAACTCTACAGCCTTGATGATAGTGAATGCACACGGTGAGGCTAACTTTAGTAACCTGAACACGCCGCCTACACTCTGGTGTCATCTGTGGCGCAGGGTCTTGTCACTTCACTGTGAGGAGCAACACGTAATAATTTGACCAACCGGTAGTTGTACTACTAGTAGTCTAACCACCGTCTTGATTTAGTAGTACTACCACCTCCGTTTAGATTTAGTATTTGACTAGCAATATATAGTAATGCATTTCAAAAAAAAATATACCCCCTCCTTAAATAAATATAAGAGTTTTTAAATCACTATTTTTTAGCAACTAGTAGTAGCTTCGTAAATAAATGTGAGTATTGCATTATTAATATTTGAATGTAGTTTCCAGTGATATTATACACTCTCCATTCAGGTTGAACTGACGGCCACTCGAAGCTGATACGGTTTGAATGAGGGTAAAAAGGCGAGGAGAAGTGGTTCTCGATCCGTAGAAAGGCCAATGATGCATCGTCCTTCGCATGCTGAGTGGCAATAATGGTAGAACCAACATGCATCCAAACGATGCTGTTTAGTATACTACTAGTAGTATGGACTGAGGAGTAGATGGCCAACTCTATGTTGACAACCTATTCGACGCACTAGTGGCCGTTTGACTGACTGCCGACGCACTGGAGAATGTTCACCTCGTGGCCGCACTCGCCGCGCAGTGCTTTGCCCAGCAAGACACCATCGACATAATCACCCACGTCTATGAGAAAATCATTCACAAGGACCACAATGCGCCATAGGAGGATGATATGACTATGGCCTTCTTGGACCGCTTGGCAACCTTGGATGGCATTGTTCAGAAGCAGGTTGATCTTGTCGCCAACGGAGCTGCTCCTCACCCATCAGTTGGTGGCTCGGCGCACTAGGGTGAGACGACGTCGTTGATGGATCTGTATGCATCTTTATTTCCGCGTCCATTCCATTTATACTATAATTTTGTTACTTTTGCATCAACTTCATAATTTTCGCACGTACCACGCATGAACCGCACCACAACCAAACCTCTAAATTACTACTCTAGGTAAATCTCGAGCAACATTTGATAAGCATTTATTAACACAATCATATTAATATTGACATGCACATTACGAGATGACATACTAGAGAATATACAATGCGCGTGCAATTATCTATTCCGCTAGAAAATATTTGACCGCATGGCAGCACCCACTCAGAGAAACGACTCGGGAGGGAGGGATGATTCATCGGTTTTGTATCCCACTAGTGGACATGCAAAAGCCTGGTTATACGTGCTCCTAGGAAAGTGCAATTAAATCCTTGTCATAGTGGATGAAGGGAGTATTTAGCTGCCTCCAGTCTAACGTCTCATCGCCCAATAAACAAATCAAATGGCCCACTAGTGCACATGCAAGAAAATGGAGATGGGAAGTTGGTTAGATTATTGTAGCGGTACTTATTTTTATTGTATTAATTATTTTAGTAAATGAGGATCACCCCTGCCCTCTAGAAACCTCCAAACTTGGCACGATTTTCCCCGGTATTAGTCTCATCATATTTGGTCAACGATTGACAAACATGCTACTACGTAGTATTTGACTAGCATGTCCCACATTTTTTCCTAGATTTGTATTTGAATATGTTTTACAATGACATTATAATGGACACACAATTTAATTAGTTAAATTAAGAGTCAAAATATGACACAAAATACAAGACTAGTAAACCAGTACTGTTCCCGATATGGCTTGAATACAAATAAAGGAGAGGGTAGTGGATCCTGTTACGATAAACGGCCAATGATGTATCCTCCTGCAATTCGTATGCCAAGGGAAGTAATGGGAGAAGATGCATTCAACCAACTGCCCAACACCATGTGAATGCAAGTTTCTTTTGGCCTTATCTAACTACCACTACATCTCTTCTTACTCTATCACATTCTCATTCCAGCTGATAAAGACATGTGTTATCCCTTGCCCACCTTTTTGCATAGACTTCATAGTTTACGTACCATGCATGACCCAACCTACAAATCTTATAATAATTGTTACACTTCACAAGTTCAAAATGAGAAACTGGAACACGTACAGTCCCGTTCACGTTGTGCCCCACAAGGTTGTTCGTGCCCGCCGCTCAATGTGCATTGTCTAGGCATATCACTAACTTGTGGGACCTCATGTATGGAAAGAAACAATGGGCCAATTGGAAAAACTCCCCCGCTTAACATGCGGGAAAAGCCCAGCGCTAGCGTTTTAAATCATTTTTTCAATTTTTTTAGGGAAATCAATATTTCTATCTATCAGTCACGCCAAGGAACAGAACCAAATCTTAAAACTTACAAGTTGAAAAGTAGAAGTCTGCCGTGTTCACGCCGCACCTCCACACGATAGGTCTAGCACGTCGCCCAACGAGGAATGTGTGCTGTGTTGCATTTTCACTAACAAGTGGGACCATCGGCAAAACCTATCCCGCCCGCCGCGTGTTGGCTGAGTTAGAGAAATCAGGAGGGAGAAGAGCTAGTTGTAGCATAGGCTCTAAAAATTTGGTGTCATATGAGACTCGTGGTGGTGGCATGTGCCTTAGAATTGAATGCAAACTCTCTTAAAAGGAGCCAATCTCTTTCGAGAATGTTGGTGAATGTCATCGAACGATTACAACGTGGAATTAGCTTTAACTTGTGCAAATCAGGAAACCTACCCTTACGCAAATGTAACCAAACAAGATCTCCAGGTGCAATGATGACATGTTCTCTACCCTTATCTCCAGCAAGTTTATATTTAGGGTTCATACTCTCAATGATTTCCTTAATTAACACATGGATTTTTAAGATCAATTCAGCATGTTGTTTAGCATCAAAATTAACCTTCTCTGATGATGGAAGAGGCAACAAATCAATAGGTGCATGAGGTAGGAAACCATACAAAACTTCAAAAGGGCACATCTTAGAAGTAGAATGCAACGAACGATTATAAGCAAATTCAATATGAGACAAGCATTCTTCCTGTATTTTCAGTTTATTCTTCAAAACAACCCTAAGCATTGTAGACAATGTTCTATTGACTACTTTAGTCTGTCCATCAGTTTTGGCGGTGACATGTAGTACTAAAAGGTAGTTTAGTCTCCAACTTAGCCCATAAATATCTCCAAAAGTGGATAAGAAATTTAGTATCACTATCTGAAACAATTGTAGTTGGCACACCATGCAAGCGAATAATTTCACGAAAGAATAAATCAACAACATTAGTAGCATCATCACTTTCATGATATGGTATGAAGTGTGCCATTTTTGAAAATCTATCCATGACAACAAATATGCTATCCCTCCCCTTCTTTGTTCGAGGTAAACCTAAAACAACATCCATAGATATATCCTCACATGGAACACTAGGTACATGCAAAGGCATATATAAACCATGAGGATTGAGTCGTGACTTAGATTTTTGACATGTAGTGCAGCGAGCAACAAATCGCTCATCATCCTGTCTCATCTTGGGCCAAAAGAAATGTGTAGCAAGTACGTTCGTCGTCTTCCACACGCCAAAGTGTCCCATTAATCCTCCTCTATGCGCCTCCTGCAACAACAAAAGACGAACCGAGCAGCTGGAATGCATAGCTTGTTAACACGGAACATAAATACATCATTAATGACGAACTTGTTCCATGTCTCCCTTCGTTACAATTCTGCAACACTTCTTTAAATTCAGCGTCATGCACATATTGATTTTCCATGGTCTCCAAACCAAAAAAAATTGAAGTCAAGTTGTGAAAGTATAGTGACGAGACAATGCATCAATAATAACAATTTCTGTACCCTTCTTGTGTTTAATGAAATAAGGTAAAGTCTCAATGAATTCAACCCATTTAGCATGTCTACGGTTCAATTTTGCATGGCTTTTAATATGTTTCAAAGATTCATGATCAGAATGTATAACAAATTCTTTGGGCCATAAATAATGTTGCCATGTTTCGAAACTCCGAGCAAGAGCATATAATTCCTTATCATAAGTAGAATAGTTCAGACTAGGCCCACTCATTTCTTTAGAAAAGTAAGCAATAGGTTTACCATATTGTAATAACACACCTACTAATACAATTCCACTAGCATAACATTCAAGATCAAAAGTCTTATTAAAATCAGAAAGTTGGAGTAAAGGAGCATGTCTTAACTTATGTTTCAACACCATTGTAGGACCGAAAGTATGTCTAGAGGGGGGGGGGTGATTAGACTACTTGACCAAATAAAAGTTTTGCCTTTTCCAAAATTTTAGTGGTTGCAGTTTTAGCATTTCATGGCAAGTCAAGTACACCCTACACATGCATGTCTAAGAGTATAGCAGCGGAAAGTAACAACAAGCATGTATAAAAAGGATAGGGTAGGAGGATCAAACGCAATTGTAGACACGATGATTTTTTCCCGTGGTTCCGATAGGTGGTGCTATCGTACATCCACGTTTATGGAGTCTTCAACCCACGGAGGGTAACGGTCGCGAGAGTCCACGGAGGGCTCCACCCATAAGGGTCCACGAAGTAGCAACCTTGACTATTCCATAACGGCTTCCATCCACGAAGGAGTAGCCTCACTATGGGTAGATCTTCACGAAGTAGGCGATCTCCTTGCCCTTACAAACTTCTTGGTTCACTCCACAACACGAAGTAGGAGGCTCCCAAGCGACACCTAACCAATCTAGGAGGCACCACCCTCCAAAAGGTAATAGGCTCGGTAATGATGATGAACTCCTTGCTCTTGTGCTTCAAGATGATAGACTCCTCAACACACAATCACTCTCTCACAGATTTGGCTTGGTGGAAGAGATGGGATTGGTGGAAAGCAACATGGGGAGGCTAATCAAGATCCATATGGTTGGAGTGGAAGATCTTGATCTCAACACAAGAAAAGGTGGTTCTCTCTCAGAAAACTGGATGGGGCAAGTATGGAATAGTTCTGAGTGCTTCTCTTTCGAGTAGGTGGTGGTGGAGGGGTATATATATAGGCATCCCCAAAATTCCAACCGTTACACATAAAATGACCAACTCGGTGACACCGATGTGTTAATCTTGGTGGTACCAAAGTGACCAAAAGGTGGCAACTTTTGAATCTCGGTGAGACCGATATAGGAAACTCGGTTGCACCGATAAGGTGACCAACGGTCAGATTGACAATCTCGGTGACTCCGATCCAACAATCTCGGTTGTACCGATATTGTGAATTTGCATAACAGAAAGTTGGCAACCTGAACTCGGTGGCATCGGTATGGAATCGTTTGCACCGAAGTGGCTAGGGTTTGGCTGAGTCTGTCTGAGGTTTTGAATCGGTGGCACCGGAATGGAAATGTTGGTTGCACCGAATTTGAATATATGGCTTTGGACAGACTTTGGTGGGAGAGCTTGTGGGTGTTTTTGGTGACTATCACTTGTGCACGTATGAGAATTTTGTTCACCAAAAAAACCTTACCCCCTTTTAATAGTATTGGCTTTCCTATGGACTCAAAGTGATTTCTCACACATGTAAAATGTAGAGTCCTCTTGCTTGAAGCTTTGCCAACCTATTTCCTTGCATCTTGGGGTATTCCACAATCTCCACAATCCTTTTGCCATCCCTATCATTGAACTTTTCCTGAAATATACTTAGTGGAAACATTAGTTCAATGACTTATCTGTTGTAATAAATTACCAAAACCACCAAGGGAGCAAATATGCTTTCAATCTCCCCCTTTTTGGTAATTGATGACAACATATAGATCAAAGCTTCGACAAAGATATAATCAATGAATATAATCGTCGCTTTGAGAAGTATGTGATAAGCAAGAGCTCCCCCTAAATTTGTGCATTATTTTGAATTTGCGTTTGAATGTAAATGCACAATTGATTAGGTACATGGGGCACTTCTTCCATGTCACATAAAACTTGGTGGTGTGCGATAATAATTAGAATGAACATCATAGCACAACACAATCAAGCAAAGGTGAATGTTCATCTCATAAGCATTAAGATGATAGGAAATAGTAGCACAACACATAAAGCGTATGATCAAACACCACAATTATGAGTTCAACACAAGCAACCAAAAGACAATTGTTTTGAAACAGCGAATAAAAACCAAACGCTCTCTCACTCGAAGCCTAAAGATCTATATACACTTCTCCCCCTTTGGCAACAAGTTACCAAAAAGTTCAAAGGCATATATCTAAGCGTTCTTGGGCTGATCTCCTCCGGTTGTTGATAAAGGAGTCGAGAGAACAGCGTCGGCGAAGATCTCTGCAGATGTCGTGGATGGAGTTGGAGTGGCAACTGGAGGAACTGGAGCTGATGGAGCAGGAGCTGAGGGGACACTGGCTGGAGCTGATGAAGAGGGCCTCAAGTCTGGAGCTGGCACAGTGGATGATCTGGCCTGAGTGGTAAACTGTGTGCCTGGCCTGAGAGGTGATCCATCCTCATCATCATCTTCATCTGAAGAAGTCTGAGGAAGAGGCACTGAGTCAACTTCCTTCTTGAGCTCATTAACTGTCCTAGTCAGCCCATCCACCTTATCATTAAGGGTCTTGATCCTGTTCTCGAAGATCCTCACAAGACTGTTCTGGTTGTCCAGAATCCCCTTAATGTCCTTCTTCATGTACTGAACTGATGAGATCAAAAGATCCATTTGCTCGTTCCTGGATCTGGGGACTTGAGCACTAGTGGCTCTAGCTATCTCTACTTCTGCCTGAGCTGCAGCAGATGTGGGATGTTCAGCATCCATCACCACAACATTGTCCTCGAGATCTGGCTGTAGGGGCAAGTGGGGACGATCTAGAGCAAAAATGTGCTTCTCCAACTTTGAGTTGATGAGCATCTGGATATAGGGTGCATAGCAGCAAGAGCGCTTCTGATCAGCAGCAACCCTCTTGATTGTCTCAACAATCAAGTCCATGACTCTGATCCTGGTGTGTCTGTCAAGGTGGATCAACATATTAATGGAGTAGCCTCGGATCATCTTGTCATCTCCTGACTTGGGCATCAAAGTATGCCTCAGAATGGTGTTCATGGTGCGGAGGCCAGCCTGAAGAAAGTAAATAGATCCTAGCCTGTGAGACTTCACGTTAGCAGCAGGGATCTCCTTATACATGTTGGCCATAGCATTGTGGCTCTCCTTGGATTCTGAGTAGACATCCAAATCACCATCCTGTGCTTCTGGGACTCCTAAGATGGCAGCCCACTCCTCAACAGTAGACTCGTACCTTGCACCTTCAGTCATCCATACAATCCTACCATCTCCATAGAAATGTGCAGTGGAGTAGAATTGCATGATCATCTCATCATTCCAAGCGGTGAACTCTCTGCCAACAAACTCATCCAAGCCAACGCAGTGGAAATTGTCTTGGACACTTGGAAAGTTGTCCTCATTCTCCTTGATGAATTTCCAATCAACATACCGCATATCGCTCACAGTTGGACTCTTGTCAAAAAACACAGTCTCATAGAAATCATGTTGCTCTTTGGTGTAGAATCTGTAGTCCACAACTGTCTTCTTTGTTTGGGCATATGGATCAGCAGCTCTCCATGCCCTCAAGCCAGAGTCCTTCCTCTTCTTCATATCTTCAGCAAGTGGGTAGCTGGCATTATGTACTGGAAGGTGTGGCCTAAGCTTCATTAGGGCAGACATAGCATCCTCATCCTCAACTCTGGAGGTGGTTCCTTTGTTCTTCTCAGAAGCTGGTATTTGCCTTGACAGTCTCTTGGGCTTCTCAGCAGCAGGCTTCTTTGCAGCAGACTTAGTGCTCTTGGAAGTTCCAGTCTTTGGCATAGCATCAGACACAAGCTTGTTTTTCTTCTTGGGAGGGGCTTTCTCAACATGTTCTTCCTCCTCCTCAGCATCAGCAGCAGCAGCAGCCTCCTCAGGGTCCTCAAACATGGAGGTCTGCCTGCTAACATCATAAACAATCCTTTTCCTGGCACCCTTCTTCTCACCTGCCTTCTTAGGCAATGACTTCTTTGGGGGTGACTCAAGGTGAAGAGCCATCTTTGTCCTAGCACCTTCAGGTGCTCTCCTAGCTTCAGAGCTAGCATAGACTTTGCCAACAACTCTTTTGAAGAAGTAGGTTCACTTCCAGACTTCTTGGCAGCCTTCTCTTGCTTCTTAGCAAGAACCTCCTCTGGCACAAAATCTGAATCCTCTTCATCTGAATTCAGCTTCTTCCTAGTCCTTGTTGCAGCCTTGGGCAAACCATGGGAACTGGGAGTGCCTCGATCTGAAGATGAACTAGACTCAGGACTAGTGCCCGAATCCATCTCAACACTCTGCTCTCTGAAGTTGTTCTCACTGTCCTCAGCACTTGACATACTGACCCTGTGAATAGAGTATAGAGGAGCAGAAGAAGATGAGTCATCACAAAATGAGGCTGGTTTTTTGAAAGATTGAACAAAAGATTTTCAAGATTTTGCATTCTGTCACATGAAAATCGGTACAGCCGAAGTAAAATTATCGGTGCCACCGAGACTGACTATCTCATTAACAGAAACTTGGCACTCTTTTCGGTGGGACCGAAAAGAAGTACTCGATTTCACCGAGACAGTTCTCAGCAACACAGACAGACAAATCGGTGAGACCGATTTGTTCACTTCGGTTCTACCGAGTTTCATCGGGCGGAAGGCAAACCCTAGAAAATCGATGGTTCGCTAATCTATGGAGATTTCTTGTGGATAGAAAGCTGTGCAAACTGTGGCTTATAGAGAAAAACAACTTTATTGCGCAAGAATCGGACGGGAGCGCAAGAAATATCGAATCCGTACCCTAGCATGGTGACGGATCCGCTACGGCGGCGAAGATGCCCGTCGACGGCAAGGATTCCTAGCGGCAGAGAGGCTCGGGAAGGCAAGGCGATGACCAGGGGGTCCTTCTGCGGCAGCTTAGGGTTTGGGGCGTGACGATTTGAAGATTGAAATTTCGAACCGTCGGGACCACAGACTATATACCCTTCACTGTCGGTGATACCGAGTCTAAATTTTCAGTGTCACTGAGTTCCTCAACTGTCAGGTGACAGGGAAACTCAGTGTAACCGAGAATATGGAATCGGTAGTACCGAGATAGAAAACCAGATCAACCCTAGGCATTCGGTGAGACCGAGAATTGTGGGTTGGTTCCACCGAGATGCACTTGGGAGGTTTTAATGGTCAGTCCTTGTCAATACGGAACTCCGAGTGCTCCACACACAGAGGGATCGAGAAGTACTTGTTCAAATTTTGTGATGCAGCATGAATAGAATATGAGGTGAGAAAGCATAGATAGATAAAGAGTGGTCCTAGGCATTCTTGTCCATCCAATTGGCAAAAGATAAAACAAACGCCAAATAACAACAATTGGATATCCTCGAATGAGAAAACAAATGTAGACCAACATGCTCACACAATAAGATGTCAAATGAAATCATGACAAACATGCACAAACACACTAGCATCTAACAAGCACTTGGGCGATGACGAAGTCATCTATATATGAGTATATTGACTTAGGAGCCAAGTAAGAATACTTGATCATAGGTCATACTCATCGTTTAAGCACAAGTGGGGTTACCACTTTTGCATAAAGCATTTAATGTTGTCACATACTAAGAGATGCTTAGACTCAAGTCTTAGAGTAAAGCTCCCCCTTGATGTGACATCCCTCCATAAGAGGGATAAACTAACCTTGGGTTTTGTCGATGAAGACTTCACGTTGGTGAGTTAGTGGTGGATGGTCAAGGTTGATGAAGATCACCAAGAATTGGGAGCATCCTTGTTGTTTCCTTACTCTTCTCACCTACATGGGTTAGTCCCAACACACAAGAGACAAATACAAGGATATCTATGGACATGGAGTGCAAAGCATGTGTTATGATGTCCATTGATTTGTTGATTACCTTGTCCCTTGCGTACCTTTGAGGGAATGTGTGACTCCTTGAGTTATTGCATAGAGTTGATGTTGATTGCAAATAATTCTTGCCAATAATGATTGTGAGTGAATTTCATTGGCGGAGTCACCCCTCAAGAACTTACTAGTTCTTCTTCTTGGGGACCCACATCAAGTTGATGGGGATCCTTGGTGTTGTAGTAGCCTTTGTAGAAGTTGAGCTTGACATAGCCTTGGGAACCCACTCCACCATAGCTAGGGATTCATCTTCATATGAGTCAATGTCCTCTTGAAGCTTGTTCTTGCCCTTGAGCTTGTGGTCTTGTGGTGGAAGGTCATCTTGAGTGCTTGTTCTCTTGGGAAGAGTATTTTCATACTTCTCCTTTTGAGGAACAAACTTGGGCTCGGGATATTGACCTTCTTCCCATTCAACTCCGTTTGCGTTGAAGTAGCCAACACCACGATTCTTCCGGTATCCTCCGTGCTTGCGTACAATTTCCTCAAATTGCTTACACCCGGCAAGACTCTTGTAGATACCTTTCTCTATAATTCCTTTCAATAAAGCATTTTCTTGCTCAAGTGTAACTTGGCTAAGAGAATCATCATTAGTGGAATCAATAGAACTACTAGAAGCAACATCATTGGGTTTAGCATTTTTATTGTTGCTACTAGATGAAGAACCTTTCTTGCCTTTGTTACTAGTTTGTTTAGATTTAACTTGTGGCATGAAAGTAGACAAGAGTAGTCCTTTGGCTAGATAAGATGAAGTCTTCTTTCGGAGATCGTCATTGATAGCTTTAAGAAACTCATGCTCTTGCTCCAAATTGAGCTTCTCGAAGTGTAGCTTCTCATGAGTTCTTATAAGCTCTCTATGATCTTCAAGAGTAGATTCATGAGCTAACTTAAGAGTGTTTAGTTCTTTAGTTAGTTCTTCTATTTTCATCTTATCATCATCAATTGACTTATCTTGACTAGCATGAGAATTATCAAGTTCATTTTGACTAACATCACTAGTTTTATCAAATAGCAAGTCATCATCACAAAGCAAGTCATTTTCATCACTATTGAAATCAAGATACTCGGGGTGTGATACCTTGGGGCCTTTAGCCATGAAGCAACTTCCACTCCCTTCATTTGGTGAATCGAATAGATCATGGGAGTTGGTAGTCACTAGAGCAATTCCGGCAACACCATCATCTTGACTATAGTCGGAGTCGGAGTGATAGCTTCTCTCGGAGTTGTTGTCGGAGTCGGAGCCGGAAACCCATTCACCAACATGAGCTTGATGTTTCCTTCTTGTGTAGCTCTTGGTGTACTTGTCCTTCTTCTCCGAATCTCTACTTCTCCTTGAGTGTCTTCGTTCATAACGATCATCTCTACTCCTTCTCTCTCTTTGAGGTGATTCATTTCTTGAGCTTCGTCTTCTTGGTGACTCTTCTCTTCGTTTGTAGGGAGCCGTGCACTCATTGGAGTAGTGTCCGGGCTTCCCACAATTGTAGCAATTTCGATCACGACTTGACGAACGCTTCTCATCATATCTTGAGTTGGAGCTTCTTTCTTTGCCTCTATTATTGTAGAACTTGTTGAATTTCTTGACCATGAGGCTTATCTCTTCATTGGTGACAAGGTTGTTGCTTGAAGTTGCGGGAGCATCACTTGTGGCTTTGTAAGCACCGCTAGACTTGTGATGAAGCTCTTCCTTGTCTTTGAGTGTCATCTCATGAGCAACAATCCTTCCAATGACTTCCGTAGGCTTGAGATCTTTGTAGTTGGGCATCATTTGGATCAATGTGCACATGGTGTCGTATCTCTCATCCAAAGCTCTAAGTATCTTCTTGATGATGAATTTGTCGGTCATTTCTTCGCTTCCTAAGCCGGCAATCTCATTTGTAATGAGAGCTAGCCTAGAGTTCATCTCTGCGACTCCTTCACCATCCTTCATCTTGAACTTGTCAAGCTGACCTTGAAGAACATCCAACTTGGATTCTCTCACGGACTCGGTTCCTTCGTGCATATCTACCAAAGTATCCCAAATCTCTTTTGCATTCTCAAGACGGCTGATTTTGTTGAATTCTTCTGGGCATAGGCTATTGAATAGAATGTCGCATGCTTGAGCGTTGTATTGCAACATCTTCAATTCTTCTGCGGTCGCTTCACGATCCGGTTCGTTTCCATCACCAAAGAATTCACCTTGCAAGCCAACACGAACAACAGCCCAAATGGCGGGGTTATGACGAAGAATATGCATTTTCATTTTGTGCTTCCAACTAGAAAAATTAGTGCCATCAAAGTACGGACCTCTACGGTGATAATTACCCTCATTAGACGCCATACTATCCTAGGTTGTGAGACCAATGCAATGGAGACCAAAGCTCTGATACAACTTGTAGGACCGAAAGTATGTCTAGAGGGGGGTGATTAGACTCCTTGACCAAATAAAAGTTTTGCCTTTTCCCAAATTTTAGTGGTTGCAGTTTTAGCATTTGATGGCAAGTCAAGTACACCCTACACATGCATGTCTAAGAGTATAGCAGCGGAAAGGAACAACAAGCATGTATAAAAAGGATAGGGTAGGAGGATCAAACGCAATTGTAGACACAATGATTTTTTCCCGTGGTTCCGATAGGTGGTGCTATCGTACATCCACGTTTATGGAGTCTTCAACCCACGGAGGGTAACGGTCGCGAGAGTCCACGGAGGGCTCCACCCATAAGGGTCCACGAAGTAGCAACCTTGACTATTCCATAACGGCTTCCGTCCACGAAGAACTAGCCTCACTATGGGTAGATCTTCACGAAGTAGGCGATCTCCATGCCCTTACAAACTTCTTGGTTCACTCCACAACACGAAGTAGGAGGCTCCCAAGCGACACCTAACCAATCTAGGAGGCACCACCCTCCAAAAGGTAATAGGCTCGGTAATGACGATGAACTCCTTGCTCTTGTGCTTCAAGATGATAGACTCCTCAACACACAATCACTCTCTCACAGATTTGGGTTGGTGGAAGAAATGGGATTGGTGGAAAGCAACTTGGGGAGGCTAGAAATCAAGATCCATATGGTTGGAGTGGAAGATCTTGACCTCAACACAAGAAAAGGTGGTTCTCTCTCAGAAAACTGGATGGGGCAAGTATGGAATAGTTCTGAGTGCTTCTCTTTCGAGTAGGTGGTGGTGGAGGGGTATATATATAGGCATCCCCAAAAATCCAACCGTTACACACAAAATGACCAACTCGGTGACACCGATGTGTTAATCTCGGTGGTACCAAAGTGACCAAAAGGTGGCAACTTTTGAATCTCGGTGAGACCAATATAGGAAACTCGGTTGCACCGATAAGGTCAGATTGACAATCTCGGTCAGATTGACAATCTCGGTGACGCCGATCCAACAATCTCGGTTGTACCGATATTGTGAATTTGCATAACAGAAAGTTAGCAACTTGAACTCGGTGGCACCGGTATGGAATCGGTTGCACCGAAGTGGCTAGGGTTTGGCTGAGTCTGTCTGAGGTTTTGAATCGGTGGCACCGGAACGGAAATGTTGGTTGCACCGAATTTGAATATATGGCTTTGGACAGACTTTGTTGGGAGAGCTTGTGGGTGTTTTTGGTGACTATCACTTGTGCACGTATGCGCATTTTGTTCACCAACAAAACCTTACCCCCTTTTAATAGTATTGGCTTTCCTATGGACTCAAAGTGATTTCTCACAAATGTAAAATGTAGATTCTTCTTGCTTGAAGCTTTGCCAACCTATTTCCTTGCATCTCGGGGTATTCCACAATCTCCACAATCCTTTTGCCATCCCTATCATTGAACTTTTCCTGAAATATACTTAGTGGAAACATTAGTTCAATGACTTATATGTTGTAATAAATGACCAAAACCACCAAGGGAACAAATGTGCTTTCAACCATGAAGGCTTCTTCCTGTTAGCCCAAACAAACACATACTTCTTTGTAAGATCATTGAGAGGTGCGGCAATAGTGCTGAAATCCCTCACAAAACGCCTATGGAAACCAGCAAGGCCAAGAAAACTGCTCACTTGTGTGCCCGTTTTGGACTGCGGCCAACTCTCAATAGCTTCAATCTTGGTTTTATCATTCAATTCCCTCTGGAGTAAAAACATAGAAAAGAAAAAAAATAGTCAGTCGGCGCAAAAGGTGCACTTCCCAAGGTTACCAAACAAACGTGCATCACGTAGAGCAATAAAAATAGCATGTAAATGTTCCAAATGTTCCTCCAAAGATCTGCTATAAATTAGTATATCATCATAGTAGACTACCACTAATCGCCCAATGAAAGCATGTAAAATCTTGTTCATTAATATCATGAAAGTACTAGGTGCATTAGTTAACCCAAAAGGCATGACTAACCACTCATATATTCCAATAGTTTTAACTAATGTTTCCATTCATCTCCCAATTTCAATGAATTTGATGGTATCTACTATGAAAATCGACCTGGGAGAAAATGGTAGATCCACTTAATTCATCAAGCATATCATCTAGCCTAGGAATAGGATGACGATAACGAATAGTTTTGGTGCACTAAAGAACGGGTCCTTTAGCACCTTGACGTATGCACAGACGGCAGCAGCCTCTAGCCCGACAAGCCTTGCCGAATGGATACTGTGCTAAAGACAGCACCAAGCGAAGACCTCGACAACCAGCAAGCCGCCTTGCCGGTGGAGAAGACCCGACAGCATGTGCACCCGGCAAGATCCCACTACCAAGCCACCGCTCCACCTCATCGGGCTGATTGTCTACATCAGTTAGGTGTCGAGCGGGCAGGCGGTTAGGTAGAGCTTGTCGGGATGCGTGGCAGCTCGGTAGAATTATAACATCTTTATTGACACCCATCCTATTGGCGTGGTAGAAGAATAAGAGGTAGCTAGGCGAATGGCACAAAAGGAAAGACGATCCTTGCTGGGAGACGGCGCCGGCGTGAAACCTCGCGGCGCTTTTAATGTGCATGTCCTAATCCGTCAGGGTTATGTATTTCCCACTGTAACATGTCGGTAGTTCGACCACTGTTACATCCACTATTTAACCCTGTGTAATTACAATTTTAACCATTGTGGTAACCCCTTTTATCTATAAAAGGAGGTCCATGGCTACCTTTACAAAGGTCGAAACCCTGTCCATTTGCACCTGTAGCAGCACTCTCGAGCATCCTTTCCGGGTTGTTGCGCTCTCTGTATTTTGGACTCAATCATACAAACCACCACATAAGACATAGGGTATTACACCTCCGGGTGTCCCGAACCTGTCTAAACCCTAGCGTGCCTTGGTTGGTGATGATCTTTGCACGCGTAGATCTCCGCAATTGAATCGCGAAGGGGCCTCGTAGGTCCCATAGATTATCATACCTCGACATCTTTTGCACGCCAGGTAGGGGATCATGTACGTGAATCTTCATCGATTTCTGCACGTCTGCATCAACATCTTCACCGACACCCATGCCTCCCAAGAAGGCCAAGGGCGCGACGGCGGCCACCTCATCCACGTCCAAGCCGCCTTCGCCGGTGGCAACAGGCGACGGCGACGGAGGTGTGCACCATGCTTACCGTGCAGGTGAGCGCAACCACAACACTGCACGGAGCTCCGCAAGCCGCGACCCGAACCATGCCGTCATGACGTACACGGACGCACTAGTGGCGCCCGGCGACGGCGCTGCAACAACAGCTGCGGCGACCGCGGCAGCAGCAGCGGCGACGGTGGCGGCGAGACCTCCACTGCGTCCTTCTCAAGACAACCGCGATCAGCACCCACGGAACAACAATGATCCCGGGCGGCACGCAGAGAAGAGCCCTGTGCATCATTCTCAGGACGCGTAGGGTGATAACCCACAAGTATAGGGGATCGCAACAGTTTTCGAGGGTAGAGTATTCAACCCAAATTTATTGATTCAACACAAGGGGAGCCAAAGAATATTCTCGAGTATTAGCAGCTGAGTTGTCAATTCAACCACACCTGAAAGACTTAATATCTGCAGCAAAGTATTCAGTAGCAAAGTAATATGGAAGTAACGGTAACGATGGCAAAATAACAGTAGCAGTGTCGTAGTGATTGTAACAGTAGCAACGGAAAAGTAACTTAGCAAAGATCAATATGGAAAAGCTCGTAGGCAATGGATCAGTGATGGATAATTATGTCGGATGGCATTCATCATGCAACAGTTATAACATAGGGTGACACAGAACTAGCTCCAATTCATCAATGTAATGTAGGCATGTATTCCATATATAGTCATACGTGCTTATGGAAAAGAACTTGCATGACATCTTTTGTCCTACCCTCCCGTGGCAGCGGGGTCCTAATGGAAACTAAGGGATATTAAGGCCTCCTTTTAATAGAGAACCGGACCAAATCATTAGCACTTAGTGAATACATGAACTCCTCAAACTACGGTAATCACCGGAAAGAATCCCAGTTATTGTCACCCTGGGGGATGCGGATCATAACTCGTAATAGGTGTCTACAACTTGCAAGATAGGATCAAGAACACATATATATTCATGAAAACATAGTAGGTTCAAATCTGAAATCATGGCACTCGGGCCCTAGTGACAAGCATTAAGCATAGCAAAGTCATAGCAACATCAATCTCAGAACATAGTGGACACTAGGGATCAATCCCTAACAAAACTAACTCGATTACATGGTAAATCTCATCCAACCCATCACCGTCCAGCAAGCCCACGATGGAATTACTCACGAACGGCGGAGAGCATCATGAAATTGGTGATGAAGGATGGTTGGTGATGACGACGGCGTCGATTTCCCCTCTCCGGAGCCCAAATCAGGCTTCAGATCTGCCCTCCCGAGGAAGAACAAGAGGTGGCGGCGGCTCCGTATCATAAAACGCGATGAACTCTTCTTCTTGATTTTTTTCTCCCCGAATAGGAATATATAGAAGTGGAAACGAGGTCGGAGGAGCAACAGGGGGCCCACAAGCCACAGGGGCGCGCCCTAGGGGGGTGGGCGCGCCCCCTGGCTTGTGGCCAGGTGGTGGGCCCCCTGCAGTTGATTCTTTTGCCAATATTTTTTATTAATTCCAAAAATATTCTCCGTAATTTTTCAGGTCAATCCGAGAATTTTATTTCTGCACAAAAATAACACCAAGGCAAATCTGCTGAAAACAGCGTCAGTCCGGGTTAGTTCCATTCAAATCATGCAAATTAGAGTCCAAAACAAGGGCAAAAGAGTTTGGAAAAGTGGATACATTGGAGACGTATCACAGGGCCATAGTCATCATCGACCTCCTGGCAAGAACAGGGTAGCGTGCGCTGGGGCAGGACAACGCTCCTCCTGACACTGTCAGGAGTAAGAGCGTGACCCAGGCCTCACACCGTACCATGCTGAAGACCACGAAGGAAGCTCTAGCAGAAGCCTAGCTCTTGGTGGACTTTCCTCCCGCTCCGAAGAAGATGGAAGAGTGGAGGCCCGCTATCCAGAGTCTATTGCGCTTTGCCAACCGTGACAAGCCAGAAGCAATGCGGCCCTTGCGAACACGCCATGCAGAGCTAACAAGGCTTGCCGCTGGGCGTAGTGTTGGCGGGACACCTACGGTGCAGTCACCCCCACAGCAGCAGCGACAACAGAACCACCGGACCAACATGCCAGACAAGATGTCTTTCACGTCATCAGACCCGTGGCAACAACAAGATCAACGCCGAGCCTGGAAAGACCGGAGAAAGGAGGACGCCCGCACGACCATCGTTCAGCGGCGGGAGAGACACCGCTAGTCAAATGGCCTTGTCGATCCAGATGTTGACGAGCTTGTGCCCGGGATACCCGGTAGCCAGCCTAACGAGATAGGTTGCCCGACGTTCACCCGCGAGCTACGGCAAGTCCGTTGGCCCTCCACCAAGACCTTCAAGCCTGACTTGCCAGACAAATACGACGACAAGATCAGCCCGTTGGAGTTCCTCGGCATCTACACCATTGCGGTGCAGGCTGCCGGGGGACGCGATGAGAAAGTATTTGCTAACTACTTGTTGCTTGCTCTCAAGCCCAATGTGAGAAGCTGGTTGATGAACTTGCCAGAAGGGTCCATCTCCTCTTGGGTGGACCTGTGCAACTAATTCATTAGCGCATACTATGGGGGCCACAAGCTTCCAGGGTAGCCCAGAGATCTACACGTGATCCCCCAAAGAGACGACGAATCCCTCCGCAAGTATATCCAGAGGTTTAGCAGCGAGGAACACAACAACCCCGACATCCATCTGGCAACAGTGATTGCCGTGTTCCACACGAATGTGCGCAATAGGCGAATGCGTGAGGAGATGAGCATCAACAAGGTGTGCGATATCTCTGAGCTCTACGCTCTGGCTGATAAGTGCGGACGTGCTGAAGAAGGGAGGAGACTCCCGGGCAAGGACACAGGCGTAGAGGTCGACTCCGACGATGAGGACGCATCCACGTCTAAGAAAAAGGGCCGGAAGCGCAACCGAAAGCGCAAGGGTAAAGCAATCATGGATGTTGAAGGTTCCCGCAACCCCAAGGCCGGCAAGAAGGCCAAGGCCGAAGGCTCCGGCAAGGAGGGTGCCGCCTGCTCCGGCGATGACGAAGCCGCGGCAGGAGAGAAGACCGACAGACCATACTGCAATGTCCACAACACCAAGGTCCATGACGTCACCGAATGCCGCCAAGTCAAACAACTTGCTAAGAAGCAGAAGCAAGAGTATGAAAGGATCAACAAGGAGAAAGGCCAAGAGGGTGCTGGTGGTTCCGGCAAGAAAAACAGTGGCGGCCATGGTGGTCATCGCGGCAAGGCCAAGCAGCAGAAAGAAAAGCATGCTAGAGGCCGAGACAACAAGTCTGATGGCGAAGACAATGACGATGAAGATGAAGAGGGATCTGAAGGCCAAGATTTCAGAAGGCGACGGATGCCATGTGTGTTGATGGAGGCGCATCTTTTCACTCCTCGCACTGGCAGCTCTAGCAATGGGCCCGTGAGATCAACGGGGCGGAGCCCTCGGCAGAGGAAAGGAAACCCCTCAAGTGGCCAAACACACCCATCATTTTCGACGCCGAGGATCACACTGACCACACCACTGCTGTCGGGTGTGTGGCATTTTTTGTTTCACCAACAATTCGCAACCTCAAGGTCATGAAGATGCTGGTCGACAGTGGGGCCGCCTTGAACTTGATATCACCCGATGTGATCAAGCGGCTGCAGATCCCCGACATGGATCTTAAGCCGACAGGGTTGTTCCAAGGAGTCAACCTAGGAAGATGCAAACCCAAGGGAAGATTACTCCGTCGGTAAAATTCGGTGGTGAGCTCAACTTCGGGACAAAGAAAGTTGTTTTTGATGTTGCAAAAATGTTGCTGCCGTACAATGGAATCCTAGGCTACCGAGTTTATGGCGGCGTCCCACCATGCCTACAATACGCTAAATATGCCAGGACCGATGAGCGTCATCACCATCCACGCCGACAAGAAAAACGCAGTCCTCTGTGTCGACAAGCTCTATCGGGAGGCAGTAGCAGCGTCTACCGACAACGCACCTGCTCCTTCCAGCAAAGCTCCCGGGGGGAAGAAGAACAAGAGTTCCGGCAAGACGTTTGGCGAGAACTCCGGGAAGTGCGCCGCAGAGTGCAGCACGCCCGTCGAGGACTTGCCAGAGAGCTCTGCCGCTAGGAGCAACAAAAGTAAGGTGACTGTCGTGGATTTGTCACAGCAAGATGTCCGGGTTAGCGGACTTAGGTGTGAGGCCATCGCAACTATGTGGCGGCTTGAGAGGGGTTGGTCGGAATCGAGAGACGCGAGTTTACCCAGGTTCGGCCCCTCCGATGGAGGTAAAAGCCTACGTCCTGCTTTGTGTCTATATTGATGATGATGACGATCTCGGTTACAAGGGTGCGGAATCGCTACCTCTAATCTCGAGAACCTCTAATCTGACTATCTCTAATGACTTGTCTGTCTATGACTTGTCTATGGAGACGTCTAAAAACTTGACCCTCTTGGGGTGACCCGCCCCTCCTTATATAAGTTGAAGGGGTGGTTTACATGTAGAGTCTTAGTCGTATTGAGACTTAACTTACTATGACTTCCCATCGCGGGCTTCTCTTCATGGGCTTCTGACTCCCGGGCTTCTTATCTCAGACGGGCGGCTTAACCGGGCAGCTTACAACCGGGCAGCTTAACCGGGCGGCATAACCGGGCGGCTTAACCGGGCGGCTTACAACCAGGACTTATCTTCAAGACTCATCTTCAGGGACTCGTCTCCGGGTCTTAACTGTCTGCCGGGTCATAACTGTCTAACGGGTCATAACTGTCTGCCGGGTCATAACTGTCTGCCGGGTCATAACTGTCTGCCGGGTTAGAACTGTCTGCCGGGTTATAACTGTCTGCCGGGTTAATTGTCTGCCGGGTTAACTGTCTGCCGGGTTAACTGTCCCCGGGTCATACCGCGGGGTATATCCCCGACATTAGCCCCCAGGTTAGCTTGAATTTATTCATGGTAACCTCTTGAAGTAAGAATATGTAAAGGGACCGGTTCACTCAAAATACCAGTTAACCAGTTCCTGAAAATTTCTGAATCTCTGTCATATCCATAAACTGATGCTAGCTCCTTAGAAAAAATAACCCTTATTATCAACTGCCTTGGTTTGATAAATTCGTCTGGTTTCCTCATAACTGAGAATTTGAAGACATATCTTCCTCATATCTATATTACCTGTAGGCCCCAAGTCTTAAGAAGGGAAACGTAGTGATAGCCTTAAGATTTGCTTCAATATAAATATTGCAACTCTAGAAAAAATCTGGATTGCTCGTCCGAGTCACCAGTCATAAGTTGAATGTTCCACATATGTAGCCCCCAAGTACCGGGTTGTCTTGCCTGCAGCAACCTGGGACTTGTAAATGTCTTGTGCTCATAAAACTTCAGCCAGTGTAGCCCCCAAGGGCCGGGTCATTATGCAATAATGAGCAGGAACTTGTTTGCAGATCTGATCATATAGACTTGAGGAGCAATGTGTAGCCCCCAAGGGCCGGCTCAGTAAGACAATACTGGGCTGGGACTTAGAAAAAGATATAAAGGCCGGCTCATCTCCTTGAGATAACAGGGTCTGTTGACAATGTACTGACTTGAAAAACAGCTTGCATTAGCCCCCAAGTGCCGTGGTGCGTGCTTGCAGTGACATGGGACTTGCATAGTTGATATAAACTGGACTTGAATAATGTAGCCCCCAAGTGCCGTGGTGCGTGCTTGCAGTGACATGGGACTTGCATAGTTGATATAAACTGGACTTGAATAATGTAGCCCCCAAGTGCCGGGTTGCATGCCTACGGCGACTCGGGACTATTCCTTCCATTGCAGAATAAAATCTTATCCACTCTCCAGCTGATGTTGCTGAAAGCCTTGCATATCAATGTTGAACCATGCTCCTTGCTGTAAGCTGGTATTTCTTGGACGAAGGAATTATAGCCATTACTCTGAAGGGGCTTTGAAAACCTCAATCATCCAATGCTGGTCATGACAACCATAATGAAAATCTAGCCATGTTGGCTATTTAAGATCTTTTTGTTCTGGCGGCTTATCTTAGGAGACAAGACCTGCAAAAATAAACAAGACAGAATATATTCTGCATTGTTGTAAGGGCGGCTTGAAAAAGCACAACCCGGAGATGTTAAAATCTTTTGTAGCCTTGCTTCTTCTTTCATAATCTTGCTCTAACCCGGTTTGGCAAACCGGCATGATATGTAAGTATGATGTAATGTATGATGGAATGCACGATGCAATGTATGATGCAATGTATGATGTTCTTGCTTTTCTTTTCAAAAAACTCATATGATGGTTCTTCCTGCCTGGACTCGATGCTTGAACTCATACCAGTGCAGGGTCTCTAACGAGAGTGACCGTCAACTCCTTTGAGCGGCTCAGGGTCTCTAGGCGAGATTAACTGATAAGAGCGCAACGAACTAGAAAGAGACACATCTGCCGGTTCTGCTGGGTGGACTTATTGCTTGAACTCATAACAATACTCGGTTTCTAGGCGAGGATTGCTGAGCGCAACGTCCCAGAAAGAGACACGGACGCTGGTTCCGCTGGGTGGACTCGCTACTTGAACTCATAACAATACTCGGTTTCCAGGCGAGGATTGATGAGCGCAGCGTCCCAGCAAGAGACACAGCAGGGCATGAGTATCCCTAGGGCCCGGAAGCCCCCTCTCGCGTGACACAGTCCGCCGTTTGAACCTTAACCAGTGCTCAGGGTCTCCTGGCAAGATTAATTGATAAGCGTTCGGCGGGTCACCTGTTGGAGAGGCCATCAAAAGGGGGTAAGTGTACAACTCACTGCACCCCTAGTGATCTAGTTGACGAAGTCAAAATTTGGGTCCACGACCCGCCTTACAGTGGCTGAAAAGCCTGATCGAGAGGGTTGAAGCTTAACCCGGTGGGTTGAAAGCCCCCAAATGACCTTGTTGACGGAGTCAACTTTTGGGTATACAACCCGGCCTTACGGTGGCTGAAGAGCCGATCAAGAGGGTGTGTAAGCTAAACCCGGTGGGTTGGAAGCCCCCAAATGACCTTGTTGACGGAGTCAACTTTTGGGTATACAACCCGGCCTTACGGTGGCTGAAGAGCCAATCAAGAGGGTGTGTAAGCTAAACCCGGTGGGTTGGAAGCCCCCAAATGACCTTGTTGAAATATCAACATTGTTGCACCATCTTGTAAGCCACAATCTTGGGCAATTTTCTGAAAACTCGAACTTGCGAGAGATGAATTCCTTTTGAACCGGATGCTTGTGCCGGAATTTTTCTGACAGCCTTTAAACTTTCACCAATGTGGTAGTAGCCCCCGAGATCGGGTGATCCGGGGTTCTTGAATTTGCTAAAACTAGCAACATTTGCTGAATCATGTCTGTAGCCCCCGAGTCTTAAGACGACTCGAAGAGTTGGCTTTGAGATTCTCCATACTTGACCGTGGCATAAACCGGCATATGGTTGCCACCGGAAGCACTTGAATGTGCTGAAGGCGCGTCTGTTGGGCGGCTCAGAAAGGCGAGCCCTGCACCGATGAGTCGACGAAAATCGGACCGCGGGCACGGCGGCTTGCGTGCATCCGTTGGGCTGTTCAAGTGAGCAGGCGCGGCACCGGCGTGTTGATGTAGACCAGACCGCGGGGGACGCGTCTTGCATGCGTCCGTGGATCATCTCCCGTACTTTCAATAGCGATTGAACCATTCTCTCGAGGCCGCAGTGGAGGTGGCGAGCCGGAGCGGCGAAAAATAGCTCAAGGCGACACCGCGGATGTTGAGGCAAAAGGCGGCTTGTGGTGGACGCGCGGCGACTCAGAATAAGGCCGAGCGAGTATGGCTCAGCGTAAGGTCGCAACCGTGACGGCGGAGGCGGCGACTCGGCCACGGCGGCTTAGAGACGGCGCCGGGCCGGGGCAGCTTGGCGGTTATGGTGTCGCGTCAAAGAAGTCCGGCGGGGCGACTTGAGGCGATGAAGGACCATGGCGTGTTGACGAGGCGGGTCCCCGTTTTTTGTACCCGACTCACCACCCCCTTTTTTTTTAGCCCTCCAACTGGCTCCCAATTCCCCTTTCTTCAGTTTCTTCAGGCAAGAGCCAGCGCGCGGGGGCAGATGCCACGGCGGAGGCGGAGCAGGGCCGGAGTGAAGATACGACGGGTTAGCCCGAGTGGCGCAGGAAACGGACCCGGCGCGGGGCAGAGACGACGCAGCGGTGCGGGAGGAGCCTCGACCCGGCGCTGCTAGCAGAAAGGGCGTAGCTGCGCGGGAGGCCGTTCCGCGGGCAGAGGAGACAGGGGCGAAGGTCCGCTAGGGCGCGAGGTGGAGCGGCGAAGCAAGGCGACCGGCGGCTCAGGCAGCGCGGGAGGAGCGGCGAGTCGGCCAGCGGCTCAGGCGGCGCGGGTGGACCGGCGAAGCGAGGCGACCGGCGCCTCAGGCGGCGCGGGTGGAGCGGCGAGTCGGCCGGCGGCTCAGGCGGCGCGGGTTGACAGCGGCGGGAAGGCGAGGCCGCTCGGCGGTGACCCGGCGGCGGCTCGGCGAGGCCGGTTCACAGTAGAAGGAGGAGCATTAGGCCAGCTCGGGAGCGGCCGGTGACTTGAAGGCGCACGAGGCGAGGGACGGATGTGGGCGGCGGGTCAACCGGCGCGTGGTGAAGATGAAGGACAGCGGCGGCTCAAAGGCGAGGTTGTATCCATGGCCGCAGCAGCAGCGGAGATGGGATGTGCCGCGGCAGCGACTTAACAGTGGGTGGCGGTTCAGCGAAAGCAAGGCCGGCTTGGTGCGGGCGGCCTGCGGCAGCGCGGCGGCTCGGAGCGGTAGAGAATGGAGCCATAGCGACGGTAAAGGCGACTCAGCAACAGTGCGTGGCGGAGGTCAAGCGCGACGACGGCCCACTGGCATCTCAACGGCAGTGGCTGAAGGCCGAGGCCAGCAGAGCTGGAGGGAGCAGCAAGGCGGGGCTGCGGCGACGACTCGCGGTGGTGGCGGAATCGGCTCACCGGAAGCAAGGTGAGGGCGGGGGTCGCTTGCAGAGGCGAGGGCGGCTCGAGGCCGTGGATGCCCCGACGGTGGCTCTGGGGGCGAGATCTGCGGAGCCGGAGGCAGAGCAACTTGAGGTGTTGGCGCAGGTGCGGACGGCGCGGGGCAACCCGACTTGGTGAGGCTGGCTTAGCAAGGTGGAGTGAGGCCCGGGGCGGCTCGCCGAGCTCGCCGGCCGGCGGCGCAACGCAGTGTCGGCGGAGAGGTGCCGGCGAGGCGTCTCACGGCAAGGCGGCGACTTGGCGGATGCAGATCAAGGCCGCGGCGGTGACTTGGAAAACAGGCGACTTTGGCCATGGCGAGCTACCAGGGCGAGGCGCATGGCCGATTTGGAGGCGGGCGGCTCGGCGTACCGGCAAGAGGAGGTCGCAGCAGCAGCGAACCGGCGGAAGCAGCCGGGCAGGGTCGCCGTGGCCGCGGCGAGCCACAGCGGAGGAGCAGATCGGCCCGGAGGCAAGGTCGTGCGATGAGAGCAGCGGACGCGGCTCGGTCTGCGCGGGGTTGACACCAGCGAGTAAAAATCCGCAGCAGAGGAATCCGGGCGGCTCGGCAGAGCCAGAACTATGATCGGCAGGGGTGGCGGCTCAAGGCAGGAGAGGCGGGTCGCCGACTTCGTGTTAGCTCGTTACTGTGGTAGTTGAAGAGGCATCCAGCGAGGCGAGACGGCAGCTTGACGAGGGACCCCAGCAGCGGATTCGGGCGGCTGTGGAGTTAACGGGCAAGCCGGCCGGCTTAGCGCAGGTGTGGTGGCGACTTAGGCGGGCTGTGGCTCTCCCGCTGCAGTTGAGGCGAACGGCGGCGACTCGGTGCTACTACGGTGGCGGCTCGAGACACACGGGCCACAGCGACGGCGAGGCAGGGCCGGCTCGAGGCGCAGCCAGGCGAGGCTTGCTGGCAGCGAAGAGACGACGCTTCTCAGGGTAGCTCGGGTTTGCGTTTGGAGGCGACGACTTGCGGTAGATCAGTGCGGCCACGGGTGAGAAGGCCCATGGCAAGGCGGCTTGACGTGGTGAATCCGGGTCATTCCTGTTGACTGTTTCCGTTTTTGGGTTGTAACCAAGCCAACTCGTACTAGCCCCTGACAGCTGCTGTATTGGAATACTACTTGTCCACTTTGTTTGACTCGGTCTTGGCTTGATAGGTGTTTCGTATTCCAATCGAAACATAAGCCGCCGGGTATACATTGAATATGCGGGAAAAAAATTCCTGTTGCCTCCGTGACAGAAAACGATCGGATGAATCGCCTGTGACTGCTGTCGTTTGACTCGTGCATCCGTAATAGAGACCTGCTAGATCGGTGTTGATGATGACAAAAAACTGTCAGCCTCAGCGAACTTCTCGATCCCTGGGAGAGATCCCTCCAAGAACTCAACACCACCGTGCGTGTTGCCCCACGGTGGGCACCAACTGTCGTGGATTTGTCACGGCTAGATGTCCGGGTTAGCGGACTTAGGTGTGAGGCCATCGCAACTATGTGGCGGCTTGAGAGGGGTTGGTCGGAATCGAGAGACGCGAGTTTACCTAGGTTCGGCCCCTCCGATGGAGGTAAAAGCCTACGTCCTGCTTTGTGTCTATATTGATGATGATGACGATCTCAGTTACAAGGGTTCGGAATCGCTACCTCTAATCTCGAGAACATCTAATCTGACTATCTCTAATGACTTGTCTGTCTAAGATTTGTCTATGGAGACGTCTAAAAACTTGACCCTCTTGGGGTGACCCGCCCCTCCTTATATAAGTTGAAGGGGCGGTTTACATGTAGAGTCTAAGTCGGATTGAGACTTAACTTACTATGACTTCCCATCGCGGGCTTCTCTTCATGGGCTTCTGAGTCCCGGGCTTCTTATCTCAGATGGGCGGCTTAACCGGGCGGCTTAACCGGGCAGCTTACAACCGGGCAGCTTAACCGGGCGGCTTAACTGGGCAGCTTACAACCAGGACTTATCTTCAAGACTCATCTTCAGGGACTCGTCTCCAGGACTTAACTATCTGCCGGGTCATAACTGTCTGATGGTCATAACTGTCTGTCGGGTCATAACTGTCTGCCGGGTCATAACTGTCTGGCGGGTTAGAACTGTCTGCCAGGTTATAACTGTCTGCCGGGTTAACTGTCTGCCGGGTTAACTATCCTCGGGTCATACCGCGGGGTATATCCCCGACAGTGACCATCACCAAGACGAAGCAAGTGGCTGCAAGGGAGGACGGCGAGGGTGGCACTTTCACCATAAGTGCCACCCTTGAAAGCAAATAGGAAAGCGCGCTCGTCTACTTCCTGTGGGTGAATGTCGATGTGTTTGTATGGCAACCATCTGACATCCCCGTTGTTCCCAGGGAGGTGACTGAGCACCACCTTTCCGTTTGTCCCTATGCACGCTCCGTCAAGCAGAAGGTCAGGAAGCAAGCCCTGGAGCGGCAAGAGTTTATTGCCGAAGAGATCAAGAAGCTAGAGGCGGCAGGTCTGATCAGAGGCGTGATCCACCCCACATGGTTAGCAAATCCAGTGGTAGTGCGGAAGGCGAATGGAAAGTGGAGGCTTTCTATCGACTTTACTGATATCAATAAAGCTTGTCCGAAAGACCCCTTTCCTTTGGCACACATCGATCAAATAATGGACTCTACTGCCGGTTGCGACCTATTGTCATTCCTTGACGCCTACTCTGGTTATCATCAGCTCTTTATGGCCAAGGAAGACTAAGAAAAAAACGCATTTATCACCCCATGTGGCACATACTGTTTCAAGCGTATGCCTTTCGGGTTGAAGAGTGATGGGTCAACATTTGCAAGAGTCGTCCAGATTGGTTTTGAGCCCCAGCTGCACAAAAATGTGGAAGCATATATGGAGGATATAGTGGTCAGACCAAGGACAAGGCAACACACATTCAAGATTTAGAAGATACATTTGCAAACTTGCGCAAGATCAACTTGAAGCTCAACCCAAATAAGTGTGTATTTGGAGTCCCATCCGACAAGCTTCTCGGGTTCTTCGTATCATAGCGCGAGATTGAAGCTAATCCCGCCAAGATAGAAGCAATCGAGCAATTGGAGGCACCAAAGCGCGGCAAGGACGTACGACACTTGGCGGGTTGCACCACCACCCTCAGCAGATTCATTTCCAAGTCTGCAGAACGCGCCTTGCCGATTTTCAAAATTTTGAAAAAGGCAGGTCCAATGAAAAGGACTCCGGAAGTAGAGGCAGTGTTGCAAGATTTGAAGAAGTACTTGTCCTCAATGCTAATACCAGTGGCACCTCAACAACAAGAACCGTTGCTGCTATATTTGGCGGCAACAAACCAAGTGGCTAGTGCTGCGCTGGTGGCAGAGAGAGAAGCTAAGGATGAAGAGGCGACAACCCCCGAGCTGACAACCGGAAAGCTTGATTCAAGTCCGGCAAACCAAGGAGCCAACAACACAAGCAGAACACAAGAAGTGGGACAACAACTTGTGCAGAAGAAAAAGATGGTTCAGCGGCTGACGTGGCTTGAGACTGCTTCGATATTTCCCCAAAGAGGAAGGGATCATGCAGCACAGCGACGGTAAGTATTTCCCTCAGTTATGAAACCAAGGTATCGAACCAGTAGGAGGATCACCACCACCTAATAAGCAGCACTTGCACACAAATAACAAATACTAGCAACCCGACGCGAAAGAGAGCTTGTCAATCTCTCTACGGTAAAAAGATAGATTAGGTAGTGATAGATAGGAGAGATAGATCTCTCAAGAACACTAAATAAAAAGAGAAAATAAAAAGTACAGCAATATATTTTTGTGTTTTTGGTATAGTAGATCTGAAAACAACGAGGCAAAAAGATAGATCGGAAAGCAATATGTTGGAAATGTAGACCCGGGGGCCGTAGGTTTCACTAGTGGCTTCTCTCATGAGTATAGCACACAGTGGGTGAACAAATTACTGTTGGGCAATTGATAGAAGATCAAATAATCATGACGATATCCAAGGCGATGATCATTATATAGGCATCACGTCCAACATAAGTAGACCGACTCCTGCCTGCATCTACCACTATTACTCCACACATCGACCGCTATCCAGCATGCATCTAGTGTATTAAGTTCATGGAAAAACGGAGTAATGCAATAAGAACGATGACATGATGTAGACAAGATCTATTCATGTAGGAATATACCCCATCTTGTTATCCTTAATGGCAACGATACATGCGTGCCTTGCTGCCCCTTCTGTCACTGGGAAAGGACACCGCAAGATCGAACCCATCACAAAGCACCTCTTCCCATGGCAAGAAAAATCGATCTAGTTGGCCTAACTAAACCAAAGATTCGAAGAAGAAATACGAGGCCATAAGTAATCATGCATATAAGAGATCAAAGAAGAATCACATAATATTCATGGATAGAAACTGATCATGAACTCAAAATTCATCGGATCACAACAAACACACCGCAAAAGTTTAAATCAAATAGATCTCCAAGAGACCATTGTATTGGGAATCAAAAGAGAGAGAGGAAGCCATCTAGCTACTGCCTACGGACCCATAGGTCTATGGTTGACTACTCACGCATCATCGGAGAGGCACCTATGAAGAAGATGACCCCTCTGTGATGGTGTTAGATTGGATCTCAAGGCTCTGGAACTTGCGGCGGCTGTATGTATTTTTCGTCGACTCCCCTAGGGTTTTCTGAATATTTGGGTATTTATAGGCGTCAGAGGCGGTGGAGGGGCGCCCGTGGAGGGCACAACTCGTCAGGGCACGCCGGGGGGCCGTTGGCGCGCCCTGGTGGGTTGTGGCCTCCACATCCCACCTCTCTGGCACTTCTTTGGCCCACTGGGTGTCTTCTGGTCCAAAAAAAATCTCCAAAAAGTTTCGTCGCGATTGGACTCCGTTTGGTACTGATATTCTGCGAAGTAAAAAAAAAGCAAAAAACAGCAACTGGCACTTTGGCACTATGTCAATAGGTTAGTCCCAAAAAATGACATAAAGTTGTTATAAAATGATTGTAAAACATCCAAGAATGATAATATAACTGCATGGAACTGATACGTCTCCAACGTATCTATAATTTTTGATTGTTCCATGCTATTATATTATCTGTTTTGGATGTTTTATATGCATTAATATGCTATTTTATATTATTTTTGGGACTAACCTATTAACCTAGTGCCCAGTGCCAGTTTCTGTTTTTTCCTTGTTTTTGAGTATTGCAGAAAAGGAATATCAAACGGAGTCCAAACGGAATAAAATTCTACGCTGATTTTTCTTGGACCAGAAGGAACCCAGGAGGCTTCGAGAAGAGGCCAGAAGACCTACGGGTGGGCCACAAGCCACCAGGGCGCGCCCCTGGGGGGTGCCCCTCTGGCTTGTGGGCCCCCCGTAGCTCCTCCAACCCTAACTCTTCGCCTATAAATTCATAAATATTCCCCCAGAACCAAAGGGAGCCACGAAAATACTTTTCCACTGCCGCAAGCCTCTGTTCCAGTGGGATCCCATCTTGGGGCCTTTTCCGGCGATCTGCCGGAGGGGGATTCGATCACGGAGGGCCTCTACATCAACACCATTGCCCTTCCGATGATGCGTGAGTAGTTTACCTCAGACCTTCAGGTCCATAGCTAGTAGCTAGACGGCTTCTTCTCTCTCTATGTTCTTCAATACCATGTTCTCCATGATCTTCATGGAGATCTATCCGATGTAATACTCTTTTGCGGTGTGTTTGTCGAGATCCGATGAATTGTGGGTTAATGATCAGATTATCTATGAATATTATTTGAATCTTCTCTGAATTATTATATGCATGATTTCATATCTTTGTAAGTCTCTTCGAGTTATTGGTTTGGTTTGGCCAACTAGATTGGTAATTCTTGCAATGGGAGAAGTGCTTAGTTTTGGGTTCAATCTTGCGGTGTCCTCACCAGTGACAAAGTAGGGGTAGCGAGGCACGTATTTGAATTGTTGCCATCAAGGATAAAATGATGGGGTTTTCATCATATTGCTTGAGTTTATCCCTCTACATCATGTCATCTTACTTAATGCGTTACTCTGTTCTTCATGAACTTAATACTCTAGATGCAGGCAGGAGTCGGTCGATGTGTGGAGTAATAGTAGTAGATGCAGAATCGTTTCGGTCTACTTGATACGGACGCGATGCCTATATGCATAATCGTTGCCTTGGATATCGTCATAACTATGCGCTTTTCTATCAATTGCTCGACAGTAATTTGTTCACCCACCATATTATTTTCCTTCAAGAGAGAAGCCTCTAGTGAAACCTATGGCCCCCATGTCTATTTTCCATATTATATTTTCAGATCTATAAACTAAAAATCACAAAAATACTTTGCTGCAATTTATTTACTTTCATTTTAATTATCATTTTAGTAATCTTTTATATCTATCTCTATCGGATCTCATCCTTGCAAGTGACCGTGAAGGGATTGACAACCCCTTTATAGCGTTGGGTGCAAGTGTTTGATTGTTTGTGCAGGTGCATAGATTGGGGCCTTGCTTGTACCTCCTACTGGATTGATACCTTGGTTCTCAAAACTGAGGGAAATACTTATCTACTTTGCTGCATCACCCTTTCCTCTTCAAGGGAAAACCAACGCAAGCTCAAGAAGTAGCAAGAAGGATTTCTGGTGCCGTTGCCGGGGAGGATACATAGCAAGTCAAGACAAGAACTCTCCCGTCAACTTGCCAATTTCTGGCATGGTTGCCGGAGAGGTCTACATCAAGCCTACCAACTACCCATCACAAACTCATCTCTTGCATTTACATTATTTGCCATTTGCCTCTCGTTTTCCTCTCCCCCACTTCTAAAACGATTTTCAGAAAAAAACCAAAAAGATTTGCCTTTTTATTCGCCCTTCTTCCGTTCGTCTTTTCGTTTGCTTTTTGTTTGCTTGTGTTGCCATGTGCCTTCTATTTGCTTGCATCTTCGCTTGCTAAAAATCTATTGATATAGATCCTCATCCACTTGCTAATCTTTTCAAAAGACCAAATTATGATGAACCAATTGCTAGTGAGTTGAGTGCACTTGATTATCTCTATGAAGTTTTGCTTGAAAATCATGAAAATTTTGATGACGTATTGAAAGAAGAAATTTATAAGGTGATTCATGATATCTCCTTGATTGGAAAGCATGATTGCAATGATGTTACTATCAATTCTATTAATGTCAATTATGCTAACGATATGCAAAGCCACAAGCTTGGGGATGCTATGTTTGATGAAGATGATATTTTTAGTCCCCTAAGTTTTGATGAGCAAATTTAATATGATGTTTGCATGCCTCCTATTCATGATGATGGTGAAACTTATCATCATGGTTTTAATTTGCAATCTGGTTATGTCAGTCAAGTGTCTCATGATAGTTATTTTGTTGGGTTTGCTCCCACTACTATGCATAAAAAGGAATTTTCTTATGTGGAGAGTAATGAAAATTCTATGCTTGTGCATCATGAAAAGAATGATTTATGTGATAGTTATATTGTTGAATTCCTTCATGATGCTACTGAAATTTATTATGAGGGAGGAACATATGCTTGTAGGAATTGCAGTAATATCAAGTTTCCTCTCTATGTGTTCAAAGTTTTGAAGTTATGCTTGTTTTGCCTTCCTATGCTAGTTGATTCTTGTTCCCATAAATTGTTTGCTCACAAAATCCCTATGCATAGGAAATGGGTTAGACTTAAATGTGCTTGTCATGAGATTCATGATGCTTTCTTGCATATTTCAATTACTACTTTTTATGTGAGCATCATTGAAATCATTATGCCTAGCTAGGGGCATAAAATGATAGCGCTTGTTGGGAGGCAACCCAATTTTATTTTTATGTTTTTCTTTTAGTTTCTGTTATTGAATAAATTACACATTATTACCTCTGTATTAGTTGTGTTTTAGTGTTTTAATTAGTGTTTGAGCCAAGTAAGACCTTTGGGATGGTTTACGGTGATTGTTGATTTGATCTTGCTGAAAAACAGAAACTTTTGCGCTCAGTCCAGGAATTTTATAAATTCACCAGAGCGTTGAATGAGTCTGAAATTTTTACACAAGATTGATATACAAATTTCCCAGATTTTCCTAATGTCTCAGAATTTTTGGAGTTACAGAAGTATTCGAAGTTTCCAGATTGCTACAGACTGTTCTGTTTTTGACAGATTCTGTTTTCTTTGTGTTGTTTGCTTATTTTGATGTATCTATGGGTTGTATCGGGGGGTATGAACCATGGAGAAGTTGGGAGTTCACAACAGTACCTAAAGTGGTGATTTATTTTTCTTATACTAACGGATCTCACGAGTTTTCTGTTGAGTTTTGTGTTGTGAAGTTTTCAAGTTTTGGGTAAAGATTTGATGGACTATGGAATAAGGAGTGGCAATAGCCTAAGCCTGGGGATGCCCAAGGCACCCTATGTAATATTCAAGGATACCAAAAATCCTAAGCTTGGGGATGCCCCGGAAAGGCATCCCCTCTTTCGTCTTCAATCCATCGCTAAATTTACTTGAGGCTATATTTTTATTCACCACATGATATGTGTTTTGCTTGTAGCGTCTTGTATGATAAGAGTCTTTGCTTTTTAGTTTGCCACAATCATCCTTGCTGCACACATCTTTTGAGAGAGACACACATGAATCGTGAATTTATTAGTATACTCTATGTGCTTCACTTATATCTTTTGAGCTATGCAATTTTGCTCTAGTGCTTCACTTATATCTTTTTAGAGCACGGTGGTGTTTTATTTTATAGAAATAATTGAACTCTCGTACCTCACTTATATTATTTTGAGAGTCTTTAAACAGCATGGTAATTGGTTTAGGTTATGAATTTAGTCCTATTATAATGGACATCCAAGAGGGATATAATAAAAACTTTCATATAAAGTGCATTGAATACTATGAGAAGTTTGATTCCTTATGATTGTTTTGAGATGTAAAGAGGGTGATATTAGAGACATGCTAGTGAGTAATTGTGGATTGGTAGAAATACTTGTGTTAAAAGTTTGTGATTCCCGTAGGATGCACGTATGGTGAACCGTTATGTAACGAAGTCGGAGCATGATTTGTTTATTGATTGTCATCCTTTGTGTGAGGGTCGGGAGCGCGCGATGGTTAACTCCTACCAACCTCTCCCCTAGGAGCATGCGTCTAATACTTTGCTTCGATAACTAATAGACTTTTGCAATATGTATGTGAGTTATTTATGACTAATGTGAGTCCATGGATTACACGCACTCTCACCCTTCCACCTTTGCTAGCCTCTCTAGTACCGCGCAACTTTCGCCGGTGCATTAAACCCACTATATACCCTTCCTCAAAACAGCCACAATACCTACCTATTATGGCATTTCCATAGCCATTCCGAGATATATTGCCATGCAACTTCCACCATTCCGTTTATCATGACATGCACCATCATTGTCATATTGCTTTGCATGATCGTAAGCCAGCTAGCGTGATGTCTTCATTAATGTCATTTGCTATGCTAAATCATTGCACATCCCGGTATACCGCCGGAGGCATTCATATAGAGTCATGTTTTGTTCTAAGTATCGAGTTGTAATTCTTGAGTTGTAAGTAAATAAAAGTGTGATGATCATCATTATTAGAGCATTGTCCCATGTGAGGAAAAGTCGGAAGCTATGATTCCCTCACAAGTTGGAATGAGACTCCGGACTTTAAAAATAATAAAAGAAGCCAATGAAGCCCAAATAAAAAACAGAGGCCAAAGATGCCCACCAAAAAAATGAGAGAAAAGAGAGAAGGGACAATGCTACTATCTTTTTTCCACACTTGTGCTTCAAAGTAGCACCATGATCTTCATGATAGAGAGTCTCCTATTTTGTCATTTTCATATACTAGTGGGAATTTTTCATTATATAACTTGGCTTGTATATTCCAATGATGGGCTTCCTCAAATTGCCCTAGGTCTTCGTGAGCAAGCGAGTCGGATGCACACCCACTTAGTTTCTTTTTGAGCTTTCATACACTTATAGCTCTAGTGCATCCGTTGCATGGCAATCCCTACTCACTCACATTGATATCTATTGATGGGCATCTCCATAGCCCGTTGATACGCCTAGTTGATGTGAGACTATCTTACCCTTTTCCACACAACCTCCACCATATTCTATTCCACCTATAGTGCTATATCCATGGCTCACACTCATGTATTGCGTGAAAGTTGAAAAGGTTTGAGAACATAAAAAGTGTGAAACAATTGCTTGACTTGTCATCAGGGTTGTGCATGATTTAAATACTTTGTGTGGGGAAGATGGAGCATAGCCAGACCTTATGATTTTGTAGGGATAACTTTCTTTGGCCATGTTATTTTGAAAAGACACGATTGCTTTGTCAGTATGCTTGAAGTATTATTGTTTTTATGTCAACATTAAACTTTTGTTTTGAATCTTATGGATCTGAACATTCATGCCACAATAAAGAATATTACATGGATAAATATGTTAGGTAGCATTCCACGTCAAAAATTCTGTTTTTTATCATTTACCTACTCGAGGACGAGCAGGAATTAAGCTTGGGGATGCTGATACGTCTCCAACGTATCTATAATTTTTGATTGTTCCATGCTATTATATTATCTGTTTTGGATGTTTTATATGCATTAATATGCTATTTTATATTATTTTTGGGACTAACCTATTAACCTAGTGCCCAGTGCCAGTTTCTGTTTTTTCCTAGTTTTTGAGTATTGCGTAAAAGGAATATCAAACGGAGTCCAAACGGAATAAAATTCTACACTGATTTTTCTTGGACGAAAAGGAACCCAGGAGGCTTCGAGAAGAGGCCAGAAGACCTACGGGTGGGCCACAAGCCACCACGGCGCGCCCCTGGGGGGGCGCCCCCTGGCTTGTGGGCCCCTCGTAGCTCCTCCAACCCTAACTCTTCACCTATAAATTCAGTAATATTCCCCCAATACCAAAGGGAGCCACGAAAATACTTTTCCACCGCCGCAAGCCTCTGTTCCCGTGAGATCCCATCTTGGGGCCTTTTCCGGCGATTTGCCGGAGGGGGATTCGATCACGGAGGGCCTCTACATCAACACCATTGCCCTTCCGATGATGCGTGAGTAGTTTACCTCAGACCTTCAGGTCCATAGCTAGTAGCTAGATGGCTTCTTCTCTCTCTATGTTCTTCAATACCATGTTCTCCATGATCATCATGGAGATCTATCCGATGTAATACTCTTTTGCGGTGTGTTTGTCGAGATCCGATGAATTGTGGGTTTATGATCAGATTATCTATGAATATTATTTGAATCTTCTCTGAATTCTTATATGCATGATTTCATATCTCTGTAAGTCTCTTCGAGTTATTGGTTTGGTTTGGCCACCTAGATTGGTAATTCTTGCAATGGGAGAAGTGCTTAGTTTTGGGTTCAATCTTGCGGTGTCCTCACCCAGTGACAAAGTAGGGGTAGCGAGGCACATATTTGTATTGTTGCCATCAAGGATAATAAGATGGGGTTTTCATCATATTGCTTGAGTTTATCCCTCTACATCATGTCATCTTACTTAATGCGTTACTCTGTTCTTCATGAACTTAATACTCTAGATGCAGGCAGGAGTCGGTCGATGTGTGGAGTAATAGTAGTAGACACAGAATCGTTTCGGTCTACTTGATACGGACGTGATGCCTATATGCATAATCATTGCCTTGGATATCGTCATAACTATGCGCTTTTCTATCAATTGCTCGACAGTAATTTGTTCACCCACCGTATTATTTTCCTTCAAGAGAGAAGCCTCTAGTGAAACCTATGGCCCCCGGGTCTATTTTCCATATTATATTTTCAGATCTATAAACTAAAAAACACAAAAATACTTTGCTGAAATTTATTTAATTTTATTTTAATTATTGTTTTAGTAATCTTGTATATCTATCTCTATCAGATCTCATCCTTGCAAGTGACCGTGAAGGGATTGACAACCCCTTTATAGCGTTGGGTGCAAGTGTTTGATTGTTTGTGCAGGTGCATAGATTAGGGCCTTGCTTGTACCTCCTACTGGATTGATACCTTGGTTCTCAAAACTAAGGGAAATACTTATCTACTTTGCTGCATCACCCTTTCCTCTTCAAGGGAAAACCAACGCAAGCTCAAGAAGTAGCAGGAACAAGCAAAAATTATAGATACGTTGGAGACGTATCAGCGGCCAGTCTACTTTGTTAGCTCTCTTCTGTAGGGGGCTAGATGATGGTATTCTGGAGTGCCAAAATTGCTTTTTGGCCTTCTTATGGCCTCTCGGAAGCCGCGCCACTACTTCCAAGCACATGATATCACAGTCGTTACTTGCTTTCTGTTGTAACTTATTCTGAGAAACCCAGAAGCAACCGGCAGGATTATTGAGTGGGTGTTGGAGCTGGCCAGCTTTGATCTAAACTTCAAGAGCACAAAAATTATTCAAAGAAGGGCCTTGGAGGAATTCATTGCAGAATGGACAACGCAAGACGAAGAAATGTCGGAAACAACCCTCCACAACAAGGAAGCACCACAAGAATGGATCATGTATTTTGATGGAGCCTTCTTGCTGCAAGGCGTCGGTGCTGGAGTGCTGCTTGTCGCATCCACCGCAGAGCACCTCAAGTATATGATTAAGATGCATTCCCCCCGGGAGGTATCGACAAACAACACTGCTGAGTACGAAGGATTGCCTGCCGGTCTGCGGATAGAGGTTGACCTCGGCATCATAAAGTTGATAGTCCGAGGGGACTCAGAGCTTGTTGTGCATCAGGTGAATAAAGATTATCAAAGCCCTCTGACGGAAGCATATGTAGATGAAGTCAGGAAGTTAGAAGAGCATTTTGACGGTCTACAAACATAGCACATTGCTCGTGCGGAAAACAACATCGCCGATGACCTGTCAAAACAAGGTGCTCAAAAGTTACCTATGGAACCAGGCACTTTTATACATCCACTGACTCAACCATCTGTCACACCATCAGCTCGGCAAGCGAAGAAGAGAAGATCTGTCCTGGCGACTACGTCCCGGCAGATATACCAATGCCTCCAAGAAAGTTGCCGGGAATGACAGACGCTTGACGGTGAGCGGCAACCTCCGGCAGGACCCATGGCCCTTGTCGTTGAAGCTAGCGCTCCGGCAGCGAAAGAGATGCCTCTAGTCCTTTACGTCGAGCCACAAGCTCCGGCATGGGCACAACATATTGTTCAATACCTCCAGAAAGGAGAGCTTCCCAAAGAACAAGGGCAACTGAAAGAGTAGCCTGGAAGTCAAGTATGTACCAGTTTGTGGACGATACCATGTACAAGAGAAGAGCAAACAGGGTGAAATTGAAGTGCATTCCACGGGAAGATGGACAGAAGCTGTTGGCGGAGATACACGAACGGATCTGTGGCTCCCACATCAGATCCCTAGCTCCTGTCGGCAAAGCCTTTCGGCAAGGATTCTATTGGCCGACAGCCCTTCAAGATGCCTTGGCGGTGGTCACATGTGAAGCATGCCAATTCCATGCCAAGCAGATACATCAAGCATCACAAGCCCTTCAAACCATACCACTCTCCTGGCCATTTGCAGTATGGGGGCTTGACATCGGTGGCTCTTTCCCCCATGCTACCGAGGGCTTTTAATTCTTGTTCGTTGCAATCGACAAGTTTACAAACTGGACTGAAGTGGAGCCGGTGAGGAAGGTAATGGCGCAAGCAACAGCCAAGTTCATCAAAGGAATTGTTTGCCGGTTCACTGTGCCCAACAGAATCATCACCGACAATGGCACACAGTTCACCAGCAATAGCTTCATGCAATACTGTCAAGACATCGGTACCAAGATCTGATTCGCCTTAATTGCTCATCCAAGGAGCAATAGCCAAGTGGGGACGGCGAATGCTGAAGTGTTGTGGGGCCTCAAGACGAGGACTTTCGACAAGCTGCTCAAGCATGGAAGGTGCTGGATTGATGAGCTGCCGACGGTTCTTTGGTCAATTAGGACGACACCAAATCGAGCCACCGGCGAGACGCCCTTCTCCCTGGTCTATGGTGCAGAAGTAGTACTCCCCACAGAACTCACATATGGGTCACCTCGAGTACAAGCCTTTGACGAAGATCGGCAAGAGCAACTGTGACAAGACGATGCCACGCTCCTCAAGGAAGATCGTCTTCAGGCTGCATTGTCTGTCGCTCGGTACCAGCAAACCTTGCGATGCTATCATAGCCGCAAGGTGCATGCCAGAAGCGTTGAGGAAGGCGACCTTGTCCTTCACCGGATTCAGTCTACTAGGGGATCAAACAAGTTGACGCCGAAGTGGGAAGGCCCTTACCAGGTGGTACGAGTCACTAGGCCTGGCGCAGTCCGCCTGGAGACCGAGGATGGCACCCCGGTGCAAAACTCGTGGAATATCGAGCATCTTCGCAAGTTCTACCCATGAGGCGCAGTTGCCGGGCACCCTGGCAGACCCTTTTGTACAAGTCAGTCGGCAAGGCATGTAATCCTTTGTACAAAGCCAGGCGAAGACCCTTTACGTAATCAATAAAGCTAACTGTTCTACAACTTTTTTTCAAAGTACATATTTATTTTATGTATATGTGCATGAAAATGCTGTGACCACCATAACTTGCTTGAAGTGGTTGCTGAACCGGCAAGGTTCCTACCTCCTCTTTTTCTCTTCTTTCTTTTTCTCAAAAGGCAGAAGGGCCTCCCGCTTGCAAGTCTTCCCGGGGGGATAGACGGTATGAATACCTAAACGCGTTCAAGGAGGATCATTTGGTGGCAAGAAGTACAACAAAGAAAAGCTAACATATAAAAGCTTTCGAAAATTTCTTTGTTGTAAGCTATTCTCCATTGAACGATTTTAGAATTTGTATGAGAAAACTTACACACGAAGGAACCTTGTCAAAATTGTTCGCGCTCTTGAGTTGTTTCGAGCCCGCTTGGCAACAAAAGTACCTGTGGCAAGGACGACAAGGTGGTTTCGCGGGCAGCGGTATGGCCAGTAGGCTGCTAAGGATCCGTTCCTAAAGCGCTCACGGCAAAGATGTGCACATTGGCAATCATTTCCAGCAAGCGTAGGGATTGAAAACATACAAATGTAAAATCATATATGAAGGAAATAGGCTATTCATTGTAGCAAACATAATAAACATTGGATATTTAATCGAAAGTGTCCGACCGCATTTTCTTGTGTCCCCGCGGGGTTACAATGGGTAAGATACAAGGAAAAAAGACAAGGGCCTCACTAAGGTGCGATTCATTTTTGAAATTCGGCTGAAGCGCTATTCGCGCCTAGTCGGAATCATCAACCTCGCTCTTGATATGGGGAGAGCTATCGTTGTCGTCGCTCTCGCTGGAGGAGTCGAAGTCGTTGTCGCTCGAGCTTTCCGCGCAGCACTCCAAACGACCGCCGGAAGCCCCAAAGAACTTCAAGGTAAGTGTGGTGGATCCATCGAACCTAAATTGGAGGAGACGTCCCGTTCCCAGACCATGGGAGCGGGCGAATGACTTCCGTCCTCACGTCAGAAACATGGAGCTGACAGGAGAAATATCGATCGCCACCCAGGCACGGCCGTTGCAATAACTGTCCGCCCAGAGCCACGGGACTAGGGGCCTGCTGTCTTCCATGACCCTTGCAAAGGTGTCTGGAAGCCGCAGCCAGCTGCCGAGATGACGACGCAGCGCCACGACAAACCCATACGCCACCTCCCATGTTTGGGTTTCCACCCGGGGTGAGGGGAGTGGTATGCCACCATGGCCGCCCAGCTTAGAGCGCCTCACCTACCATGACCCCTAGACGTGCTCCTCCCACGGGAGCTAGGGCCGGCCCTCGCAGCCATAACCCAAATTCGCGTCTGGCTCCTAGGAGAAAGCCTCGCAGTGACGGCGGACACTCGGGCTCGACCCCTACCTATCGCCATCGCAATGATGGTTTTTTTGGGAGAAGCGGCGGAAGGAGGAAGGCAAAGGGAGAAGGCGATGGTGGTTGGTGGGAGAAGGGTGAATGAGCCGCGCTCTCCGTGGACTCCTCTTTATAGGGAAGGTGCAGGGGCTGGCTCTTTACTATTCAAAATGACCGCACATTATCAAGTGCACCACTTCAGCGGCCGCCCCTCTTCGCCAATGACGCCCTTGCATGTAACACGCATCGTGGAGGGCGTTGTAAATGAGAAGAAGACAGAGGAAACGGCGAAAAAGGAAAAAAGCTGGCTGAGATGAGCAGCGCATCTGCGAATCCCCCTATCACGAGGGGAGAATGCTCAGAGGCTGCTTCTCCCAGTCCAGTGTGGCCGCGCCTTTTTATGGCCCCCCCTCAGGATCTGTTTCGCCCCACCTCTCCCACGTCCCGCATTTAATGTGCGTCATGGGCGGGCAGTAAAACCATTGATACGTCTCCAATGTATCTATAATTTTTGCTTGTTCCGTGCTATTATATTATCATTCTTGGATGTTTTACAATCATTTAATAACAACTTTATATCAATATTTGGGACTAACCTATTGACATAGTGCCAAAGTGCCAGTTGCTGTTTTTGCTAGTTTTTTACTTCACAGAATATCAGTACCAAACGGAGTCCAATTGCGACGAAACTTTTTGGAGATTTTTTCTGGACCAGAAGACACCCAGTGGGCCAAATTAGTACCAGAGAGGTGGTTTGTGGAGGCCACAACCCACATGGGCGCGCCAGGGGGCCCCCGACGCGCCCTGGTGGGTTGTGCCCTCCACGGGGCCCCCCTCCACCGCCTCTGATGCCTATAAATTCCAAAATATTCAGAAAACCCTAGAGGAGTCGACGAAACACAATTCCAGCCGCTGCAAGTTCCAGAACCTCGAGATCCAATCTAACACCATCACGGAGGGGTTCACCTTCTTCATAGGTGCCTCTACAATGATGCGTGAGTAGTCCACCATAGACCTACGGGTCCTTAGGCAGTAGCTAGATGACTTCCTCTCTCTCTTTTGATTCTCAATACAATGGTCTATTATAGATCTATTTGATGTAAACTTTTGCGCTGTGTTTGTTGGGATCCGATGAATTTTGAGTTCATGATTAGTTTCTATCCATGAATATTATTTGATTCTTCTTTGATCTCTTATATGCATGATTACTTATAGCCTCGTATTTCTTCTTCGAATCTTTGGTTTAGTTAGGCCGACTAGATCGATTTTTCTTGCCATGGGAAGAGGTGCTTTGTGATGGGTTTGATCTTGCGGTGTCCTTTCCGAGTGACAGAAGGGGCAGCAAGACACGCATGTATCGTTGCCATTAAGGATAACAAGATAGGGTCTATTCCTACATGAATAGATCTTATCTACATCATGTCATCGTTCTTATTGCATTACTCCGTTTTCCATGAACTTAATAGACTTGATGCATGCTGGATAGCGATCGATGTGTGGAGTAATAGTGGTAGATTCAGGTAGGAGTCGGTCTACTTATCTTGGACGTGATGCCTATATAATGATCATCGCCTTGGATATCGTCATGATTATTTGATCTTCTATCAATTGCCCAACAGTAATTTGTTCACCCACCGTGTGCTATACTCATGAGAGAAGCCACAGTGAAACCTACGACCCCCGGGTCTACTTTTCCAACATATTGCTTTCCGATCTATCTTTTTGCCTCTTTGTTTTCAGATCTACTAAACCAAAAACCAAAAAATATATTGCTGCACTTTTTATTTTCTCTTTTTATTTTGTGTTCTTTAGAGATCTATCTCTCCTATCTATCACTACCTAATCTATCTTTTTACCGTAGAGAGATTGACAACCACTCTTTCGCGTCGGGTTGCAAGTATTTGTTATTTGTGTGCAGGTGCTCCTTATTGGGTGGTGGTGATCCTCCTACTGGTTCGATAACCTTGGTTTTATAACTGAGGGAAATACTTACCGTCGCTGTGCTGCATCATCCCTTCCTCTTTGGGGAAATACCGACACAGTATCAAGCCACGTCTAAGGAATTTCTGGCGCCGTTGTTGGGGAGGAAGCAGTCTCTTCTACGCGCCAATCTCAGGTGCCGAGGAGACTCCATCCTCATCTACCAGGTTCCTAATCACAAATCTCATCTCCTTGCAATTACATTTTTTTGCATTTGCCTCTCGTTTTCCTCTCCCCCACTTCACCAATTTGCCATTTTATTCGCCCTCTTTTTCGTTTGCCTTTTTCTCGTCAGATCTCTTGCCTTGCCATTATGGCTAGTTCTTCCTTTATTGCGTGTACTCCCGATAATGAGGTTCTTAATTTTAAGCAAAGGGGAGGGGAGAACCTAAAAGATGCTTGGTATAGGATTTGCAATGATCATAATAGATCTATCCATAAGCAATCTACAGTTGTTCTTCTTCGCAGTTTTTATGTTGGCATCACCACTTGGTATAGGTTCGTCCTTGATACGATTACCGGTGGGAATTTCTTGATGTGTCCATCTTTGGATGCTTTTAATTCTATGGGAAGTTTAGTAGGATCACCACCTCTTATGATCAATGAAACAACTTTAACTCTTGAGCATGTTATGAATAGATTAGATGCTATTGAAAAGAAGATGATTACCAAATAACACCTTGAATATTTGAATAAGAAAATGCATAATCTTGCTAATAAAATTGGGACTAAGGCGGGAGATGCCTTTAAATTGCTAAAGGCAAGAGAAACCATAGTTAACGAAAGGGTAGAAGAGAGTCCTTACCGGATTGATAAGTTGGAGGAGATTTTTAGTAATTTGGGTTCGCCTTTTTCATCTATCAAAACTATTGAAAAAACTCCCGTAAAAATTGGCAAGACCACGCAAGTCACCAAGAACAAAGTTGCTACACCTAGTAGTCACAAGGGGGATCTTAAAATGATTAGTATTCATCCCGACTTTGTTGAAATCATAAGAGACCCTATTTACAAGAATGAATTTTTGGTTTTGTTCCTAGGAGTGTTGTCATCGATAGTATGCATGCTAAATCCTTGAATAAATCTAGTTGTGTGATGGAATAGTTGAAAACCAAAGATGACAATACTTGAATCTATGCGTTATGCCTAGCTAGGGGCGTAAAACGATAGCGCTTGTTGGGAGGCAACCCAATGAATAAATATATTTTTTGCTTTTTCCTTTCTGTTTTTGAGTATTGACACAATTATGCCTCTGTTATGATTGTGTTTTGATGGTTTATTTAGTGTTTGTGCCAAGTAGAGCCTTTAGGATGATTCATAAGATGAGTAGAAGCGATGCTGAATCTGAAACAGAAACTTTGCGTCCAGTATTTGAATTTTCATTTTTTACTGGAACGTGTTCTTGAGCTGAAATTTTAACACAGTGTTTATATACACATTACTTACGTTGTCCTAATTGTTCAGAATTTTTGGAGTTACAGAAGTATGGATAGAGTACAGATTACTACAGGCTGTTCTGTTTAAGACAGATTCTGTTTTCGTTGCATTGTGTGCTTGTTTTGATGAATCTATGGGTTATATTGAAGGGTATGAGCCATGGTAAAGTTAAAATACAGTAGGTATAATGCAGTAATAAAATATGAATGGGTTTGCAACAGCACCTAAAGTAGTGATTTGCTTTATTATACTAACGGATCTCATGAAGATTTTGTTGAGTTTTGTCTGATTGAAGTTTTCAAGTTTTGGGTGAGATCACGATGGATGAAGGAATAAGGAGTGAAAAGAGCCTAAGCTTAGGGATGCTACATCACCGCCAAGATATATCCAAAGAGAAAGAAGCAACTAAGCTTGGGGATGCCCTCTAGTGGCATCCCCTCTTTCTTCTAACAACCATCAATATTTTACTTGGAGCTATATTTTTATTCGTCACATATCATGAGTTTTGCTTGGAGCGTCTTGTATCATTTGAGTCTTTGGTTGGTTTGCTTGTTACTTTGTCACTTGTATCCTTTCTGGACACACCTATTTGAGAGAGCCAAAATTATGCTATCATTTGTTAGAATTGCTTTATATGCTTCACTTAAACTTTTTGAGCTATAGGATTGCTCTAGTGATTCACTTATATATTTTTGAGCACGGTGTGCTTGGAATTTTTTGTAGAAATACTCTCATGCTTCACTTTGATTAATTTGAGAGTTAGTAAATTTTGAAGAAATCCTCTCATGCTTCACTTATACTATTTTGAGAGATGAAATCTCTATGCTCATGTGCTTCACTTAAATTTGTTTGAGCTAGTCAAAAAGCAATGGCAATATATGAAACTAGTCCCAAAGTGATAGATATCCAAGGAGGATATAATAAAAACTTTCATGAAGATCATTGGACAAATTAAACTTGATTCCTTGTAATAGTTTCGAAACATGATGATAGTAATATGTGAGTCATGTTAGTGAGTAATTATGCTTTAGTAGGAATATTGGTGTTAAGGTTTGTGATTCCCTATGCATGAACGAAACTCAATAGTTATGCAATGAAGTTACATCCTACTTATGGCGCATTATTCGGTGTTATTTATGCTCAATGCTCGCTTATGTGAATTTTCGTTTCTTGGTTTGGTTGCTTCTCAATCTATTTGCTAGCCTCCATTTGTACTAAGTAGAAATACTACTTGTGCAACCAAAATCCTTAAACCAAGTTTTGCCTTATCAGTCCACCATACCTACCTATATGCGGTATTTCCATGCCGTTCCAAGCAAATTTGTATGTGCCATCTCTAAATTTTCAAAATAAACTTCTCTTTTGTGTGCTCGTACCGCTCATGAAACGGTGGGGAGTGTCCAATATTTTTCCATGCTAGATGTGTTATTCGCAAGATGAGTGTTTATTCACTTGTCATTGCATGAGAGTGCGGAGGTAATAGGGATGCCCATTCCCGAAATGAAAAAAGAAAAAAAAATTACTTTATAATTTCAAATAATAAATTCCTTGGAAAGTGTTGGTATGGAAGGCAACCGTGGATACGGCCCGCCATGGAATGTGAAAGTTTGGTGGAAAAAAGAATAAACTTTATTTTCTGTTTGGGAACCGCCTATGATATATCTAGCATGTAAAGTATTGTGAGATACTTTGTCGTTTTCGTTGACAGGAAAAGCATGCCACCCAAAATATTTTTCTCTCTCAATTTAAACCTTGAGCTCTGGAACCTCTACAAATCCCTGCTTCCCTCTGCGAAGGGCCTATCTATTTACTTTATGAAATTTTTATTTTTACTTTGAGTCTCCGTCTTCTCTTGTAAAGCACCAACTAAGGGGCACTATGATCGTACTTGAGCATTGGGCATAGCTAATGTTTGAGTGTGTTTCATGAATGGATCAATGATTGAGCATGATGGGCTAGGGATAACTTTCTTTAGTGTTGATATTTTGAAAGACATGGTTGCTTGTTGGCATGCTTGAGTATTGAAGTCATTATGTTAAAACTAGACTATTGCTTTGAATCATCTACAAGTCCAAATGTCCATGCTATATAAAAGAAAAGAATATGAGTAGCACATGTTAGGAAAATTCCACATAAAAAATTCTGTTTTTGTCATTTACCTACTCGAGGACGAGTAGGAATTAAGCTTGGGGATGCTGATACGTCTCCAACGTATCTATAATTTTTGCTTGTTCCATGCTGTTATATTATCATTCTTGGATGTTTTACAATCATTTTATAACAACTTTATATTTTTTTTTGGGACTAACCTATTGACATAGTGCCAAAGTGCCAGTTGCTGTTTTTGCTTGTTTCTTTACTTCGCAGAATATCAGTACCAAACGGAGTCCAATCGCGATGAAACTTTTTGGAGATTTTTTCTGGACCAGAAGACACCTTGTGGGCCAAAGAAAACCCTAGAGGAGTCGACGAAACACAATTCCAACCGCCGCAAGTTCCAGAACCTCGAGATCCAATCTAACAACATCACGGAGGGGCTCATCTTCTTCATAGGTGCCTCTCCGATGATGCGTTAGTAGTCCACCATAGACCTACGGGTCCGTAGGCAGTAGATAGATGATGGCTTCCTCTCTCTCTTTTGATTCACAATACAATGGTCTCTTGGAGATCTATTTGATGTAAACTTTTGCGGTGTGTTTGTTGGGATCCGATGAATTTTGAGTTCATGATCAGTTTCTATCCATGAATATTATTTGAGTCTTCTTTGATCTCTTATATGCATGATTACTTATTGCCTCGTATTTCTTCTTCGAATCTTTGGTTTAGTTAGGCCGACTAGATCAATTTTTCTTGCCATGGGAAGAGGTGCTTTGTGATGGGTTCGATCTTGCGGTGCCCTTTCCCAGTGACAGAAGGGGCAACAAGGTACGCATGTATCGTTGCCATTAAGGATAACAAGATGGGGTCTATTCCTACATGAATATATCTTGTCTACATCATGTCATCGTTCTTATTGCATTACTCCATTTTCCATGAACCTAATACACTAGATGCATGCTGGATAGCGGTCGATGTGTGGAGTAATAGTGGTAGATGCAAGCAGGAGTCGGTCTACTTATCTTGGACGTGATGCCTGTATAATGATCATCGCGTTGGATATCGTCATGATTATTTGATCTTCTATCAATTGCCCAACAGTAATTTGTTCACCCACCGTGTGCTATACTCATGAGAGAAGCCACTAGTAAAACCTACGCCCCCCGGGTCTACTTTTCCAACAGATTGCTTTCCGATCTATCTTTTTGCCTCTTTGTTTTCAGATCTACTAAACCAAAAAACCCAAAAATATATTGCTGCACTTTTTATTTTCTCTTTTTTATTTTGTGTTCTTTAGAGATCTATCTCTCCTATCTATCACTACCTAATCTATCTTTTTACCGTAGAGAGATTGACAACCTCTCTTTCGCGTCGGGTTGCAAGTATTTGTTATTTGTGTGTAGGTGCTCCTTATTGGGTGGTGGTGATCCTCCTACTGATTCGATAACCTTGGTTTCATAACTGAGGGAAATACTTACCGTCGCTGTGCTGCATCATCCCTTCCTCTTTGGGGAAATACCGACGCAGTCTCAAACCACGTCAACAATCATCACAACCGCAGAAAAGTTCGGCCACGTGTGTCTGTGCACTGCTTTGGGCCTAGCCCAAAAGCGTCACGGACTTAAGTGTGATCCAGGTCCGGGGGCACCTATCATTGCACTAAAGAGCGGGTCCTTTAGCACCCTGACTTGTGCACAGACGGCAGTAGCCCCCAGCCCAGCAAGCCTTGTCGAATGGATACTGCGCTCAAGACAGCACCAAGTGAAGACCTCGACCACCGGCAAGCTGCCGGTGGAGAAGACCCGGCAACATGTGCACCCGACAAGATCCCACTACCAAGCCACCACTCCACCTCATCCGGCTGTATGTCTACATCAGTTAGGTGTCGAGCAGGCACACAGTTAGGTTGAGCCTGTCGAGACGCGTGGCAGCTCGGTAGAATTACAACGGCTTTAATGACACCCGTACTATTGGCATGGCGGAAGAATAAGAGGTAGCTAGGAGAACGACAGACAAGGAGAAATGATCCTTGCTGGGAGACGGCGCCGGCGTGACACCTCACGGTGCATTTAATGCACGTGTCCTAATTCGTCAGGATTAGGTATTTCTCACTGTAACATGTCGATAGTTCGACCACTGTTACATGCACTATTTACCCCTGTGTAATTACCATTTTAGCTACTGTGGTAACCCCTTTCATCTATAAAAGGAGGTCCATGGCTACCTTGACAAAGGTCGAAACCCTGTCCATTTGCAGTTGTAGCAGCACTCTCGAGCATCCTTGCCGGGTTGTTGCGCTCTCTGTGTTTTGGACTCAATCATACAAACCACCACACATGACGTAGGGTACTAGATCTCCAGGTGGCCCAAACCTGTCTAAACCCCGACCGTGCTTTGGTTGGAGATGCTCTTTGCGTGCGTAGATCCCCACAGTTGAATCGCAAAGCGGCCTCATAGGTCCCATAGATTGTCGTACCTCGACAAATAGTAATATTATTAATGCCTCTACAATCAACACACATACGCGATGTACCATCCTTTTTCGGCACTAGAATAATAGGAACAACACAAGGACTTAGGGATTCACGTATATAACCTTTGTCGAGCAGCTCCTATACTTGACCCATAATCTCCTTCGTCTCCTCTAGATTGGAACGGTATGGTGCACGGTTGGGTAACGACGCACCGGGAATTAAGTCAATCTAATGCTCAATCCCTCGAATAGGTTGTAATCCCGAGGGCACGTCGTGTGGAAAGATGTTAACGAACTCCTGCAAAATATTAGTGACAACAGGAGGCAAAGAGGGAGGCATGTCCTCAAATGAAAATAATACCTCTTTGTACACAAAAGCATAGCACATAGATTTAGTAAAGTCCAGATCAATAATATCAAATTTTGTGGCAAGTAAACACCCACTTTTCAATTTTATCTCAGATGTAACACTAGATAATGGTTTATTAGGTTTGTTGTGTTGCTCAAACTCTTTAGCCACAATCTGATTTTCACTCTCATTTTGCTCCTGTTTTGCTTTACTAGCTCTAGCAATGCCACCTTTCAAAAATTGTTCAGGAGACTTAGGAAGAAAAGTAATATTTTTATCCTTATGAACATGAGTATACTGATTTGTCCATAAGAGCTAAAGTCTCCCCATCATAATCACTAGCGGACTTATATCCACCATCTTCAGTAACGATCATCACACACTTGGATGGGCATTCTCTTGCATAGTGACCTATCCCCTTGCAACAACGACATATAACCTCATGTGTTTGCCCTGTTGATGCCATGGATGAAGAAGAACTGTTTGCGGGACCCGAAGGTGTGCCCTTGGCGGAGGGTGTTGGTGGTGCATGTTTTCTGCTATCTCGGTTGGAGTTGGCGGCTGATGTAGGCGGTGCTGTAGCAGTACGTGTGGAAGTACATGATGTACGTGACGTCCATGATGAAGATTGTCCTATAGAAAAACAAGTTTGCGCCAATGTGATGACCCACAAGTATATGGGATCAATCGTAGTCCTTTCTATAAGTAAGAGTGTCGAACCCAATGAGGAGCAGGAGGAAATGATAAGCAGTTTTCAGCAAGGTATTCTCTGCAAGTGCTGTTAGTAGCAGTGATAGATAGTTTTGTAGCAAGATAATTCGTAACAAGTGACTAGTAACAATAGTAGCAAGTGTGAAGCAAGATATCCCAATCCTTTTTATAGCAAAGGACATGCCTGAAAGTACTCTTATATGAAGCAAGCACTCCCGAGGACACATGGGAGTATGTGTCTAGTCATCTTCATCATGTTGAGTTGATTTGCGTTCGTTACTTTGATAATTTGATATGTGGGTGGACGGGTGCTAAGGTGATGTTCTTACTTGAACAAGCAACCCACTTATGATTATCCCCTCTCGCAAGCGTCCACAACTACGAAAGAAGAATTAATGTAAATCTAACCATAGCATGAAACGTATGGATCCAAATCAACCCCTTATGAAATAAAGCATAAACTAGGGTTTATGATTCTGTCACTCTAGCAACCCATCATCTACTTATGACTCCACAATGCCTTCCCTTAGGCCCATTAGATGGTGAAGTGTCATGCAGTCAATGTTCACATGACACCACTAAAGGAAGCAACAACGTACATATCATCAAAATATCAAACGAATACCAACTTCACATGATTACTTATAACAAGACTTCTCCCATGTCCTCAGGAACAATAGTAACTACTCACACATCATCAACATGTTCAAGATCAAAGGTGTAATAATGATGATTAAGGATCTGACCATAATGTCTTCCAGAAAATAAACCAACAAGCATGAACTAGAAGATGTAATCAACACTACTGGTAACCCACAGGTACCAATCTGAGGTTTTGAGACAAAGATTGAATACAAGAGATGAAATAGGGTTTGAGATGAGATGTTGCTGGTGAAGATATTGATGAAGATTGGTCCTCCCACGAAGGAGGCGACATTGGTGATGACGATGGCTTCGATCTCCCCCTCCCGGAGAGTGATTTCCCCGACAGAATCTCCCTGCCAGAGAGCAAAAGGGCCTCTGCCCAGGTTTCCACCTCGAGACAACGGCGCTTCGTCCCGAAAGTTCCTCTCTTTTTTATCATTAGATGTGAAGGTATAGGAGTGGAATTAGGGTCGGTGGAGCCACGTGGGCCCCACGAGCTAATAGGGCGTGCCCTGTTTGGTCATGGCCCACAGGCAACCCCTCTCCGGCAGTTCTTCGCTCCATAATTCTTCATATATTCCAGGAATAATTCACAAAAAGTTTCAGGTCATTTAGAGTCCAGTGAATTTTCACCCTTTTTCTTGGTTTTCAGGTCCATAATTCGAGGTCCCGACAATTTCCCTCATTGTGACGTACCTTGTAAATTCAAAGAGAAAAGGCATAAGAATTGTATCATAAAGTGGAATAATTAACAAGAATAGCATAAATACCAATAGGAAATCATGATGCAAAATGGACGTATCAACTCCCCCAAGCTTAGACCTTGCTTGTCATCCGGCGAAAGCCGAACTCGATAATAATGACCACATAATTTGAGAGAGAGTTGTCGATAAAAACAAAATACGTACATGAGAGCATCATGAATATTAACAAGTAGCAATTTTGACATCATATAGCTTCTCATAAGCAAGTAACAATCTATACACAATATTGAAGTATGAAGCATAAACTTTATTGACAATCAACAAACTATGTTCTTAGACATTGAGACAATCAATTCATCATATTTCAGAGAAGAGTCTATGTAAGAACTTTCAATATAGCAAGTCCACATGCTCAACTATCATTTAGTCTTGTATGATTGCTGACACTCAATGCATATTTTTGGAGCTAATGTTTCCATCAGACACACAGGAAGATAGGGGCTCTATTGTTCTCGCTACCCAACTTACCTCAAGGATAATGTCAACAGTAATGACTCATGATCTCGCTACCCAACTTATTTACCCAAGGCTGCAGCAAGCACTAAGCATTAGTTGAGTGGCTAACTTACTAGTACAAGAATAAAGGGGGATGATTGTCGCATAAACGGACGTGAACTAGTAATGATCTCTAAGAGATCTTGAACACCTACTTACGAACAAACATAACCCCACCGTGTTCTCTCTCGGTTCAGAAATCACGAGAAGAGACAGTCACGGTTACTCACACGGTTGGTGTATTTTATTTGAGTTTGCTTCAAGTTTTCTACTACCGGGTGTTAAACAAAGTTTCCAAGTTGCAAGTAACCGCGAGCACGGCTTTCCGAAAGATTTAACCCTGCAGGGGTGCTCCAACTCATCCATCACAAACTAACCACACGCCACATTGGAATTCCTCAACCGCGGAATCACACGTAGTATTCGCGGAATCCCGATGGAAAGTCTCAACTTCGAGATAGCCCAAAGTGTCGTCGAAATCCCATGCACAAGACGTTCGAGAAAGGTAAAACCAATCCAGCAAGGCCGCCCGACGTGTCGACGAACCCGATAGGAGCCGTGTATCTCGTTCTCAGGACACGACCGGATGAGCAGTACGTACGGTGGCCGGATAGAGATCCCTCGAGTTGCCCCGGGTGGCCCCACAAGTGGCTTTGTTTTGGACCAGCACCAGCAGCACTGGCCCCCCTGTATTATGTTGAATTAAATCCACGAGGAGGCGACCCTCTATGCGTTAATTAGGTGATCAGTATTATTATGTTGGGCAAATATAGTACCAATGTTGGGCCTTGCCAGGCAAGCTTTATCCTAAAACGAAAGTCAAGGGGGTCCCCATAACAACCCCGAGCATGTTAGGAGGGCAAAATATGGAACATAACACCGGTACACAAGTAACTAGGGCGGCAAAAGTGGAACAAAACACCGAGCAAAAGGCCAAGCCTTCCACCTTTTACCAAGTATATATGTGCATTAAATTAAATAGCAATAATATTATGATATATCAAAAGGATATCCATGTTGGAACATGGAAACAATTGCACCTACAACTAGCAACGCTATAAGAAGGGCTGAGCAAGCGGTAACAAAGCCAAACAATGGTGTGCTAGGATGTCGAGGGTTAGAGTCTTATCATGGCATTTTCGGAGGCTAGACAACAAGTGGTAGGTAGCGAGACAAGCGATAGAAACGAGACAACTAGCATGGCAATGATAGTAAAGGTATCCAGGGAAATGATCATCTTGCCTGAGATCCCGCTTGGAAGCAGAACAAATCCATGAAGAAGACGAGCCAACGTAGTCGAACGAATCCTCACACTCTGAACGCTTTTGGAACTCTATTGAGAAGAAGCAATCCGGAAACAACAATCAACACATGATAAACAGCACAACATATGCATGACATGATGCGCAAGCAATGATGATGCATGTCAAGTTTAAATATGCAAGGCATGGCAAACACAACAATCAAACACTACAAATTAAGTGAAGTTCAATATGCAAGGGGTTGCATATTGATGAAACTCCACATTTGAATTATTTAGTTCATTCTTGTTTAGGTACTCATCAATATGAAATGTTGTTTAACATGGGTGGTCATGGCATAAGGTGAAGTTGGAATTAAAGCAATTTTAAATGGAGAAGGAGAACATACATAAAACAAAATAATAACTCTCCATATTATGAGAAATGTGGTTAATGTTGTTTAACTAAACAATCATTTTAAATGTTGTTTATCATGGCAAGAGGTGAAGCATGAACCACTACATCATCTAGGCATTTTAAATGAGGCCGAAAACAACATATAGCATTTCCGAAACGATCTCATATGCATATTATGAATTTGGTCCAGATCTTTCCTAAGCATATTTTAGAGTTGTTAAACAACAAAAGTAATGCAACCATGTGACTCTACACATTTTTCTAGTCAAGTTACATGTGTGGATCATTTTAAACGGAGTGACGGGTAAATAGTTATGAAATAAATCATTTTAGCAAGGCATTATGCAAATTTAATCAAACAACAAGTTTAAACATTTTTATCATGGTTGAAAGTTGCATAATGTGAAACTACATAAAATTCTAATCATGTTACGTATATGACATGTTTAATCTGATGCACAGTTAAATAGTTATGAAATTTATAAAATGCAACATTATCCTGAAATTGAGGAAATCTAAATGCACAAACAAAAACAGCATGAGACATAGGTTTGGGCTAGCCAGCCCCAATGACGGTGGGGCCAACAATGTGGCCACCAGGTCAACTATGACCGGTCAATAGGGGTCGCTGGGACCCAGATGTCATGCTCATAAGCAAAAGAAACGAGTTAAGAGGCCAAAACAAAATGGGAGAACCTGGGATTTGATCCCTGGTCTCCAGGATAGGTGCATGCTCGGATGACCAGTGGGTTGCGGTAGAACTTATGCTACAGCATGGGATTAGCGATAGATGAACTATACCATGACGCTGACTGAACCAAAGCGCAAAACAGATAGCTTTCTCTGTTTCCGTGGCTGCGGACGCAGCTTGCAGGTGCGGCGGCGCGGCTTGCTGGGGTCCTCCGGCGCGGATCCCAAGGGGAACGGCGGAAATGAGCAGGGCGTCGATGGATCTGGGCGAGGGGGTCCCGTTCCCGGCGCTGGAGGCGTCAGGCGATGCTCCGGCAGTGGCGAGCTTGGGCACCATGGCTGGGCTCTTGTTTACACGAGAAGGAGACAGAGAGATGGTCAGAGGGATAGATGAGAGAGAGAAACGGGAGGAGGAAGGTAAGGCAGTGCACGGCTCCGGTCAACCTGGTGTTGGTCGAAGGCGACGAGGATTAGCGACGAGGCCATGGCTGCCGGCGGCGACGAGACAAGCCTCTGCTCATGGGCTTCCATGGCGGCATGAGCGGGCTTCCGCAGAGAAGCAGAGAAGGAGAGAGGTTAGAGAACGGGGAAGAAAGGCAGGAGAAGAAGGAAGGAAAAGGGGCGGGGCATGACCTAGTGCTTGCGGTCGACGGCGGCGACGTCGTTCACCGGATGGGGAGGCGAGGTTGGGGCGTGGTCAACACAAGCACCAGTGTGCGAGCAGAGTGCTTGGCGCTGAGATGCTGCGGACGCAGGAGGCAGACGCGCTCGAACTCGAGCTCCTGGACGAAGACGGACTTGGTGGCGGACGTAGGCAAGATGGTGGGGGTCATGTGTCTCCGGCGAGGTGCAGGTCGGCGGTGACGAGGAGGCGCGAGCGGCCTCGAGTGCAGGAGCAGGGGAGGAACTCGAGCAGAGGCGCCTGCTGTGAGGAGATGGCTCGGTTGGCTGTGGATAGCGGACACGTCCATGAAATAGAGGGAGGAAGGGAGTGGCCTAGTAGGATGGATTGGATCGGAGGGGATCCCGAGGTGGGAGACGACCTGAGGAATGGCGGCGGCTAGGTGGATCCCTAGAAATTAGGGATTTGCCTGATGATTGCACTGCTATTTATAGTAGGTAGGTATGGGCAGGGGCTATCTCGTCCCTCCGTTTTGATCGGACAGTCAGGAAAAATTAGGTTAGGGAGTCCAATTGAAAATCCAATGATCGTTTGGGGTATTACGGGGTTGATCCAGATCCAACGGTCACGACCGTATGTTTCGGGTTCGGGGAAGTTATCGGGCGCGCGCGAGGGGTCTGTGCACTGTGCAGAGGGGCTAGGCATAGCAGAGAGGGAAAACACGGGCAAGCCGACGACAGTTTTAAAAAATCAAAAAACGTCCAATGATTTGACCGGCTATAGTGCCGCTATAGGTTTAACGGTTCGGGTATCAAACGACCTCCGATTGCGACAAAATTTGACAAGCGGCCTACCTACTCTATATCCAGACCGCACGCCAACTTTCAACCCAATCAGAGAATATTTTTCACGCACTTTTAACACAATAATTTTATCGATGTCGCGGGCGCGTGCGTGTGTGTTTGGTCTCAAACGGTTAACGACGAGAATGGGGAGAACCGGCAACTATGAATAGATGCAAGTTTTGAAAACAATGACAACGAAGTGCCGAAGAAATGCAGATGATGCGAATGATGCGATGATGAACGCGACCACCAAACGAATCACACGAAGACAACATAATGAAAGGGGAATCTTTTGGAGTGTCGGTCTCGGGCTGTTACAACTCTCCTCCACTTACAAGAGTTCTCGACCCGAGATCTTAGAATGATAAGGGGATGAGAAAGAGAAGAGGAAGAATCTTGAAGGTAGCAAGAGATGAAGAATGACACGAGGAACAAGCAAGAATTCAAAAGAAATTTGGGCAGCACTTCGGTAGCAACGATAAGCAAAACTCGATAAGATGGAAAGAAATTGAAAAAAAATGATAGCTCAACACTCCGGTTAAATGGACAAGCAAGGGAAGACCAAGAACTTGACAAACCGAGATGATGGGATGAAGAGGGCAACATCACAAAGGCTCCGGAACAAAAGAATAGAAGCTAGATTTGGAGAGAAGAGAACGAAGAAGACAATGACATATTCTATCACAATTGAATCGAAAAGCAACTTAGAAGGAAGGATTGAATGGAATTGTTGAAAAATCAACAACGAAAGAATAGGCTCGTTGTGGGCTAATGGTAAACATCTCAACATTTTGAGGAGATAACGAGCCACTAACAGAGACAATTGATGTCTTGGGAGCAACAAGATATGTAGAACTTCTTTCACCAAGAGGAGAAGGAGAATACTTGGATCATTGACGAGCACCATGATAGCAAAATCCTTAGGAAATGCGTTTGGTGAAATCCAATCCAAGATAACTCCAAGGAATACAAGATGGGTTTAAATATCTCATTCTTGATAACTTCATTTCGAAAGTCCTTATAAATCAAGAATGCTATAGCACCACCTCAAAAGATATGGAAGAAACAATTGCACCTGAAATGCAAGATAAAGAATACTTGAGCTCCTCCAACAAGAATCTTAAAGAATACTTTGAGAAAGAAGAAAATTCTTGACGAACCACCATGAAGAACCTCCATAAACAAAAGGATGATCAAGCAAAATGAAGGTTGAAAAGAATAGGATTAAGCCTTGCAAATATTTAGATGGAACTTTGCAAAGATATACTGGTGAAAACTTGGAACTCCGGAAAACAAAAGATGAACAACTTAGAATCGAGAATTTGATATCATGAACAACTCCGAAAAAGGATTGAAATCACCTTGATGAAACAAGAATAAGATTTGTGTCTGCTTATCCTTCATCAAGTTAAATTGATGACAAGCAACGAATTTGGCACACTACTTAATCTTTGAAAAGATTGAATAGAGAGAAAACGAGCTTGAAGAAGTCTTGTATGAAACACCGGTACGAATTTGAAATTAATGGGGATACTTTGAATGAATGGAATGCATGAGAACGAAGACATCATGATCCGACAAAAGAACACTAGAATGAGCCACCGTAAGAAATTGAGATACAAACGAAGAGGCATCAATTGAGAAGAATTTGGGAATGAAAGTTGAAAAGCTGAGAATGAAAAAATCTTCTGAAATGATGGCCTTTGAAGGATCGAGAAATGAAAACAACTCTGAAATGGTCCGGATAGATATGGAATGAATTTCTCATGATCGAAAAGAACTTGAGAGGTTAGCAACAAGCTGAAACCATGAAACTTCAAGAGAATGGACAAGATTCGAGATGAACTCTCCTTCGATCTTCAACGATGAGAATACTGATGAGAAACAACACCACAAATTACTGGGATCTCCAGAACAATGAATAAAGAAAGTTTGAGCCAATGATGAGAATAATTCAAAGCTATCTTGGAGAAGGAATATGACTGATGAAATTCATTCTTACATCATATTTGAAAAGAACTTGACATCTCCGGAAAGAATAAAAGAGTTAGGTAAGATCCTGGGGAAAAACATGTGTGTTATGGGCCCACTAAAAGGAAACACCGTTGAAATAATTGGTTAGAAAGAGAGATTGCACCGGTACAAATTACAAACTTGATGAGGTGAGAACCTCGAAATAATTGAAAGAATTTTGCACGGAAACACGAATCTTCTAAGATATCTTGAAACTCCGGATAGAATAAAGAGAGATGAATAAACAAGAGAGGCTTGGACGAGAATTCCAACATGGGAGAGCATTGGACAGATAACGAAGGATATGATGAACACCGAAATCTTGAATTGAATCCACCGGAAAAGAAAACATAGATGAAGACTAAGAAATGATGAACTTGAACACTTGAGCATCTTCACAACGAATCACCGGATGCATCACGCAAGAGAAGATAGCGGAAGTATCACATGAATAGTAAAGGCACTTGAATGAGAATTTAATTGTTGACGGAAAAGGGTGGGAGGGTGGGGAAAGATAAGGACAAATCAGATAGATGAAAAGAACTCCGGAAGAAAGAAGAGGATAGATCTTGCTTATATTGGAAGGGATTCAATTCACTTGAAGAGAAGCACTCCGGATGGAAAGGAATTACATGACAACTCCAGTTGAACAAAAGGATTAGCATTCCCATAAAAATATGGGAACATCGCTTAGAAAAGATATGAAATCACCACTTGACATCGAAGCAACTCGAATTACCATACTACAACAAAACAAAGGGTGAGGCTTACGAAACAAGCCAGAAACAAATACATAATCCATATGCATTTGTTGGAAGGATAATCCTAGGTAACTACTTGAATTCCCACCTAAGGAATTCTGAAATCTTTCTGGTTATGCAATCTGGTCCAACGGATACACGAATAAATTACTGAATAAAAAACTCAACTCCTAGCAATACTACTACCCACCGTGTATCACATCTGTCAACACACAACCAGAGAAACCACGGAAACTCATCTACCTTATACCCTCGTAATCACAACGATACTAAAGATGGCAGTACATGTGATCCCGCTTCCCAGTACTGGGTGCTGCCACACTCTTCGCACCACGAATAGTATTGAAGCAATTTCGAACATCCGCGTCCTGAGATACTAAGGAAACTAAACGATAGCGATGTGTCAAGAACCCCTTGGAGCTCAACTCCCCGGGTCCAATCCATACGTACGGGAGGCACCAAGAACAGAGTTCCGGTCACATCGACATCATAGATGTTCCAAAATAAACGTGTGATCCTAAAAAAAATTGAGTGAGAAGAGGGTAGAATTAAAATTCCTACGTCAGGATTCCTCACCAGAGCATAGAAGAGGAGTAAAAAGAATCCTACTCTCCGATATATAATTAGACTCAAAATAGTTTTTCACTAGGCTCGACTCGGACAAAGTTCGATCAATCAAGGGGGCTCCTAGGTCGGTACAGGCTCTGATACCAACTTGTTACGTCCAAGATGCGATGCTATCCTTATTTTGGTGCGAGGGCCTCGACAGGGATAGAAGCGCATCTTGTCGTTTTGCAAGAATGGATATCATTACAAGTACATGTAAAGATGAGCTGAGTATATGGAATTGGCTTACACTCGCCACAAGCTACATAATTATCACATCAATACAACAACATATCCAAACCTCATACAAAAGAGCAGGGTCCGGCTATGGACGAAAACAAACGATAAAATGGCATCCGTCCTTGCTATCCCAGGCTGCCGGCCTGGAACCCATCCTAGATCGATGAAGAAGAAGAAGAAGAACTCCAAATCGAACAAGCATCGCGAACACGTCATATCATCGTATTACCTGTACCTGCAACTATTGTTGTAGTAATCTGTAAGCCACAGGGACTCATCAATCTCATTTCCAAGGGTATCAAGACTAGCAAAGCTTAATGGGTGAGATATGGTTAAGTGGTGAGGCTGCAGCAAGCACTAAGCATTAGTTGAGTGGCTAACTTACGAGTACAAGAATAAAGGGGGATGATTGTTGCATAAACGGACGTGAACGAGTATTGATCTCTAAGAGATCCTGAACACCTACTTACGTACAAACATAACCCCACCGTGTTCTCTCTCGGTTCAGAAATCACGAGAAGAGACAGTCATGGTTACACACATTGTTGGTGTATTTTATTTGGGTTTACTTCAAGTTTGCTACGACCGGGTGTTAAACAAAGTTTCCAAGTTGCCACGTAACCGCGGGCACGGCTTTCCAAAAGATCTAACCCTGCAGGGGTGCTCCAACTCATCCATCACAAACTAACCACACGCCGCATTGGAATTCCTCAACCGCGGAATCACCCGTAGTATTCGTGGAATCCCGATGGAAAATCTCAACTTCGAGATAGCCCGAAGTGTCGTCGAAATCCCGCGCACAAGACGTTTGAGAAAGGTAAAACAAATCCAGCAAGGCTGCCCGACGTTTCGACGAACTAGATAGGAGCCGCGTATCTCGTTCTCAGGCCACGACCGGATGAGCAGTACGTACGGTGGCCGGATAGAGATCCCCCGAGTTGCCCCGGGTGGCCCCGCAAGTGGCTCTGTTTTGGACCAGCCCCAGCAGCACTGGCCCCCTGTATTATGGTGAATTAAATCCACGAGGGGGCGACCCTCTATGCGTTAATTAGGTGATCAATATTATTATGTTGGGCAAATATAGTACCAATGTTGGGCCTTGCCAGACAAGCTTTATCCTAAAACGAAAGTCAAGGGGGTCCCCATAACAACCCCGGGCATGTTAGGAGCGCAAAATATGGAACATAACACCGGTACACAAGTAACTAGGGCGGCAAAAGTGGAACAAAACATCGAGCAAAAGGCCAAGCCTTCCACCTTTTACCAAGTATATATGTGCATTAAATTAAATAGCAATAATATTATGATATATCAAAAGGATATCCATGTTGGCACATGGAAAAAATTGCACCTACAACTACCAACGCTATAAGAAGGGCTGAGCAAGCGGTAACATAGCCAAACAATGGTGTGCTAGGATGTGGAGGGTTAGAGGCTTATCATGGCAATTTGGGAGGCTAGACAACAAGTGGTAGGTAGCGAGACAAGCGATAGAAACGAGACAACTAGCATGGCAATGATAGTAATGGTATCCAGGGAAATGATCATCTTGCCTGAGATCCCGCTTGGAAGCAGAACGAATCCATGAAGAAGACGAGCCAACATAGTCGAACGAATCCTCACACTCTGAACGCTTTCGGAACTCTATGGAGAAGAAGCAATCCGGAAACAACAATCAACACATGATAGACACCACAACATATGCATGACATGATGCGCAAGCAATGATGATGCATGTCAAGTTTAAATATGCAAGGCATGGCAAACACAACAATCAAACACTACAAATTAAGTGAAGTTCAATATGCGAGGGGTTGCATATTCACGAAAATCCACATTTGAATTATTTAGTTCACTCTCGTTTAGGTACTCATCAATATTAAATGTTGTTTAACATGGGTGGTCATGGCATAAGGTGAAGATGGAATTAAAGCAATTTTAAATGGAGAAGGAGAACATACATAAAACAAAATAATAACTCTCCATATTATGAGAAATGTGGTCAATGTTGTTTAACTAAACAATCGTTTTAAATGTTGTTTATCATGGAAAGAGGTGAAGCATGAACAACTACATTATCTAGGCATTTTAAATGAGGCCGAAAACAACATATAGCATTTCCGAAATGATCTCATATGCATATTATGAATTTGGTGCAGATCTGTCCTAAGCATATTTTAGATTTGTTAAACAGCAAAAGTAATGCAACCATGTGACTCTACACATTTTTCTAGTCAAGTTACATATGTGGATCATTTTAAACGGAGCTACGGGTAAATAGTTATGAAATAAATCATTTTAGCAAGGCATTTATGCAAATTTAATCAAAAAACAAGTTTAAACATTTTTGTCATGGTTGAAAGTTGCATAATGTGAAACTACCTAAAATTCTAATCATGTTACGTATATGACATGTTTAATCCGATGCACGGTTAAATAGTTATGAAATTTATAAAATGCAACATTATGCTGAAATTGAGCAATTCTAAATGCACAAACAAAAACAGCATGAGACGTAGGGCTAGGCTAGCCAGCCCCAATGACGGTGGGGCCAGCAATGTGGCCACCAGGTCAACTATGACCGGTCAACAGGGGTCGCTGGGACCCAGATGTCATGCTCATAAGCAAAAGAAAAGAGTTAAGAGGCCAACACAAAATGGGGCCTGGGGTTTGATCCCTGGGCTCCAGGATAGATGCATGCTCGGATGACCAGTGGGCTGCGGTAGAACTTATGCTACAGCATGGGATTAGCGATAGATGAACTATACCATGACGTTGACTGAACCAAAGCGCAAAACAGATGGCTTTCTCTGTTTCCGTGGCTGCGGACGTAGCTTGCAGGTGCGGCGACGCGGCTTGCTGGGGTCCTCCGGCACGGATCCCAAGGGAAACGGCGGAAATGAGCAGGGCGTCGACAGATCTGGGCGAGGGGGTCCCGTTCCCGGCGCTGGAGGCGTCGGGCGATGCTCCGGAGTGGCGAGCTTGGGTGCCATGGCTGGGCTCCTGTTGACACGAGAAGGAGACAGAGAGATGGTGAGAGGGAGAGATGAGAGAGAGAAATGGGAGGAGCAAGGAAGGTAAGGCAGTGCATGGCTCCGGTCAACCTGCTGTTGGCCGAAGGCGACGAGGATTTGCGACGAGGCCATGGCTGCCGGCGGAGACGAGACAAGCCTCTGCTCGTGGGCTTCCATGGCGGCATCAGCGGGCTTCTGCAGAGAAGCAGAGAAGGCGAGAGGTTAGAGAACGGGGAAGAAAGGCAGGAGAAGAAGGAAGGAAAAGGGGCCGGGCATGACCTAGTGCTTGTGGTCGACGGCGGTGACGTCGGTCACCGGACGGGGAGGCGAGGTTGGGGCGCGGTCAACACAAGCACCAGTGTGCGAGCAGAGTGCTTGGCGTGGAGATGATGCGGACGCAGGAGGCAGACGCGCTCGAACTCGAGCTCCTGGACGAAGACGGACTTGGTGGTGGACGTACGCAAGATGGTGGGGGTCCTGTGGGTTCGGCAAGGTGTAGGTCGTCGTTGACGAGGAGGAGCGAGCGGCCTCGAGTGCAGGAGCAGGGGAGGAACTCGGGCAGAGGCGCCTGCTGTGAGGAGATGGCTCGGCTTGGCTGTGGACAGCGGACGCGTCCACGGAACAGAGGGAGGAAGGGAGCGGCCTGGATGGATGGATTGGGTCGGAGGGGATCCCGAGGTGGGAGACGACCTGAGGAGTGGCGGCGGCTAGGAGGATCCCTCGAAATTAGGGATTTGCCTGATGATAGCACTTCTGTTTATGGTAGGTAGGTACAGGCAGGTGCTATCTCGTCCCTTCGTTTTGATCGGACTGTCGGGAAAAATTAGGTTAGGGAGTCCAATTGAAAATGCGATGATGGTTTGGGGTATTACGGGGTTGATCCAGATCAAATGGTCATGACCATATGTTTCGGGTTCGGGGAAGTTATCGGGCATCTGCGAGGGGCCTGTGCACTGTGCATAGGGGCTAAGCATAGCAGAGAGGGAAAACACGGGAAACCCGACGACAGTTTTGAAAAACCGAAAAACGTCCAACGATTTGACCGGCTATAGTGCCGCTATAGGTTTAACGGTTCGGGTATCAAACGACCTCCGATTGCGACGAAATTTGACAAGCGGCCTACCTACTCTATATCCAGACCGCACGCCAACTTTTGACCCAATCAGAGAATATGTTTCACGCACTTTTAACACAATAATTTTATCGATGTCGCGGGCACGTCCATGTGTGGTTGGTCTCAAACGGTTAACGACGAGAACAGAGAGAACCGGCAACTACGAACAGATGCAAGTTTTGAAAACAATGACAACGAAGTGCCGATGAAATGCAGATGATGCGAATGATGCGATGATGAACACGACCACCAAACGAATCACACGAAGATAACATAATGAAAGGGGAATCTTCTGGAGCGTCGGTCTTGGGCTGTTACCCATCCCTTGGCACTTGAAGATTTCCTGCTCCACCGCTGCAAGCTTGGCCTTCTCGCTCCCCTCCTTCTTTGGCCCTTGAACATCCCAGATGTGAAGCACCCTCTCATGCATCTCAATGGCCTAATGGTGTTTCATCACCTTCAGAAGGTAGGGATTGATGAACTTCTTGTAGACCTTGTCCTTGGAGAAGCTTGACGACGTCATGTCGATCTTGATCTGTCAGAAAAACAACCTGAAACAAGAACAGAGTAGAAACTTATGATGCGGTGGTCAAAACATACATGAGTATATATAATGAATTTTTCTAGGTAAGAATACGTATCCAGGAAGAAAACGGAGTCCAGGAGGCACACGAGGGGCCCACGAGCTAACAAGGCGGGCCCTGTTGGATCGTGGCTACCTCATGGGTCCCCCTGACTCATTTTTTTGTTATTTTTCTAAAATACCAAAACCAACAAAACTTAGTTCTATGGAATTTTTGGAGTCGGGTTACTTACCGTATCGTACCTACCATTTTCCAGGTCTCTAGAGTGTTCCGGAAGGTATCCCTTATATGTTCTTCCGGTGTCATCACTTGAATAATATTAGTTTCAACATTAATGGGCATACCTGGGATGTAACATTTAATTCTTTGCCCATTAACCACTCTCGGGTGTGTGCCTTTGGCATTATTGATCTTGATAGCACCGGAGCGATAAACATCTTGGACGATATAAGGTCTTTCCCATTTGGAGAGAAGCTTACCTGCAAAGAAACTAAAACGAGAATTGATCAAAAGAACTAGATCTTCTACATTGAATCAAGTTTTTGAATTCTTTTATCATGCCATCTTTTAACTTTTTCTTTAATAACTTTGCATTTTCATAGGCTTGTGTTCTCCACTCATCTAATGAGGTAATATCAAATAACCTGTTTTCACCGGCAAGCCGAAAATCATAGTTAAGTTCTTTAATTGCCCAATAAGCTTTATACTCTAACTCAAGAGGTAAATGACAAGCTTTTCCGTAAACCATTTTATATGGGGACATTCCCATTGGATTTTCATAAGCAGTTCTATAAGACCACAAAGCATCATCAAGTTTCTTAGAACAATTCTTTATAGATATATTAATGGTCTTTTGCAAGATTAATTTTATTTCTCGATTACTTAATTCAACTTGACCACTAAACTAAGCATGATAAGGTGATGCAATTCAATGGTTAACATCATATTTAGCTAGAAGTTTATGGAAAGCACCATGAATAAAATGTGAACCAAAATTTGTAATTTGGCATCTAGGGACATGCTACTTCTTGAGCTTGCGTTGGTTTTCCCTTGAAGAGGAAAGGGTGAGGAAGCAAAGTAGATAAGTATTTCCCTCAGTTGTTGAGAACCAAGGTATCAATCCAGTAGGAGATACAAGCTAGTCCCCAATCTTTGCACCGACACAAACAATCAAACACTTGCACCCAACGCTATAAAGGGGTTGTCAATCCCTTCACGGTTACTTGCAAGGATGAGATCTGATAGAGATAGATATACAAGATTAATAGAACGAAAAGTAAAACAAAAGTAAAAAGATTGCAGCAAAGTATTTTTGGTATTTTTGGTTTATAGATCTGAAAATATAATATGGAAAATAGACCCGGGGGCCATAGGTTTCACTAGAGGCTTCTCTCTTGAAGGAAAATAATACGGTGGGTGAACAAATTACTGTCGAGCAATTGATAGAAAAGCGCATAGTTATGACGATATCCAAGGCAATGATTATGCATATAGGCATCACGTCCATGTCAAGTAGACCGAAACGATTCTGCATCTACTACTATTACTCCACACATCGACCGACTCCTGCCTGCATCTAGAGTATTAAGTTCATGAAGAACAGAGTAACGCATTAGGTAAGATGACATGATGTAGAGGGATAAACTTAAGCAATATGATGAAAACCCCATATTTTTATCCTTGATGGCAACAATACAAATACGTGCCTCGCTACCCCTACTTTGTCACTGGGTGAGCACACCGCAAGATTGAACCCAAAACTAAGCACTTCTCCCATTGCAAGAATTACCAATCTAGTTGGCCAAACCAAACCAATAACTCGAAGAGACTTGCAAAGATATGAAATCATGCATATAAGAATTCAGAGAAGATTCAAATAATATTCATAGATAATCTGATCATAAACCCACAATTCATCGGATCTCGACAAACACACCGCAAAAGAGTATTACATCGGATAGATCTCCATGAAGATCATGAAGAACATGGTATTGAAGAACATAGAGAGAGAAGAAGCCATCTAGCTACTAGCTATGGACCCGAAGGTCTGAGGTGAACTACTCACCCATCATCGGAGGGGCAATGGAGTTGATGTAGATGCCCTCCGTGATCGAATCCCCTTCCGGCAGATTACCGGAAAAGGCTCCAAGATGGGATCTCACGGGAACAGAGGCTTCCGGCGGCGGAAAAGTATTTTCGTGGCTCTTTCTGGTATTGGGGTAATATTTGGGAATTTATAGGCCAAAGATTAGGGTTGGAGGGCCTGCTGGGGGGCCATAAGCGAAGGTGGTGCCCCCCCAGTGGCGCGCCCTGGTAGCTTGTCGCCTCCCGGCAGGTCTCCTGACCTCATCTCCAAGTCTGGTAGGTTTCTTCTGGTCCAAGAAAAATCATCACGAAGATTTTATTCCGTTTGGACTCCGTTTAATATTCCTTATCTGCAATACTCAAAAACAAGGAAAAAACATAAACTAGCACTAGGCACTAGGTTAATAGGTTAGTCCCAAAAATAATATAAAATAGCATATTAATGCATATAAAACATCCAAAACAGATAATATAATAGCATGCAACAATAAAAAATTATAGATACGTTGGAGACATATCAGGACACCAAACCTCGAGAAAATAATCTCTTTAAGCATTTTAATATAAGTAATATGATCCGCACTACTAGTTGGAATAGCTTCTACCCACTTAGTAATGTCATCAACAACAATGAAAATATGAGTATACCCATTAGAGGAAGGAAAAGATCCCATATAATCAAAACCCCAAACATCAAATTGTTCAATAGCAAGTGAATAATTCATAGGCATTTCCTGTAGTCTACTAATGTTACCAATTCTTTGACATTCATCACAAGAGAGGACATACTTACGAGCATCTTTAAAGAGATTAGGCCAATAAAAACCGGATTGTAGTACCTTGTGTGCAGTTCTGTCAGCAGCATGGTGCCCTCCGTAGGCCTCGGAGTGACACTTCCGTAGGATCTATTCATGTTCATGCTCAGGTACACAACGTCTAATAACACCATCTACTCCTTCTTTATAAAGATTTCAGTCATCCCAAAAGTAATGTCTTAAATCATAAAAGAACATTTTCTTTTGTTTATAGGTGAAACTAGGTGGTATATATTTGGCAACAATGTAATTAGCATAATCCACATACCAAGGAGTGCTACGGGAAGCATTTGTAAGAGATAATTGCTCATCGGGAAAATTATCATCAATAGGCAGTGGGTCATCAAGGACATTTTCCATTCTAGACAAGTTATCTGCTACAGAATTTTCAGATCCTCTTCTATCAACAATATGCAAATCAAACTCTTGAAGTAAAAGCATCCACCTAATCAGTCTAGGCTTAGCATCTTTCTTTTTCCATAAGGTATTTAATAGCAGCATGATCTGTGTGAATGGTAACTTTGGAATCAACAATATAAGGTTTAAACTTATCACATGCAAACACAACTGCTAAAAAATCATTTTCAGTAGTAGCATAATTTCTTTGAGCATTGTCTGGGCTCTTACTAGCATAATGAATAACATTCAATTTCTTGTCTACTCTTTGCCCTAGAACAACACCAACAACATAATCACTAGAATCGCACATAATTTCAAATGGTAGATTCCAATCACGTGGTTGGACAATAGGTGCAGAGATTAATGCTTTCTTAAGTATTCCAGAGGCATCTACACAATCATCATCAAAAACAAATGGAATATCTTTTTGAATAAGATTAGTTAATGGCCTAGAGATCTTCGAGAAATCTTTAATAAAACACCTATAGAAACCAGCATGATCAAGGAAACTTGTTGTCGGTGCATTAGTATAGGGGTACCCAGTGCCCCTGACTTATGCACAGGCGGTAGAAACAAAGAACCCCGCAAATAGTCAAGACCAAGACTCCAGCAAGCTCAACGCGGCAGCCCAAGCCTAGCCTGCGACGCGCCAAGCACGTCCCCGACCCTTGTCGGGGACCAAGACGTACAGTCCTCCCAGAAGACCCGGCAAGCCACTCCCCGGCAGTTGTGAGCCATCCAGCCACCGCTCCACCGCATCGCTACGCCTGTCACTTATCGATGCGGTGTCGAGCCCTTAGGCGATTCATCAGCTCTCGCTAAGCATGTGGTGACACATTGGAAGGCAAGTTACGCACGGTTGACACCCGCCCTGCAGCGTGTCATTATCTTAAGCAACGACCGGCCAAGCGGTGGTAAGAGCTTGCCGGGGATGCACCCCCAAGCGCCACCTAGGCAGGTAATCATGGCATTTTGTCCTAAATGCCAGAGTTAGGAATGATAGCTCTTCTTAGCTATCTAATCGATAGATAATGTCTGTTTTGCCATTGTGGTAACACCTTGCACTATAAAAGGAGGCCCAAGGCAACCTAGCTCAAGGTTGGCAACTCGTACCCCCGAACGCTTGTACTCGCATAGCCGCTCTTTCCCCGACAGGAGCCCTTGCCGAGGTTAGGCGCCCTGCGTACTTCGTGTTCCTCCAATCAATCCACCAAAAAGCAGGAGTAGGGTTTTATGCTTAGTAGCGGCCTGAACCTGGGTAAAATGCCTGAGCCTTGATCGTGACGCCGTCTCATGCTCTCCGCTCTTCGTGCAACGTGACCCCCTTTGCCGAACCTCAAGGGACCTCTGGTCCCATAGGTGATCGTGAGCATCCATGCCCCGACGTATTTGGCACGCCAGGTAGGGGTGTGTTTATCATTTGTGCGAACCCAAGTTCGTGAACGGCGAGTCAATCTTCATCGTCATCTTCTTCAACAATGGCTCCGAAGAAGAAACCCAGCGCGGCCACGCATCCTTCCACTTCAAAGGCTCCCTCACACGCGGCCGACGGTGCCGTAGGCACCGCGGCGGCTGCTGGCGAGGCGGGCATCATGGACGACGTGGTCGGCGCAGGCGGCGCCCCCGTCCAGCCCTTCACGACCGGGGATGGAGCAGGAGGCGTCGGAGGGGAGCAACTACAGTAACCACATGGCGAGCTCGGCCCCGATGCCACAGGCGGAGGGAACATCTGTTCATCACCTCCCCGCTGCGCGGATGGCCGAGGCCGCCTCAGCGGCGCCCAGTCCGGTGCGAGCCATGACCTTCTGGCCGCACCCATCGCCAGCGAGATCGTTGGGCGTACGCCTCGTGCGGAGCGAGACGGGGCGCCCAGCGGGACCGCAGCCCCGCAGGATCGGCCCGCTGCCCACCAGAAAGCTCCAGCGAGTGGTGCATGGCATCAAGGACGCGGTGACGCTTCTCTTGGTCCTACCAAGAGTCAAGCAACATCACGATCCACCTCTTTCGCCATGCCGGGCATCATAGAGGAGGCCATGGTGCGGGTCCAGAGGCTGCTCAGCTTCATGCCAGCGGCTGACAAGATGGATGAATGGAGAGCCACCATTCAGAGTTTGATATCTTTTGTTGAAGCCAACAAGGCCCAGCATGCGGAGCCGTACGCGAACAGCAGCGGCAGCCCGGGGCGGCGAGCGCGTTGAAGGTGCCACGCCAACGGTACAATCCCCTCCGCGACAACAGGCCCAGAGGCAGCCGCAACAAGCTTCACATGCTGAAGACCGCGACGAGGCATCCATAGTCTCGTCTGGCCCGCACGACCGCTAAGTTCAACGGCGTGTCCTTGAAGACCAGCGGAAGGAAGACGCACGCATCACCATTGAGCGACGCCGGGAAGCACACCGTCAATCCGATAAGCGCAACGGTCCAGACGTCGGCGAGCCCGCGCCCAGTGTTGGCGGGTACCTTCCTGACGAGGTTGGTTGCCCTGCCTTCACTAGCGAGCTGCGATGGGTCCGCTGGCCATCGACCCGAGCTTTCAAGCCTGAGCTACCGAAGAAATACGACGGGAAGCTGAACCCTGCGGAGTTCTTGGGCATTTACACGATAGCTGTTCAAGCTGCGGGAGGAAGGGATGAAAAGGTGCTCGCCAATTATTTCCCTTTGGCGCTCAAGCCAAATGTGAGATCATGGCTGATGCACCAACCGGAAAATTCCATTTCCTCTTGGGCTGATCTATGCAACGAGTTCGTTGGCGCCTTCACCGGTGGTCACCAAGAACCAGGCCAGCCCAGCGATCTCCAAGTCCTCCCACAAAAGGAGGGAGAAACTTTGAGAAAGTATATCCAGAGATTCAGCCAGGTGCACTGCAACATCGCAGAGATCCATCCCGCAGTAGTGATTGCCGCGTTCCACTCAAACGTGCGCAATAGGAGGATGCGAGCTAAGATGAATGTCAAGCTCCCCAAAACTGTCAATGAGCTTTACACCCTGGCGGATAAGTGTGCTCGAGCTGAATAAGGGAGACGACTCCCTGGAGAGGAGGCAGGCGTCGAAGTGGACTCTGATGATGACGACGATGCCCCCGACCCGAAGGGAAGGAACAGGAAACACAACAAGAAGCGTAAGGGAAAAGCAGTGATGGCTGTCGAGAGCTCCGGAGACCTCAGCGCATGCAAGAAGGCAAAAGCTGAAACCCCCGGCAAGGGAGCTGCCGCGTGCGCTGATTGCCGGGAGGCTGCTGCCGCCGAGAAGACCGGGAAGTCCAATGGGCCGTACTGCAAAATTCACAGCACCAAGGGCCATGATCTCCAAGAGTGCCAACAGGTCGAGCAACTTGTTGAGAAACAGACGGCCGAGTATGAGAAACGCGACAAGGAAAAGGGCCAAGACAGCGCTGCCGGGAAAGGCCGTTGCGGCAGAGGAGGTCACCGCGGCAAAACCCCGCAGCAAAAGGAAAAACCCACCGGGGGCCGTGAGAAGAAGGAAACAAATGATATGAGTGAAGATGAGGATGATGATGAGGATTCCAGTGAGAGGGAGTTTCAGAAAGCAACCGAAGCCATGTGCGTTGACGGGGGTGCATCCTTGCACTCTTCTCACCGCCAGATCAAGAAGTGGGCACGCGAGGTCAATGCTGTGGAACCGACTGCAGAATCTAGGAAGTCACTCAGATGGTCCCGCACGCCTATCATCTTTGATGAAGAGGATCACCCTGACGGTACCACTACGGTTGGGTGTTTGCCATTGTTGGTTTCCCCGACAATCCGCAACCTCAAGGTGTCTAAAATGTTAGTTGACGGTGGGGCCGGATTGAACTTGATCTCTCCTAGAGTGGCTGAGAAACTACAGATCCTTGATGAAGAGCTCGAAGCCACGGGTACGTTCCAAGGAATCAACCCCGACAGGAGCCGACCCAAGGGAAAGATCACTCTGCCTGTGACATTCGGCGGGGAATTGAACTTCCGAACAGAGAGGATAGTGTTCGACGTCACCGAGATCCCACTGCCTTACAACGGAATCCTTGGTCGCCAACGATGGCAAAGTTCATGGCGGCATCCCACTATGCCTACAATACTTTGAAGATGCCAGGGCCCATTGGGGTCATTTCCATCCCATCCGACAAGAAGAATGCAGTTATTTGCGTAGATCAGATGTATCGCGGCGTGGTAGCAGCTGAAGCCACAGACATCCCAGCTCCCACCAAGGGTGCAGAGAGAATGAAGAAGACTGGCAAGAACACCAGCAAGGACTCCAGGAAGCGCGGCTCTTCGGAGTGCGCCGCACCTGACGATGACCTGCCGGAGAGCTCCGCCAGCAAGAAGACCAGGGTCACCTATCCTGAGACGAAGAAAGTCCCGGCAAGGGAGGATGGCACTGGTGGTACCTTCACCATCAGTGCTACCCTTACCGACAAATAGGAAAGCGCGCTCGTTACCTTCCGGCGGGAGAATGTCGATTGTTTGCCTGGCAACCATCTGACATCCCCGGTTTTCCCAGGGAGGTAATTGAGCACCACCTTGCTGTCTGCCCTCATGCCCGACCCATCAAGCAAAAGGTTAGGAAGCAGGCCTTGGAGCGGCAGCAGTTCATTGCCGAGGAAATCAAGAAGCTTGAAGCATTTGGTTTGGTCAGAGGGGTACTGCATCCAACTTGGCTGGCAAACCCGGTGGTGGTACGCAAAGCAAATGGGAAATGGAGGCTTTGCATAGACTTCACTGACTTGAACAAAGCTTGCCCGAAGGACCCTTTCCCCTTGCCGCACATAGATCAAATTGTTGATTCCACCTGCAGATGTGACTTGCTATCCTTTTTGGATGCCTACTTCGGCTACCAACATATATTTATGAGCAAGGAAGATGAGGAGAAGACCGCATTTATAACTCCCTGCGGCACGTACTGCTTTGTACGAATGCCCTTCGGGTTAAAGAGTGTTGATTCTACCTTCGCCAGGGCTGATCAAATTGGTTTTGGACCTCAGCTGCACAGAAATATAGAAGCCTATATGGATGACATCGTGGTCAAGACCAAGGATGAAGCCACTCTCATACAAGATCTGGAGGAAACTTTCGTAAACTTGCGCAAGATCAACCTGAAGCTCAACCCTGAAAAGTGTGTGTTCGGTGTCCCATCCGGCAAGCTGCTTGGGTTCTTCCTATCTCAACGAGGAATAGAAGCCAACCCCGACAAGATCAAGGCGATCGAGCAGATACAGGCACCCAAGACCATCAAAGATATCAGACGTCTGTTCGGATGTGTTGCCGCGTTGAGTAGATTCATCTCCAAGTCCGCTGAGCGCGCCTTGCCGTTCTTCAAAATCCTAAAGAAGGCTGGCCCGATGAAGAGGACCCCGGAGGCAGATGCAGCGCTGCGAGACCTAAAGGAATACCTATCCTCTGCTCCCACCTTGGTCGGTCCTAAACCGCAAGAGCCGTTGCTGCTATTTTTAGCGGCAACAAATCAAGTGGTTAGTGCAGCGCTGGTGGCGCAACGGGGGGTGGATGAAGATTCAGTAGCCGCTGCTGGTGCTACTGGGGACGAGAAAGAAACATCCGCGGCAGGGCTTGACACAGGTCAAGGGGGATTTCAGCAAATGGTTGACAGTGAATCCAAGGAAGCGGCAAAGAAGAAAATGGTGCAGCGGCCCATGTACTTTGTCAGTTCCCTACTACAGGGGGCTAGGTCAAGGTACTCCGGAGTACAAAAGCTGATCTTCGGCCTCATCATGGCCTCGAGGAAGCTGCGCCACTACTTCCAAGCCCATGCGATAACAGTCGTCACCCGTTTCCCGTTGCAACGCATACTGAGAAACCCCGAAGCCACTGGCAGGATAGTGGAATGGGCACTGGAGTTGTCATACTTCGGATTAAAGTATGAGAGCACTTCCGCCATTCAAAGCACAGCCTTGGTGGAGTTTATTGCAGAATGGACACCCACGCCAGATGATGAAGCTCCGGAGACAATCCTACCCGGCAAAGAGGCGTCAAAGGATTGGATCATGTACTTTGACGGTGCTTTCTCACTCCAGGGGGCTGGAGCAGGCATGCTCCTCATCGCCCCAACCGGCGAGCACCTCAAGTACGTCGTCCAGATGCACTTTCCCCAGGAGGAGGCCACCAACAACACCGCTGAGTACGAGGGGCTCCTTGCCGGACTCAGAATCATGGTAGAGTTGGGAATAAAGAGGGTGATCATCCGAGGAGATTCTCAACTTGTGATAAAGCAAGTCAACAAGGATTACCAGAGCCCGCTGATGGAGGCCTACGAGGAAGAAGTGAGGAAATTGGAGGAGCACTTCGATGGACTGCAAACAGAGCATGTGCCACGAGTAGAAAACAGCATTGCTGACCAGCTATCGAAGTGCGTTGTGCAGAAGCTTCCTGTGGAACCAGGAACCTTTGTTCTCCGCCTCACCCAACCATCAGTATCCCCATCTGCGATGACCAAGAAGAGAAGAAAGCTGAACTCCGGCAAGCATTTCCCGGCAGAGCTTCCCGAAGCCGCTGGTAGAGAGGCTGCCGGGGAAGATCCCGTTCCGGTTGACGAGCAGGTCCCTCCCGCATGACCTCAGGGTTTAGCGTTTGAGACCAGTGCTCCTGGAGAAGTGGAGATGCCTTTAGTCCTTGTTGTCGAGCCACAGGCTCCAACCTGGGCACATCATATAGTCCATTTCCTTCAATCAAGAGAACTCCCCGAAGAGCAAGAGAAAGCTGAAAGAGTAGCCCATCGGTCAAGTATGTACCAGTTTGTCGATGACACCCTGTGCAGAAGGCTGCCGAACGGTGTGAAATTGAGGTGTATCTGCCGGGAGGATGGACTGAAGCTGTTGGCGGAGATTCATGGAGGAGTATGTGGTTCCCACATTGGATCAAGGGCCCTTGCCAGGTAGCTTTCCGATAGGGTTTCTATTGGCCCACTGCCCTCCAGGACGCTATTAAACTGGTCACCAAGTGTGAAGCCTGCCAGTTCCACTCCAAGAACATCCATCAACTAGCGCAAGCCCTGCAAACAATCCATCTATCCTGGCCATTCTCGGTCTGGGGGCTCGATATCCTGGGCCCTTTCCCTCGTGCTGTCGGGGGCTTTGAGTTCTTGTTCGTGGCAACCGACAAGTTCACAAAGTGGCCTGAGGTGGAACCAGTGAGAAAGGTGACCGCACAAGCAGCTATGAAGTTCATGAAAGGACTGGTATGCCGCTTTGGAGTGCCTAACAGAGTGATCACCGACAACGGCACCCAGTTCACGAGCCCCGCCTTCATGCAATATATCCGAAACCTTGGAAGCAAGGTCTCCTTCGCCTCTGTTGCTCACCCAAGGAGCTATGGGCAAGTCGAGAGGATGAATGCTGAAGTGCTGCGAGGACTCAAGACAAGGACTTTCGATAAGCTGCGGAAGAGCGGCATGCGCTAGATAGATGAGTTGCCGGTGGTTCTTTGGTCCCTCGGAACGACACCAAATCGAGCTACCGGCCAGACGCCCTTCTCCCTAGTGTACGGGGCGGAAGCAGAGCTCCCCACGGAACTCATATACGGGTCACCTCGAGTGCTTGCCTACGATGAAGTAGAGCAACAGCAGCTGCGGCATGACGATGCCACGCTCCTCGAGGAAGACCGTCTCCAGGCTGCTCTGCGTGCCGCACGCTACCAGCAGGCTCTGCGCTGCTACCATAGCCGCAGAGTTCATGCCCGGAGCCTTGATGAAGGCGACCTTGTCCTTCGGCGTGTTCAGTCCGCAAAGGGTACAAACAAGTGGGAAGGCCCTTATCGGGAAGTACGAGTCACCATACCCGGCGCAGTCCGTGTGGAGACCGAAGATGGCACCAAGGTGCAGAACTCATGGAACATTGAGCATCTTCGTAAGTTCTACCCATAAGGCGTGGCTACCGGGCTCTGTCCCCGGCAGCCACCTTTTGTACAAGGCTTGTCGATGTTCCATGTAACCCTTTGTACAAAGCCAGGTGCAGACCTTGTGCAACAATAATAAAGCTAGGCATTGCATCATATCATCATCCTTACATGCTCATTACGCATTTTTATGACTGCAATGTTAGCGCTTTTAAGTTATTAAGATTTACTAGAATGCTTGATGAAACCGTAATCTTTGTTACTGTCCTCACCCTACATGTTTTACCATCGAGAAAACAGGGAAGGGAAACAAGGGAACAAAGATGGCGGCCCATCACGCTTGAAAAGAAGATACTACCTGGAAAAGATAAGTGTATCACGTATTTCCAGTTCAGTACTTCTCATTTTCTCAAGGAAACCCTTAATATCTTCCTTACTGCGGGATGTGGAGTCTTCCACGTGGTGAAAACCCTTGTCAGGATGAGCCGTCCCCCTGTCCTTTCTCATGGGGGTGACGGCGCCGATACCGACAAGGAGCTCTGCCAGGGAACAACGCCAACCTATTGCCGGGGGCTCGTTCCCCCACTTTGGCACTCGTGGTTTGAATGACGACCCGGCAGGTAGCTCCGTGTGGCAGAGACAAAACATACTAATCCAGTACAAATAAGGAAAGAAAAGGGATAGTACTCGCGGGAGGAAAATAGCATTCTATTCTCATTCATTTTTCGATACAAAATGGGTAGAGATTACATTATGATTCGTTAAAACTTGGCAAGCGCCTACATCTTTTGACATAAAAAAAGATAAGTGCCCCGTAATCCCTTTCTTGTCCCTCTCTTCTCAGGGATAAGGTAGAAAAGGAGCAGAGGGCAAAAGGAGCGTCTGGCCGGGATTCGACGCTTCCCAGCCAGGACCAGAGGGACGCGACCGGCGGAAGGCCCCTGCCCCCAGGCAGGGCGGACGAAGCCGACGGAGCGGACAAGACCGACAAGGGGAAAGAAGGCGGAGGGCAGGTGCAGATGGTGGCACTGCCGGGACCCGGCTGGTGATGATGGTGCTGCCGGGGAACGCGATGCGTCGGAGACCTCATCCGTGCTCCTGATGCATCGTAGATCCCCGACCGCCATCGTCTTCCTCATCGCCACCGCCCGAGGAGACACCCCCGCCATCACCCATGCTCCAGGCGTGGCAACCCGGGGACCCCCACAGAGAGCATGGTCGTCCCCGGTGGCCAAAGGCGGGGAATTCCGTCCCCCACCTTAGAAGAACACGCGAAGATGTATAGCTCTCTCCCATGCGCTCCATCCAGAATGCTGCGGAAGGAGAGCTTCACCGCGGTAAATGACGACGCGCGGCGGCAACCGCACGCACGCCCATGGTGACCGCGTGTGCGTTTTTTCTCCATCACCTTGAAGAAGGAATGCGGGGACCATGGACCGCCACAACGCTGCGCCTCCAACATAGATCCCGACGCGACAACAACCGCGTGGAGTTCCGTCAAGCCTAAAGACGCGGGCAGCGCGGCGACAGGCATACCGCCGCAGCCATCCCCGATATGGCCGCCACGCTGCCCGCTCCCCCATCCGAGGCTTCCCCGACCGACCTTCAGTTCAGAACCATACACCCATAACGGGAGTTGAACAGAGTTTCAGAGGGAAGGTTCTACAAGTGCGCTCACTCGGCCCCTCCCCCTGACCATCGGGAGGGCGAGCGCAACTCAAGACAAAGAAGCAGAAGGGTGAGCTCTGTAGGTTTGCACTCAAGGAGGAAGAAAGGATGGATGAGCATCGCCCCTCGCGACCCCCCAATTTATAGGGGAGAGCGCGGGGGCTGGCTCTCCTCCATTCCAAAGGTCGCCGCCCATCTCCACCAATTCCATCGCCCACGATCATGGGAGAACAGGTGACCGCCCTATTGCTCCAATCCATGGCACTGTGGTTTCTGCCACGATCGAGACATTAAGTCACGCGCGCCCGTCACTAAATCCCCGCTACGCATGCGGCGCACGTGGCGGAAACGGCCTGAGGTGGTGGGACAGTGCCGACCAATAAATTGGCAGTTACTCCCTCACATTGCGCGCTTGTGCATGAAACTTGGGCCTGACCCAACGGCACTTAGCGAGCACGTGTGGGCCAGTCCCGGGTGCTCCTGTCGGTGCAATAGTACATGGGTACCCAGTGCCCCTGACTTATGCATAGGCGGTAGAAACAAAGAACCCCGCCAACCGTCAAGACCAAGACTCCAGCAAGCTCAACGCAACAGCCCAAGCCTGGCCTGCGACGCGCCAAGCACGTCCCCGATGCTTGCCGAGGACCAAGACGTACACTCCTCACAGAAGACCCGGCAAGCTGATGTCTACTACGCAACCTTCTTCTTGTAGACTCGTGTTGGGCCTCCAAGCGCAGAATTTTGTAGGACAGTAGCAAATTTCCCTCAAGTGAATGACCTAAGGTTTATCAATCCGTGGGAGGCATAGGATGAAGATGGTCTCTCTCAAACAACCCTACAACCAAATAACAAAGAGTCTCTTGTGTCCCCAACACACCCAATACAATGGCAAATTGTATAGGTGCACTAGTTCGATGAAGAGATGGTGATACAAGTGTAATATGGATGGTAGATATAGGTTTTTGTAATCTGAAAATATAAAAACAGCAAGGTAGCAAGTAACAAAAGTGAGCAAAAACGGTATTGCAATGCTTGGAAACAAGGCCTAGGTTCATACTTTCACTAGTGCAAGTTCTCTCAACAATACTAACATAGTTGAATCATATATAAATCCCTCACGTGCGACAAAGAGTTCACTCCAAAGTCACAAATAGCGGAGAACAAACGAAGAAATTATTGTAGGGTACGAAACCACCTCAAAGTTATCTATTCTGATCAATCTTATGAGCTATCCCTATAAGTGTCACGAACAGCCCTAGAGTTCATACTAAAATAACACCTTAAGATACACATCAACCAAAACCCTAATGTCACCTAGATACTCCAATGTCACCACGAGTACCCATGGGCTTGATTATACGATATGCATCACAGAATTTCAGATTCATCATGTTCAATCCAACACAAAGAACTTCAAAGAGTGCCCCAAAGTTTCTATCGGAGAGTCAAGACGAAAACGTTTGCCAACCCCTATGCATAGATTCCCAAGGTCACGGAACCCGCAAGTTGATCACCAAAACATACATCAAGTGGATCAATAGAACATCCCATTGTCACCACGGATATCCCATCGCAAGACATACATCAAGTGTTCTCAAATCCTTAAAGACTCAATCCGATAAGAAAACTTCAAAGGGAAAACTCAATTCATCACAAGAAGATAGAGAGGGTAAAACTCCATATGATTCATCTATATCAATAAAGCTCGCGGTACATCAAGATCGTGTCATCTCAAGAACACGAGAGAGAGAGAGATCAAACACATAGCTACTGGTACATACCCTCAGCCCCGAGGGTGAACTACTCCCTCCTCGTCATGGAGACCGCTGGGATGATGAAGATGGCCTCCGGTGATGGTTGCCCCCTCCGGCAGGGTGCCGGAACGGGCTCCCGATTGGTTTTTCGTGGCTCTGGAGGCTTGCGGCGGCGGAACTCCCGATCTAGGTTTCTTTCTGGGGGTTTCTCGATTTATTGGAGTTTTTGGCGTCGGTCTCACGTCAAGGCGGTGCCCGAGGGGTCCACAAGCCAGGGGGGCACGCCCTAGGGGGGGCACGCCCCCCAGGCTTGTGACCTCCTCGGTCACTTCCTGGCCCAGCTTTTTGCTCCAGTATTTTTTATATTTTCCAAAAATATTCTCCGTAAATTTTCAGCCCATTCCGAGAACTTTTATTTCTGCACAAAAACAACACCACAGTAGCTCTGCTGAAATCAGCGTCAGGCCGGGTTAGTTCTAATAAAATCATACCAAAATAATATAAAATTATTGTAAACATGGCATGAATACTTCAGAAATTATAGATACGTTGGAGATGTATCAGCATCCCCAAGCATAATTCCTGCTCGTCCTCGAGTAGGTAAATGATAAAAGAAATAATTTATAAAGTGTGAATGCTACCTAACATGTTCATCATATTCTTTTCTTCTTTGTATAGCATGGACATTTGGACATGTAAATGATTCAAAGCAATAGTCTAGTTTGAACATAATGACTTCAATACTCAAACATGTCAACAAGCAACCATTTCTTTCAAAATATCAACACTAAAGAAAGTTGTCCCTAGCCCATCATGCTCAATCATTGATCCATTCATGAAACACACTCAAATATTATCTATGCCCAATGCTCAAGTACGATCATAGTGCCCCCTAGTTGGTGCTCATAAGAGAAGATGGAGACTGAAAGCAAAAATAAAAATTGCATAAAATAAATAGATAGGCCATTCGCAGAGGGAAGTAGGGATTTGTAGAGGTGCCAGAGCTCAAAGTTTTAAATTGAGAGAGAAAAAATATTTTGGGTGGCATGCTTTTCCTGTCAACGAAAACAACAAAGTAGCTCACAATACTTTCCATGCTAGATACATTATAGGCGGTTCCCAAACAGAATGGTAAAGTTTTTACTCCCCCTCCACCAATCAATCACACTCCACGGCGAGCCGAATCCACAGGTACCGTCCATACAAACAACAATCCTGGGGGAGTTTTGTTTCATTATATTTTGATTTGAATTTTGAGCATGGAATTGGGCATCCCGAATACCAGCCACTTTCTCGTGAATGATAGTGAATCAACACATATCGTGAGAATAACACACCTAGCATGGAAAAATATTGGATACTCCCCACCGTTTCATGAGCGGTACGGGTACACAAAAGAGAAAATTTATTTGAAAATTTAGAGATGGCACATACAAATTTGCTTGGAACGGCATGGAAATACCGCATATAGGTAGGTATGGTGGACTCATAAGGCAAAACTTGGTTTAAGGATTTTGGATGCACAAGTAGTATTACTACTTAGTACAAATGGAGGCTAGCAAATAGATTGGGAAGCAACCAAACAAAGAAACGAAAATTCACATAAGTGAGCATTGAACATAACTAACACCGAATAATGCACCACAAGTAGGATGTAACTTCATTGCATAACTATTGACTTTCGTACTTGCATAGGGAATCACAAACCTTAACACCAATATTCCTACTAAAGCATAATTACTCACTAACATGACTCACATACTACTATCATCAAGTTTCAAAACTATTACAAAGAATCAAGTTTAATTTGTCCCATGATCTTCATGAAAGTTTTTATAATATCCTCCTTGGATATCTATCACTTTGGGACTAGTTTCATATATTGCCATTGCTTTTTTTTTTTGACAAGCTCAAACAATTTTAAGTGAAGCACATGAGCAAATGACAAGCTACTCTCAAAAGATATAAGTGAAGATCAATGAGTAGCCAACAATTAAATAACTATGTGAGGACTCTCTCTCTCTCTCAATAAATATTTTCAGATCTGAGTATTTTATTTAAACATCAAGCAAAAGAAAAATAGTACTCCAAGAATAGCACGCATCATGTGAACGAAAAAATTTAGGCTCAACATAGGCTAACCGATAATTGTTGATGAAGAGAGGTAGGATGCGTAGCATCCCCAAGCTTAGATGCTTGATACTTCTTGAAATATTTACTTGGGGTGCCTTGGGCATCCCCAAGCTTGAACTTTTGAATCTCGTTCAACCCTCTCATATCATGGTTTCACCTATTCTCAAAAACTTCATCCACACAAAACTTGAAAAGAACTCGTGCGATAGGTTAGCACACATAAGAATAAATCAACACTTCATGTACTGCCAAGACAAGTTGCACAATAATTATCAAATATAATCTACTGTTTACTATTATTTCCACAATTTATATCTACCAATATAGGCTATGGAAACTATAGGATAAGTAGATAACAAAAGTATGACAGCAATCTGTCCAAACAGAACAGTCTGTGGCAATTTATGAAAACAGTGTACTTCTGTAACTCAAAAAATTATGACAATTTAGGAAATGATAAATAATTTATATGAAAATACTGTGTAAAAATTTCAGAAACTTTCCTCGTTCCAGTAAAATATGAAAATTCAAACACTACAGCAAAAGTTTCTGTTTTTTACACAGCACACATCAAACATGCAATGCAAGCATCCTAAGGCAATTCATGGAATTTTTTATTGAAAAACAAGATTATAAATAACACCTAACAGAGAACAACAAAATAAAATGACGCTCCAAGCAAAAATCATATTATGTGACGAATAAAAATATAGCTCCAAGTAAGATATACCGATAATGTTGGAGACGAAAGAGGGGATGCCTTCCGGGGCATCCCCAAGCTTAGGCGCTTGAGTCTTCCTTAGATATTACCTTGGGGGTGCCTTGGCCATCCCCAATATTAGGTTCTTTTCACTCCTTATTCTCCTCATATCGGTGTCTCACCCAAAACTTGAAAACTTCAATCACACAAAACCTAACAGAACTTCGTGAGATGGGTTAGTATAATAAACAAAGATAATTCACTTAGGTACTGTCATGACAAGATTCAGAATTGTTCCCACATTATACCTACTGTATTATACTATTCCCATAATTTATATCACTGAATATAAGCTATGGGAACACTAAAACAAGCAAACTATGCATGCAAAACAGAATCTGTCAAAAACAGAACAGTCTGTGAAGATCTGTAGTGTAACCATACTTTCCTGTCTCTAAAAATTCTGAAAAATTAGTAAAACCTAGGAAATTTGTATATCAATCATGTGTAAAAAATTCAGATCAAAATCACGTTCCAGTGAATTTAAAAAATTCCTGGACTGAGAGACAAAGTTTCTGTTTTTGCACAGAATCAAGTCAACTATCATCCACACTATCCCAAAGGCTTTACTTGGCACTTTATTGAAACAAAAGCTATAAAACATGATTATACAGTAGATTAATCATGTGAACACACAAAAACATAAAGTAAAAGTGTTGGGTTGTCTCCCAACAAGCGCTTTTCTTTAATGCCTTTTAGCTAGGCATGATGATTTCAATGATGCTCACATAGGAATAGTAATTATAACATGCAAAAGAGCATCATGAATCTCATGACAAGCACATTTAAGTCTAACCCACTTCCTATGCATAGGGATTTTGTGATAAAACAATTTATGGGAGCAAGAATCAACTAGCATAGGAAGGCAAAACAAGCATAACTTCAAAACTTTGAACACATAGAGAGGAAACTTGATATTATTGCAATTCCTACAAGCATATGTTCCTCCCTCATAATAATTTTCAGTAGCATCATGAAGGAATTTCACAATATAACCAGCACATAAAGCATTATCTTCATGATCCACAAGCATATAAAATTTGTCGCTCTCCACATAAGCAATTTTCTTCTCATTCATAATAATGGGAGCAAACTCAACAAAATAACTATCATGAGATACTTCATTGACAAAACCACTTTGAATATTAAAATCATGATGACAAGTTTCATGATTACTATCACTCTTTATAGCATACGTGTCATCACAATAACCATCATAGATAGGAGGCATGCCATCATCATAATAGTTTTGCTCATCAAAACTTGGGGGACTAAAAATATCATGTTCATCAAACATAGCATCCCCAAGCTTGTGGCTTTGCATATCATTAGCATCATGAATATGCAGAGAATTCATACTAACAATATTTCTATCATGCTCATCATTCAAATATTTAGTGCCAAACATTTTAATAACTTCTTCTTCTAACACTTGAGCACAATTTTCCTTTCCATCATTTTCACGAAAGACATTAAAAAGATGAAGCATATGAGGCAACCTCAATTCCATTTTTTTTGTAGTTTTCTTTTATAAAACCAAACTAGTGAAAAACAAGAAACTAAAAGATTCAATTGCAAGATCTAAAGATATACCTTCAAGCACTCACCTCCCTGGCAACGGCGCCAGAAAAGAGCTTCGTTGAAGGGATGTGAGTGCCGCTTACCTAGCCTCCCCGGCAACGGCGCCAGAAAAGAGCTTGATGTCTACTACGCAACCTTCTTGTAGACTCGTGTTGGGCCACCAAGCGCAGAGTTTTGTAGGATAGTAGCAAATTTCCCTCAAGTGGATGACCTAAGGTTTATCAATCCGTGGGAGGCGTAGGATGAAGATGGTCTCTCTCAAACAACCCTGCAACCAAATAACAAAGAGTCTCTTGTGTCCCCAACACACCCAATACAATGGAAAATTGTATAGGTGCACTAGTTCGGCGAAGAGATGGTGATACAAGTGTAATATGGATGGTAGATATAGGTTTTTGTAATCTGAAAATATAAAAACAGCAAGGTAGCAAGTAACAAAAGTGAGCAAAAACGGTATTGCAATGCTTGGAAAGAAGGCCTAGGGTTCATACTTTCACTAGTGCAAGTTCTCTCAACAATACTAACATAGTTGAATCATATATAAATCCCTCACATGCGACAAAGAGTTCACTCCAAAGTCACAAATAGCGGAGAACAAACGAAGAAATTATTGTAGGGTACGAAACCATCTCAAAGTTATCTTTTCTGATCAATCTTATGAGCTATCCCTATAACTGTCACGAACAGCCCTAGAGTTCATACTAAAATAACACCTTAGGATACACATCAACCAAAACCCTAATGTCACCTAGATACTCCAATGTCACCACAATTACCCATGGGCTTGATTATACGATATGCATCACACAATTTCAGATTCATGATGTTCAATCCAACACAAAGAACTTCAAAGAGTGCCCCAAAGTTTCTATCGGAGAGTCAAGACGAAAACGTGTGCCAACCCCTATGCATAGATTCCCAAGGTCACGGAACCCGCCAGTTGATCACCAAAACATACATCAAGTGGATCAATAGAACATCCCATTGTCACCACGGATATCCCATCGCAAGACATACATCAAGTGTTCTCAAATCGTTAAAGACTCAATCCGATAAGAAAACTTCAAAGGGAAAACTCAATTCATCACAAGAAGATAGAGAGGGGAAAACTCCATATGATTCATCTATATCAATAAAGCTCGCGGTACATCAAGATTGTGTCATCTCAAGAACACGAGAGAGAGAGAGAGATCAAACACATAGCTACTGGTACATACCCTCAGCCCCGAGGTTGAACTACACCCTCCTCGTCATGGAGACCGCTGGGATGATGAAGATGGCCTCCGGTGATGGTTTCCCCCTCCGGCAGGGTGCCGGAACGGGCTCCCGATTGGTTTTTCGTGGCTCTGGAGGCTTGCGGCGGCGGAACTCCCGATCTAGGTTTCTTTCTGGGGGTTTCTCGATTTATAGGAGTTTTTGGCGTCGGTCTCATGTCAAGGCGGTGCCCGAGGAGTCCACAAGCCAGGGGGCGTGCCCCCCCGGCTTGTGACCTCCTCGGTCACTTCCTGGCCCAGCTTTTTGCTCCAGTATTTTTTATATTTTCCAAAAATATTCTCCATAAATTTTCAGCCCATTTCGAGAACTTTTATTTCTGCACAAAAACAACACCACGGTAGCTCTGCTGAAAACAACGTCAGTCCAGGTTAGTTCTAATAAAATGATACCAAAATAATATGAAATTATTGTAAACATGGCATGAATACTTCATAAATTATAGATACGTTGGAGACGTATCACAAGCCACTCCTCAGCAGTCGTGAGCCTTCCAGCCACCGCTCCACCGCATCGCTACGCCTGTCACTTATCGATGCGGTGTCGAGCCCTCAGGCGATTAATCAGCTCTCGCTAAGCACGTGGCGACACATTGGAAGGCAAGTTACGCATGGTCGACACCCGCCCTGCAGCGTGTCAAGATCTTAAGCAACGACCGGCCAAGCGGTGGTAAGAGCTTGCCGGGGATGCACCCCCAAGCGCCACCTAGGAAGGTAATCATGGCATTTTGTCCTAAATGCCAGAGTTACGTATGATAGCTCTGCTTAGCTATCTAATCAATAGATAATGTCTGTTTTGCTATTGTGGTAACCCCTTGCACTATAAAAGGAGTCCCAAGGCAACCTAGCTCAAGGTTGGCAACTCAAACCCCCGAACGCTTGTACTCGCATAGCCGCTCTTTCCCCGACAGTAGTCCTTGCTGGGGTTAGGCGCCCTGCGTTCTTCGTGTTCCTCCAATCAATCCACCAAAAAGCAGGAGTAGGGTTTTATGCTTAGCAGCGGCCCGAACCTGGGTAAAATGCCCGAGCCTTGATCGTGAGGCCGTCTCATGCTCTCCGCTCTTCATGCAACGTGACCCCCCTTGCCAAACCACAAGGGACCTCTGGTCCTATAGGTGATCGTGAGCATCCGTGCCCTGACACTTGTTATACCTTTAATGTCTTTGGGACATGACATTTTCTCTATTGCATCAACTTTAGATTTGTCTACCTCAATACCTCATTTAGAAATTTTATGCCCAAGTACTATACCTTCATTCACCATAAAGTGGCACTTCTCCCAATTCAAGACAAGATTAGTTTCTTCACATCTCTGCAAAACTCGATCAAGTTTGCTCAAGCAATCATCAAAAGAAGTCCCATAAACAGAAAAATCATCCATGAAAACCTCAACAATATTGACACAAAATTCAGAGAATATAGCAATCATACATCTTTCAAAGGTAGCAGGTGCACTACATAAACCAAAAGGCATAGGTGATACGTCTCCAACGTATCTATAATTTTTGATTGTTCCATGCTATTATATTATCTGTTTTGGATGTTTTATATGCATTAATATGCTATTTTATATTATTTTTGGGACTAACCTATTAATCTAGAGCCTAGTGCCAGTTTCTGTTTTTTCCTTGTTTTTGAGTATTGCAGATAAGGAATATTAAACGGAGTCCAAACGGAATAAAATCTTCGGAATAATTTTTCTTGGACCAGAAGACATCTACCAAGCTTGGAGACCAAGGCAGGAGAGCCGCCGTGTGGCCACAAGCCATAGAGGCGCGCCCAGGGGGGTAGGGCGCGCCCCCCTGGCTTGTGGGCCCACGGCAACTCTCCCAACCCTAATTTTCAGCATATAAATTCCAAAATATTCCCTGTATACCAGCGAGAGCCACGAAAACACTTTTCCGCCGCCAGGATCCTCGGTTCCCGTGAGATCCAATCTTGGAGCCTTTTCCGGTAATCTGCCGGAGGGGGATTCGATCACGGAGGGCATCTACATCAACTCCATTGCCCCTCCGATGATGCGTGAGTAGTTCACCACAGACCTTCGGGTCCATAGCTAGTAGCTAGATGGCTTCTTCTCTCTCTTTGCTCTTCAATACCATGTTCTTCATGATCTTCATGGAGATCTATCCGATGTAATACTCTTTTGCGGTGTGTTTGTCGAGATCCGATGAATTGTGGGTTTATGTTCAGATTATCTATGAATATTATTTGAGTCTTTTCTGAATTCTTATATGCATGATTTCATATCTTTGCAAGTCTCTTCGAGTTATTGGTTTGGTTTGGCCAACTAGATTGGTAATTCTTGCAATGGGAGAAGTGCTTAGTTTTGGGTTCAATCTTGCGGTGTCCTCACCCAGTGACATAGTAGGGGTAGCGAGGCACGTCTTGTATTGTTTCCATCGAGGATAAAAAGATGGGGTTTTCATCATATTGCTTGAGTTTATCCCTCTACATCATGTCATCTTACCTAATGCGTTACTCTGTTCTTCATGAACGTAATACTCTAGATGCAGGCAGGAGTCGGTCGATGCGTGGAGTAATAGTAGTAGATGCAGAATCGTTTCGGTCTACTTGACATGGACGTGATGCCTATATGCATAATCATTGCCTTCGATGACTTCATAATTATTCGCTTTTCTATCAATTGCTCGACAGTAATTTGTTCACCCACCGTAATACTTGCCATCATGAGAGAAGCCTCTAGTGAAACCTATGGCCCCCGGGTCTATTTTCCATCTTATACTTTCAGATCTAAAACCAAAAATACCAAAAATACCTTGCTGCAATATTTTTACTTTTGTTTTACTTTACTTTCAAGCAATCATATCTATCTATCTCTATCAGATCTCATCCTTGCAAGTAACCGTGAAGGGATTGACAACCCCTTTATAGCGTTGGGTGCAAGTGTTTGATTATTTGTGTAGGTACATCCATTGGTGACTTGCTTGTATCTCCTACTGGATTGATACCTTGGTTCTCAACAACTGAGGGAAATACTTATCTACTTTGCTGCATCACCCGTTCCTCTTCATGGAAACCAACGCATGCTCGAGAAGTAGCAAGAAGGATTTCTGGCGCCGTTGCCGGGGAGATCTACATCAAGCCATCCAAGTACCCATCACAAACTCATCTCTTGCAATTAAATTAGTTGCCATTTGCCTCTCGTTTTCCTCTCCCCCACTTCTAAAATGATTTTCAGAAAATACCAAAAAGATTTGCCTTTTTATCCGCCCTTCTTCCGTTCGCCTTTCTGTTTGCTTTTTGTTTGCTTGTGTGATAGATCGCTTAAAGCTCATGGCTAGCCTTGCTACTATCGTTAGTACTCCCGAGTATGAAGTTCTTAATTTCAAGCAAAGGGAGGGAGAAAATTTAAAAGATACTTGGTATAGGATTTGCAATGCTCAAAATAAATCTACTCGTAAGCAATCTACTACCGTTCTCCTTCACAATTTTTATGTGGGTGTTTTTTCCTTGGAATAGATATGTTTTGGATACCATTACGGGAGGGAATTTCTTGGGGAACAATACCTTTGATTCTTATAAGGCCATGATAAATTTGGTAGGTTCACCCCCTCTCATGGTTAATGAAACTATTTTAACTTTGGAACATGTGATGCGAAGGCTCGATATCATTGAAAATAAAGTTGCTACTATAGATCTCATTGAAAACTTGGATAAGAAGATCCATAATCATATCACACAATATGGATCTAAGGTAGGAGTTACTTTAAAAAATCTAAAGGAAAAAGAACCCATAGTTAATGAAAAACTGGATCAAGATTCCTCTAGAATTGGAAAGCTAGAGGACATTATCACTAACTTGGGTTCCGCTTTTGCGTCTGCCCAAACCACCTCAAAATCTCCTCCTAAGGCTGCCAAGTTTATTTATGTTCCCAAGAATAAGGGTGAATCCTCTAGTAAAGGGGATGAAGATCTTAAGATGATAAGTGTTCACCCTAACTTCATTAATATCGTTCGGGAACCTATTGCTATAAGTGAGTTTCTTGATTTCTTTCCTAGGAGTATGATAATTTATGAAACCAAAGAATATCCTAGGGTTTAGAAGTGTGCAATCAAGGAATTGCATACCAAAGATGACAATACCTAGATCTATTGCGTTTTGCCTAGCTAGGGGCGTTAAACAATAGCGCTTGTTGGGACGCAACCCAATCTTATATTCGTTTTCTGTTTTTTTTTTCTATTTTGGTGTGTTTTGCACATTATTACTTCTGTAATAATTGTGTTTTCTTGTTTAAATTAGTGTTTGAGCCAAGTAAGACCTTTGGGATGGTCTACGGTATTTGTGGTTTGATTCTGTTAAAAAACAGAAACTTTTGCGCTCAGTCCAGATATTTTATAAATTTACTGGAACGTGCTTTTGATCTGAATTTTTTACACAAGATTGATATATAAATTTCCCTGGCTGTACTAATTTTTCAGAATTTTTGGAGTTACCGAAGTATTCGAAGTCTATAGATTGCTACAGACTGTTCTGTTTTTGACAGATTCTGTTTTCTTTGTGTTGTTTGCTTATTTTGATGAATCTATGGGTTGTATCGGGGGGTATGAACCATGGAGAAGTTAGAATACAGTAGGTATTACACAAATATAAATAAAGAATGAGATCACAGCAGTACCTAAAGTGGTGATTTATTTTTCTTATACTAACGGATCTCATGAGTTTTCTGTTGAGTTTTGTGTTATGAAGTTTTCAAGTTTTGGGTAAAGATTTGATGGACTATGGAATAAGGAGTGGCAAGAGCCTAAGCTTGGGGATGCCCAAGGCACGCCAAGCCATATTCAAGGATACCAAAAAGCCTAAGCTTGGGGATGCCCCGGAAGGCATCCCCTCTTTTGTCCTCAATCCATCGGTAAATTTGCTTGAGGCTATATTTTTATTCACCACATGATATGTGTTTTGCTTGGAGCGTATTGTATGATATGAGTCTTTGCTTTTTAGTTTGCCACAATCATCCTTACTGCACACATCTTTTTGAGAGAGACACGCTGATTCGTGAATTTATTAGAATACTCTATGTTCTTCACTTATATCTTTTGAGCTAGGCAATGTTGCTCTAGTGCTTCACTTATATCTTTTTAGAGCATGGTGGTGTTTTATTTTATAGAAATTATTGAACTCTCGTACCTCACTTATATTATTTTGAGAGTTTCTTAAAACAGCATGGTAATTTGTTTAGGTTATGAATTTAGTCCTAATATAATGGGCATCCAAGAGGGATATAATAAAAACTTTCATATTAAGTGCATTGAATACTATGAGAAGTTTGATTCCTTGCATATAGTTTTGAGATAACAGAGATGGCAATATGAGAGTCATGCTAGTGTGTAGTTGTGAATTGGAGAGATACTTGTGTTGAAGTTTGTGATTCCCGTAGCATGCACGTATGGTGAACCATTATGTAACGAAGTCGGAGCATGATTTGTTTAATGATTGTCGACCTTTGTGTGAGGGTCGGGAGCGCGCGATGGTTAACTCCTACCAACCTCTCCCCTAGGAGCATGCGTCTAATGCTTTGTTTGATAACTAATAGACTTTTGCAATAAGTATGTGAGTTCTTTATGACTAATGTTGAGTCCATGGATTATACGCACTCTCACCCTTCCACCTTTGCTAGCCTCTCTAGTACCGCGCAACTTTCGCCGGTACATCAAACCCACCTTCCTCAAAACAGCCACCATATAGCTTCCTCAAAACAGCCACCATATACCTTCCTCAAAACAGCCACGATACCTACCTATTATGGTATTTACATAGCCATTCCGAGATATATTGCCATGCAACTTCCACCGTTCCGCTTTTCATGACATGCACCACCACTTTCATATTGCATATAGAGTCATATTTTGTCATAGGCATTGAGTTGTAATTTTTCTTTTGAGTTGTAAGTAAATAAAAGTGTGATGATTTTCATTATTAGAGCATTGTCCCATGTGAGAAAAGGATGATGGAAGCCATGACTCCCTCACAAGTTGGGATGAGTATCCGGACTTTACAAAAAATAAAAGAGGCCAGCGAAGCCCAAATAAAAATAAAAGAGGCCAGCAAAGCCCAAATAAAAAAAAGAGGCCAAAGATGCCCACCAAAAGAAAAAAAATGAGAGAAAGAGAGAAGGGACAATTGCTACTATCTTTTTCCACACTTGTGCTTCAAAGTAGATCCATGATCTTCATGATAGAGAGTCTCCTATTTTGTCACTTTCATATAACTAGTGGAGTTTCATCTTGCACGACCACTTAGTTTTCTTTTTGAGCTTTCATGCACTTATAGCTCTAGTGCACCCGTTGCATGGCAATCCCTACTCACTCACATTGATATCTATTGATGGGCATCTCCATAGCCCGTTGATACGCCTAGTTGATGTGAGACTATCTTCTCCTTTTTCCTTGCAACCTCGACCATATTCTATTCCACCTATAGTGCTATATCCATGGCTCACGCTCATGTATTGCGTGAGAGTTGAAAAGGTTTGAGAACACTAAAAGTGTGAAACAATTGCTTGACTTGTTCATCGGGGTTGTGCATGATTTAGATACTTTGTGTGGGGAAGATGGAGCATAGCCAGACCATATGATTTTGTAGGGATAACTTTCTAAGGCCATGTTGTTTCGAAAGGACACGATTGCCTTGTTGGTGTGCTCGAAGTATTACTGTTTTTATGTCAATATTAGACTATTGTTTTCAATTTTACGGATCTGAATATTCATGCCACAATAAAGAATATTACATGGATAAATATGTTAGGTAGCATTCCACATCAAAAATCCTGTTTTTATCATTTACCTACTCGAGGACGAGCAGGAATTAAGCTTGGGGATGCTTTATATGTCTCCAACGTATCTATAATTTTTGATTGTTCCATGCTATTATATTATCTGTTTTGGATGTTTTATATGCATTAATATGCTATTTTATATTATTTTTGGGACTAACCTATTAATCTAGAGCCTAGTGCCAGTTTCTGTTTTTTCCTTGTTTTTGAGTATTGCAGATAAGGAATATTAAACGGAGTCCAAACGGAATAAAATCTTCGGAATAATTTGTCTTGGACCAGAAGACATCTACCAAGCTTGGAGACCAAGGCAGGAGAGCCGCCGTGTGGCCACAAGCCACAGGGGCGCGCCCAGGGGGGTAGGGCGCACCCCCTTGGCTTGTGGGCCCATGGCAACTCTCCCAACCGTAATTTTCAGCATATAAATTCCAAAATATTCCCTGTATACCAGAGAGAGCCACGAAAACACTTTTCTGCCGCCAAGAGCCTCGGTTCCCGTGAGATCCAATCTTGGTAGTAGATGCAGAGTTTATCCCTCTACATCATGTCATCTTACCTAATGCGTTACTCTGTTCTTCATGAACTTAATACTCTAGATGCAGGCAGGAGTCGGTAGATGTGTGGAGTAATAGTAGTAGATGCAGAATCGTTTCGGTCTACTTGACACGGACGTGATGCCTATATGCATAATCATTTCCTTGGATTACTTCATAATTATTCGCTTTTCTATCAATTGCTCGACAGTAATTTGTTCACCCACCGTAATACTTGCCATCATGAGAGAAGCCTCTAGTGAAACCTATGGCCCCCGGGTCTATTTTCCATCTTATACTTTCAGATCTAAAACCAAAAATACCAAAAATACCTTGCTGCAATATTTTTACTTTTGTTTTACTTTACATATCTATCTATCTCTATCAGATCTCATCCTTGCAAGTAACCGTGAAGGGATTGACAACCCCTTTATAGTGTTGGGTGCAAGTGTTTGATTATTTGTGTAGGTACATCCATTGGTGACTTGCTTGTATCTCCTACTGGATTGATACCTTGGTTCTCAACAACTGAGGGAAATACTTATCTACTTTGCTGCATCACCCGTTCCTCTTCACGGAAACCAACGCATGCTCGAGAAGTAGCAATAGGTTTATAAGCATAAGTTCTAAACGGACAAGTAAAAGTAGTTTTCTCTTGGTCCTCTTTTGACACAGGTATTTGACAAAATCTAAAGTATCCATCAAGAAAGCAAAAAATGTGTGTGCTTAGATAACCTGTCGAACATTTGATCAATAAAAGACAAGGGGTAATGATCTTTTCTATTAGCTTTATTTAATTTCCTAAAATCAATTACCATCCTATAACCAGTTACTATCCTTTGTGCTATAAGTTCATTTTATCATTAGGGACAACTGTTATACCTCCTTTATTAGGAACACAGTGAACATGGCTTACCCATCTACTATCAGCAATAGGATAAATTATACCTGCCTCCAGAAGCTTTAATATTTTAGTTCTTACCACCTCTTTCATTTTAGGATTCAAGCAGCGTTGATGATCAACGACAGGTTTAGCGTCTGGCTCCATATTAATCTTGTGCTGACATAGAGTGGGATCATCAAGAGTATATCCAATAGCAGCACGGTGCTTCTTCAGAGTTTTGAGTAACCTCTTTTCTTCATGTTGTGAAAGGTTAGCACTAATAATAACATGATATATCTTCTTCTCATCCATATAAGCATATTTCAAAGTATCAGGTAATTTCTTTAACTCAAACACGGGATCTCCCTTGGGTGGAGGAGGATACCCTAAGATTTCAACAGGCAAGTTGTGTTTAAGTATAGGTATTTGTCTAAAGAATATATCATATATTTCATTTCTCTCATTCATATGCATATCATTTTCATGGTCTAGCAAGTATTGCTCGAAAGGATCAATACGAGGCACAACAATAGAAGCAAGACCAATTATTTCATCTTTATTAGATAATTCTTTCTCATATGGTTTTCTACCAAACTTAAAGAAATTAAATTCATGAGACATATCAGTAAAGCTTACTTTAACCTTCTCAGTAACATAATTAATTTCAGTATTAATGGTATTCAAGAGAGGTCTACCAAAGATAATGGGACAAAAAGTATCTTGTTCTGAACCAAGTACTACGAAATCAGTACGGTACTTGATTTTGCCACACAAGACTTCAGCATCTCTAACAATCCCAAGCGATGAAATAGTGTCTCTATTGCAAGTTTAATAGTGACATCAATATCTTCAATTTCAGCGGGTGCTATGTCATTTGTAATTTCTTGATATAAGGTAAAAGGTATAGCACTAACACTAGCACCCATGTCACACAAGCCATGATAACAATTATCTCCAATTTTAACTGAAACGACAGGCATGCCAACAACTAGTTTGTTTTTATGTAGCTCATCCTGCTTGTTTCTAACAGGTTTTGCAATTCTAGCAGTTTCATCACAGAAGTAAATGACATGTCCATCAATATTAACCAAGAGATCTTTAACCATACGATAGTTGCAGCTTTAGCATGTTCCTTAATTCTAACAGGAAATGGTTGTTTCTCAATGTAAGCTCTAGGAACAACAGGATCAACATGGCTAACAATTATTTCTTCCTTAACCTTAATGGGTTCCTCTAATAAAACTTCAACAGGTGGATGAAATTTAAACCACTTCTCCTTAGGGAGATCAACATGAGTAGCAAATGATTCACAGAAAGAAGCTACTATCTCAGAGTCAGGCCCATATTTATTGCTAAACTTATGAAAAGTACCAGTTTCCATAAAATATTTAACACAATCAAACTCAAGCTTTATACCTGACTCTTTACCTTTGTCGAGTTCCCAATCTTCAGAGTTGTGTTTAATTCTTTCCAAACGATCCCATTTGAATTCAATAGTTCTCTTCATGTAGGGACCAATAGAAGAAGAATCGAGCATTGATTGATCATCATGAGAGAGTCGAGCATAAATAAATTGTATAATCATTTCTCTTGAGAGCTCATGGTTGGGGAAAGTGTGCATCATAGATTTAAGCCTCCCCCAAGTTTGAGTGATGCTTTCTCCTTCACAAGGCCAAAAATTATATATGTAATTCCGATCACGATGAACTAGATGCATAGGATAAAACTTCTGATGAAATTCCAGCTTCAAGCGATTCTAGTCCCATGATCCAATATCATCCAATAGCCTATACCAAATCAGAGCCTTCCCCTCCAAAGATAAAGGGAAAAATTTCTTCTTGAATTGTCTTCGGATAAACGTGCAAACTTAAATAATCCACAAATCTCATCTACATAAATCAAGTGGTAATCAGGATGAGTTGTACTGTCTCCTACATAAGGATTAGCTAGCAGTTTGTCTAACACACCCGAAGGAATCTCAAAATAAATATTTTCAATAGGTTCAGTAAATTGAGGAGCAACGTTTTCAACTTCAGTTCGAGGCGAAGATGCCCCGAAAAAACCACTCAAAGGATGATTATCCATAGTAGCAAGCAACAATAAATTTTAGCACTTACCGAATATGTTTCATTACCAAAGGCGCTTCACTCCTCGGCAATAATGCCAGAAAAGATTCTTGATGACCCACAAGTATAGGGGATCAATCGTAGTCCTTTCGATAAGTAAGAGTGTAATGATAAGCAGTTTTTCAGCAAGGTATTCTCTGCAAGTGTTGTTAGTAGCAGTGATAGATAGTTTTGTAGGAAGATAATTTGTAACAAGTGACAAGTAACAATAGTAGCAAGTGTGTAGCATGATAGCTGAATCCTATTTATAGCAAAGGATAGGCCTGAAAGTACTCTTATATGAAGCAAGCGCACCCAAGGACACATGGGAATATCTCTCTAGTCATGTTCATCATGTTGAGTTGATTCGCGTTCTTACATTGATAATTTGATATGTGGGTGGACCGGTGCTAAGGTGCTATTCTAACTTGAACAAGCAATCCGCTTATGATTACCCCCTCTTCCAAGCGCTCACAACTATGAAAGAAGAATTAAGATACATCAAGCCATAACATGAAATGTATGGATCCAAATCGGCCCCTTATGAAATAACGCATAAAGTAGGGTTTAAGCTTCTGTCACTCTAGCAACCCATCATCTACTTATTACTCCTAATGCCTTCCCTTAGGCCCATTAGATGGTGAAGTGTCAGGTAGTCAATGCTCACATGACACCAGTAAATGAAGCAACAACATACATATCATCAAAATATCGAACACATACCAACTTCAGATCATTACTTATAACAAGACTTCTCCAATGTCCTCAGGAACAATAGTAACTACTCACACATCATCAATATCATCAAGATCAGAGGTGTAATAATGATGATTAAGGATCCAAACATAATATCTTCCACCAAATAAACCGACAAGCATCAACTACAAGATGTAATCAACACTACTAGTAACCCACAGGTACCAATCGGAGGTTTTGAGACAAAGATTGAATACAAGAGATGAACTAGGGTTTCAGATGAGATGCTCCTGGTGAAGATGTTGATGACGATTGGTCCTCCCATGAAGGAGGCATCATTGGTGATGACGATGGCTTCGATCTCCCCCTCTCGGAGAGTGATTTCCCCAGCAGAATCTCCCTGCCGGAGTGCAAAAGGGCCTCTGTCCAGGTTTCCGTCTCGAGACAGTGGTGCTTCATCCCGAAAGTTCCTCTCTTATTTTTTTCTCATCATATGTGAATTTACAGGAATAAAATTAGGGTCGGGGGAGCCACATGGGTGCCACGAGCTAACAGGGCGCGCCCAGGGGGTGGGCACGCTCTGTTAGGTCGTGGCCCACAGGCAGTCCCCCTCCACCAGTTCTTCGCTCCATAGTTCTTCGTATATTCCAAAAATAATTCAGAAATAATTTTAGGTCATTTGGAGTCCAGTGAATTTTCACCCTTTTTCTTGGTTTTCAGTTCTAGAATTCCAGTTCCCGTCATTTCTCTCTTTGTGATGTACCTTGCAAATTCAGAGAGAAAATGCACAAGAATTGTATCATAAAGTGGAATAATGAACAAGAATAGCATAAATATCAATAGGAAATCATGATGCAAAATGTACGTATCACAATGCATGTCGATCTTGTACTTCACGTTCCGCTTTGCAATCAAGATGGAATAAACGAGTGATAGTGTCATACTCCTTATACTTTAGAATGGTCTGAATCTCTCTATTTAATCCAACCATAAAACATGCAAGCATAGCTTCATTATCCTCAACAATGCCACATCTAATCATGCCTGTTTGTTACTCCTGATAATATTCCTGTACATAATTGTTTCCTTGTCATAAACGCAACAAATTTTGAAGTAATTCACATTGATAATACAGTAGAACCCAATGAGTACGCATAGTAGTTTTCAAAACAGCCCAAGAAGCAGGGATATTATCATGATATATTTTTGCAATGTTCAGACCACCAAACACAAGCAAAACTAGTGAATGCACAAACAACAATAGCAACACTTCTATCCTCGGGATATTGCAAGCATGTAAAACATTGTTTAGTTTCTAATTCCCAAGCAAGATATACATCGAGAATCTATCTACCCTCAAGCGGTGGAAAATTCAATTTATGTTAAGGGACATTGTCCTGATCTCGTACCTGAGGGGGGGTGTAACCCTACCATTGCTATTGTGGCCACGTGGACGACCTGGTCCTTGTGCTGGTGGTTGATCGTAGTTCTGATTTGGACCAACCTCTTCTTCGTCATTGTAATCACCATCGTAGTCAATGTTCTTGTCAACAGAAATAGTTACCGTGGCCATAGAAGCCACAACAGTAGTAATGGCACTATAATGTTGGCCTTCCTCGAGGGCACACGTCGTGCGCGCTCCACATGATTCGGAAGGCGGTCTTGTTGTTGCAGAGGTGCGACAGGTGCAGCCGGTGGTAGACGCGCGAGCACTTCATTGTACTTGACCTCTATCTTGGTGTCGAACGTCTTCTCCAAACTATCCAGCTTGGCCATGGCCTCTCCAAAGCTGTTCATCACGTCTTACACCTGTTCGCCCATCATTTGTTGAAAATTGTCATTGAGATCCTTGTTTGTCATGCTCTCCCAGTCTAGCACGTCGACTTGTGATCATGTCATGGTTAGAAGAAATTGAAACACACAAGAGTATGATCCTACAGACTACTAGGGAAAGGTGGTGGTGGTGGTGGTGTGGTGGAAAGTCACAAATCCGTCAAGCGAATCTCAAATTCTTACCAGTTTTTACCAAGCAACAGGCGGTGATCGGCTACCGTAGTCAAAACTCTCAAAAGCTTGGATAGAGTGATTAATAGGTGGAGTCACACGCATGACGTAGATGTATGTGGAGTTGGGATGGCTTATAATATGGTAGCAAAAAGGGTCAGCAATAATCAATTCAGAGATGCAAAGTTCAAGAAACACTTAACGATGGTACTGTGCTGGTCATAGGCTAGACCGGACTAGATACGCGAGCCTAGAACACCAAAAAAATCATGGCATGGCATGTAATCATGGGAAAAGCACACTCTGAATTTTTTTCCTTTTTTTAGCGTTCCTTTTTTTCTTCAGAAAATCACTATAATGGAGAGTGTCTCAAAACTCTTCATAAGTCATATAAACATGATAGGCACGAAAAATTTTGTTGACTATTTTTTTGACAAAAAGTGCAACAAAAAAATCACTATGAAGGCCAGTGTCTCAAAACATTCAGGAATGCCTAAAAACAAGATAGGCAAAAAGTATTTTCACACGCCAAAATTTTGGCCTAAAAACTGTCCGGGGGTCTCCACACTTATTTTTGGAAATCATCTCTTCTATGAATGGAAAAATATTAAGGAAATATCCGAAACCTACTCAGATAAGGAAATACGACTCTGACAATAGATGGATCTCTTAAGGACACCGAATATGGGATGGACTCGTATTGGTGGTGGAAAGGTGGTGGTATATGTAGAGTCGGGCGATGACTATGGTGTCGTGATGTAGATGGCTGAGGTGACGAAGATGGCATGGTGATTGGTGTATGGCAGCAGTGATGAAGATGGCGTGGTGGTGGTATATGGCAATGGTGATGAAGATGGCATGGTGGTGGTATATGGCAGCGATGAAGATGGTGTGGCGGTGGCATGACAACTTGTGACAGAACCCAAAACTCTAAAGGACTAGACACAAAGACCAGCAACTCGACACGACGACGCAACCGCAAATTCAACAAAGCAAAACACCGAACAAAAAATTGCAAAAAGGCTCAGATAGGTTCGGATATGAGGAACTAACCCTAGTTTTTTGTGGCTTGTTCGTGGACTGTAGGTAAGAAGAACAGATGCGATCTTAACTATGAAAAACTGGTAAAATCTCATTTAGCAACCTAGAAATATGATACCACTTGATAGAGGCAAAGGTGTCCCGTCTTTTGATGAGATGGAGGCTATCGTTTTCGGTGGAGTAGACTTTGATGATCCGACTACGAACGTATGAGGATGTCGCGCCTCAGAATTTGCTAAACCAACTCTAAGATGTTATTGACCACGCCGGAGCTGGATCAACCTGACAACGCTGGAGCTCGATCAACCTGACCACACCGGAGCTCGATCAACCTGACCACGCCGGAGCTCGATCAACCTTACCACGAGGGTCTATTCCCTCCATGCAAACAAAGAACAGGCAAGAAACTGAAATTGCAATATGCATATTGTGAATATAAGAGGAAAGTTTTATTAATGGAAGTGGACTTCTATGATGTCTTGGTTTGGTCGTAGAACACAAACGAAGGTCGCAAAGTTGCAGCTATGGCGAACTTTTAATATAAAAAAACCAAAAGCTAAACGGTGCCTTAAGGGCTGTATTTATAGCGGAAAAGGGAGGCGATTTCATCCACCCTTGGCATGGTGGGACTAAAACACCTCCCGAGCTGTTTCCCCTACAATACAGACTCTATAACCAGCCTAGGAAGTTGTATTTCGAAATTACATGGGCCTGGCCAAAAAATAAGGTGGCGCAACACCTATAATAAGCTATGGAAAAAAATTGATGAAAGACATCTTGTATATTTCGTCCATGTCCTTGCATGTCATTAAGGAGGCTTCAAAGTGGTGAAATCTGCACTAGAAACGCCGTTCTCGTTCCCTTCGCGCGCGCCTTCATCACCATGCTTGATCCTGTTCCAGTGTTCCTCTTGTCCATGCTAGTCCCTTCATTAGTAATCAACACAAATGTATCCAATTTAGGCAGCATCATATTCTCATGAACATTAGAATTGTTACCAAGAAACGGAGGTACCTGGTAATTCAATTGGCGTGCACGAGCTCTAGTAATTGGTCCAGTATGTATAGCAGCAGGGGCTTTGGGTGAAACAATAGTATTGATGTCCTCATCATTGTTATGGCCCATGCCACCCCACTATATCGAGGTGCTGGTTACGTAAGAGAAAACACATTATTTATCCAGGAGTACAGTATGTACTTTATTAACATATAGCCCACCTCACATTATTGACAAATTATGCATACCACTATATAGTGTCAAAATATATTTTAATTTTAGCCATTGTATGAAACGGATTCAACGGTTCAAAGGTGGTAGGTCCGAATGGTATTGGTTGTTAGACTTCATTACATCAGATTTTCCCACGAGAACTATCTAGCATATTCTACTCAAGATCAGGGAAAGTCATAATATAAACAAAGCACAAAGCAAAGACACTTCTCATTTGCTCTAGATCATTCCGTAGTTTAATTCTCCAACGTTTTCTATTCAAAGAATCGCCATTCATTTTTGTTTTAGAGTATCATTTAAAATGCAGAATATGCAAAATACAACCACTTCTCGTTTGTTCTAGACTCATCTTCTAGTTTTTTTTATCTTGCAAGGCAATTGGCATGTGTTTTTCATGTTTTGGTTTAAAGACATCAGAACATCTTCCTACAATCCACTACCATATATTCATACTTTTTATGTAGTCGTAATTTGATTTTTAATGTACTGAACATTGATACTTAAACCTATATCTTGCATTTCTCTTTTGTTCCAAGAAAACTTTCAGTCTATTTATGAATCGCGAAGGTAACACTAGATCAACATTAATAGATCACCTAGTGATGACTACAAGCATTCTCCTAGCCGAAGGTGCACCACCATCATTGCCCCTCCCCCATCGGCGTCGGACAAACATTGTGTAGCATGTAGTTGGGAAGTCTTCATGCTAAGGCCCCGTAGGACCAATACACATGACCAACACACAAGGTCAACAACACTCGTCAATGAAAACAAGCGTAGGTCGGAAGAATCCAATTTGCACACACACACACACACACATATACGTGGATGAACGAAGATCTGATCCAAGTGGATCCACCAAAGATAAATGCTGACCAAATCCCACGAGAACCGTGGGATGGCGCATCCGTATGGAGATCGGTGGTGACTAGTACGCGAACACTAATTCGGGAGGCGAAGTCCAATGCTAGCCGTAAATTTCGGCTACACTTCGTATGAAATTTAAATAAAAGCGAGCCAATTTGATGCAAATTTAAACAAGCTGGACATTGTTCATTGAAACTTGGATAATTTTTACAAAAAACCATATTATATTTCGTCCGGTGAGCTGAAACCCCTAAAAAAGGACTAACTACCCTATACGTGATGGTTTCCACGCGTATATAGTGTATATATGTAGAGTTCCAAATCATGTTTCACACAAATCGAAAGATTAAAACGTGTCTTCTAGATAAGAATTACGGAAGCCATGCATGGTTCTCAATTCAAATATTAGGTCTCTTTGATTTGCAGGATTATGAAAATACATGAATAGGAAAAGTATAGGACCCGCATGGAATAACCACTTAAATCCAGTAAGATTGCAACGAGTGCTTTATGCCACAGGAACAAAAGTAGGACTTGTAAAAAGGTATCAAATCCCCAGCAAACCCGCAAAAGCTTCCTTTTAACAAACGGGCATCTTTCTTGCGTATACCCTCCATCACATGTCGTAGTGCCACATGCCTAGAAAGTGTCGACGCCAAGGAGACTGCGGGGTTGTCCGTGTCACCACCGACTGAGATGGAGGACGAGGCGGACAACAAGCGGAGTCAGGTCGAGCCAGAATCAAAAGAGCCTCCGCCAAGCCTGGGCATCATCAACAGCCTCCCTGAAGAGATGTCGCTCATTAGTATTTGAGAAATCGCACAACTTAGTGTTTTCTTGAGTAGACATAATGAACATTCAAGCAAGATAGCACACAAGATATTTTTGGTATTTTTTATTTTTCCTATAACTGAAAATAAAAGCAAGTAAAAAGTAGAACAAGTAAATATTCGTGTGTATGAAGGCACCTTGTGTTTGCTTGATAATCTCCCTGGAAACAACGCCAGAAATTCTTCTGTTACTTTAGATGGCATTGGGATTTTCCCCAAAGAGGAAGGGTGATGTAGTAAAATAATGAAAAGTATTTCCCTGAGTTAAGAACCAAGGTTTTTCGACCAATAGGAGATCATCTAGCAAATAGTCGATAGTACCTGCACACACACACAAACAAATATTTGCACTCAACGCGGGCAAGATGGTTGTCAATCCCCTTGTACTAGTTTATTGTAAGGAATAATTCTAGTAATGGTAGGTTTATAAATTGCAAAACTAAATAAATTGCATGAAGGAAAATTTTAGGGTTTCAGTAAATATAATAGGTGAATGCACACAGGGGCCATAACTTTCACTAGAGGCATCTCTCTCATGAACATAGCAATAGTGGCTGACCAAATTACTGTTGGTCAATTGATAGAAAAGAGAAAAATTATGACGATGTTCATGGCATGATCAATATATAGGCATTACGTCCATGACAAGTTGACAAAAACGATTATGCATCTACTACTATTACTCCACCAATCGACCGATGTCCAGCATGCATCTATGGCATTAAGTTCCTAACAAACAGAGTAATGCTTTGAGCATGACGACATAATGTTGACACAGTAATATCAAACAATATGCTCGAACCCCGTGATTTTATCCTTAGTAGCACAATACAAATACGTACCTCGCTACTCCTCATGTCAAAGAGTGAGGACACTATAAGATTAAACCTACTACTATGCACCACTTCCACTGAAGATCTACTCATTAGCTTGGCCAAACTAAACTCATTGATAGGAAAGAAATACATAGTTACAAAATCACACATAATAAATCTCAGAAAAGACTTAATTACTTTCAATGAATAATCTCATCATAAACCCACAATTCATCGGATCCCAACAAGCACACCGCAGAGATTACATCGAATAGGTCTCTAAAGAGATCATTGTATTGAATATTGAAATTAGAGAGAGAAAGACTCATCTAGATACTACCATGGACCCGTAGGTCATGTGGGAACTACTCACACATCATCATGGAGGCAACAAGGTTAGGAAGACCGCCTCCGTGATCGATTCCCCCTCTGACAGATTATCGGCGAAGGCCTGTAGATGGGATCATGGAAGAAGAGAGGTGTGCGGCAGCGATAAAATTGTTCCGGATCTCGTTTTGAGGTTTTTGGAATATTTGTGAATTTATGGCACTGGAATTAGGTGAAGGGGACTGTCGGGGAAACGATGATCTATGGGTCCGGCGAGGACCCTTTGTAATTAGGTGAGTAGGTCTCTAACACAAAGAGCATCACTGATTCCTACGCACGCGGGGGTTTAGACAGGTACGGGACGCCGGAGCATAAAACCCTACGTCCTGTGTTCTTGTGGATTATGGGTGTTCATTGTACAGGGTGCAACAACCCCGGCAAGAGGTGCCTCGAGAGTGCAGGCGTGTAAAATGAACAGAGTGTTGACCTTTGTAAAAGTAGACATGGGCATCCTTTTATAGACAAGGGGTTACCATAGTGGCAAAATGGTCTTTCCATCTGGGGAACAGTGGATATTGTCTTTTGCCAGAGTGTCAGTAGAGCTGGTAGTGGGAAATACCTAACTCTACCGGACTAGGCCGGGCGCATTGAATGCGTCGTGAGGTGTCAAGCTCGCGACATCTCCCGGCAAGGATTGCATCTCCTTCTGTGTTGTCCACCGAGCTACCTTCTATTCTTTTGCCACACCATGGGATGGGTGTCATTAAAGATGCTGTAAATCCCTCCATGTTGCCATGTGCCCTGGCCGGTTCCACCTATCAGCCTGCCCGCTCGCCACCTGGTCGATGTAGACAACCAGCCTGGCAACGTGGAGCTGGGCCTTCGCGGGAGGAGTCCTTGGCGGGTGCGTGCGTCCTTGAGCCACTGGCAAGGCGTCTTGCCGGGTTTACTTGGCCTTCACTCGTTGTAGCTAGAGGAATACTCATGCCTGGCAAGATCTTGCCAGGCTGGAGGCTATGGCATCTGGTGCACAAGTCCGGGTGCCAAGGACCCCGTTTCTTGGTACACCGGTAGGAGCCCCAGGGCCTCGGCCACATATGCGTCTGTGACGTTTGTTGGGCTAGGCCCAAAAATAGTTCACAGGCATACGCGGCGGCAATATTCTGTGGTTATGATGACTTCTACTTATCTTTCCCACGGCGTGCAGTAACTGCGGGTCGGGGGAGTGGTGGAGCGGGGCGGTCGCCTGAGGAGGCGCGTGATACGTCCGTTTTGCATCATGATTTCCTACTATTATTTACATTGTTTTGTTGAATAATAATGCTTTGGGGAGTGATTCTAAAGCCTTTTCTCCCATAATATGCAAGGTTTACACAAAGAGGGAGAATACCGGCACCTAGAATTCTGGACCTAAGAAAAGCACGTCATAGATACCTATTCTGCACAACTCCAATGAAGCTGAAATTTTACGGAGATTATTTTTACATTTAATAAAAAATACTGGAGCAGAAAACTACCGGAGGGGGCCTCCCAGGTGGGCAAAACCCACCAGGGCACGCCAGGCCCCCCTGGGCGCGCCCTGATGGGTTGTGCCCACCTCGGCCCACCTCTGGTGCCCATCTTCTGGTATATGGTCACTCTTGACCTAGAAAAAATCAGAGGAGGACTTTCAAAACGAAACGGCGCTGCCTCGAGGCGGGACTTGGGCAGGAGCACTTTTGCCCTCCGGCGGAGCGATTCCGCCGGGGGAAGTTCCCTCCCGGAGGGGAAAATCGAAGCTATCGTCATCACCAACACCCCTCTCATCTTTGGGAGGCCAATCTTCATCAATATCTTCAACAACACCATCTCCTCTCAAACCCTAGTTCATCTCTTGTGTTCAATCTTTGTACCGGAACCTCATATTGGTACCTGTGGGTGACTAGTAGTGTTGATTACCTTGCGTAGTTGATTACTATATGGTTTATTTGGTGGAAGATTATATGTGTTCGATATTTTGATGATATGTATGTTGTGATTCCCTTAGTGGTGTCATGTAAACGTCGACTACATGACACTTCACCATTCATTGGCCTAAGGGGATGCATTGTGGAGTAGTTATTAGATGATGGGTTGCTAGAGTGACAGAAGCTTAAACCCTAGTTTCTGCGCTACTTCGTAAGGGGATGATTTGGATCCACATGTTTAATGCTATGGTTAGACTTTGTCTTAATACTTTTCTCGTAGTTGCGGATGCTTGCGAGGGGTTTAATCATAAGTAGGTTGTTAGTTCAAGTAAGAACAACACCTTAGCACCGGTCCACCCACATATCAAATTATCAAAGTAGCGAACACGAATCAAACCAACATGATAAAAGTGACTAGACGAAATTCCCGTGTACCCTCAAGAACACTTTGCCTATTACTAGTGATTGTTTTGGCCTGTCCTTTGCCTCAAAAGGATTGGGCTACCTTGCTGCACCTTTTTTACCATTACCATTACTTGCTTGCTAAAATTTATCTTGCTATCAAACTATCTGTTACCTACAATTTCAGTGCTTGCAGAAATTACCTTGCTGAAAACGGCTTGTCATTTCCTTCCGCTCATCGTTGGGTTCGACACTCTTACTTATCGAAAGGACTACGATTGATCCCCTATACCTGTGGGTCATCAAGACTCTTTTCTAGCACCGTTGCCGTGGAGTGAAGCTCTCTTGGTAAGTGTAAATCGGTAAGGAAAAACTTATACTACATGCTGAAATTTATCGCTAGTTGCTACTATGGAGAACAATCCTTTGAGGGGTTTGTTCGGGATATCTTCACCTCGACCGGAACCACAATTAGTTACCCCTCAACCTACAGCACCTACTGAAAATGTTACTTATGAAATTCCATCGGGTATATTAGAACAACTGCTTGCTAAACCTTATGCAGGAGATGGAACTGAACATCCTGAAATGCACCTTTTATATGTGTACGAAATTTGTGGATTATTTAAGCTTGCAGGTTTACCCGGAGATGAAGTTAAGAAGAAGGTTTTCCCTTTATCTTTGGAGGGAAAAGCATTGACATGGTATAGGCTATGTGATGATTTTGGATCGTGGCACTAGAATCGTTTGCAATTGGAATTTCACCAAAAGTTTTATCCTATGCATCTAGTTCATCGTGATCGGAATTATATATATAATTTTTGGCCTTGTGATGGAGAAAGTATCGCTCTAGCTTGGGGGAGGCTTAAGTCAATGTTATATTCATGCCCCAATCATGACATTCCGAGAGAAGTTATCATTCAGAATTTTTATGCTCGGCTTTCTCATAATGATCAATCCATGCTCGATACTTCTTGTGCTGGTTCTTATATGAAGAAGACTATTGAATTCAAGTGGGATCTATTAGAAAGAATTAAATGCAACTCTGAAGATTGGGACTCGACGAAGGTAATGAGTCAGCTATAAAGCATGAATTTGATTGTGTTAAATCTTTTATGAATATCGATACTTTTCACAAGTTTAGAACTAAATATGGACTTGACTCTGAGATAGTAGCCTCACTAAAGATTGCTACTCACGTTGAACTCCCTAAGGAGAACTGGTTTAAAAATCATCCCCCTATTAAAGAAGAAATTAAAGAATCGGTCATAGCTAAAGAAGAAACCATCTTTTACAATGTTGATCCAGTTGTGCCTACCGCTTATATTGAAAAACCACCTTTCCCTGTTAGGATAAAGGAACATGCTAAGGTATCAACTATAGTTCGTAAAAGTAATATAAGAGCAACTAAACCCCCTGAGCAAATTAAAGTAGAACCTAGTGTTGCTATGGTTAAAGATCTCTTGGTAGAAAATATTGATGGTCATGTTATCTACTTTTGTGATGAAGCTGCTAGATTGCTAAACCTGATGAAAAAGATAAACATAGACCCATAGAAGGCATGCCTGTTGTCTCAGTCAAAATAGGAGATCATTGCTATCATGGTTTATGTGATTTGGGTGATAGTGTGAGTGCTATCCCTTTTACCTTATACCAAGAAATTATGGATGAAATAGCACCTGCTGAGATAGAAGACATTAATGTTACTATTAAACTTGCTAATAGAGACACTATCACACCATTGGGGATTGTTAGAGATGTTGAAGTCTTGTGCGTGAAAGTAAAATACCCTACTGATTTCTAGTCCTTGGTTCCCCACAAGATGACTTTTGTCCCATTATCTTTGGTAGACCTTTCTTAAGCACTGTCAATGCGAAGATAGATTGTGAAAAACAAACTGTCGATGTCAGTTTTGGTAATGTGTCTCATGAGTTTAATTTTTCCAAGTTTAGTAGACGACCTCATGATAAAGCGTTATTAATTAGGGATGAAATAATTGGTATTGCTTCTATTGTTGTGCCTCCTACTGATCCATTAGAACAATACTTGCTTGGCCACGAAAATGATATGAATTTGTGTGAAAGAAATGAAATATATCAAATTTTCTTCGAACAACAACCTCTCTTGAAACACAATTTGCCTATTGAAACTCTTGGAGGTCCTCCTCCACCTAAAGGTGATCCTGTGTTTGAATTGAAACAATTGCCTCACAGTTTGAATTATGCTTATCTTGATGAGAAAAATATATATCCTATTATTATTAGTGCTAACCTTTCAGAACATGAAGAAGAAAGATTATTAAAAGTTCTACGGAAGCACTGGGCTGCTATTGGATATACTCTTGATGATCTTAAGGGCATTAGTCCCACTCCATGTCAACACAAGATTAATATGGAACCTGATGCTAAACCCATTGTTAATCACCAACGGCGATTGAATCCTAAGATGAAAGAAGTGGTAAGAACCGAAATATTAAAGCTTCTGGAAGCAGGTATAATCTATCCCATAGCTGATAGTAGATGGTTAAGTCCTGTTCATTATGTCCCTAAGAAAGGAGGTATTACCGTTGTTCCTAATGATAAGAATGAACTCATTACACAAAGAATTGTCACTGGCTATAGAATGGTAATTGATTTTAGAAAATGAAATAAAGCTACTAGGAAAGATCATTACTCTCTACCATTCATTGTTCAAATGCTAGAAAGACTATCTAAGCACACACACTTTTGTTTCCTAGATGGATATTCTGGTTTCTCTCAAATACCTGTGTCACAATCTGATCAAGAGAAAGCTACCTTTACTTGCCCTTTTGGAACCTATGCTTATGGACGTATGCCTTTTGGTTTATGCAATGCACCTGCTACCTTTCAAAGATGTATAACTGCTATATTCTCTCATTTTTGTGAAAAGATTGTGGAGGTTTTCATGGATGATTTTTCCGTTATTGGAACTTCTTTTGATGATTGCTTAAGCAACCTTGATCGAGTTTTGCAGGGATGTGAACAAACTAATCTCGTCTTGAATTGGGAGAAGTGCCACTTTATGGTTAATGAAGGCATTGTCTCGGGGCATAAAATATCTGAACGAGGTATTGAGGTGGATAAAGCTAAAGTTGATGCAATTGAGAAAATGCCGTGTCCTAAAGATATTAAAGGTATTCGAAGTTTCCTTGGTCATGCTGGTTTTTATAGGAGGTTCATTAAAGACTTCTCTAAAATTTCTAGGCCTCTTACTAATCTTTTGCAAAAGGATATTCCTTTTGTTTTTGATTATGATTGTGTGGAAGCCTTTGAAACACTCAAGAAAGCCTTAACCTCTGCACCTATCGTTCAACCACCTGATTGGAACTTGCCTTTTGAAATTATGTGTGATGCTAATGATTATGTTGTTGGTGCTGTCCTAGGACAAAGAGTTGATAAGAAATTGAATGTTATCCATTATGCTAGTAAAACTCTAGACAGTACCAAACGAAACTATGCTACCACTGAAAAAGAATTTTTAGCAGTTGTGTTTGCTTGTGATAAATTTAGATCCTATATTGTTGAGTCCAAAGTTATTGTTCACACTGATCATGCTGCTATAAAATACCTTATGGAAAAGAAAGATGTTAAACCTAGACTCATTAGGTGGGTTCTCTTGCTTCAAGAATTTGACTTACACATCGTTGATAGGAAGGGAGCTGAGAACCCCGTAGCTGATAACTTGTCTAGGTTAGAAAATATTCTTGATGACCCACTACCTATTGATGATAGTTTCCCTGACGAACAGTTAGATGCAATAAATGTTTCTCAAAAAACACCTTGGTATGCTGATTATGCTAACTATATTGTCGCTAAATATATACCACCTAGCTTCACTTATCAGCAAAAGAGAAAAAAATTCTATGACTTGAGACATTACTTTTGGGATGACCCACATCTTTATAAAGGAGTAGATGGTATTATTAGCTGTTGTGTACCTGAGCATGAATAGGAACAAATCCTATGGAAATGTCATTCCGAAGCTTATGGAGGACATCATGCGGGAGATAGAACTGCTCATAAGGTATTACAAATAGGTTTTTATTGCCCTACTCTCTTCAAGGATGCCTGTACGTTTGTCTTGTCTTGTGATGAATGTCAAAGAATTGGTAATATCGGTAAGTGCCAGGAAATGCCTATGAATTATTCACTTGTTGTTGAACCATTTGACGTTTGGGGTTTTGATTATATGGGACCTTTTCCTTCCTCCAATCGGTACACTCATATTTTAGTTGCGGTTGATTATGTCACTAAGTGGGTAGAACCTATTCCAACTAGTAGTGCTGATCACCACACCTCCATTAAAATGCTTAAAGAGGTTATCTTCCCGAGGTTTGGAGTCCCTAGATATTTAATGACCGATGGTGGTTCACATTTTATTCATGGTGCTTTCTGTAAGATGCTTGCTAAATATGATCTTAACCATAGAATTGCATCACCCTATCATCCTCAATCTAGTGGTCAGGTTGAACTTAGCAATAGAGAAATAAAATTAATATTACAAAAAACTGTCAATAGGTCTCGTAAGAATTGGTCTAAAAAATTATATGATGCACTTTGGGCCTATAGAACACCTTATAAAAATCCTATGGGTATGTCTCCATATAAAATAGTGTACGGGAAAGCTTGTCATTTGCCTCTAGAATTAGAACACAAAGAATTTTGGGCAATTAAAGAACTTAACTATGATTTCAAACTTGCCGGTGAGAAGAGGCTATTTGATATTAGCTCACTAGATGAATGGAGAACCCAAGCGCATGAAATTGCCAAGCTATTCAATGAAAAAGTAAAAAGATGGCATGACAAAAGAATCCAAAAGCGGGAATTCAAAATAGGAGATTATGTTCTTTTGTTCAACTCTCGTTTAAGATTTTTTGCAGGAAAGCTTCTCTCCAAATGGGAAGGACCATATATTATCAAAGAATTTTATCGTTCTGGAGCTATCAAGATTAATAATGCCGAAGGTACTAACCCAAAGGTGGTCAATGGACAAAGAATTAAGCATTATATCTCAGGTACGCCTATTAACGTTGAAAGCAATGTTATCCAAACCATGACACCGGAGGAACACATAAAAGAAACCTTCCGGAACACTCCGGAATACTTAAAAATAGGAGGTATGTGATACGGTAAGTAAACGGACTCCGAAAAATCCGCAAAAATATTTTTTGTCAGTTTTGGAATATTTTAGAATTTTGGAAATAAAGAAATAAACCGGAAGGTGATCGAGGTGAGAACGATACACCAGGGCGCGACAGGCATCCCTGGGCGCGCCCTGGTGGGTTGTTCCCACCTCGGATGCCTTCCCGACTCCATTTTCCTTCCATATACTTGTTTCCCAAGAATAAAAATTCTCTATATATACCCCCGACGGTTTTGACGACCGCATCGCAGAAAAATCCCGTGTTCTTGTTTCTTGCTATTTTCCTATCAGATCTGTCAAGTCAGGCATCATGTCTTCTCCCTCTTCTAACAACGTGGAAGAAGATGCCTGGCTAATGAAGATAGAGTTGAAGAGGGAGGAGCCGAAAGAAGCCAACAAGGAAGAGAAGGGCAAGGAGGCTATGGTGGATCATCCCCCCGAGGGAGATCAACCCATGCCAGCAAAGGAGGGAGAGGAAGAAGATATCCTTCAACCTTATTACAGTCATCTCACCCCTATTGATATCAAAGCCTTTAGTTCTTTCGAAGCGGTTCGTGTTCAGAATAAATTTCTCATCCGTGAAAATATTTTGCTAGAAGAGCACATCAATAACCTTAGGAGGGTCATCCGCAAGTTGGAGCATCTTTTGAAGCGGAAGTGTGATATCATAACACCACCACCTTCTTCATCACCACCACGGAAGGAGACTTGAGCTCACAGGTATGGGCACTCCCCTTGGCTTGAGCCAAGCTTGGGGTAGGTGCCCCGGTATCGTATCACCACCACTTTTATTCACCTTTACCTATTTTAGTTTGATCTTTTGCTTCCCTTTGCTTTAGTTGAATAAAAGTTTAGCATGATCTATTTTCGTGTGTTAGTTCCGTGGCCTACCTATCTATGTAATCGAGTGAGAGTTATATAATAAAGTTTAGTTTGAGTTTTTGCCTCTCTACTTTCTTGTTGCAATCAAAATAAAGAAAAGAAAAACAAATGAAAAGAATCATAGGCTAATCTTATGGTGAGTCATGACATCACATAAGGAAAAGTGCAAGTAGTAAAATTTATTGGAGATTGACAAACATAGCATTGGTCAATGATGCAACTCATGAAAGAATTAATAAGGGAAGAGAAGATTCACATGCAAATACACTATCTTGGACATCTTTTATGATTGTGAGCCCCCATCAAATATTATATGTCAAAATTGTTGACGTTGGCAACAATGTAATGATTTATGTTTGTTCATATCCACATAGAAGTTATATTGTCATAGATCCTTTAACATGTGGTTCTTGCTCAATATCTTTGCCAGCCAAAAATTACGCACTAAGTAGAGATACTACTTGTGCATCCAAAAACCCAAACCCAAATTCTTTCTTTGAGTGTCCACCATACCTACCTATGGATCGAGAAAGATCCTTCAAGTAAGTTGTCATCGGTGCAATAAGGCAATAAAAATTTCTTCTACAAGTGTTTTGATCAATTAGTGTAAGAGAAAATTGAGCGTTATACGAACTTATGATGGCAAAGTAATAAAAGCGATGGACTGCATAATAAAGGTTGCTATCATAGGGGGCAATATAGCATGACATTCTTTTACATTAAGGGATTGGGCATACAAACCAATAAGCGCATGACAACCTCTGCTTCCCTCTACGAAGGGCCTATCTTTTACTTTTATGTATTTACTTTTACGCAAGAGTCAAAGTATTCTTCCCTATTCCTTTTTACTTTTTCTTTTGCAAGCATCATGTGGTGAGGAAAGAACTAGGCACATATATCCAGTTGGATATGGGTGGTCATGAGTTATTATTGTTGACATCACCCTTGAGGTGTGTAAGTTGGGAGGCAAAACTATAAGCCCCTATCTTCCTATGTGTCCGGTTGAAACTTTCTATTCATGGGTATGACGTGAGCGTTAGCAATCATAGAAGACTAAATGATGGTTGAATATGTGGACTTGCCAAAAGGCTCCGACATGAGACCCTTCCTGAAAATATGATGAATTGTAGTTGCAAAGTTGACTGAGAACATAGTTTGTTGGTTCCCAATAAGGTTTATGCTTCATACTCTTATGTTGTGATGAATTGTTACTTGTTCATGAGAAGCTATATGATAAAAATGTATTGAAATAAGTTTTTATGTTAGAGTTTGTTGCTGTTATGTTAATAAGCATGATGCTTATATGTCCGTATTTTGTTTTTATCGACCTCTCTCTCAAACCATGTGGACATGCGTTTCAATATCGGCTTTCGCTTGAGGACAAGCGAGGTCTAAGCTTGGGGAGTTGATACGTCCATTTTGCATGATGATTTCCTACTGTTATTTACTTTGTTTTGTTGAATAATAATGCTTTGGGGAGTGATTCTAATGCCTTTTCTCCCATAATATGCAAGGTTTACACAAAGAGGGAGAATAGCAGTAGCTGGAATTCTAGACCTAAGAAAAGCACGTCAGAGATACCTATTATGCACAACTCCAATGAAGATGAAGCTTTACGGAGATTATTTTTGCATTTAATAAAAAATACTGGAGCAGAAAACTACCGGAGGAGGCCTCCCAGGTGGGCAAAACCCACCAGGGCGCGCCAGGCCACCCTGGGCGCACCTTGATGGGTTGGGGCAACCTCGGCCCACCTTCGGTGCCCATCTTCTGGTATATGGTCACTCTTGACCTAGAAAAAAATTAGAGGAGGACTTTCGGTATGAAGCGTCGCTGCCTCGAGGAGGAACTTGGGCAGGAGCACTTTTGCCCTCCGGCGGAGCGATTCCGCCGGGGGAACCTCCCTCCCAGAGGGGGAAATCGAAGCTATCGTCATCACCAACACCCCTCTCGTGTTTGGGAGGCCAATCTTCATCAACATCTTCAACAGCACCATCTCCTCTCAAACCCTAGTTCATCTCTTGTGTTCAATCTTTGTACCGGAACCTCAGATTGGTACCTGTGGGTGACTAGTAGTGTTGATTACCTTGCGTAGTTGATTACTATATGGTTTATTTGGTGGAAGATTATATGTTCAGATCCATTATGCTATTCAATACTCCTCTGGTCTTGAGGATGATTATTATTTGTGAGTAGTTACCTTTGTTCTTGAGGTCACGGGAGAAGTCATGTTGCGAGTAATCATGTGAATTTATATGTGTTCGATATTTTGATGATATGTATGTTGTGATTCCCTTAGTGGTGTCATGTGAACGTTGACTACGTGACACTTCACCATTCATGGGCCTAAGGGGATGCATTGTGGAGTAGTTATTAGATGATGGGTTGCTAGAGTGACAGAAGCTTAAACCCTAGTTTATGCGCTACTTCGTAAGGGGCTGATTTGGATCCACATGTTTAATGCTATGGTTAGACTTTGTCTTAATATTTTTCTCGTAGTTGCGGATGCTTGCGAGGGGGTTAATCATAAGTAGGTTGTTAGTTCAAGTAAGAAAATCACCTTAGCACCGGTCACCATATATCAAATTATCAAAGTAGCGAACACGAATCAAACCAACATGATAAAAGTGACTAGACGAAATTCCCGTGTACCCTCAAGAACACTTTGCCTATTACTAGTGATTGTTTTGGCCTGTCCTTTGCCTCAAAAGGATTGGGCTACCTTGCTGCACATTGTTTACCGTTACCGTTACTTTCTTGCTACCAATTATCTTGCTATCAAACTATCTGTTACCTACAATTTTAGTGCTTGCAAAAATTACCTTACTGAAAACCGCTTGTCATTTCCTTCTGCTCCTCGTTTGGTTAGACACTCTTACTTATCGAAAGGACTACGATTGATCCCCTATACTTGTGTGTCATCAGCGCACCCAAAAGCCGCACCATGTTCAACAAGGAGCGACGCTTCCCTCGTGCCACGTGTTCTCACGTGGGGCCTCGTACGGGTAAGGGAAACGGTCGCCCAGTAGCGCGCTTGGCATTGAACAGTCGACTCCCAAGCTCTATAGCGATACTTGAGTGTCTCTGCCTCATCCGTCGCGTCTCGCACGACGCGTGTTACGCGTGAGGCCTAGTATTGGCTGAGAGGGGCAGTCGCAGGCGCTGGCTGAGGGCCAGTGCGCGTACAACCCAGGTTGCGAAGAGTCGGCCCCTTCCCCTTTCCCATCCCTATAAAGAGGTGTTAGAGACTGAGGGGAGGCGCTACTCATTCGTTCTCTCCTGCTCTTAGCTCTTCTTCCATCGTCTTCTCTTTCCCTCACCTTCCGCCACCTCCTCCGACGTGTTCCCCTCGAGATGGCAAGGGGCCGTGATCGTGCTTGCGGATTGGGCGGCATTGCGAGGGGCGCCACACAAAGCCCGATGTGATCGTGGTGACGATGGCAGGGGTTGGCCCAGCTCCCGTGGTCGGTCGTCGTCCACAGGTCATGGGCAAGTGGCTTCGTCGACCCGCGGGGGTCGCGGTGGTCGAACGGCTCCGGTGAACCATGGCGGCGGCCGTGGCGGTGCACCCATCCCTCAACCCCACACGGGTACGCACGTGGGGGAGGAGGTGCAGGAGTTCGTCGTGGCAGTCCCCCGTCGTCCCCGGAGCTGGCTTGCGCCTCCCCGACCCGTTCGCCCGAGCCATGGAAGGCAGCCCGCCCCAGGGGCTATGGCTGCGGGCGGACGGCTGTTGCAACGGCCCCGCCTGGGTGGCCGTCGACCTCTCCGTCGGCAGCGCCATGTTTCTGAGGCGGGGGTGGAAATCATTCACCCGCTCCTGTGGCTTAGGCCCTTGCATCTCCTCCACTTCAAGTTCGACAGCTCCGCCACCCTCTTCGTGAAGATCTTTGGGGCATCCGGCGTCCGCTTGGAGTGCCGCAAGAAGAGCTCGAGCGGCAGCGACTACGATTCCTCCAGCGAGAGTGACGACGATGGCAGCACCTTCGGCATCAAGCAGGAGGAGTCCGACTAGGCGCGCATGGCGTCGTAGCTAGGGTTTTAGGGATTCAGGAATGAGGCTCGATCTACGAGACATCGTTTCCGAATCAACTGCCTCATTGTAGCGGCAGATCTCCTGTCGGTGGCCCATGGGGTCATAGAGGAAGTCGTACTCTGACCCGACCCCGTCGCCGCCGTCGTCGAGCTGGGATGTCTTTCTCCTCGGAGGCCGGCGGGAACATTATAGGGAGTCGTACTCCGTCCCATCCTTGCCGCCGCCGTCGCCTGGCTTGGCATCCTTCTTTTGTATGTAAGCCGATCTCGGCGTTCTCCTTTCGTATTTAAATGGTGTCCAATGTAACCCCGCAATGAAATGGAGGGAAAAGATTGGGCAGTCTTAAAAAAGGAGCAGCCACGAGTTCGCTTTTGTGTTTTATAAATATCAGCTTTCCTGTCGTGAGAGAGCCTCGCGTTCGTGCGATTTTGGGGTTCCTTCGCTCGCCAAGGGCACTTGCCGATACGTACATCCTTGCTTTGGGCAATTCTAGGGATAAGTTGTCGAGCAACCTAATAGAGACGTCGCTTTCGGCAAGGCTGCCCTGCCACCCCGCCGAGGCAACCTTAAGTGCTGGGCATGCTTCCAGTACTCAAGTGTGCAACGAGTCTGACAAGGGGCCTTAGCGTGCAAGTTTTCCCACACAAATAGTAAAAAGTTCAAAAAATTCTTGAAGGGGTTGTGCAACTTAGCTTTTCCCCGTCGCATCTCTCGCCGTAGAACGCTTCCGTAGGTGCCTGCACCATCACTCCCCCCGGGAACACTCGCACGCGGGGTCCCTTCTCCTTTTCAAGAGAAAGAAAGAAGAGAAAATAGAGTAGGCGAGGAACCTAGGTGGTCCAATAGACCCCTTATGCAACATGTCACAAAAAATACACAAAATAAATATGTACTTTGACAAAGGGTTGCGGAATACTTAGCTTTCATTAACTACACACAGGATCATTGCCTGGCTTTGTACAAAGGATTACATGCCCTTCTGGCATAACTTGCACAAAATCCCGCCCAGCAACCACACCTCACGGGTAGAACTTTCGAAGATGCTCAATGATCCACAAGTTTTGCACCAGAGTGCCATCTTCGGTCTCCAGGTGGACTGCACCAGGCCTGGTGACTCGTACCACCCGATAAGGGCCTTCCCACTTTGGCCTCAACTTGTTGATCCCTTTGCGGACTGAATCCATCGAAGAAAAAGGTCGCCTTCCTCAACAATCCTGGCACGCACCTTGTGGCTATGGTAGCGGCGCAAGGCCTGCTGGTACCTAGCAGCGCGCAGTGTGGTCTGGAGACGATCTTCCTCGAGGAGCATGGCATCGTCATGCCGTAGCCGCTCTTGCTGGTCTTCATCGAAGGCCTGCACTCTCGGTGACCTGTACATGAGTTCCGTGGGGAGAACTGCTTCTTCCCCATAAACTAGGGTGAAGGGTGTCTCGCCGGTGGCTCAATTTTGCGTCGTTCTGATCGACCAAAGAACCGCCGGTAGCTCATCAATCCAGCACCTTCCGTGCTTGCGCAGCTTCTCGAAAGTTCTCGTCTTGAGGCCCCGCAGTACCAAGGTCTCGAGGCAAAGCAGACCTTGGTACCGATATCTTGACAGTATTGCATGAAAGTGTTGCTTGTGAACTGCGTGTCGTTATCGGTGATGATGCTGTTCGAGACTCTAAAACGGCAAACAATCGCTCTGAGGAACTTGACTGCTGCCAGCGCTGTTACCTTTCTCATTGGCTCAACCTCGGTCCACTTCGTGAACTTGTCGATGGCAACAAACAAGAACTTGAAGCCCCCGATAGCACGGGGGAGAGGACCGACGATGTCGAGCCCCCAGACCGAGAATGGCCAGGAGAGCGGCACGGTTTGACGGGCTTGTGCTGGTTGGTGTATCTGCCTGGCGTGATATTGGCATGCTTCACATATTTTCACCACCGCCAAGGCGTCTTGAAGGGCTGTGGGCCACTAGAAGCCTTGCCGGAAGGCCTTCCCGACAAGGGCTCGTGATCCTACGTGGGAGCCACAAATCTCCTCGTGTATCTCTGCCAATAGCTGTTGTCCTTCTTCTCGAGGGATGCATTTTAGATTCACGTTGTTTGGTCTCCTCTCGTACAAGGTGTCATCCACGAATTGGTACGTGCTTGATCGCCGGGCTACTCTTTCCGCTTCTTCTTGTTCCTCGGGAAGGTCACCTGTCTGGAGATACTGGACAATTTGCTGCACCCATGTCGGAGCTCGTGGCTCGATGACAAGGACTAAAGGCATATCTTCCGCTGCGAAGGCACTAGCTTCTACGACCAAGACCCTCGTGTCTGTCGGAGCTTGTGGTTTCCCGACACATGAGTAGTTGCTCCCGGCAACCCTCTTGGCGGCTATTGACGGCTCTACCAGAAGATGTTCACCGGAATTGACTTTTATTTTTCGGCTCCTCTGTGTCGAGGGGTTGACTGAGGGTTGTGTCAATCGAAGGACAAAAGTGCCTGGTTCCACAGGCAGCTTCTGCACAGCTCTCTTTGACAGGTCATCGGCAACATCATTCTCGGCACGAGGGACGCGCTCCATTTGTAGACCGTCAAATCGCTCCTCCAATCTTTGCACCTCATCAACATAAGCTTCCATCAAGGGGCTCTGATAATCCTTGTTTAGTTGGTGAACAACAAGTTGTGAGTCTCCCCTTACTATAAGTCTTCTGATGCCAAGATCGGCTGCTATCCTCAACCTGGCCAACAGCCCTTCATATTCAGCTGTGTTGTTCGTCGACTCCTCCCAGGGAAAGTACATCTGGACCATGTACTTGAGATGCTCTCCGGTGGGTGCAATGAGTAGCACTCCGGCATAGGCGCCTTGCAGCGAAAAAGCTCCGTCAAAGTACATGACCCATTCCCGAGGCGCTTCCTTGCTGGGGAGTGCAGTCTTAGGTATTTCTCCATCTGGCGTTGGTGTCCATTCTGCTACGAACTCCGCCAAGGCTCTGCTCCGAATTGTCGATGTGCTCTCGAAGCTCAAATCAAAACATGCCAGCTCCAATGCCCACTCGTCGATCCTTCTTGTCGCCTTCGGGTTCCTCAGGATACGCTGCACCGGAAACCTGGTGACGACAGTAATTTGGTGTGCTTGGAAATAGTGGCAGAGCTTCCAGGAGGCCATAAGGAGGCCGAAAAGCATCTTCTCTATCCCGGAGTATCTTGACATAGCCCCCCGTAGGAGGGAGGTGACAAAATACTCGGGTCGCTGCACCATCTTCTTCTTTCGCATGACTTGTTGGTTCTCTCCTTGCATCATGTGTTTGTCTGACTCTGGCTTGTCTGTTGCTGGCTCGGGGGTCTCTGTCTCGTCTCCCTCAGCTTCTCTCTCCGCCACTAGTGCAACACTAACCACTTGGTTCGTCGCCGCTAAGTACAGCAACAACGGTTCCTCTGGTTTAGGCGCAACTAGGACTAGCGATGAGGAGAGATACTTCTTCAGGTCTTGCAGCGCTACTTCTATCTCCGGGGTCCAAGTCATTGGGCCCGCTTTCTTCAAGATCTTGAAAAACGGCAAGGCATGCTCTTCGGACATGGAAATGAACCTGCTGAGGGCGGCAATGTAGCCCGCCAGATGGCGTACGTCCTTGATGCGCTTCGGTTCCTCCTGTTGGGGAACGTTGCATGGGAAACAAAATTTTCCTACGCACACACAAGATCTATCCATGGTGATGAGCATCTACGAGAGGGAGAGTGAATCTACATACCCTTGTAGATCGCTAAGCGGAAGCGTTAGGAAACGCGGTTGATGTAGTCGAACGTCTCCGCGATCCAAATCGCAAGTCGTCCCTCGATCCGATCACGAACTAGTGCCGAACGGATGGCACCTCCGCGTTCAACACACGTACGGCTTGATGACGCCTTCACCTCCTCGATCCAGCGAGCGATGATGAAGTAGTAGATGAGTTCCGGCAGCACGACGGCGTGGTGATGTTGGTGAGGAACAATCTCTGCAGGGCTTCGCCAAGCACTACGGACATTATGACGGGAGAACTAGAGGGTTAGGGTTGCCGACACACGGCTTGGGAAATCTTGATGTGTCCCGTGTGCTAGCCCTGCCCCTCTATTTATATGTTGAGCCTTGGGGTCTAAACTTGGTGTAAAAGCCTCCTCCAGGTCGGTTTTGCCCGCACAAGGTCGGTTTGGCCCGCAGGGAAAGAGTCCAACTCGGATCCCTACAGTATCGCGTACAAGCGGTAGTACCGCTTACGATAAGTGGTAGTACCGCCCGTAGCGGTAGTACCGCTTACGATAAGCGGCAGTACCGCCCCAGACGCCAGCAAAACTTCCTTTCGCACCTTGCCTAAGCCTCGTGGGCTTTACCCCTTGGCCCAAATAAAGTGTTCTCGTATCCGAACATTTCGGGAAACATCCGGAACCTCTTCCGGTGAATTCCGGAACCCTTCCGGAAACCAAAACACTATTATCACATATATCAATCTTTACCTCCGGACTATTCCGGAGATCCTCGTCATATCCGGGATCTTATCCGGGACTCCAAACAACCTTAGGTCACCAACAAAATAACTCAACTATACTAATCGTCACCAAACGTTAAGTGTGTAGACCCTGTGGGTTCGAGAACTATGTAGACATGACCGAGACACCTCTACGATCAATAACCAATAGCGGGACCTGGACGCCCATATTGGCTCCTACATATTCTACGAAGATCTTTATCGGTCGAACCTCTATGTCAAGGATTCAGTTAATCCCGTATACTGTTCCCTTTGTTCTTCGGTATGTTACTTGCCCGAGATTCGATCGTCGGTATCTCTATACCTAGTTCAATCTCGTTACCGGCAAGTCTCTTTACTCATTCCGTAATACAAGATCTCGTGGCTAACACTTTAGTCACATTGCTTGCAAGGCTCATTGTGATGTTGTATTACCGAGTGGGCCCTGAGATACCTCTCCGTCACACGGAGTAACAAATCCCAGTCTTGATCCATGCCAACCCAACAGACACCCTTGGAGATACCTGTAGAGCACCTTTATAGTCACCCAGTTACGTTGCGACGTTTGATACACACAAGGTATTCCTCCGATGTCAGGGAGTTGCATGATCTCATGGTCAAAGGAAAAGATACTTGACATGCAGAAAACAATAGCAATAAACTGACACGATCATATGCTACGTTCGTAGTTTGGGTCTTGTCCATCACATCATTCTCCTAATGATGTGATCCCGTTATCAAATGACATCTCATGTCAATGGCTAGGAAACCTTAACCATCTTTGATCAACGAGCTAGTCAACTAGAGGCTTACTAGGGACACAGTGTTGTCTATGTACCCACACATGTATTTTAGTTTCCAATCAATACAATTATAGCATGGATAATAAACGATTATCATGAACAAGGAAATATAATAATAACCAATTTATTATTGCCTCTAGGGCATATTTCCAACAGTCTCCCACTTGCACTAGAGTCAATAATCTAGTTCACATCACTATGTGATTTACATTGTAATGAATCGAACACCCATGCAGTTCTGGTGTTGTTCATGTTTAGCCCTTGGAAGAGGTTTAGTCATCGGATCTGCAACATTCAGATCCGTGTGTACTTTGCAAATATTTATGTCGTCCTCCTTGATGTAATCGCGGATGGAATTGAAGCGTCGCTTTATGTGTCTGGTCCTCTTGTGAAATCTTGGTTCCTTGGCTAGAGCAATGGCACCAGTATTATCACAAAACAGAGTCATTGGGTTAAGTGCACTAGGCACTACTCCAAGATCTGTCATGAACTCCTTCATCCAGACACCTTCCTTCGCCGCCTCCGAGGCAGCGATGTACTCCGCTTCGCATGTCGAATCAGCTACCACGCGCTGCTTGGAACTGCACCAGCTAACCGCACCCCCATTAAGAATAAATACGTATCCGGTTTGTGACTTAGAGTCATCCGGATCAGTGTCAAAGCTTGCATCGACGTAACCCTTTACGACGAGCTCTTGATCACCTCCATAAACGAGAAACATGTCCTTAGTCCTTTTCAGGTACTTCAGGATATTCTTGACCGCCGTCCAGTGTTCCATTCCTGGATCACTTTGAAACCTTCCGACCATACTTATGGCAAGGCTGACATCGGGTCTTGTGCACAGCATTGCATACATGATAGAGCCTATGGCTGAAGCATAGGGGATGAGACTCATCTTTTCTCTATCTCCTGCAGTCACTGGGCATTGAGTCTTACTCAACTTCATACCTTGCAAAACAGGCAAGAACCCCTTCTTGGACTGATCCATTTTGAACTTCTTCAAAACTTTGTCAAGGTATGTGCTTTGTGAAAGTCCTATTAAGCGTCTTGATCTATCTCTATAGATCTTGATGCCTAATATGAAAGCAGCTTCTCCTAGCTCCTTCATTGAAAAACTCTTGTTCAAATATTCCTTCACGCTTTCCAACATTTCTATATTGTTTCCAATTAGTAATATGTCATCCACATATAATATTAGAAACGCTATAGAGCTCCCACTCACTTTCTTGTAAATACAAGCTTCTCCGTAAACTTGTATAAACTCGAACGCTTTGATCACCTCATCAAAGCGAAGATTCCAACTCCGAGATACTTGCACCAGCCCATAAATGGATCGCTGGAGTTTGCAAACGTTGTCAGCATTCTCTGGATCGACAAAACCTTCTGGTTGCATCATATACAACTCTTACTTAAGGAAACCGTTAAGGAACGCTGTTTTGACATCCATCTGCCAAATTTCATAATCGAAAAAGGCAGCTATTGCTAACATGATTCTGACGGACTTAAGCATCGCTACGGGTGAGAAGGTCTCATCGTAGTCAACTCCTTGAACTTGTGAAAAACCCTTTGCCACAAGTCGAGCTTTATAGACGGTGACATTACCGTCCGCGTCCGTCTTCCTCTTAAAGATCCATTTGTTCTGAATGGCCTTACGCCCTTCAGGTAATACTTCCAAAGTCGACACTTTGTTTTCATACATGGATCCCATCTCGGATTTCATGGCCTCTAACCACTTCTCGGAATCCGGGCCCATCATCGCTTCTCCATAGCTCGTAGGTTCATCGTTGTCCAACAACATGACTTCTAAGACAGGGTTGCCGTACCACTCAGGAGCAGTACGCGTCCTTGTCGACCTACGAGGTTCGATAGAAACTTGATCCAAAGCTTCATGATCATCATCATTAACTTCCTCTTCAGCTGATGTAGGCTCTACAGAAACATCTTTCTGCGCTGCGCTACTTTCAGGTTGAAGTAAAGGTTCAACAACCTCATCAAGTTCTATCTTCCTCCCACTCAATTCTTTCGAGAGAAATTCTTTCTCAAGAAACGTTCCGTTTTTAGCGACAAACACTTTGCCTTCGGATCTGAGGTAGAAGGTATACACAACTGTCTCTTTTGGGTATCCTATGAAGACGCATTTCTCCGCTTTGGGTTCCAGCTTTTCAGGCTGAAGCTTTTTGACATAAGCATCACATCCCCAAACTTTAAGAAAGGACAGCTTTGGCTTCTTGCCAAACCAAAGTTCATATGGCGTCGTCTCAACGGATTTCGATGGTGCCCTATTTAAAGTGAATGCAGCTGTCTCTAATGCATAGCCCCAAAACGATAGTGGCAAATCGGCAAGAGACATCATAGATCGCACCATATCCAATAAGGTTCGATTACGACGTTCGGACACACCATTACGCTGTGGTGTTCCAGGCGGTGTCAATTGTGAAACAATTCCACACTGTCTTAAGTGACTGCCAAACTCATAACTCAGATATTCTCCTCCTTGATCAGATCGTAGGAATTTAATCTTCTTGTTACGATGATTCTCAACTTCACTCTGAAATTGTTTGAACTTTTCAAATGTTTCAGACTTGTGTTTCATTAAGTAAATATACCCATATCTACTTAAGTCATCAGTGAAGGTGAGAAAGTAACGATAACCACCGCGCGCCTCAATACTCATCGGACCGCACACATCAGTATGTATGATTTCCAATAAGTCACTTGCCCGTTCCATTGTTCCAGAGAACGGCGTTTTAGTCATCTTGCCCATGAGGCATGGCTCACATGTGTCAAGTGATTCAAAATCAAGTGACTCTAAAAGTCCATCAGCATGGAGCTTCCTCATGCGTTTTACGCCAATATGACCTAAACGGCAGTGCCACAAGAAAGTGGTATTATCATTATCAATTCTACATCTTTTGGCATCAATGTTATGAACATGTGTATCATTACTATCGAGATTCAATAAGAATAAACCCCTCACATTGGGTGCATGACCATAAAAGATATTACTCATATAAATAGAACAACCATTATTCTCTGATTTAAATGAGTAACCGTCTCGCAATAAACAAGATCCAGATATAATGTTCATGCTTAACGCAGGCACTAAATAACAATTATTCAGGTTCATCACTAATCCCGATGGTAATCGAAGAGCGAGCGTGCCGACGGCGATCACATCAACCTTGGAACCATTTCCCACGCGCATCGTCACTTCGTCCTTTGCCAGCCTCCGTCTATTCCGCAGTTCCTGTTTTGAGTTGCAAATATGAGCAACCGCACCGGTATCAAATACCCAGGCACTACAACGAGAGTTGGTAATGCACATATCAATAACATGTATATCATATATACCTTGTTTGTTGTTGGCCGCCTTCTTGTCAGCCAAATACTTGGGGCAGTTCCGCTTCCAGTGTCCAGTTCCCTTGCAATGAAAGCACACAGTTTCTGGTTTGGGTCCAGCCTTGGGTTTCTTCACGAGAGGAGCAACTGCTTTGCCACTATTCTTGGAGTTACCCTTCTTACCCTTGCCATTTTTCTTGAAACTAGTGGTTTTATTGACCATCAACACTTGATGCTCCTTCTGAATTTCAGACTCAGCGGCTTTCAGCATCGCAAACAGCTCGGCGACTGACTTGTTCATCCCGTGCATGTTATAGTTCAACACAAAGCTCTTGTAGCTAGGTGGCAATGATTGAAGAACTCTGTCAGTGATAGGCTCTGGCGGAAGGGGCATCCCCAATTCAGCCAGACGGGTGGAGTACCCAGACATTCTGAGTACGTGATCACTGATAGACCCGTTCTCCACCATCTTGCAAGCATAAAACTTATCGGAGATCTCATATCTCTCGATCCGGGCATTCTTCTGAAAGATAAACTTCAACTCCTGGAACATCTCATATGCTCCATGACATTCAAAACGTCTTTGAAGTCCCGGTTCTAAGCCATACAATATTGCACATTGAACTATTGAGTAATCTTCAGAACGAGCCTGCCAGGCGTTCACAACGTCTAGAGACTCAACTGGAGCGGGTGGATCACCAGGTGGTGCATCAAGGACATAAGCCTTCTGGGAAGCCGTAAGGATAATCCTTAGATTACGGGCCCAGTCCACAAAGTTACTTCCATCATCTTTCAACTTAGCTTTCTCTAGGAACGCATTAAAATTCAGGGGTGCTACTGCGCGAGCCATGATCTGCAACATAAATATAGCAAAGACAACTTAGACTATTGTTCTAGATAATGAGTTTAGTTAATCATATTACTTAAAAAATCCCACTCAAATTGACATCCCTCCGATCATTCGAGTGTAACATGATCCAAATCCACCAACTCAAGTCCGATCATCACGTGAGTTGAGGTGGTTTCAATGGTGAACATCTTCATGTTGATCATATCTACTATATGACTCATGTTCGACCTTTCGGTGTCTTGTGTTCCGAGGCCATGTCTGTACATGCTAGGCTCGTCAAGTTTAACCCGAGTGTTCCGCACGTGCAACATGGCTTACACCCGTTGTATGTGAACATAGAGTCTATCACACCCGATCATCACGGCGTGTCTCGAAACGACGAACTTTCGCAACGGTGCACACTCGGGGAGAACACAATTTATCTTGAAATTTAAGTGAGGGATCACCTTATAATGCTACCGTCGTCCTAAGCAAAATAAGATGCATAAAAGGATTAACATCACATGCAAATCATAAGTGACATGATATGGCCATGAACTTGTGCTTTTGATCTCCATCTTCAAAGCACCGGCATGATCTCCATCGTCACCGGCATGACACCATGATCTCCATCATCTTGATCTCCATCAACGTGTCGCCATGAGGTTGTCGCGCCGACTGTTGCTTCCACGACTATTGCTAACGTTTAGCGATAAAGTAAAGCATTACATAGCGCTTAATGATTGACACGCAGGTCATACAATAATTAAGGACAACTCTATGGCTCCTGCCAGTTGCCGTACTCATCGACATGCAAGTCGTGATATTCTATACAACACATGATCATCTCATACATCACATATATCTCATCATGTAATTGGCCATATCACATCACAACATACCCTGCAAAAACAAGTTAGACATCCTCTAATTGTTGTTGCAAATTTTACGTGGCTGCTACGGGTTTGCAAGAACCGTTCTTACCTACGCAAAACCACAACGTGGTGTAGCGATTGCTTTTTGATCTTCTAAAAGAACCCTCTTCATTGAAATCGATTCAACTAAAGTGAGAGAGACAGACACCCGCTAGCCATCTTTATGCAACGAAATTACATGTCAGTTGAAGGAACCTGTCTCGCGTAAGCGTACGCGTAATGTCGGTCCGGGCCGCTTCATCTCACAATGCCGCCGAATCAAGTATCAACTAGTAACGGCAAGCAATATGTATACACCCACGCCCACAACTCGTTTGTGTTCTACTCGAGATCTCATCTACGCATAGACCTAGCTCAGATGCCACTGTTGGGGAACGTTGCATGGGAAACAAAATTTTCCTACGCACACACAAGATCTATCCATGGTGATGAGCATCTACGAGAGGGAGAGTGAATCTACATACCCTTGTAGATCGCTAAGCGGAAGCGTTAAGAAACGCGGTTGATGTAGTCGAACGTCTCCGCGATCCAAATCGCTAGTCGTCCCTCGATCCGATCACGAACTAGTGCCGAACGGACGACACCTCCGCGTTCAACACACGTACGGCTTGATGACGCCTTCACCTCCTCGATCCAGCGAGCGATGATGAAGTAGTAGATGAGTTCCGGCAGCACGACGGCGTGGTGATGTTGGTGAGGAACAATCTCTGCAGGGCTTCGCCAAGCACTACGGAGATTATGACGGGAGAACTAGAGGGTTAGGGTTGCCGACACACGGCTTGGGAAATCTTGATGTGTCCCGTGTGCTAGCACTGCCCCTCTATTTATATGTTGAGCCTTGGGGTCTAAACTTGGAGTAAAAGCCTCCTCCAGGTCGGTTTTGCCCGCACAAGGTCGGTTTGGCTCGCAGGGAAAGAGTCCAACTCGGATCCCTGCAGTATCGCGTACAAGCGGTAGTACCGCTTACGATAAGCGGTAGTACCGCCCGTAGCGGTAGTACCGCTTACGATAAGCGGTAGTACCGCCCGTAGCGGTAGTACCGCTTACGATAAGCGGTAGTACCGCCCCAGACGCCAGCAAAACTTCCTTTCGCACATTTCCTAAGCCTCGTGGGCTTTACCCCTTGGCCCAAATAAAGTGTTCTCGTATCCGAACATTTCGGGAAACATCCGGAACCTCTTCCGGTGAATTCCGGAACCCTTCCGGAAACCAAAACACTATTATCACATATATCAATCTTTACCTCCGGACTATTCCGGAGATCCTCGTCATATCCGGGATCTTATCCGGGACTCCGAACAACCTTCGGTCACCAACAAAATAACTCAACTATACTAATCGTCACCAAACGTTAAGTGTGTAGACCCTGCGGGTTCGAGAACTATGTAGACATGACCGAGACACCTCTACGATCAATAACCAATAGCGGGACGTGGACGCCCATATTGGCTCCTACATATTCTACGAAGATCTTTATCGGTCGAACCTCTATGTCAAGGATTCAGTTAATCCCGTATACTGTTCCCTTTGTTCTTCAGTATGTTACTTGCCCGAGATTCGATCATCGGTATCTCTATACCTAGTTCAATCTCGTTACCGGCAAGTCTCTTTACTCGTTCCGTAATACAAGATCTCGTGGCTAACACTTTAGTCACATTGCTTGCAAGGCTCATTGTGATGTTGTATTACCGAGTGGGCCCTGAGATACCTCTCCGTCACACGGAGTAACAAATCCCAGTCTTGATCCATGCCAACCCAACAGACACCCTCGGAGATACCTGTAGAGCACCTTTATAGTCACCCAGTTACGTTGCGACGTTTGATACACACAAGGTATTCCTCCGATGTCAGGGAGTTGCATGATCTCATGGTCAAAGGAAAAGATACTTGACATGCAGAAAACAATAGCAATAAACTGACATGATCATATGCTACGTTCGTAGTTTGGGTCTTGTCCATCACATCATTCTCCTAATGATGTGATCCCGTTATCAAATGACATCTCATGTCAATGGCTAGGAAACCTTAACCATCTTTGATCAACGAGCTAGTCAACTAGAGGCTTACTAGGGACATAGTGTTGTCTATGTACCCACACATGTATTTGAGTTTCCAATCAATACAATTATAGCATGGATAATAAACGATTATCATGAACAAGGAAATATAATAATAACTAATTTATTATTGCCTCTAGGGCATATTTCCAACACCTCCAGCTACTCAATTGCTTCAATCTTGGCGGGGTTGGCTTCAATCCCACACTGCGAGACGAAGAACCCTAGGAGCTTGCCGGAGGGGACTCCAAAGACGCACTTCTCAGGGTTGAGCTTCAGGTTGATCTTTGATAACCCACAAGTATAGGGGATTGCAACATTTTTCGAGGGTACTATATTCAACCCAAATTTATAGATTCGACACAAGGGGAGCCAAAGAATACTTGAGAGTATTAGCAGTTGAGTTGTCAATTCAACCACACCTGGAGATTAAATATCTGCAACAGAGTGATCAGTAGCATAGTAATATGATAGTTTGATAGCAGTATTGACAGTAACAGTAGCGATAACAATAGTACCAATAGTTTTGTAGCAGTTGGAACAGTAGCAACAGCAATAGTAATTTTGCAAGAACAATAAGTGGAAAGCTCGTAGGCACTGGATTGGTGAACTCGTTGGATGATATTCATCATATAACAGTCATAACCTAGGGCGATATAGAACTAGCTCAGTTCATCAATGTAATGTAGGCATGTATTCCGTAAATAGTCATACGTGCTTATGGAAAAGAACTTGCATGACATCTTTTGTCCTACCCTCCCGTGGCAGCGGGGTCCATAAGGAAACTAAGGGATATTAAGGCCTCCTTTTAATAGAGAACCGGAACAAAGCATTAACACATGGTGAATACATAAACTGCTCAAACTACGGTCATCACCGCGAAGTATCCCAAATATTGTCACTATGGGGTTGACGGATCATAACACGTAATAGGTGCATATGACTACGCAAGATTGGATCAAGAACATGGATATAGAGATAATAACATAAACGGTTCAGATCTGAAATCATGGCACTCGGGCCCTAGTGACAATCATTAGGCATAGCAAAGTCATAGCAACATCAATATCAGAACATAATGGATACTAGGGATCAAGCCCTAACAAAACTAACTCGATTACATGATGAATCTCATCCAACTCCTGACCGACCAGCAAGCCTACGAAGGAATTACTCACTCCCGGTGGGGAGCATCATGGAATTGGCAATGGAGAAGGGTTGGTGATGATGAAGACCGAAGATTCCCCTCTCCGGAGCCCCAAACGGGCTCCAGATCTGTCCTCTCGATGAAGAAGAGGAGGTGGCGGCGGCTCCGTATCGTAAAACGCGATGAAACTTTCTCCCTGATTTTTTCTCTGAAAATAGGAATTTATAGTGGCGGAATTAGGGTCAGTGGGGCCACGAGGTGGGCACAACCCACCAGGGCGCGCCCGGGTGGGTGCTGCTCACCCTGCCCCCCCCTCTTCGGTGGATTTTGGCTCCAATAATTCACATATATTCTGAAATAATTCTCCAAAATGTTTCGTTCCATTCCGAGAACTTTTTTTCTGCACAAAAACAACACCATGGTATTTTTGCTGAAAACAGCGTTAGTCCAGGTTAGTTTCATTCAAATCATGCAAATTAGAGTCCAAAACAAGGACAAAAGAGTGAGGAAAAGTACATACGTTGGAGACGTATCAACTCCCCCAAGCTTAAACCTTTGCTTGTCCTCAAGCAATTCAGTTGACAAACTGAAAGTGATAAAGAAAAACTTTTGTGAACTCTTTTGTTCTTGTTTACATATATACGCTTAAGTAGCACCCAGGTTTTCAGCAAAGATTATGACTAAGCATACCAGCAATAACTCTTAGAAATTATATTAACTCATAACAATAGCATAAACAACTAGCGAGCAATAATAAGATATCTCAAGCGCCAAGACTTTGTCAAAACAATCATGATACAATATGACAATAGTGGTATCTCGCTAGCCCTTTCTAAGACCGCAAAACATAAATGCAGAGCACCTCCAAAGTTTAAGCAACGACTAAACATTGTAATTCATGGTAGAAAAGATCCAGTCATGCGGCACCCAACATCAACTATACACAATGCATGAGGATGACAATAGTGCTCTCAGGTCTGGCGCTTATTTGAGAAGGTGATGACTCAACATAAAAGTAAATAGATAGTCCCTTCGTAGAGGGAAGCATGGATTTGCAGCGGTGCCAGAGCTCAAGGTTTAAAATAGAGATAGGTATAATTATGGGAGGTACACCCTTCCTGTCAACGTCACGACCAAGAGTTATCAATATATTCCATCCTAAACAAATTAGCGGCGGTTCCCAAGCGGTAAAAGTAAAGGTTTACTCCCCCTCCACCAACAAACGCTTAGTACAAGCAAAGGCTGGCAAATAGATTGAGAAGCGGCCAGCTAGAGAGCGAAAACGGTCATAAACATGCATTACATATAATCAACATTGAATACTAGCATGAATAGGATATGGACACCATGGACATAAATATCATGAAGGCTATATTTATTTTGATTTAACTACATGCGTGAACATGTGCCAAGTCAAGCCACTTGAAACATTCAGAGGAGGATACCATATCATCATACCGCATCACAACCATTTTAATGCATGTTGACACCCAAGATAAATCATTATCCACTCCTAGCTACTTAAGCATGGCATGAACAACTATAATCTGTAATGGTCATTGCAAACATGTTTGATCATAATAAGCTGAATCAAGGATACTAGGTTAAACATATTTACAAAAACAAAAACAAGTTGAGTTCATACGCGCTTTTCTCTGCCACAGTCAATTCATCAAATGTCGTCATTATTGCCTTTCACTTGCACGACCGAATGATAAGAAAATAATAATAGTGCAAGAGTGTCGTGGACTAATCTGGAATCTGCAAACATTTTATTCAAGAGGAGAAGACAAAGTAATATAGGCTCTTCGTTAGATAAAGAATAATGCAGATGAGAGCCACTCAACATTTTCATTGTGGTCTTCTCCTCGGTACGACTCAAATAAAAAGAAAAGAAATTCAGAGAAACACACTGAAATATTTTTGTAGTTTTTTGGTTTGTCTTGAAGAAAGCAAATTAACGAGGAACAAAAAAAAACGAGAAAAACTATTTACACGGGAAAGCTCCCAACAATCTTTTTGGGTTTTCTTTTGATGCTACAATTAAACTAAGCTAGAAAGAGAAACTAAAAAGAAGTAGGAAATATTTTTGGATTTTTCTCAAAGTTTTTCAAACACACAAGAAGAAAGCGAGAAAACAAATCTAGCATGGATATTACAATGAAAAAGTGTGAACACTGACAACTGGAATGAAATGTGTGAACATGAATGTAATGTCGGCGGAAATACGTACTCCCCCAAGCTTAGGCTTTTGTCCTAGCTTGGTAATCACCATCCGTATGAATAATAATTTGGCGATGGCTCACCGAGGCCCTCGGTGGAAACTCCGCGGCCCTCCTGGCAGCTTGAACCTCCGCATTGTGCGCATGGGCCTCGCTCTCAAGGACATAGTATCTTCCCCTACTGTGAAAATCAAAGAGAGCAGGAGCAGGCAAAGCAACAGGCACAACATTTTTTATATTAAATCTCAAGTTATAGGTGTAGTTAGTGGCCGTACCCGTAAGGAACTTATGACGCTTCATGGCATCAAAATCTAAATACTGAGTAGTTAAGATGGGGTCATTAGGCCATGGTGAGACATTCAATCTTTCCGCTACACGGGAGGCATAGATTCCTCCATAAAAATTACCATTGGCAGCATTGAGCTGCAACCTCCGTGCAACAATTGCACCAAGATTATAATCCTTATTCCCAGTTATGGCAGTGTGTAAGAGACTCAAATCATGAGCACACAGTGTGCTACAATCTTGTTTGCCTACAATACATTTACCGTTTAAGAGCGCAAAATATTGTATTGATGGGAAATGGATGTTGTTAATTCTCCCTTGTGTTACCCCCCTATCTTAACCGAAGCAAAGATTAACTAAAAATGACTCGTATTCATATTTTGTTGGTTCGTCGAGGGAACCCCAATGTGGAAGTTTGCATGCTTCACTAAACATTTCTAACGGCATGGTGAAGGAACGGTCATACATGTTGAATGAAACTCTAGACTCACGAGAAAAATATTTAAATTTCTTTTGAAGGTTTTCGTGAGTTCAAGGAGTTGGCGGCACTTATCTGCGATGAAGGGAGCAAGCTCTATGTTGTGGATAAATTGGTCAAATTCCTCCTTAATACCTGCACCTTCCATGAATTCGTCGCACGGCCACAAGCATGATTTGGTGGCGGCATCTCGCGTCGAGCTTTCGCTTGGTTCAACATAAGTCTGTCGGACCGAGCTTCCACTTGATGAGGCTTCCGAGGATCACCTCCTCGAAGAAATCCTAAAGAATTGCATTTTTATTCCTATAAAAATTCTGAAAAATGTTGGTCCACAAAATTTTTGTCAACAAAACTTTGTAAGATTGTTAGCAACTACTCCTAACCATGCATAGTGGCCATATTGAGCATTCAAACTACTTAGAACACTAAGAATTCAACATGCAAGCTCATCTACAGCAGCAGCAAGAGTAGCTAATTACTCTAAAGATAACCCACTAAAACAAAAACTAATTGGAGCAATGAAGGAGTCACATACCAAGTAGCAATCCCTCCAAACAGTTTCAGAAATGGAGCTTTGAGCAAAGAGAACGAAATCCACGGGTTTGAGAGCAAGAACACGAGAATGGTGGTTGTGGTGATTTTTTTCTGGAGGTAGGGGATGATGTGGGCTAAAGAGATAAGTGAGGGGGCCCACGTGGGGGCCATGTAAGTGCATCTAGTGCCACCCTTGTTTGGGTTTGCAGTATTGAAGACAAACGTGGTTGAGGGGCTAATGTGTTTGTGAGAATTCACTGGATAACACAGATAGAAGTCCCTGGAGTTTCGGTTTAACCGTCGAAGACGACACCTAAAAATGTCCGAAGACATTGACTATGGCTGGAGCCATTGGTGGTATGCGAAGATAATCGCCCGAAGATAATGAAACGCGAAGACGAAGTCTTTTGGTAGTTTTGTTCCTTCTTTCCTGAGTCATAGGACCACTGTACTATTAAGTGGGGTCGATGTGATCGAAGTCCGACGCTGACGTGATGCTCAACACAAACCTATGTCTTCGAGTGAAGACAATGAGAGGAAATCTCTTCCAGAGTTGGTTGAGTCAGCTTTACTTGTAGCTCAAGTAAAGCTGCCGCGTGTGTTTGAAATCCGACCGTTGTGACACATGTCGGTTGGCCAGTTACCCAGGGTCATATTGGTCATATCACGTCGGGTTGCCCGCGGGCTATATATAGCCCTCCCTCTCCACCATGAGAAGGTGGCTGCTCAGAGAGAGATACGGATGTTGTCATTGGACCAACCCACCTCAAAGACATTGAGAGAAAGAGAAACAACCTGCAAGGATAAACCTAAACACCCAGAGCTAGAGTGTTTGAGCATCACTGAAGTAGTTCTGTTCTGAGAGAACTAAAGACTTATTACACTTGAAGACTGTGATCTTCCAGATGGTTAGGCGTCTGGGTCTAGAGCAATCCAAGAGTCATTGTGGATCGCCATGTGACCAAGTTTGTACAGGTTTCGGAAGGCTCCCCTGAAGACTTACCTGAGTGATTGGGCGTTGTCTAAGTGACTTCGGCTCAAGGGTAATAAGGTGAAGACGAGGTCTTCTGAGTTCAATCTCAGACTCTCTAACCAGACGTACAGTTGTCACAGCAACTGGAACTGGTCCAACAAATCCTTTGTCTTCATCAAGCTGTTGGTTCTATCCATCACTCTTTACATTCCGCACTGAACTGTGAAGCCATTGCATGAATACTTCTGACTGAAGACATTCCCCTAAGTCATTCATATCTGTTGTTTATCTTCATACTATCTAAGTTTGTCCTTGACTCATCTTAGCGTGTAAGATGATAATGCTTAACTTGCTTGTATGTCGTCATTATATTGCATGTCTTGCTTAGATCCTTGATATAGATCCCTACCTGATCTTGTTCTGGTTCCGCATATTTCGAATACATTTACTGTTTCGAAGCCTTTCATAAAAATCACCTATTCACCCCCCTCTAGTCGATAACTAGCACTTTCAATTGGTATCAGAGCAAGGTACTCCCTTGTTCTGTGTTTCGGTTTAACCACCTGGAGTTTTAGCTATGTCGACTGCAGGGATTATCATGGTCTCCGTTGCGTGCCCTGTCTTCGATGGCACCGACTACCCCCACTGGAAGAACAAGATGCGCATGCATCTCGGAGCCATGGACAACGACCTATGGTATGTCGTCATGGCAGGCATTCCTGAGGTTGGCGAAGGTGTTACTGCTGCTGATGTGAAGAGGTTCGCATAACTGGACTCCACCGCCAAGAACATCATTTGTGGTCATCTGACCAAAGGACAGTATGGCCGTGTGAGTGCACTTAACACTACTAAGCAAATCTGGGAATGGCTGTCCAAAGTAAATGAAGGTGTCTCATCTCAAAGAGACTCCCGTGTTGATGTGCTTCGCAACCTGTTCAACCGCTTCAAGAGACTTGACAACGAAAACGTTCAGCTCACATTTGATCGACTCACCGACATCTCAAATGAGCTGAATGCACTTGGCGCCACTGATATCACCAAACATGAAGTTGTGAAGAAGCTACTCAGATCACTCGATAGTTCCTTTGATACTCTCGCACTTATGATCCAAGAGCGTCCTGACTTCAAGAGCTTGGATCCCGCTGATATCCTCGAGAGGTTGAACACACATGACTTCCAACAAGCTGAGAAGAGGGATATTTATGGTCCCAGTTACAGTCGTTCTCGTGCCCTGAAGGCCAAGGCTGTGTCATCATCCGAAGACAACTCTAAATGCAATTATGATGGTGCTGAAGACTTTGGAAAAGAACTCGCTCTGCTTGTCAGGAAGTTTTGAAAGTTTGCCAAGCCAAAACGCTACACAAAATCTTCAAAGCGTGATTCCAAGAGGCCTGGTGAAATGTCTTCAAGAGACTATAACACCCCAAAAATTTGACCATGTTTCATCAATTAAAAATTTTGCCAGGAGATTAATTTTTTTTTCTGGATTATCTCTTGATTTCAAAATCACTCCTTTCTTTTGAATTTTGGAGTTTTCCTCCTAGTGGAAACTTTTCAAAAATATTGTTGGACTTGAATACCTTCTCCAGAACAATTCTTTTCATTCTGTATGATAAGTGGAAATAATTTTTCTTCTAAACTTTATCCCTTTTAATTGGTTTCTCACAATTTTCAGAGCCTCTTTTGCACTACAACCAGTGGATAACCTCATTTAAAAAGTCTACAAAAATTTGTAGATGACATGTGTTGTTCCTACATCACTTTTATGCAAAAACCTCTCTTAGTCATTTGGAGATATTGAGCCCTACCTCAAGTTTTCAAATCTGGTTCAGTTTGTAGTTTGCACTACAACCTATTTATTTATTTGTTTAATAATTCCATAAAAATTTGGAGATGTTAGTAGAAGTATATAATTCATTTTTATGCAAAAACCCATTTGTGTTCTTTGGAAAATTTGAGCAAACCATCCTCATATTCATTCTGGTCCAGTTTGGTATTTTCTACTACAACCCCATTTTATCTTGCCCTGTTGCCAATGAGAGTTTTTATGCTTGTAGTCCAGCCTACCAAATTCTTAAGTCCAGGAGATTGAGACCATTGGAATATTTTTGACACATGCAATAATGGCATATACTTTCTGTCCAGATTTGGTTTTCTCAAAAACTTGCACTAACAAGTTTTTGTTTTATTCAAAATAACCTTGCCATCTTCTTTTGCATCTAAAGAGACCTAAACCTGGGAAGTTTGGTGGCCAGAAGGCATCCCTAGATGCCCATGGCATTCTGTCGAGCACCTTGTGTGCCTGGACAGAATTGGCATGGAAATAGAATTGCATTATGGGATTGCCCCAGTGGCCAAACCAGCGTGTCATATAGCCTTGCCTTGCCCTAAAACCCACCCAAGCAAAACCCCATGTGCAGTAAAGCCTCCTGGAAGGCCTGGGCATTTCCTCGAGCACCTGGTGGGCGTGCACTGGGCGTGCCCAGAGCGCATCTACTGCAGCCAGAGCAGCCGAGCCGCCGCGTCGCACCCACCCGCGCACCCTTGCCCTTATCCGCCCGAAGGGTCGTGCAGTACCACCAGCGCCACCTCACCCAGCCGCTAGCAGTGCTCTGACCGCCCGTGACCCCCCACAGCGCCGCCGCAGCGAGCTTCTTGGCGGAATGCCTTCGGCCGCAGCCTGCTTCTGCTCAGGTCGGCACCGCCCCAGCCACCCCAGCTCGCCAGCTGCCCCTGGCAACAGCTCGAGCTCATCCGCGAGCTCGTCGGTTAGCGCCGACCAACGCCGCGTCGCCTAGCTTGCAACAGAACGGTGGTTCGCCGGCGTTCTTATCCGCAGCCGCGGGAACCGACCTCCCCGGGCTATAAATAGGACCCGAAGCCGCAGCGTTCCTCCATGAGCCTCCTCGATGCCGTAACAAGCCACCCCTAGCTCCAATTCGACCGGAAGCCGTCGTCTTCCCCACCTCCGGTAGCTTCGGCCGCCACCGTCCTCCAGTCAATTCCGAGCAAGCCGGAGCTCCCTGGCCCTACTGTTGCCACCACTAGTTTCCCCTCGACCCCGCGAAGCCGTTCCTCCTCTCAATCTAGATCGGGAGCCACCGTAGCCCGAACTCCCATTTGCTCCCGAAGCTGCCGTCCACCCCAAAGCTCGCCGCCGGCGACCCTGCCCTCCTCTCCGGCCGTGGACACCACCGGAAGGACCGGCCAGACCGTCCCCATCCATTCCCGCAGCCAGGTCCCCGAAAGGAACCGCCAATCGCCGGCGGTGATCGCCGGAGCTCCGCCTCTGCCATCGGCAAGGGAAAGGGAGCACGCGGCGACAAGTCAAACCTGGCCGGTGGGCCAGGCGGGCCCACTGTCAGTGACCTGACGCGGTGGATGAGCTGGATAAGTGAAAGCGCATTCCTGGAAGTACGTCTCTCCCTCTCAAAAGCGTATTTCTACTGAAACGTTTTCTTTTCTAAATCGATTTTAAAATCAGTTATTGACCAAACTTTGACTGGCCTTATCTTTTAAACTAAAACTCCTTTTGACTTGATTCTTTTTCTGTTGATTCTCAAATATTGTCTAGTTTATTTTCATATTTATTTGAAAATTTTCCAAGACAACTTTTTGCACTGTTTTTGAATTGTGTGTTGATTCAAATACTTTTCAAAATAGGAAATGAAGAGAGAGAAAAACTTTCAAAAGTTTTGGAGTGCTCATCACCTGCCTACACATGGAAGGCAAGCATTCTGAACCCTGGCATAATTTTTGTTGTGTGTTGTTTGATGCGATTAGAACACCACATTGACACGTAGTATTCGTTATTTTATGTGATGAGATGATCATGCTCATAAGTGCATGATGAAGATTCCTTGCTATTGGAATTGATATGCTTGTGATAGTAATCACCCTCATCTCCTTATACCTCTCATGCCTACCGGAAGGAATCCGGAGAAGTTTCTGTCTCAAGGAGACACGAGTTGGTGCTGACATCTCGTTGGAGCGGGAATGGTCAGTGAGGCATGAAGGGGTATGATGAGTGGTGATTTCTGTCTGATGTGTGAAATATATTTGTTGTGCTAACCATGCAGAGAATACATAACCTCCTGAGTCGACCGTAGATCGAGTCTTGTGCCAGTAACCCCCATACTTGCTTCGTGCTACCACTTGTCCCTGCCTCAGGTAGGGTACGGTTCAGTAAGTTGTCAACCCCTTTCTTAGCACACACCGTACAGAGAGGCCATAGTGAAAGATACCAGTGGCCCCTGGTAGGCATGTCACTTGGTCCGGGGGCATGGGTGTTTCCGGTTGGGACCAAGGGGGTAGCTCCCCTAGTTTGCGCGCGTTATAAATATTGTGATCCCATGCTAATCGAGGTTGTAGCCTCCCCACTTAGAGTTTTGCTTAACGAGTGTCGTGGGTGATTCCAGGCACCGGTAAGTTAAGCTGGTGTGTGCGGGTCAGGTGTGTTTTCAATCCAAAGACCGTAAGCGGAATTAGTCCCGGTGGACTAAAGGAATCCGTTACTTGTGGGTAAAGAGTACACCCTCTGCGGAGTTTATATCTATTCGAATAGCCGAGTCCACGGTTAAGGACTACAGTCTGGGATGGGTCAAGTGTCGGTCTTAGTGTCGGTCTTCGGAGGAAAACTTCTAAACCGGAACATTGATCTTGGCATGTGACAAATGATGATTATGATTGTTATTATTGTGGACTAACCATTTATATTATTTGAATTACTGAATATCCCTGGGATGGTTCTACCTCCCGGATACTCACTGTGATTATTCTTTATAAGCCCTTTATGTGGTGTCGCTCAGACGCCCGACTGTGGCATGCTTGTTATTTACTTTCCTTATAAGCCCTTTATGTGGTGTCGCTCAGACGCCCGACTGTGGCATGTTTGTTATTTACTTTCATTATAAGCCCTTTATGTGGTGTCACTCAGACGCCCGACTGTGGCATGCTTGTTATTTATTTTCTTTATAAGCCCTTTATGTGGCGTCGCTCAGACGCCCGACTGTGGAATGCTTCATATTATTATCCTTTCGAGGCGTCACTTCAGACAGTCGAACGGTGCATTTTTTTTATTTTATTCTCTGAAGGCTTGTTCATGTTTATATGAATAACCTGCTTACGTGCGTCATGAACTTTATTTCATGACTAACTAAGTGATCGTGGATTATTTCAGTGCATGATTATCATCTTTTATATTATACCTGTTTTCATGATGTTTGCGAGTACATTCAAAGTACTCACTGGCTTGTCCCTGGCTATTGTCTTGGCCAGATTTCTTGCTTGGAGAGGAGCGCAACGACGACAACCCGATACCTAGGCAACGATGATAGCAACCTCGCGAAGATAGGAGTTATCCAGGTCAGCTGTTCCTGTGGGAAATGGAGTCCCATAGACGCTGATGATCCGCAAACCGCTTCCGCCATCAACCACTAGAAACCTTTTGTTGTACTCATAGACCAGAATGGTCTTGTACTACATATTTTGTATTTTGCTTGGAATTTCTGTATCAAGATTGTGTCTCATCAGCTAACAGTAATCCTGGGGCTGGTGAGCACAAGGGCCATTTACTGGGAAATTAATATCCTGGAAAACCGGTCCTGACAACCATGGTATCAGAGCCAGGCTGACCATTGGCTAATCCTATCTTAGCCAGGTCAATAAACCTAGGTTAACCCACCCACCAGACCTTAACCTAACCCCAGCCAAGCTTCTCGCGTATGATAGCCACACAGTGACCCTGACACCGTTTTGTCAGTCGGTGCCTAACCTATCAGCCTAGCCTGTCGATCACGCGCCAGTGACCGACACTTAATTTGTCTCATTCGCAAGCGTACGAAGGAAGACTCCGTCCTCTTTTTCTATCAAAAGGGAATGCTAGCCCCAACCCAGCACAGCGCAGCCTCTACCCCAAACCAAGCCAAGATGCCTGGCCCCATTGTTCACAATGAGACCACAGCAACCAACCTTGGAGGTTTTGTGACCGTGCTAGCAAACCTCACCCGTCGTGCCTTTGCATTAGAAGAGCCCCCAGAGTATGTTGTGTACCAAGGGCTCATGAGCGGTGAGAGCCGTCAATTTTGGGCCACGGTGCACATCTATTGTAGGGGTATAGCGCCAGAGCGCCCCTACAGGTTCACCAGAAGGACAACTTCCTTTGAGCCACAAGCCATCCAGCTGGCAGCTCGAGAGGCTATAGTTCAACTCCGGCACCTGTCGCCAAGAGTTAACTACCGCTCGTTCTACTACTACCCCAGCCGTGACGGGTATAGTAGGCCACCCCAGGTCGCCAACGGAGACCACGAGACGGACCCTACATTGCTGCATCTGGTGCGCTATGAAGTAGCTGGACTAGCAATGGCTTCGACATATCTCTCCACCATTGTCTTCGAACCCGAAGACAATGGTTCTTTCATCAACACCGAAGCCAGTGATGATGATGCTACTCCGGCCTACTGCTTCATGGCGAAAGCCTCCAAGGTATCATCAAAACCCTCACGTCATGACTCTGAATCCCAAGCTGAATCTGATGATAACATGAAGCCTAGCTATGCTAAACTTGTAAAAATTGCCACCAAACAACAGAGTGCCATGGAGAAAATGCAAACTACTCTAGAGAAAAGCGATGACCTGTTACGCAAAGAGATGAGTCTGAACAAAACTATGTCTGAAGATATGCATAGTCTTCGTTCAAGGTTTGAGGATCTCCAAAGTCGTCATGACGCCCTCTCAGCTGATCATGAGAAGCTTTCTCTCGAATATCTTCAGAAAAATATTGATCTTGAGAAGTTGAGAGAAGCTCGTGATGACCTACGGAATTAAACCGACTCACTCTTAGCAGAACAGATCAGTACCGCTCATGATGAATTTGATGCTCCATGCTTAAAATGTATTGCCCGTGAAGCTAATGATTCAACTGCTGAATGTTGAAATGCTTCTGAAAATACATTATCTTCAACTGTATCTGTGGTAACTAACCCCTCATATGAGGAAACCACTGCCATCACTGACGACAATGACAGGTTGAAGACATTGCTTGAAACTGGCATGTACAAGAGTCTTAAAGGACATCAGATTCTTTGTGATGTCCTAAAGAAGACAATCCTGAACAAAAACCCTAGGAAAGAGGGTTTGGGTTTTGAAAGAAACATCAATGTTGATGGTTCCTACTGCACTCCTGAACAGTATCCCAAAACCACATGGGTCACCGCAAAAGGACCTTCAGTGGATCCATCCACATTATCCGGCTTTAACTGTGCTAACCCTGTCATCATTGACGAGTCATTTGACTCCAATGATAAGTTGTTCAAATCTATGAATGGTGAAGTGTTTGCCAGGTATATTGGAACTAACTGCCGGAATGGTTCACCCATAAAGAAGATCTGGGTTCCCAAATGTCTTCTTGAGAAGCTTCCAGTCAATGTTATGATAACACCACGGAAGAAAACAAACTCCAGATCTTCATATGGACCAAAATCTTCATATGGATCAAAGTCTTCATATGATCACTCTACCACCTATGTTTCGCAGGGAAGAACTGAAAGGGCTCACGAATATGCGCACTATGGCATGAATCGCTATGTTCATCCCACTAAGAATTACTCTGCATATTCATTTGAGTACTCTAACCCCCTTGTGAAACGAACACTTAGGGCATCTTTGCCTAAATTCTCTGATGCTGCTCTACGTCTTATTGCTTCTAAGCCACCCCTTCGCATGTGGGTGTCTAAGAAGAACTAATATCTTCATGCAGCATTGGGTCTCCAGATGGGATGAAGCCTATCTTGAAGATAATCTCTGGAGACCCAGAAATGATCTTGTTTGGACGCAAGAAAACTAATGCGAATGGTGTTACCATTTATATCGTCCAATATCTTCATACAATTGTGTACTGCAATATCTTCATCAATGCATGTTACAGTTGCATGTTTTGGTGAACTAGACTAATTCTCAATGCAGGAAAGCAAATCCAATGCCACTGAATGGATTATGGACAGTGGATGTATCGGTCATATGACCGGTGATTGAAGCCTATTGATGGAGCAAACTCTTCGACCTCCAACTAAAAACCACATCGTCTGACAAGAGCAGCACCAAAGTATTGGGGCAAGGTAGAGTTGCTATCTCAAGGGACCGACACATGGAAAATGTCATACTTGTCGAATCCCTTGGTTACAACTTGATGTCTGTCTCAATGCTCTCTGACTTACATATGCTTGTCATCTTCGGCAAATTTCGATGTGTTGTGCTCATGGCTTCTGACAAAACCAAAGTCTTCGAAGGTTTTCGAATAGGTGATTTGTACATGGTAGACTTCTCTGCAGGACCACAGGTTGCCTCATGTCTTCTAGCAAAGGCTTCGGAATGCTGGTTATGGCACCGAAGGCTAGGACATGTTGGGATGAGGAACTTACACACACTCGCCAAGAAGAAGCTCATCATTGGCATCGAAGGTGTCAAGTTCAAGAAGGACCACCTCTGTGGCGCATGTGAAGCCGGGAAGATGACTAGGGCCAAACATCCCTCGAAGACAATCATGACGACCACTCGTCCCTTCGAGCTGCTACACATGGACTTATTCGGCCCTACTCATTACTCCACTTTCTCTACCACTGCAAATCTATATAGCTTCGTAATTGTTGATGACTATTCTCGATTCACTTGGGTGCATATTATACTCTATAAGACTGAAGTGCAGTATGTCTTCAGGTGGTTCGCAAATAGGTGTATGAACAACTACAACATCAAGATCAAGCACATGAGGAGTGACAATGGAACTGAATTCAAGAACACAGGTCTAGACACCTATCTTGATACTCTTGGCATCACTCATGAGTTCTCTGCTCCATATACTCCTCAGCAGAATGGTGTCGTGGAGCGCAAGAACATGACTCTTATTGAGATGGCTCGCACCATGCTTGACGAATACAAGACACCACGGAAGCTATGGCCCGAAGCCATTGATACTGCATGTCACATCATCAATAGAGTACATCTTCACAAGTTCTTCAAGAAAACATCGTATGGGCTTCTCACTGGTAAGAAACCCAATGTAAGTTATTTCAAAGTCTTCGGTGCAAGATGCTGGATAAGGGATCCACACCACACTTCCGAATTTGCACTGAAAGCACACGAGGGTTTCATGCTTGGTTATGGAAAGGATCCGTACACCTATAGAGTCTTCAACACTTTCCATAACAAAGTTGTTGAAACTTTAGATGTGCGATTCGATGAAACTAATGGCTCGCAAAGAGAGCACCTACCTCCTGTGCTAGATGAACCACCTCCTGAAGAAACTATCAGATTGATGGGAACTGGGGAAATCATGCCTGAAGAGCCTGAAGTTGAAGTAGTCATTATTCCTCCATCCACTCAGTGCGAAGACAATGCTGAAACTGAAGATATTGCTGCCGACGAAGACAATGCTCAGCAGCAAGAACAAAGTCTTCGCCCTGCTCATCCACGCGTGGCTAATGAAGTCCAAATTGAGAGAATGCTAGACAACATAAATGCACCAGGTCCACTCACTCGCTCAAGAGCAAATCAACTGGCTAACTTTTGTGGGCATTTTTCTTTTGTATCTATCACAGAGCCCACCAAAGTAGATGAAGCTTTAAAGGAATCAGAATGGATTCAAGCCATGCGAGAAGAGCTTCACCAGTTCGAGCTCAACAATGTGTGGGAGCTCGTGAAGCGCCCTGATCCAAGGAAGCACAACATCATCGGCACGAAGTAGATCTTCCGTAACAAGCAAGATGAGTTTGGGCAAGTCGTCCGAAACAAGGCTCGACTTGTGGCCCAGGGTTACACACAAGTCGAGGGTATTGACTTCGGTGAAACATTTGCTCATGTTGCTAGACTCGAAGCTATTCGCATATTGCTTGCTTATGCTAACCATCATGACATATGCTTATATCAAATGGATGTCAAAAGTGCATTCCTCAATGGTAAGATTGAGGAAGAAGTATATGCTGCTCAACCACTAGGGTTTGAAGACCCAAAGCATCCTGACAAAGTCTACAAGCTCAACAAGGCGCTGTATGGCCTCAAACAAGCACCAAGAGCTTGGTATGACACACCTAAGGAGTTCCTCAAGAAGAAAGGCTTCAAACCTTGTTCACTCGATCCCACTCTCTTTACTAAATCCTTTGATGATGAACTGTTTGTATGCCAAATTTATGTGGATGACATCATCTTCGGCTGTACTAACAATCGATACAGTGATGAGTTTGCCTTTATGATGCAAGAGAAATACCAAATGTCGATGATGGGAGAACTGAAATTCTTCCTAGGGCTTTAGATTCGACAACAACCCAATGGCATCTTTATATCTCAGGAGAAGTACCTCAAGGATTGCCTCAACAAATTTGGCATGAATTAAGCCAAAGGCTACAAGACGCCTATGCCAACCAATGGTCACCTCTGCACTAACGAAAATGGTAAAGATTTTGATCAGAAGGTATATCGCTCCATGATTGGCTCTTTATTGTACCTATGTGCATCTAGGCCAGATATTATGCTTAGCGTTTGCATGTGCACCCGATTTCAAGCGGCACCAAAGGAGTCGCATCACCTAGTGGTGAAGCGATACTTAGATATCTGGCGCACAACCCAACACTAGGACTATGGTATCCAAAGGGTTCGAAGTTTGAGCTCATTAGCTATTCAGATTCTGATTTCACTGGCGACAAAGTTGAACGCAAGTCTTCATCAGGCACTTGTCACTTTCTGGGACGATCTCTTGTATGTTGGTCTTCGAAGAAGCAGAACTGTGTATCACTCTCCACTGCCGAAGCCGAATACATTACAGCTGGCGCTTGCTGCACTCAGTTCCTCTGGATGAAGAAGACTCTCAAGGACTACGGCATCAACCTGAAGCATGTACCTCTCTACTGCGACAATGAGAGTGCTATCAAGATCTCCTACAACCCAGTACAACATTCGAAGACGAAGCATATACAGATTCGACATCATTTTCTTCGGGATCACGTGATGAAGGGCGACATCAACATCAAGCATGCTAACACTGAAGATCAGTTGGCTGATAGCTTCACGAAGCCTTTGGATGAGAAGAGATTTTGCAAGTTGCGGTATGAGCTAAATATCTTTGAATCCTCGAATTTCCTTTGAATGGGAATACATCCTAACGCTTATGCATGATTGATGAATTTTGATGCACAACACACGAAGTAATGTATGTCTTCAATCTCATGAAGACTTATGCACTAAGTGTGAATACATTAACGAAGAATATGACTTCAGAGCGCCACGATAATTGTGTGCCGTGTCTGAGTCAAATATTCTTATACGGTGGGTAATGCCACCACAAAACTCGAAGACATTGCTTTTATCTTCGCCATTCTTCATGTCTTCGAAAATTGTGTTTGTCTTCGAACTGATTTGAATTTGCATATATCGTAAGTTGATTATATTTAGGTTATTTGGAGTTTGTCCCCTACAACATTGAGCCTATAGCTATATCTTCGAACTTTCCTAGGCCAATGCGATCGGACCCACTATTCCTGTCTGTTCTAACCTCGTCTTACTCTATTCAACTCCAGTCATATGCATTCTACTTGACACGTGTTGATTGTCTTCTCTGTGTCCTTGTCAGTGGAAGACAAATCTAACCACCCTCTTAAAATTCCAATTTTTTGTTGTTACCGCACTTATCGCAACAAATCTCCCGCGTCGTCGCTTCCGGTCGTGTAGTGGGCTGTCAGTTGTGCTGCATGCACGCCACGTGTCCCACTAGAGCCGAAGAGTCCGGGGCATAATGGTCCAAACCGTTCGGATGTTTCCACTCTTATATATAGATGTGCCCCAGTTCAATTATTACTTTCCACATCCTCCGCCACCCCCAAGCTCCAAACCCTAGCGTCGTCACTGGATCTCATCGCCGCCGTAGAAGGAGCGCTTAGTTGCCGTGACTCGTCCGTCGACGTACTAACGCCGGCCGCGACCATCTTCGTCTGCTGCCGCCGTAAGTGTCTGCCACCACCAAGCTAGGGTGTGGCAGATTGAACTGCTCGGCTTCTCTGCCTTGTCGACTAGTTCATTGTGTTCTTCACTGTGGTAAATAAAATCTGAATTTTTACCACGCTTTTGATCTTTGCAAATTACCATATATCTTCGAGATCTGTTTTTCCACCTACACTTCACTGCATCTCACACTTGTATCTCTATTTGCTCAATACTCTTTCTTATGTTGCAAATCTGGGTTGATTTCTCACTTGTGCGAATTCTCGAACTTGCACAAATCTGAAACAGCCCTATCTGTGTACAAAAGTGAAAGTCTTCGGTGAAAGAGGTCAATGTCTTCATACCACGATATCTAGTTTTAAAATCCTCTGAGAATGCATATGACCTCTTCCACTCCATCGCATATCTAACTCTTTCATAGGTACATGTCCGCAGTAGAATCTCTTGCATCTCATAGTCTCAATTCGTTTGCAGACTACTTGCAGATTCATTTGCACTCACCAGGAGCAAGCTCACACTTGAAATAGTCTTTGAAGACTTTGCCCAACTCGAAGCCTTTGAAGACTATGGCCAGGGATGATGCTCCAAAGAAAGGGGTAGACAGAGACGTCTGAACACTGCCAAGGATCTTCCCCCTGAGCTATATGAGCTCTACAAGTCTGATGAAGATGAAACCTATACACAACGCAAGACTCAAATCCAATGGATTCGAAGATATTGGTAGAGAAATGGTTCAACTATCAGTTTGTTACAGACGGGTATGCTGAGAAGGCACCGTGGATAGATATTATCTATAAAAATCTTCATCCAAAGACTGAGACTGAAGCCAGAAGAATTGGTTTCTTTCCGTGCATGGTCGGGCCTCCAATGCCCAGAAACCCAGATCCCTCCAGCACCCGTGGTTGCCCTGAACCTGCTGAGTCTGAGGATGGTCATGAAGAAAATCCTCATGCTCCTAATCCGAAGCCTAAGAAGAAATAAAAGGCTTCACAGCCAAAAGCTTCAAAGGCTCCCAAGGCTGTTGGAACAACATCATAGGCCTCCAGGTCCCCATCTGTTGATTTTGAAGACACAGAAGAGGAGGATCGTCTTGTTAGACGGATGAAACGAAAGGCTGTTGCTTCCAGAGGACCGAAGCTATCTGTCTCACTGATGGATGCTGCTAATATGATCGAGCTCTCCGATGATGAGTTTTATGATGAAGCGCTGGCAAGACTGATCCAGCAAAAGGAAGAGGAAGCTAAACGTCTTGAAGACCTACCTCGCTTTGACCCAGCAATACTCGAGAACTTTATTGACGAATGGTTTGCTGACCCATCCCTCACCATCAACGCCTTACAGCTGCCCATTGGACTCAGCGTCACATTCCAAGGGCTCGTGAATGAGGAGCTAACTATGGCTCAAAAAGTTGTTCAACTCAAGGCGAAGATAAGCCATGAGAAAGCACTCTTCAAGGCAAATGTCCACAAGCTCAAGGTTGACCAGATCCAAGGTTATCAATTGATGATGAAAGACCTCAAGGCCGTATTTGAGAAGAGATGTGAAGCTGTCAAAGGCGCCCTCGTGCGCCTCAAGAAAAAGGCCAACACCATGGTTCAAGCACACAATGAGATGTTGAAGCGCAAGGCTCTTGGCCAACCTGCTCTTGACCCAAGGATCATTGAAAGATCTCGACAGGCTTCAATGTCTTCGGACCAAACTGTCCCATCAAGGTCTGAACAATGTGGCATTGAGTTTCTAGCAGGCTTCTCTGGCTCTCGCGCACCTCCGCTTTCCCCGGCTGTCTCTAGTAAGATGACAAAGAAAGCCGAAGCTCTTGCCAAGAAGCGCAAGGCTGCTGCTTCTGAAGCCCAAGCTCCGAAGCGGTAGAAGACAAAGAAGATGATGCCCCCTGTGTCTGATCAAGTTCCTCCACCTCCACCTGCTCCAACTACCACCAAAGCTGCTCACTAGGAGCCACTGCAAGTGACGCCTATTTCCATGGCTCCTCCTGCCTCTGAGAATCAAGAGAGGCAAGTGATACTACACGAGTCTGCTACTACAGAGACTCCTACTGGTGATGACATTCCAGCTGGTGAAGACATCCCAGCTGAAGACATTGTTCCCGATGCTCCTCAGGATAGTGACTACGTTGATATTGGCACTCCTCTGAGGCCCTCATTGCCTGCGAACACACCCAGTACTCCGCCATCTGCTTTTTCAACTCCTGTGCCCAGAATCTCCATTTGTGGCCAGTGAAGTGGAACCCACGGAGCATGTGTCGCCTCTCAAATTGCTTCGCCGTGTTCCCAGATTGGATACATCTTCGATGCAGAGCATCCCTGAAGACCAGGTCCGTGTGTCTCCCACTGCACCTCTGGATGGAGTCCTCAGAATCAGAGACATTGCTCACAACGTACAAGAGGATGAAGCCCCCACCACTGAAGACAATGCTACTGGAAACATTGTGGGCGAAGCCAATGCCCCATCTCCTAATGGTCCTCCAGTTCCTGCGACGCCTTCCTCCGATGACAATGCTAACAACATTGTGTTGGCTCGCAACAGAGAAGGGCAAATGGTTCCCACCAAATGGCCCAAGCTGGTTGCTCCACGAAGGATGGGTCCGCAATACGAATATCATCTTCAACGGCGCCCCAATGTTCTGAATCCTATGCCAAGGCTACCTATGCTCCAGCAACAAGGACGTGCTCGTCCTCACATCTTCAGCATCAAGTCATTTCGGCTCAACAACACCTTCTTCGACTCCGACCGCAATCCGTATGCCCGTTTGAAGATTCAGTCTGACAGGTTCTGAAGCATCCCTCCAAGGGAATACTACACATGTGTGCTGTATGGCCAGAACCGAATCTTCCCACACAAAAAGCTCAGTCTTAAAGCCATGAAGGGATTGCCATGTTTTGACCAAGCCATTGACTGTCTTTCGAGATGTTGGACACCTGGCCTTTGTCACTGATCATGAGGATTGGAATGAGGAGCTCATTCTTCAGTTTTACGCCACCCACTGATCATGAGGATTGGAAAAAGATCTGTAGACATGGAAGTTGCACTTCATGATTCGCGATGAATATGTTACAACTGATGCTGCAGATTTCTTTCTAGCAACACCACTTGCATCTTCTGACGAAGACATGCCCAGCATCTTTCAACTGCCCCAGCCAAACATGACTGAAATGCTCACTATGATGGAGCAATTGGCACCTGAAGCAGATCTGCCAAACTCATTCTTCGTCAATGACCTTCAGTATCTGCCAAGGACCATCTATCACATACTTCATCACACCATTTGGCCGATAAAAGGGCATTCATCTTCAAGCAAGGTTGAAGGTGCTCTGAAGAATTGATCTACAACATCGTCTATGGCATCAGGTTTGATCTTCAAGATCTTTTTCTGCGTAATCTGGCTGCCAATGACATCACCTTGTTTGAACCCAAGATCTATGCACCATGGATCATGCGTTTCATCAAGTACAGATCCAACACAAGGTTCTTGCCATCTGCACGCTATCATGGGATATATCTTCCTGATGTCGAAGTCATTCACACTGACATCTACCCTCCAAAGAGCAAGAATTCCCTGATGCAAGGCACCAGTGGCACAGCTGATGAGGAAGGTCTTCACATCCCATATGATGCATCTCCTGCAAGGATCATTGGCTCCATTCGACAACCTCAACTAAGTACAACATCCACTGAAGCCACAACGAGCACTTTGCCCCGCCAAGCTCATACCATGACTGAACGTGCAATGTCAGATAGAGAGCTTCTTGTCTCTCTCATTCAGAAGCAAGATCGTCATCATGAGTGGACTCGAAGACAAATGGATTCTATGGTTCATGACATCAACAGGATTCGCAATCTCACAACCAAGAATGCCTTTGCTGTGCATGAGACAGGACGCCGTGCATGGAGGACATTGACCATGCTTTCTCCAGAGGATGAACTTTGTGAAGATGGCTATAGGCAACACTTTCATTTCAGTGCTCCGCCACCTCGCACTGAGAAATGGCGTCGGACGCCTTCTCTCAAAGACAGTGAATTCTCCTCTGAAGCCCCATTCGTCAATGCGCGTCTTGCCAATGATGAATCTGATGACGTCTCCTCTCCATCTACTGTGGATCGCGACACTGCACCAAGCTCTCCTGCACCAACAAACGTCGACCCTACCGCACCATCGTCTTCAACTCCTGCTGGGGACGCGTAGTGCCCAATGTCTTCGTCCTTGTTGGTCATTCGATGACAAAGGGGGAGAAGAATTGGTTTGATAGTCTTCAAACGGGTCTACCTATATGGGATGGGTGTTGTCTTTTGTTAAGTTTACAATTCTTGTTTGGAACATTTGCTCGTTTGGAACATTTGCTATTTGGGTTGTAAAACTTAAGTCTTGATGGACGTCTGCACACTTTATGTTTACCGTACCTTTGGCGCTACCTTAATTTTTATCATATGCGATCGAAGTCATACAGCAGACGCCCATTTTTCATTATGCATTTCATTATCTTCGAAATATTCCTTAAATGCATAGTGATTGGGTTACAAGATATAGGGGGAGATCTCCACAAACTATAACTTGCCATGTGCCTTTGCATTCCAAGCCAAATCTTCATAAGCACATCTTCAGGGGGAGCTCTCTATATCTTGCAATCATAATCTCCAGTTCCTTATCTTCACATATATTATTCCCATAGAAAACTTCAACCAGTTTGTCACCAATCACCAAAAAGGGGGAGATTGTAAGTGCATCTAGTGCCACCCTTGTTTGGTTTTGGAGTATGGAAGACAAACGTGGTTGAGGGGCTAATGTGTTTGTGAGAGTTCACAGGATAACACAGATAGAAGTCCCTGGAAATTTGGTTTAACCGTCGAAGACGACCCCGAAAAATGTCAGAAGACATTGACTATGGCCGAAACCATTGGTGGTATGCGAAGATAATCGCCCGAAGATAACGAAACGCGAAGACGAAGTCTTTTGGTAGTTTTGTTCCTTCTTTCCTGAGTCATAGGGACCACCGTACTGTTAAGTGGGGTCAATGTGAACGAAGTCAGACGCTGACGTTATGCTCAACCCAAACCTATGTCTTCGAGTGAAGACAATGAGAGGAAATCTCTTCCAGAGTTGGTTGAGTCAGCTTTACTTGTAGCTCAAGTAAACCTGTCGCGTGTGTTTGAAATCCGACTGTTGTGACACGTGTCGGTTGGCCAGTGACCTAGGGTCATATTTGTCATATCAGGTCGGGTTGCCCGCTGGCTATATATAGACCACCCCCTCCACCATGAGAAGGTGGCTGCTCAGACAGAGATACGGCTGTTGTCGTTTTGGACCAACCCACCTCGAAGACATTGAGAGAGAGAGAGAAACATCCTGCGAGGATAAACCTAAACACCCAGAGCTAGAGTGTTTGAGCATCACTGAAGTCTTATTACACTTAAAGACTGTGATCTTCCAAACGGTTAGGCGTCTGGGTCTAGAGCAATCCAAGAGTCATTGTGGATCGCCGGGTGACCAAGTTTGTATGGGTTTCGGAAGTATCCCTTGAAGGCTTACCTGAGTGATTAGGCGTTGTATAAGTGACTTCGGCTCAAGGGGAATAAGGTGAAGACGAGGTCTTCTGAGTTCAATCTGAGCCTCCCTAACTAGACGTACAGTCGTCAGAGAAACTGGAACTGGTCCAACAAATCATGTGTCTTCATCAAGCTGCTGGTTCTATCCTTCACTTTTTACATTCTGCACTGAACTGTGAAGCCATTGCATGAATACTTCTGACTGAAGACATTCCCCGAAGACATTCATATCTGCTGTTTATCTTCATACTATCTAATTTTTTCCTTGACTCATGTTAGCGTGTACGATGATAAAGCTTAACTTGCTTGTATGTCGTCATTGTATTGCATGTCTTGCTTAGATCCTTGATATAGATCCCTACCTGATCCTGTTCCGCTTCCTCATATTTTGAATACATTTACTGTTTTGAAGCCTTTCATAAAAATCGCCTATTCTCCCCCCTCTAGTCGATAACTAGCACTTTCAGGCCACAACCCACTAGTGCACGCCTGGAGGTGCTAGCACGCCCTGGTGTCTTGTTGGCACCAGGTGCACCCCCTCTGGTATTACTTGCACCAGAAATTCACAAATATTCGGAAATAAATCGTGTTAAATTTTCAGGGCATTCTGAGAATTTTTATTTTTGGGTCATTTTTTTATTGCACAAAAAAATAGAAAACAAAATAATCATGCCATTTTATTCTATTTGACTAACTAAAACAGAAAATAAAATGTGGGAGTAGAGATTTGTGCTTACTAGATTCATCGGCTTCATACCTCTCAAAAATGATTCATTAATAAGGTTGATCAAGTCTTATTAACAACCACTTCCGATTAGCATGAAACCGAAGAACTTTCGTAAAACATTAAGTTACCTCAATGGGGATGTGCATATCCCCAACAATAAGTATATCATATTTCTTTTTGGCAGTAGGTAGAGGTAATTGAAAACTTCCAATAGTAATGGTCGGAGATTCTTCAATAACATTTATACCATTCACTTGGAATTGTTTCTTCGGAAAGTGCACCGTGTGCTCATTACAATTGATATAAAAAGTGACTTTGCTTTTATTGCAATCAATAACAGCCCCTGCAGTATTCAAAAAGGGTCTACCAAGGATAATCGACATGTTGTCGTCCTCGGGCATCTCAAGAATAACAAAGTCCGTTAAGATAGTAACATTTGCAACAACGACGGGCACATCCTCACAAATACCGATAGATATGGCCGTTCATTTGTCACCCATTTGCAATGATATCTCGTGTTGGAAATATGCCCTAGAGGCAATAATAAAATGGTTATTATTATATTTCCTTGTTCATGATAATCGTTTATTATCCATGCTATAATTGTATTGATTGGAAACTCAAATACATGTGTGGGTACATAGACAACACTGTGTCCCTAGTATGCCTCTAGTAAACTAGCTTGTTGATCAAAGATGGTCAAGGTTTCCTAGCCATACTAGTGTGGGTACATAGATAACGGGATCAAATCATTAGGAGAATGATGTGATGGACAAGACCCAAACTATGAACGTAGCATATGATCGTGTCAGTTTATTGCTATTGTTTTCTGCATGTCAAGTATCTGTTCCTATGACAGTGAGATCATGCAACTCACTGACACCGGAGGAATACCTTGTGTGTATCAAACGTCGCAACATAACTGAGTGACTATAAAGATGCTCTACAGGTATCTCCGAAGGTGTTTGTTGAGTTGGCATGGATCAAGACTGGGATTTGTTACTCCGTGTGACGCAGAGGTATCTCAGGGCCCACTCGGTAATACAACATCACAATAAGCCATGCAAGCAAAGTGACTAAAGAGTTAGCCACAGGATCTTGTATTACAGAATGAGTAAAGAGACTTGCCAGTAACGAGATTGAACTAGGTATAGAGATACCGACGATCGAATCTCGGGCAAGTAACATACCGAAGAACAAAGGGAACAACGTACGGGATTAACTGAATCCTTGACATAGAGGTTCAACCGATAAAGATCTTGGTAGAATATGTAGGAACCAATATGGGCATCCAGGTCCCGCTATTGGTTATTAACCGTAGAGGTGTCTCGGTCATGTCAGCATAGTTCTTGAACCCGCAGGGTCTGCACACTTAAGGTTCAGTGATGTTTCGGTAGTATTGAGTTATCTATGGTGGTGACCGAAGATTGTTCGGAGTCCCGGATGAGATCCCGGACGTCACGAGGAGCTCCGGAGGTAAAGATTGATATATAGGAAGTCCCGTTTTAGCCACCGGAAAAGTTTCGGGTATTTCCGGTAGTGTACCGGGAGTGCCGGAGGGCCATCGGGAGGGGCCACCCACGCCGGGAGGCCACATGGGCCTGAGGGGTGGTGCACCAGTCCTTAGTGGGCTGGGAAACCCAGCCCCACAAGGCCCATGCGGCTAGGAAGGTGGGAAAGGAAAAAAAAACCCCAAGGAGAGGGAAGGATTCCAGGTAGGATTGGAATCTTACTTGGAGTAGGATTGGAGGTGGATTCCTCCACCTCCTCCTAGTTCGGCCGAATCCTCCTTGTGGAGAGTTTGAGGCTGCCTCCTCCCCTCCCTTTCTCCTATATATACTAGAGGATTTGAGGGCAGCCCCAACCCTAATTGCCACGTGCTGCCCACTTCTTCCTCTAGATCGTTTCTCCTCTAGATTAGTTCAGCGGAGTTCGGCGGAGCTCGGCGAAGCCCTGTCGGATTAGTTCACCACCACCGCCACCATGCCGTTGTGTTGCCGTAGAACTCATCTACCTCTTCGCTCCCTCTTGCTGGATCAAGAAGGCGGAGATCGTCATCGAGCTGTACGTGTGCTGAACGCGGAGGTGCCATCCGTTCGGCGCTAGATCGGAAGGATCCTGATTGGATCGCAGGACGGATCGTGATTGGATCACGGGACGGATCGTGATAGGATCGCGGGATGGCTTAAGATTTGGATCGCAAATACATTCGACTACATCAACCGCGTTTCTTAACGCTTCCCACTTAGCGATCTACAAGTGTAAGTAGATCCATTCTCCCTCTCGTAGATGCTCATCACCATGGATAGATCTTGCGTGTGCGTAGGAAATTTTTTGTTTCCCATGCAATGTTTTCCAACAGTGGTATCAGAGCTAGGTCTACGCGTAGATGAGATCATGAGTAGAACACAAAGGAGTTTGTGGGCATTGATGCTTAGATTGCTTCCTCCCTTGGTCTTTTCTTGATTCAGCGGTATTGTGGGATGAAGCGGCCCGGACCAACCTTACTTGTACGCTTACGAGAGACCGGTTCCATCAACTGACATGTGACTTTGTTGCATAAAGATGGCTGGCGGGTGTCTGTCTCTCCCACTTTAGTTGGATCGGATTCGACAAAGGCGGTCCTTGAGAAGGTTGAATAGCAATTTGTGTATCACCGTTGTGGTTTTTGCGTAGGTAAGAATCGTTCTTGCTAGATACCCGTAGCAGCCATGTAAAACATGCAACAACAATTAGAGGACGTCTAACTTGTTTTTGCAGGGTATGTTGTGATGTGATATGGCCAATTACATGATGAGATATATGTGATGTATGAGATGATCATGTTTTTTATAGAATATCATGACTTGCATGTCGATGAGTACGACAGCCGGCAGGAGCCATATGGTTGTCTTTAATTTATTTTCGCCGTTTTTGCTTTACTTTATCGCTATGAGTTAGCAATAGTGGTAGAAGCAACAGTTGGCGCGACAACCTCATGGTGACACGTTGATGGAGATCAAGATGATGGAGATCATGGTGTCATGCCGGTGACGATGGAGATCATGCCGGTGCTTTGTAGATGGAGATCAAAAGCACAAGTTCATGGCCATATCATGTCACTTATGATTTGCATGTGACGTTAATCCTTTTATGCATCTTATTTTGCTTAGGACGATGGTAGAATTATAAGGTGATCCCTCACTAAAATTTCAAGATAAAATTGTGTTCTCCCCGAGTGTGCACCGTTGCGAAAGTTCGTCGTTTCGAGACACCACTTGATGATCGGGTGTGATAGACTCTACGTTCGCATACAACGGGTGCAAGCCAGTGTTGCACATGCGGAACACTCGGGTTAAACTTGACGGGCCTAGCATGTACAGACATGGCCTCGGAACACAAGAGACCGAAAGGTCGAACATGAGTCATATAGTAGATATGATCAACATGAAGATGTTCACCATTGAAACCACCTCATCTCACGTGATGATCGGACTTGGGTTGGTGAATTTGTATCATGTGACACTCGAATGACCAGAGGGATGTTAATTTGAGTGGGAGTTTTTAATATGATTAACTATACTCATTATCTTGAACAATAGTCTAAGTTGTCTTTGCAAATTATGTTGTAGATCAATAGCTCGTGCTGTAGCTCCCCTAATTTTTATATGTTCCTAGAGAAATAGAGTGGAAAGATGATGGTAGCAATAATGCGGACTGGGTCCGTGACCTGAGGATTGTCCTCATTGCTGCACAGAAGGCTTATGTCCTTAATGCACCGCTCCGTGCGCCACCCCCTCAAGCGTCGTCTGTAGATGTTGTGAACATCTGACAGGCACGTTCCGATGACTACTTGATAGTTCAGTGCATAATGCATTACGGCTTAGAATTGAGGCTCGAAAACATTTTGAACGTCACAGAACATATGAGATGTTCTAAGAGCTGAAATTGGGATCTCAGGCTCTTGCCCGTGTTGAGAGGTATGAGACCTCCAACAAGATTCTTTGCCTGCAAGATTAAGGAGAATAGCTCAATCGGTGAGCATGTGCTCAGATTGTCTGGGTACTACAATCGCTTGAATTGAGTGGGAGTTGATCTTCCAGATAAGATAGTGGTTGATATAGTTCTCCAAGTCACGGCCACAAAGCTACTAGAGCTTCATGATGAACTATGAAATGCCAGGGATGGAAATTATAATCCCTGAGTTATTCGCGATGTTTGACACCGCGAAGGTAGAAATCAAGAAGGAGCATCAAAGTGTTGATGGTTAGTAAAACCACTAGTTTCGAGAAGGGCAAGGGCAAGGAGGGAAACTTCATGGATGGCAAGCCAGTTGCTGCTCCAGTGAAGAAACCCAAGGTTGAACCCAAACCCGAGATTAAGTGCTTCTATTATGAGGAGAGCGGTCGATGAAGTGGAACAACCCTAGATACTTGGTAGATAAGAAGGCTGGCAATGTCAACAGAAGTATATTTGATATACGTTTTATTCATGTGTATCTTACTAGTACTCCTAGTAGCACCTGGGTATTAGATACCGGTTCAGTTGCTAAATGTTGGTAACTCGAAATAAAAGCTACGGAATAAACGGAGACTAGCTAAGGGTGAGGTGACGATGTGTGTTGGAAGTGTTTCCAAGGTTGATGTGATCACCATCGGACGCTCTCTCTACCTTCGGGATTAGTGATGAACCTAAATAAATGTTATTTGTTGTTTGCGTTGAGCATGAACGTAATTAGATCATGTTTATTGCAATACGGTTATTCATTTAAGTCAGAGAATAATGGTTGTTCTGTTTACATGAATATAACCTTCAATGGTCATGCATCCAATGTGAATGGTTTACTGAATCTCGATCGTAGTAATACACATGTTCATAATATTGATGCCAAAAGATGCAAAGTTAATAATGATAGTACCACTTACTTGTGGCTCTGCCGCCAAGGTCATGTTGGTGTAAAGCGCATGAAGAAACTCCATGCTGATGGATCTTTTGACTCACTCGATTTCGAATCGGTTGAGACATGCGGACCATGCCTCTTGGGCAAGATGACTAAAAGACCCCGTTTTCCGATATGATGGAGCGGGCAAGTGACTTATTGGAAATGATACATGTTGATGTAGCGATCCAATGAGTGTTGAAGCGTGCGGTGGATATCGCTATTTTCTTACCTTCACTGATGATTTGAGTAGATATGGGGATATTTATTTAATGAAACACAAGTCTGAAATATTTGAAAAGTTCAAACAAATTTAGAATGAAGTTTGAGATCATCGTGACAAGAATATAAAATATCTACGATATGATCGTGGAGGTAAATATCTGAGTTACGAGTTTGGTATACAACTTAAGACAATGTGGAAGTTGTTTCACAACTCACGCCACCTGGAACACCATAGTGTGATGGTGTGTCCGAACGTCGTAGTCATGCTCTATTAGATATGGTGCGTACTATGATATCTCTTATCGATTTGCCACTATAGTTTTGGGGTTATGCATTAGAGACAACTACATTCACTTTAAATAGGGCACCATCTAAGTCTGTTGAGATGACACCGTATGAATTTTGGTTTGGCAGAAACCTAAGCTGTCATTTCTTAATGTTTGGGGCTGTGATGCTAATGTTAAAAAAGGTTTCAACCTGATGAGCTCGAACCCATAGCGGACAAATGCATCTTCATAGAATAACCTAACGTAACAATTGGGTAAACCTTCTATCTCAGATCCAAGCGCAAAGTGTTTGTTGCCAAAAACGAGTCCTTTCTCGAGAAAGAGTTTCTATCGAAAGAATTGAGTGGGAGGAAAGTAGAACTTGATGCGGTTGTTGAACCGTCACTTCAGTTGGATATTAGCACAATGCAGAAAGATGTTTCTGCAACGCCTACACCAAGTGAAGAGGAAGCAAATGATGATGATGAAGCTTCGGATCAAGTTACTACCGAACCTCGTAGGTCGACAAGGACTCGTACTGCCCCTGAGTGGTACGTCAATCCTGTCTTGGAGGTCATGTTGTTAGACAATAGTGAACCTACGAGCTATGAAGAAGCGATGGTGGGCCCGGATTCCAACAAATGGCTAGGAGCCATGAAATCCGAGATAGGATCCATGTATGAAAACCATGTATGGACTTTGGTAGACTTGCCCGTTGAACGGCAGGCCGTTGACTACAAATGGACCTTTAAGAAGAAGACATACGCTAATGGTAAATGTCACCATTTATAAAGCTCGACTTGTCCCAAAGAAGTTTTCCGACAAGGTCAAGGAGTTGACTACGATGAGACATTCTCACCCGTAGCGATGCTAAAGTCTATTGGAATTATGTTAGCAGTTGCTGCATTTTTCGATTATGAAATCTGGCAGATGGATGTCAAAACACAGTTTCCTTAACGGTTTCCGTGAGGACAGGTTGTATGTGATACAACCAGAAGGTTTTGTCAGTCCTAAGGATGCTAAAATGTATGCAAGCTCCAGCGATCCTTCTATGGACTGGAGCAAGCATCTCGGAGTTGGAATATACGCTTTGATGAGGTGATCAAAGTTTTTGGGTCTATACAAAGTTTATGAGAAACTTGTATTTACAATAAAGTTAGTGGGAGCACTATAGAATTTCTGATAAGTATATGTGGATGACAAATTGTTGATCGGAAATGATGTAGAATTTCTGGAAAGCATAAAGGATTGTTTGAAAGGGGGTTTTTCAAAGGAAAACCTGGAAAGAAGCTAATTAAATATTGGGCATCAGGATCTATAGAGATAGATCAAGACGTCTGATAAAACTTTCAATGAGTACATACCTTGACAAGATTTTGAAAGAGTTCAAAATGGATCAATCAAAGAAAGAGTTCTTGCCTGATTTGTAAGGTGTGGAGTTGAGTGAGACTCAAAGCTCGACCATGGCAAAAGAAAGAGAAAGGACGAAGGTTGTCCCCTATCCATAGGCTCTGTAAAGTATGCCATGCTGTGTACCACACCTGGTGTGTGCCTTGCCATGAGTCTGTCAAGGGGTACAAGAGTGGTCCAGGAGTGGATCACTGAATAGCGGTCAAAATTATCCTTAATAACTAGAGGACTAAGGAAATGATTCTCGATTATGGAGGTGACAAAGAGTTCGTCATAAATGGTTACGTCGATGCAATCTTTGACACCAATCCGGATGACTCTGAGTAGTAATTCGGATACGTATAGTGGAGCAGCCATTTGGAATAGCTCCAAGTGGAGTGTGGTAGCATCTACAGTATGACATATAGATTTGCAAAGAACACACGGATATGAATGTTGCAGACCATTTACTAAAACCTCTCTCACATGCAAAACATGATCGAACCCCAGAACTCGTTGGGTGTTAGATTCATAACAATGTAAATCACATAGCGATGTGAGTTCGATTATTGACTATAGTGCAAGTGGGAGACTGTTGGAAATATGCCCTAGAGGCAATAATAAAATGGTTATTATTATATTTCCTTGTTCATGATAATCGCTTATTATCCATGCTGTAATTGTATTGATTGGAAACACAAATACATGTGTGGGTACATAGACAACACTGTGTCCCTAGTATGCCTCTAGTAAACTAGCTTGTTGATCAAAGATGGTCAAGGTTTCCTATCCATAGACATGAGATGTCATTTGATAACGGGATCACATCATTAGGAGAATGATGTGATGGACAAGACCCAAACTATGAACGTATCATATGATCGTGTCAGTTTATTGCTATTGTTTTCTGCATGTCAAGTATCTGTTCCTATGACAGTGAGATCATGCAACTCACTGACACCGGAAGAATACCTTGTGTGTATCAAACGTCGCAACGTAACTGAGTGACTATAAAGATGCTCTACAGGTATCTCCGAAGGTGTCTGTTGAGTTGGCATGGATCAAGACTGGGATTTGTTACTCCGTGTGATGGAGAGGTATCTCAGGGCCCACTCGGTAATACAACATCACAATAAGCCTTGCAAGCAAAGTGACTAAAGAGTTAGCCACATGATCTTGTATTACGGAATGAGTAAAGAGACTTGCCGGTAACGAGATTGAACTAGATATAGAGATACCGACGATCGAATCTCGGGCAAGTAACATACCGAAGAACAAAGGGAATAGCGTACGGGATTAACTGAATCCTTGACATATAGGTTCAACCGATAATGATCTTCGTTCAATATGTAGGAACCAATATGGGCATCCAGGTCCCGCTATTGGTTATTAACTGTAGAGGTGTCTCGGTCATGTCTGCATAGTTCTCGAACCCGCAGAGTCTGCACACTTAAGGTTCGGTGACGTTTCGGTAGTATTGAGTTATGTATGGTCATGACCGAAGGTTGTTCGGAGTCCCTTATGAGATCCCGGACGTCACGAGGAGCTCCGGAATGGTCCGGAGGTAAAGATTGATATATAGGAAGTCCCGTTTTGGCCACCGGAAAAGTTTTGGGTATTTCCAGTAGTGTACTGGGAGTGCCGGAGGGCCATCGGGAGGGGCTACCCACGCCGGGAGGCCACATGGGCCTGAGGGGTGGTGCACCAGTCCTTAGTGGGCTGAGAAAACCAGCCCCACAAGGCCCACGCGGCTAGTAAGGTGGTAAAGAAAAAAAACCAAAGGAGAGGGAAGGATTCCAAGTAGGATTGGAATACTACTTGGATTAGGATTGGAGGTGGATTCCTCCACCTCCTCCTAGTTTGGCTGAATCCTCCTTGTGGAGGGTTTGAGGCTGCCTCCTCCCCTCCCTTCCTCCTATATATACTAGAGGATTTGTGGGCAGCCCCAACCCTAATTGCCACGTGCTGCCCACTTCTTCCTCTAGATCGTTTCTCCTCTAGATTAGTTCGGCGAAGCTCGGCGAAGCCCTGCCGGATTAGTTCACCACCACCGCCACCACGCCGTTGTGCTGCCGGAGAACTCATCTACCTCTCTGCTCCCTCTTGCTGGATCAAGAAGGCGGATATCGTCATCAAGATGTACGTGTGCTGAACGCGGAGGTGTCGTCCGTTCGGCGGTAGATCGGAAGGATCGTGATTGGATCGCGGGACGGATCGTGATGGTATCGCGGGATGGCTTGCGATTTGGATCGCGAAGATGTTCGACTACATCAACCGCGTTTCTTAACGCTTCCCGCTTAGCGATCTACATGGGTATGTAGATCCACTCTCCCTCTCGTAGATGCTCATCACCATGGATAGATTTGCGTGTGCGTAGGAATTTTTTTGTTTCCCATGCAACGTTCCCCAACATCTCAATAGGTGTGAGTTTATTCAAATCAAGTCTTTTATATAAGGAGAAAGGCATAACACTAACACCGGCTCCCAAATCACACAAAGGAGTTTTGACATAGTTTCTTTTGATGGAGCAAGGTATAGTTGGTATTCCAGGATCTCCAAGTTTTTTAGGTACTCCATCTTTAAAAGAATAATTAGCAAGCATGGTGGATATTTTAGCTTCAGGTATCTTTCTTTTATTTGTGATGATGTCTTTCATATATTTTGCATAAGGGGCCATCTTCAAAATATCGGTTAAACGGGTACGCAAAAAGACTGGCCTAATCATTTCAGCAAAGCTCTCAAATTCTTCATCATCTTTTTTCTTAGATGGCTTAGGTGGAAATGGCATGGGTTTCTGAACCCATGGCTCTCTGTCTTTACCTTGTTTCCTAGCCACAAAGTCTCTTTTATCATAACGTTTATTTTTAGGTTGTGGGTTATCAAGATCAGCAGCAGGCTCTATTTCAACATGATTATCTGGTTCTATATCATTGCTAAGTTGAGCATATTCATGAACATCATCATTATCATTTTCATTATCACTAGGTGAATGTTCATTACCAGACTGAGTTTCAGCATTAGAAATAGAGACATTATTATCAGGAGGTTTTTGTGTCTCAGGCTCACTAGAGGTACGCAAAGTCCTATCATTTTTCTTTTTCTTTTTCTTTTTCTTTCTAGAAGGACTAGGTGTATCAGTATTAATACTCCTAGAGTCATGTTCAATTCTTTTAGGACGACCCTCAGGATAGAGTGGTTCTTGGGTCATTCTACCTCCTCTAGTTACTACTCTAGCAGCAAAATCATGCATGTTTTTATTCATTTCATCAACCAATTCTTTTTGAGATTTAGCAACTTGTTCTAACTGAGTTTGAACCATAGAGGCATGTTTTCCTACACCTCTAACATCATTACTGATTCTAAATAGCAAGTCACTCAAGTGAGCAATCATATCAGAATTATATTTGAATTGTTTTAGAACATGAGCATTGAAATGATCTTGCTTCATAATATAGTTGTCAAACTCATATAAGCATTGAATAGGATGTTTATTGTGAGGGATGTCACTTTCATTAAACTTTAATAAAGAATTTACCTCTACCACCTGTGGAGGTGGTGGTGTGTCAAGGCCATGTATTTCTTCAATACGTGGCAAATTCTTAACATCCTCAGCTTTAATACCTTTTCTTTCATAGATTTCTTTGCCTCTTGCATATCTTCAGGACTGAGAAATAAGATACCCCTCTTCTTCGGATTGGGTTTAGGCGGTGGTTCAGGAAGAGTCCAATCATCATAATTCTTCAATATGTTATTCAATAATTCCTCAGCTTGTTCAATGGTTCGCTCCCTGAAAACACAACCAGCACAACTATCTAGGAAATCCCTAGAAGCATCGGTTAGTCCATTATAAAAGATATCAAGTATTTCATTTTTCTTGAGAGGATGATCAGGCAAAGTATCAAGCAATTGGAGAAGCCTCCCCCAAGGTTGTGGGAGACTCTCTTCTTCAATTTGCACAAAGTTAAATATTTCCTGTAAGGCAGCTTGTTTCTTATGAGCAGGAAAATATTTTTTAGAGAAGTAGTAAATCATATCCTGGGGACTACGCACACAACCAGGAGTAAGAGTATTGTACCATGTCTTAGCATCACCCTTTAATTAGAATGGAAATGACTTAAGGATATAATAGTAACGAATCTTCTCATCATGAGCAAAGAGGGTGGCTATATCATTCAGCTTAGTAAGGTGTGCCACTACAGTTTCAGTTTCATAGCCATGGAAAGGATCAGATTCAACCAAAGTAATTAACTCTGGGTCGATAGAGAACTCATAATCCTTATAGGTAACAAAGATAGGTGAAGTAGCAAACTTAGGATCACATTTCATTCTAGCATTCAAAGTCTTTTCCTTATACTTGCGTGGCAATTTCTTAAAATCATATTTATCCTTGAAAGAAAATTTTCTTTAGTTATCTCTTCGTCCATAACATAACCTTCAGATATCTTAGGCATTTCAAACTTAGGAGAGCTAGGACTAGCCGGTGTTTCATAGTCATCATCAGTTTCATAAACTTCATCAGTTTCAGTGGTTTCATTCTATTTAGCTCTAGCAATTTGTTCATCAAGAAATTCACCTAGTGGCACATTATCATCAAACATGGTACTAGCATCATCAATAGCATAATTCATAGCAGAGGTAGCATCATCAATAACTTGCGACATATCAGGATTACTAGCATGTGGGTGTTGCAAGCTTACTCAAAACAGAGGGTGAATCAAGTGCAGAGTGTGATGGCAATTCCTTACCTCCCCTCGTCCTAGAGGGAACGATCTTGGTATTTGGATCCTTCAGATTCTTCATAGTGATAAATTGATATAAATCCCAAGTGACTCAACAAATATTGCTATGCCCCCCGGCAACGGCGCCAGAAAAAGGTCTTGATAACCCACAAGTATAGGGGATCGCAACAGTTTTCGTGGGTAGAGTATTCAACCCAAATTTATAGAGAAATTTTTTCAAAACTATGACATATTTTATAGCAAATTTGAAAACTAGAGGGGTGAACGAAAGAAAACCAGAAATATGTCCCCGTCGGCCGAAGGCTGGCCAAAGATGAGCTTTTCGGCCTGCAGTTGGCCGAAGTGGGCTGGTCAGCCACCAGTGGGCCGACGAGTGGCCCATCGGCTGTCGGGTGACCGAAAAGTGGCCTGTTGGCCTACAGGAGACCGAAGAGGGCCCGTCGGCCTCCAGGAGACTGAAGAGCTCCTGGATAAGCCCGACGCCGCTCCTTTCTTCTTCCTCTGTTCGCTAGCTCCTCCTCTCTCTCTCGTTGCTCTCTGTACTCTCCACGCCCGCGCCGATCTCTTCCCTCATCCACCCATTTTCCTATCCAACCCGCAGAAACAATAGATCATAGCATTCTCCGCCGGCCTACGGTATTTTTTTTGCTATGGGGTAGTTTTTTGTGCGTGAGGAGGAGCCATGGTGGGGTGGAGGAGGTGTGGCTGGTCAGGAGGTGGTGGGGTGGAGAGGAGGTGGTGGGGTTGAGCGGAAGAAGAAGGGGACACATGCGTCGAAGGTATACCAATGTCGTCACAAATTTTCTATGAGCTGTACAGTTTATTTAGTGTACATAGTCATTTTAGCGGATAGTTAGTGTAGCCGGTAATAATTATGTTCCTTGCGATTAATGAGAAGGTGGCAATGTCTGACAGGTGAAAATGTCTGAATCAGTAAATTTGACTGTTTACTTCGGCCCTGGTAATGTTCGATATAATGAGTTGGGGGTTGATCTTAGCGAGTTTAAAAATGGCGTCATGACACTTTCAGACCCGGACAGACTGGACATTAGACAGTTGAAGCACTAGTTGACTACTAGTTTTGGGCTGGATCCTGAAGTATGTTCCGTCAGTATTCATGCATTGTGGACCAAATCCTGTAAAAATGTCAAGTGGGAGTTGATGCCGATAGATAGGAGCCAGCATTGGGTGACCCTGTTAAGTCGTTGCCGAGACCGAAGAATCCACCCATATGCCTTAGTGCAACCAGTGGCGAAGGAGGAGAATACCGTACAACTCCACGTGGGGTATGAACCAGGCTAGGGTAGTCAAGTGGCTAATGAGATTTATTTATCTGGGTCACAGCCACCGGATGTGGATGCTAGCCAAGCCGAGAAAGAGTCGGACTACGTGCCACACAATGTTCGTGGTCATGATACTGGGCAGAGTATTCAATCGATAATATTAGCTGGTTCTGGTGTTGCTGATGGGGATGAGGAAGGCTATGAAATGCAGAGGGTGATGGGGGAAGAGGACGAGGATGGATTTGCAGAGGATCTGGATTTTGAAAATTCCGAGGATGAAGTGGAGGTACCAATTCCTTCTGCATGGGATCAGGTCATATCCACTGGCCTTACTGTCAACGATGGCCATGAGACTCCATGGCAATATAATCTGAACCATGTCCAGATAGGGGCTATGTTTCATACAAAGAAAAAATTGAAGTATGCGGTGATAAAGTGGGCTATGTCTACGCAGAGGGTTTTCCTGACACACATATCGAGTCCAACAAACTATACCGTGAAGTGTGTTGAAACAGGTTGTCCTGCGAAGGTGTACGGGCACGTGCCGAAGTATAACATCCACTGGGTTGTCACCAATGTGGTCCCACATAATTGTGTGAGGAAAAACCTGTTGGTTCGTCATCCAAACCCGACTTCAACTTTCATTGCGCAACTCATGTATACTGAGATAGTGGAGAAGAAAGATATTGAAGCAAAACACATCCAAACAACAGTGAAGGTCAGATGGAATTATGACATTACTTATGGGAAGGCTTGGAGGGCCAAGCAGAAGGCTATGGAGGAAAGGTTTGGGACGTTCTTCGACTCATATGATAATGTTGTCCGTCACCTTGACATACTGAAGGAGAGGAATCCCGGCACTTATGTTAACATACAATACACGCGGTTGGAGAGTATACCAGATTTCAAGGTGTTGAAATGAGTATTCTTCTCTTTTGCTATGTGCATCAAAGCTTTCCGGCATTGTCCTCCTGTGATGTTTGTGGATGGTATATTCCTGACTGGTCAGTACAAAGGGCAAATCCTGACTGCTATTGGTGTGGACGGGAACAATCAAATCATCCCACATGCCATGGCATTTGTGGAGGGTGAGAACTTTCCGAGCTGGGTATGGTTCTTCCGGCAAGTTAAAATTGCGATCATGAAGGACCGACCAAACGTGTGTGTCATTCATGGCAGACATGCTGGTATATTGAAGGCCGTGAAGACACTAAGGAATCCAACAGCTGACGAACCAACACCTTGGAAGGACTTGCAGAGCCGGTGGTGCATGCGCCATCTTGGGGCTAATTTTTTCTCACAGTTCAAGAACAAACGGTTGATGAACTTGTTCAAAAAATTGTGCAAGCAGAACCAGCAGCACAAATACGAATTTATTTGGTCAAAACTAGATGAGTTTACTAAGAAGCAGGTCCGTGCGAGGAAGAAAATGGAAAAAGATCAGAATAAATTAGCAGCACTCATTGCGGAACTAGAGGAGCCCGTAGGTCTTTGTGATTTGCCAGCAATTGACCCTCCTAATACTAAGAGAAAGAAGGGCAGGGCAATAAAGAATTTTTCTGAGTGGATAGAGAAAGAGCCTCCAGTGCATTGGTCTTTGCTGCGTGACACCCATGGAGCTAGGTATGGCCACATGACAACCAATCTTGCAGAGGTGTATAACTTTGTACTCAGAGGGAATAGAGCATTGCCACTCACAGCTATTGTTGAGGCTGTATTCCATGGCACTTTGAGATATTTCAGAGAAAGGCACGAGTTAGCAAAGAATCATATTGCAGATAATCAGAACACACCTTATTGTAGCCGTGTCATGGAGTACATGGCAAAGAAGATAGAGGAAGCAAAGAAGCATACTGTCAGACTCATAGGCAATCAGGAAAGGAGGTATGAGGTTCAGCTTCCTACTGATGGTTTTGTTTCTGCAAATGAGGTGAAGACGCACGAGGTTAAAATTGGAACGGAATTTTATCCAACTTGTGAGTGTACATGCAACAAATCGAAGTTGTTGCACCTACCTTGCTCACATGTGTTGGCTGCCTGTGGCCAGATTGAGTTGGACGCTATCTCCTTCGTGTCCCCATACTATTCAAAAGATGCAGTACTCAATGTCTGGACAGGTGAGATGACAGGATTTAGAGTCGTCGGCAATTTCAACAATGTAAACGATGGGGAGAGAGTATACATCCCGGATCCAGAACTTCGGCGAACAAGCAGGGGCAGACGTAAGGTAAAGCGCATCCGAAATGATATGGACCAATCTGAAGCTGGTGGAGCAACCAGAGAATGTTTGCTATGCGCGGCTTATGGGCATAGGATGAAATATTGTCCCGACCTGAACAAAGACGGTGCTTCCACATCGACGTGTGCTTCCACATCGACGACTGCTACAACAGTAGCAAGAGGCGAACATGGTCTGGGCTCTCGTGGTGGTCGTGGCAGTCGAGGCCGAAGGGGCGGACGAGGAAGAAATAACTCACAAGCTATATAATGTGTCGGACTATGTTTTAATTTGTAATATGTCTGGACTATGTTTTAGTGTGTAATATGTCGGACTATGTTTTATTCTGTAATATGTCAGACTATGTTCTATTCTGTAATTGCAGATATGGCTTCGTATCCGTTGCTTAATGGTAATATTGATAGAGGGCACCGGGCCTCACTTATGGAAGCGGGCAAGAACTTAGACGTGTTGATCACTCGCACCCCAAAGTCTAACTGGATGATACACCCTTTATGGGTTGATAGGTATGTGTCGGTACAATGACTTACTATGTTTGACATCCTTTTGATAGCCGCTAACTGTATGCTACATTCTCTTTATTTTGTAGGTTAAGTTGGGCTGGACTTCTACCCTTGGCACGGCTGGTTGAGGGTACATTGGATGAGTGGGTTGAACATCCGGAATTGGATGAGGCAGGTGAACCAATGCAGTTACACAAGAGGCAAGTGACACGTTTCTCTTACGACATGTCACTCCTTACCTGCTTAGTAGATAGATGGAGACCAGAGACACATACGTTTCACTTTCCCTGGGGAGAGATGGCGCCTACTTCACAAGATGTTTCTTACTTGTTGGGATTACCTCTGGCCGGTGCTGCCATAGGTCCTTTAGAGGCAGAACCTGGTTGGCTAGCATCGATGTAGGCCCGTTTTTTGGCTGCGGTGCCAACTGCTACGGTCCTAGACAACGATCGTCATGGGCCTCGTTTTAGGTGGTTGAGCATGTTTCAGGTAACCTTCACAGCGAGTTCTTCACGGCCAGTTTAAAAAATGTTGTTTTCATTAGTGTCCTCATTGCATAGTTCATACAATCGTTTGGTTTCTATGTAGATTGTCTCCTTAGGATATCCCGATGTTCAATTGTCAGAGGCACAGATTGACCGATCCCTAGAGGCATATATTATGTGGTTGTTCGGCAAGACGATGTTCACGGAGAACCACGTGACCACTGTCGATGCACGACTCATCGGTATTGCACGAGAGATAGCTGACGCACGTTGCCAGGGGGACATTCTGCAGAGGAGTTTTGGTTCTGCTGTGTTAGCGGCTACGTACAGAGGCCTGTGCAAAGCTTGCTTGTTGAAGTCTAGAAAATCAGGTCTTGTTGGATGTCCACTATTGTTGCAGCTCTGGTCATACGAGAGATTCCCTATTGGTCGACCCTATGTCTGTGTTGATAAACCTTTTGGTTTTGAGGACATGGCTGGGACTTATGTGCCTTCTATCGGCGACTTGCCTACTATGGGATCTCTTTGGGCACGGAGAGAGGTATTTTCATATTAAGTAACAATATGAATTAGTAATGTTTATTTATTGCCATTCAATAGTATTACTAATGCTTATTTGTTGTCATGCACAGAGACAGTTTGCGCATAGCCAGGTGAGGGGCTGCTACCCCAACTTCACGGCGCAGTTTGATAGTTTGCACGAGGATCAAGTTATCTGGGAGCCATACTCCCATCAGGCTATAATATCCAGGTGTCCAGTTGGGATTTCTGGATTGTGCACTAGAGATCGGCACTATTTGATGACCAAGGCCAAGTTGGTGTTCGACGTGACGGTTGAGGAGATGGCTCTTCATAGGGTGATGAGACAGTTCGGTCTATGCCAAGAGCCTGACATTCTAGTTATTCCACACTTACCAGATCACGTGCACAAGTAAGTAATACTATTTTAGTTCTCATGTCTGCATTCAGAATATAACTAATCATGTAACGCGCATTTCAATCTCAGGTACATTCGCGTAGTAGGAAACAAGTCCTTGGATTCTTGGCTTCGCGACATTAGCCCTTATGTGGACGAATGGACTACTGCGCCGACAAATATCTGGGATGAGGTTCGGCCCTTTGACTGGGACAAGTTCGGGTTGTATCTGCAGCGTTACCAGCATAGCACGAGGATCTACTTGGTTCCATCAGCACCTCCTGATCAGATCGAAGCCCCTCTTACCAGCGATCTGTTCCCAACTGCCTCTGTTGTGGGAACCAGACACCACGCGGTACGTGCTATGGTTCTCACATGCTAAGTTTTTTCTTAATCTGAACATATACAATTGGTTAACTATTCGTGTTGTCTGCCATACAACGATGATCTAATTGGTTAACTCTCCGTGTACAGGGTGACTTGACATGCGAGGCGCTAGAGGAGGTTTCCGTTTTAATGCAACGCTTTGAGAGGGGAGATAATATCCCACCACAAGAGAACGTCTCATGGTTGAGGCGTCTTGATGAGAAGCTACGCGGGATTTACGCAGCTGTTACATGTAGACGATCTTCGGATGTTGCCATTCCTCATCCAGCACATCGTCCGCCACGCCCCTCTCTGCAGCGTTCAGAACCTCGACCCTCTGTGCACCGTTCGGAATCATGACCCTCTGTGCACCGTTCAAAACCATGACCTACACAACTAGGGAGCTCTTCTTGGCAGCAGACACCTCCTTCACAACCAGGGAGCTCTTCCTGGCAGCAGACACCTCCTTCACAACCAGGGAGCTCTTCCTGGCAGCAGACACCTCCTTCACAACCAGGGATCTCTTTCTACCAGCAGACACCTCCTTCACAACCAGGGAGCTCTTCCTGGCATAATCAGATGGACCTAGGTAACACTACTTAGGTTCGCAAATCAATTTTACATGTTTTACTTTACCGCAGTCGGCAGCCAGTCGCAACCGTTCATGCATTCAGTCTAGTCACCGATGCTTAGTGGTGCTAGTTTGTTCTTAGACGGCGACGGCGACGACGATGACCGAGCTGCAAACACCTATGAGTTCTCGCAGACAGTTCTTCACACTCCACCACCACCATGGACGCAGGAGACACAGAAACTGACAGACGAGGTTGTCTATGGTCCTGGTCATCGTCAGACTCGTCCACCGCCTGAGCGCTTATTGCCTTCCGGTCCTCGTCCGAGGAAGACCCAGATTCGTCGTCGTCCCCAGCAGTGATATGGTTATCTATGTATGAGTCATTATCTATGTATGAGACATGACTATCTAATTATGTATGAGACATATGTCTATTTTATGTATGGGACAAATTACTATCTACTTATGTATGAGACATATTCATGTTCTATTTCAGTGGTCAATTGGTTTAGAGAGATAACGCCGCGCTTTACATAAAACATAATGACCACAAAACATGACAATACACAAAGATAATATAAAATACAGCTGAATTAAACAATACAACTGAAATTACAAATTATAGCTTAAAAACTACATGAATGCATCATCGTCCTCCTCCGTCCATGCAGAGCTCTTGCCCTTTGTCGATGCAGAGATCTTGCCCTTTATCGACACAAAGCTCTTGCCCTTCGTCGATGCAGAGCTCTTGCCCTTCGACGATGCGGTAGTCTTGACCGTGGTGCTCGGCATGAAGAGGTCATCTTCGTCCTCCTCCGTCGATGCAGATCTCTTGCCCTTCGACGATGCCGTAGTCTTGACCTTGGTGCTCAGCATGAAGAGGTCGTCTTCGTCCTCACTGTCTGCTGACCATAAATCTGAATTATTTACAGCAAGCCTGAGGTAAGATTCACTCTTATGCAGTTGCTTCTGCCATCTGCCATGCAACCTGAGAAGTTATTTCCGTATCTCCTCAAATGTCCTGGGAGGCCACCCACTCCTAGCTAATGAGTGAGCCAACTCATTCATTATTGTGTCACTACTAATGAGTTCCTCCCATGGAACTACTCTATCGTCAATCTTGAAATTGGCGGCTAGACGGAGAAGACGATCGGACATACCAGAGTGAAAACTACAATCAAAAGGATAATGGGACATCTCCACGAAACTACACTTGCCTGCTCACCCACCTTATTGCCGAGGGGGTTTTATAGGTTCAGAAGAGAAGATGGCCGGAAAGAATGGCGGGAGAGAAAGGCGGGAAAGAAAATGGCGGGAGAGAATGGCGGGAAAGAAAATGGCGGGAAAGAAGGGCGGGAAAGAAAATGGCGGGAAGGGGAATGGTGGGATAGTAGGGCTGGAAAGAAAATGACTTGATAGAATGTCGGGAAATGGTTGCGGGAAAGTACCAAGTTGGAATGTGAAAGAGGGGGAATGGTTGTGCATGAATTATAATGCATTTAAATGAAAAAAAAATCAGAATGGACCTCCCAGGGACACTTCGGCCGCCTTGAGGCCGACCAGGGCTCTTCGGCCGCCTGGAGGCCGACGGGTCCCTCTTCGGTCCACCGCAGGCTGACGGGTCCCTTTTCGGCCCACCGTAGGCCGACGGGTCCCTCTTCGGCCAGCCAGAGGCCGACGGGCCACTCTTCAGCCAGCCAGAGGCCGACGGGGTCACATTTCTGAACTTTTTGCGTTCGGCCCTATAGTTTCCGAATTTGCTATAAAATACGTCATAGTTTGAAAAAAATTCATTTATAGATTCGACACAAGGGGAACCAAAGAATACTTGAGAGTATTAGCAGTTGAGTTGTCAATTCAACCACACCTGGAGATTAAATATCTACAGCAGAGTGATCAGTAGCATAGTAATATGATAGTTTGATAGCAGTAGTGACAGTAATAGTAGCGGTAACAGTAGTAGCAATAGTTTTGTAGCAGTTGGAACAGTAGCAGCAGCAATAGTAACTTAGCAAGAACAATAAGTGGAAAGCTCGTAGGCACTGGATCGATGAACTCGTTGCATAATATTCATCATATAACAGTCATAACCTATGGCGATACAGAACTAGCTCAGTTCATCAATGTAATGTAGGCATGTATTCCGTAAATAGTCATACGTGCTTACAGAAAAGAACTTGCATGACATCTTTTGTCCTACCCTCCCGAGGCAGCGGGGTCCATAAGGAAACTAAGGGATATTAAGGCCTCCTTTTAATAGAGAACTGGAACAAAGCATTAACACATGGTGAATAAATGAACTCCTCAAACTACGGTCATCACCGCGAAGTATCCCAAATATTGTCACTATGGGGTTGACAGATCATAACACGTAATAGGTGCATATGACTAGGCAAGATCGGATCAAGAACATGGATATAGAGATGTTAACATAAACGGTTCAGATCTGAAATCATGGCACTCGGGCCCTAGTGACAAGCATTAGGCATAGCAAAGTCATAGCAACATCAATCTCAGAACATAATGGATACTAGGGATCAAGCCCTAACAAAACTAACTCGATTACATGATGAATCTCATCCAATTCCTCACTGACCAGCAAGCCTATGAAGGAATTACTCACTCCCGGTGGGGAGCATCATGGAATTGGCGATGGATAAGGGTTGGTGATGATGAAGACCGAAGATTCCCCTCTCCGGAGCCCCAAACGGCTCTAGATCTGGCCTCCCGATGAAGAACAGGAGGTGGCGGCGGTTCCGTATCGTAAAATGCGACGAAACTTTCTCCCTGATTTTTTTCTCCGAAAATAGGAATTTATAGTGGCGGAATTAGGGTCAGTGGGGCCACGAGGTGGGCACAACCCACCAGGGCGCGCCCAACGGGCCTGGCACACCCTCGTGGGTGCTGCTCACCCTAGCCCCCTCTTCGATGGATTTTGGCTCCAATAATTCACATATATTCTGAAATAATTCTCCAAAAAGTTTCGTTCCCTTCCGAGAACTTTTATTTCTACACAAAAACAACACCATGGTAGTTCCGCTAAAAACAGCGTTAGTCCGGGTTAGTTTCATTCAAATCATGCAAATTAGAGTCCAAAACAAGGGCAAAAGAGTGAGGAAAAGTAGATACGTTGGAGACGTATCAATCTTGCGCAGGTTTGTGAAGGTTTCTTCTAGGTCTTGCACCAGTGTGTCCTTGTTCTTGGTCTTGACCACTATGTCATCCATGTATGCTTCTACATTCCTGTGTAGCTGTGGGCCTAAACCAATCTGGACCGCTCTTGCAAATGTGGAACCGGCGCTCTTCAACCCGAACGGCATGTGTCTGAAGCAGTACGCGCCGCAGGGGGTGATGAACGCCGTTTTCTCTTCGTCCTCCTTGGTCATGAAGATCTGGTGATAACCAGAGTATGCGTCAAGGAAGGACAACTGGTCGTAGCAAGTGGTTGAGTCCACTATTTGATTGATGCGCGGCAAGGGGAATGTATCCTTTGGGCAGGCATTGTTGACGTCAGTGAAGTCGATGCAAAGCCTCCATTTCCCGTTCGCCTTGCGGATAACCATAGGTTTTGCCAACCAAGTTTGGTGGATCATGCCTCTGATCAAACCTGCTGCTTCTAGCTTCTTAATCTCTTCGACAATGAACTCTTGCCGCTTTAATGCTTGTTTTCTGACCTTCTGCTTGATGGGGCGCGCGTGGGGGCAAATGGCAAGGTGGTGCTCAATCACGTCCCTGGGAACATCGGGGATGTCTGATGGCTGCCAGGCAAACACATCGACATTCGCCCGCGGGAAGGTGACAAGCGCGCTTTCCTATTTGCTGTCGAGGGTGGCACTAATGGTGAAAGTGCCGCCCTCGCGGCTTTCCCGCGCAGCCACTTGCTTCGTCTTGGGGATGGTCACCTTATCTTTCTTGCTCGTAGCAGCGGAGGTCTCTGGTAAGTCCTCGACGGGCATGGTGCACTCTGTCGTGCGCTTCCCCGAGTTCTTTCGAGACTCGCCAGAGCTCTTATCCTTGTTCTTCCCCCTGGGAGCTTCGCCGGCAGGAGCGAGTGCCTCGTCAGCAGACGCTGCCACCGCCTCCCGGAAGAGCTTCTCTACGCAGAGGACCGCGTTCTTGTTGTCAGCCTTGATAGTGATGACGCTCATCGGCCCCGGCATTTTAAGCGTGTTGTAGGCCTAGTGGGATGCTGCCATGAACTTTGCCAGCGCTGGTCGACCCAAGATTCCATTGTACGACAGCGACATCTTCGCAATGTCGAAGACAATCTTCTTCGTTCTGAAGTTGAGCTCGCTGCCGAACGTGACCGGCGGAGTTATCTTTCCCTTTGGCTGAGACCTTCCGGGGTTGACCCCTTGGAAAGATCTCGTCGGCTTAAGATTCGAGTCGGGGATTTGCAGGCGCTTGATCACATCCGGTGAAATCAGGTGCAGCCCGGCCCCACTATCGGCCAACATCTTAGTGAGCTTGAGGTTGCGGATTGTTGGTGATACCAACAATGGCACACACCCGACAGCAGTGATGCGGTCGGGGTGATCATCAGCGTCAAAGATGATGGGATAGTTGGACCACTTGATGGGTTTTCTTGCTTCTGCCGCTAGTTCCGCCGCGTTGATCTCACGGGCCCACTGCTTGAGTTTCCTGTGAGAGGAGTGCAAAGATGCACCCCCGTCAATGCACATGGCGTCCACAGCCTTCTGGAACTCCGGGTCTTCACACTCTTCTTTGTCCGTGTTGCCGTCATCATCGCATTTGTTGTCTCGGCCTCTAGCAGGCTTCTCTTTTTGCTATTTGGCCTTGCTACGGCGGCTACCACTGCTTTTCTTGCCGGAGCCACCCGCACCGTCTTGACTCTTCCCCTTATCGTGCCTTTCGTCCTCTTTCCTCTGCTACTTGGCAAGTTGTTCTACTTGGCGACAACTGTTGATGTCGTGGCTCTTGGTGCGGTGGATCTTGCAGTATGGCCCGCTAGTCTTCTCCCTCGCCGCGGCCTCTTTGTCTTCAGAGCAAGCGGCGATGTTCTTGCCGGACCTCTCGAAATTGGCCTTCTTGGCGGAGTTGGGGTTACCGCCCTCTTCGACAGCAATCACTCCCTTTCCCTTGCGCTTCTTGTTGCGCTTCTGGCCTTTTTTCTTGGTGGCTGACGCATCGTCGTCGTCGGAGTCGACCTCCGCGCTACCGTCTTCTCCGGGGAGTCTCCTCCCCTATTGAGCGCATGCGCACTGTCAGCTAGAGCATATAGCTCGGCGACATCTCGCACCTTGTTGATACTCATCTCTTAAAGCATCCGCCGATTGCGCACGTTCGTGTGGAACGCGACAATCATGGCAGCGGGGTGGATGTCTGGAATGTTGTGCTGCAAGCGACTGAACCTCTGAATGTACTTGCGGAAGGTCTCGCCGTCCCTCTGGGGAAGCACGTGCAAGTCGCTGGGCTACCCTGGGAGCTGGTGACCCCCATGCTACGTGTCGGATTTCGGGCTCCGCAAAACCCTCAAGGTTCGAACACAGGGGCATGTGCGAAGCTTCCCTGCGGCCTCGCCCTACTTAGCTCACTACACGATGGTAACTACGGCAAACTCGCACGATGACGAGGAATAAGATGAACACGGTGGTTTACCCAGGTTCGGGCCACTGCGAAGCGTAATACCCTACTCCTGCTTTGGTGGATTGCCTCTCGGGGAGGTGTGGTGGATGAACTAGTATAGTGGTTTCGAGCCTCGCGAGGGTACTCGAGCGGTGTTCTTGGCTCTCTGCCTTGTATTGTGTTCGTGTGTCCGTGCTTCGCTACGGTGCGGCCTAGCCTCTATATATAGCAGTGGCCCGGGTCCTCTTCCCTTATCACAATGGCGGGAAGGGATCCCACAACGGCCAAATTTGAAGGGGGACAGGAGTGCACCCTGCCCTGTCCAAAGGTGGTCTTCGCCTGCAAAGTAGCTGTCGATGATACAGAGGTGGGCTCGGCGATGACATCCGTCCTGCGGGGCTCGTGGTCGTGGTCTTGTTGCACCAGAATGGAAACCTTTGGGGGGTGCTTTGGGAAACCGCGTACGTCCTTGCTCCCTTTGCACCAAAAGGGAAACTGCTCCTTGGGCCGCGCGGATGTGACCCTTCGAAGGCTGCACGCCTCCCGGGATGCGAGGGGGCGCCGATTGTCCCTTGGTCGTACATAAGCAGGCGAGGGCGAGAAAGCCCTCAACTCATCTTCGTCTTCTTCGTCTCCCAACTTCCAAGCCGCCGCTCTCCCAGTCATGGCTTCAGTGAGGAAGTTCTCCGCCGCCGAGAAGGGGAAGGCTTCCAAGGAGAGCCCCGCCCCACCGCCGCCCAGGAGGGGCCGCGGTCATCCCCGAAAGCACGCCGCGACGCCGGCGGTGGTTCCTCATGGGCGCGGTCATGCTCCAGCGCGGCCCGGGGTTGCCATCGGCGGCCGCGATGGGGCAACGTCCAGCGCGGGCGGCCGCAGTAGTCGAGGAGGTGGCGCCCGCGGTGGGAGGGCGGCGGTGGCAACCCGGCCGCCACGCCCGCGGTCCCATACAGCCGACACGGCCCAGGAGTTCGTGGTGTGGGCGGAGAGGCCGGAGGCTGCCTGGTTCCAACTTCCGCGCTTCTTTGCAGGGGCGCTGCCTGCCGGGGGGCCTGGCAGCCTATGGCTGCAGGCCGACGGCTGCTGCAGCGCGACATCTTGGGTGGAGGTCGAGGTCACCTCCGGGGGTTACGTGTACCTGACCCGAGGGTGGCCGACGTTTGCCCGCGGCCGTGGCCTGGTGGGGAGGCGCACCCTTCACTTCAAGTATGACGGGGAGGTCATGCTCTTCGTCAAGATCTTCGGGGGAGAGGGCGAGCGCCTGGGGTGCTGCCCGGAAGACGTCGGTCGCGGCGATCTTGGAGATGAGCTTGCCCTTCCTGACGAGCGCCGCGCCTTCAGCAGCAGCGACACCCCCTCCGAGGGGAGCCCGAGCGATAGCAGCTACGACGCGCCACCGCACCGGGGCGCCCGGACCTCGGGGGGTACGCAGCCGCCGCGGCGTCGCTCCTTCGCTCCGGGGGCGTCCGTGCCGGCTCGCCTTCACGGGCCCGTGAAGGAAGAGGAGGACACCGACTGAGCGCTGGTGCGCCGACGCCGAGGCTCCTGGAGGTGCAGCTCCCGTGGGGGCTTTCTCACTTTCTTTCTCCTCCTCGTTTCCTACTCCTGCAATCAAAGAACCAAGGGAGGCCTTGTGGGCGTGTAAAGAATCTGGGCGCTTACCTCTTTTTATCAGCGCTTCTGTTACGTGCCCTGGCTTGTGCGTTTTTGTTAGTCGAGATCGCCTGCCGGTTGTGATTAGGGTACTTAGCTTGACATGCTCGCGGTAGGCTCCAGGGTCGGGGAGGCGTGACTATGGCGCTTGGGAAGTCCGAACGTCCTGTGGACCTCTTGTTCATATGGGTGAGGCAGGTTGGGAGCCCTTTCGGCACTCTGTGTCTGCAGGCCCTAGTCCCGCACATTTCCCTACCACCGTAGTGTACGACCGGATCACCAAGGGCGCAACTACGAGGTGAGGCCTCGGCACCCTAGATGCCGACCGGATCACCAAGGACGACATCGAGGGGCGAGTGGCTATATGACCGGTAAGGCTCCTGAGGCGCGCTGCTCAGGAGCCCCCTTTGACGCTCAAGCAGCTCGACGTCGGTAGGTCCCAGTCCCGCACATTTCCCTACCATCGTAATCTACGACCGGATCACCAAGGACGCAACTACGGGGAGAGGCTTCGACACCCTCGATGCCGACCGGATCACCAAGGAAGACATCGAGGGGCGAGTGGCTATATGACCGGTAAGGCTCCTGAGGCGTGCTGCTCAGGAGCCCCCCTTTGACGCTCAAGTGGCTCCCCAAAGAAATTTTTTGTTTCCAGCCCCGGGAGGGGTGGGCCTCCCGAGGCTACGAGATGGCGCGTCGGGCCGTGAGCGGAGCCCCCAAGCGAGTACGACGCGACACACGCCTGCTAACTCATCCGGGTGTACCGCGCGAGGATCCAGGCGCCAAGGCCTTGGCTAGGTGCGAGCACCGTGCCCCCAGCCCCCGCTCGCGGGGTGCGAGGGGTAGGGGAGCAAGCGTGTGCTCGACCTGAAGAGAGAAAACCCAAGATAGGAAATGACGATGAAAACGAATCCCTGACCCATTTTTTTAAAACATGATTTTGAAAAAAGCCCCGAGTTTCGCTCCAGAAAAGTTGGCAAACCCAAACATGGGAAAAGCAAATAACAGCCGCGTCCGGCACCTAGACTAGTCTTCGTCTTCCCCCAGCGCTGAGCGTAGGGCATCCACGTTGCATGGGCATAGCCATTGGAGGGCAGTGTTGAGTTGTCCGCCAGTGCGGAGCTGTGGCTTCCACGTTGCGTGGGAAGGAACCCCTCCGCGTCCTGGGGGGGCTCCGGGCGTATACAGCTCATTATTACGTGAGAGTGTCACGGGTAGAACTTCCGGAGGTGCTGGCTGTTCCAGGCATTCTGGATGGGGACCCCGTCCTGAGTCTCCAGGCGCACGGCGCCAGGCCTGGAGACATGAGCGCCCTTGAACGGGCCCTCCCACATGGGCGAGAGCTTATGCAAGCCCTCCCTGGAGAGAACCCGCCTCAGGACGAGGTCTCCGATTTCGAGGGTCCTGGAGCCGATGTTACGGCAGTGGTAGCGCCGTAGCGCCTGCTGGTACCTCGCAGCTCGGAGCGAGGCTCGGTGACGTGCCTCCTCCCCGAGCACGAGGTCCGGTCCCCGCGCGGCACTCTAATGCTCCTCGTCGAATGCCAAGATCAGCGGGGAGCGGTGCTTGACCTCGTGGGAGAGGACGGCTTCGGCTCCGTAGTCGAGGAAGAACGGTGTCTCGCCGGTGGGCTTAGTCACGGTGCTACGGATGGACCACAGCATGGACTGGAGCTCATCTACCCAACCCCTGCCGCACGCCTCCAGCTTCTTCTTGAAGCTCCTTATCTTGAGGCCTCGCAGGACTTCCGCGTTGGCGCGCTCCGCCTGCCCGTTGCTACTTGGGTGGGCTACCGAGGCGTAGCATATCTGCGTTCCAAGGTTAGCGCAATACGTCTTGAAGAGGTTACTTGTGAACTGTGAACCGTTGTCGGTGATGATGCGGTTGGGGACGCCGAATCGGCTCACGATGCCCTTGATGAACTTGACGGCCGATCCAGCTGGGATAGCGCGCACGGGCTCCACCTCCGCCCACTTGGTGAACTTGTCGATGGCGACGTAGAGGTAGCGGTACCCGCCCGCTGCCCGTGGGAAGGGCCCCAGAATGTCCAGCCCCCAGACCGCAAAGGGCCAGGAGAGCGGGATGGTCTGGAGGCCCTGGGCGGGCTGGTGGAACTGGCAGGCCTCACAAGACTGGCCCAGCTCGATGCCGTCGTTTATTGCCGAGGGCCAGTAGAAGCCTGACCAGAATGCCATCCCTGAAGTGTGCGCGATGAGGAGTGGTGACCGCAGTCCCCTCCGTGGATATCCACCAGCAGCTCCTGCCCCTGCCCCTTGGAGATGCACCGCAGCGCGACGTCGTTCGGACGCCTGCGGTACAAGTCGCCGTCCTGCAAGCAGTAGGCCGTGGCCTGCCGTGCTACGCGCTCCGCCTCTTCCTCCTCCTCTGGTAGCGTGCCATGAAGTAGGTACGTCCTGAACTCCTGCATCCAGTCGTCGTCCTGAGGCTCCAGTGCCAGGAGCAGTCGGGCCCCTGAAGCCCGGCCACAGTCCGGAGCCCCCAAGGGCGGCGCTGGGGGGAGCTCCTCACCTCGTGGCGCCAGGTCCTCAGCGGGTGGCGCCGCAGAGGGTTTGAAGAGCCGCTCCTCGAAGACGCCCGGTTCCTGGGGCTCATGGCGTGACGCCTTCTTGGCGATGTCATCGGCCTCCTTGTTCGCGCCGCGCGGGATGTGCTGCAATTCCAAGCCATGAAAACGCTTTTCAATCTTACGTACCTCTTCCAAGTACGCCTCCATATACTCGTCCTTGGGTGTGTACTCTTTGTTGTAGAAGTTAACGAGGAGCTGGGAGTCGCCCATGACGGTGAGGCACCGAACCCCCAAGGCCGCCGCTTCCTTGAGGCCAGCGATGAGGCCCTCGTACTCTGCGATGTTGTTGGAGACCTTCTCTCCATGCTGGAAACAGAGTTGCATAGCATAACGGAGCTTGTCTCCTGTCGGGGAAGTGAGCACGACCCCAGCCCCTGCTCCCATGCGCGTGAAGGCTCCGTCGAAATGCATGATCCAACCCTCAGGTGCCTCATCGCCAGGGGCGACTGACTGGCTTCCATCCAGCCCCCGGTCAGGGGCGTCCGTCCACTCCACCACGAAGTCTGCTAGGGCTGCTCCTTTGATGACCCTGGTCGTGCTGAACTCTATGTTGAAGGCCTGCAGCTCGATGTTCCATTCGGCGACTCTTCCCGCTGTGTTGGGGTTGCGCAGGACCTTCTCCAGGGGGTACGCGGAGACGACCTTGATGGGATGTCCCTGGAAGTAGTGGCGCAGTTTCCTCGAAGTGACAAGAAGCACTAGAAGGAGCTTCTGTTGCATGGGGTAGCGCGAGTGCGCGTCCCGTAGCACTGTACCGACGTAGTACACCGGGTGCTCGACGAGGGTGAGGTCTCCTGCGGTGTCATGCCCCGTGACGGTGCCCCCTGCAGCGGCGGCTGGGGCCTCATGAGGGTTGAGCACTTCAGGGGCCGTCGGAGCGGCTGTGACCTCATGAGGGTTGAGCGCGTCAGGGGCCGTCGGAGCGGCTGTGACCTCATGAGGGTTGAGCGCTTCAGGCGCCGTCGGAGCGGCTGGGGCCTCCGGAGCACCGGCTTGGGGAGAAGCGGGCTCCTTGGGATCCTGCGAGCCCCCTTGCTCCATGCTTGGGGTCCCGCCGTCGTCCGTCGATGCGGCGCGTGGGTCGGCTTGCTTCTCCCTAACCGCCACCAATGCAGCGCTGGCGGAGTGGGGGGTGGCAGCTAGGTATAGTAGCAAGGGCTCCTGAGGGTGAGGTGCCACCATCACCGGTGGGCTCGTGAGGTATTGCTTGAGTTCCTCGAAGGCCGCGTCCGCCTCCGGGGTCCACTCGAAGGGGCCCTTCCTTTTCATGATCTTGAAGAACGGCAGGGCCCGTTCGCGGAGTTTGGAGATGAGGCGCCCCAAGGAGGTCACGCAACCCGCCAATTTCTGCATTTCCTTGAGGGTTTGGGGCGCGCTCATCTTGCTTATGGCCATGACCTTCTCCGGGTTCGCCTCGATTCCCCGGTGCGACACCAGGAAACCGAGCAGCTTGCCCGAGGGGACCCCGAAGGCACACTTCTTGGGGTTGAGCTTCAGGTTCACTTCCCTCAGGCTGGCGAATGTCTCTTCTAAGTCCTCGATCAGGGTCTTGGCCGCCCTGGACTTGACCACGATGTCATCGACGTAAGCTTTTGAATTCCTCCCGAGCGGCAGCCCTAGGGCGATGTGCATCAGCCTCTGGAAGGACGCCCCGGCATTCCGCAGCCCGAAGGGCATGCACGTGTAGCAAAACACCCCGCACGACGTGAGGAAGGCCGTTTTCTCGATGTCCTCCACCGCCATTTTGATCTGGTGGTAGCCTGAGAAAGCGTCTAGGAAGCATAGGAGGTCGCACTCCGCGGTGGAGTCCACGATCTGATCAATGCGCGGCTGCGGGAATGGGTCTTGGGGGCAGGCTTTGTTGAGGCTCGTGAAGTCGACGCACATACACTACTTCCCGCACTTCTTCGGGACAACCACCGGGTTGGCAAGCTACTCCGGGCAGCGCACCTCCTGGATGACCCCGGCCTCCTTCAGCTTGCCGACCTCCTGAGTGATGAACGCCTGCTTCTCCTGAGCCTGCCTTCTTGCCTTTTGCTTCACTGGACGCGCGTTCGGGCACACCATGAGGTGGTGCTCAATCACGTCCCTCGGGACCGCCACTAGGTCAGAGGCGCTCCATGCAAACGCGTCCTTGTTCGCACGTAGGAAGGCCACCAACGCCTCCTCTTGGTCCCGAGGCAGGTCGGCGCCGATGGTGAAGGTAGGGCCAGGGTTTCCTTCATCTACGGGCACCAGCTTCGTCTCCGCCCAACTCTGGGAGAACAGCTGCCTCTTCTTTACTGGCACGACATCAAGGACACCCCTGGAGTCCTTCGTGACCAGCGCGGCATCCCTGGCACTGGGGCGCACCGCGACCGCCGCTTTGTAGGTAAGCTGGAGCGCGTGGGACGCGTCCTTGACATTTCCCACGATGGTGAGGATGCCACCGCTCCCGGGCATCTTGACGACGTTGTAGCCCGGGTGCGTCGCTGCCATGAACTGGGCGAGGGCGGGGTAGCCCAGTATCGCATTGTATGGGAGGTGGATGTGGGCGACATCGAAATCGACCTGTTCGGTGCGGAAGTTGGAGCGGGTGCCGAAGGTGACGGGGAGGCGCACCCACCCCACGGGGACGACGGCCCCCCGACCACCCTAGAGAAGGGCCTTGAAGGCGTGAGTTGGTCTCGAGGTAGCTGCAGCGCGTCGAAGGCCTCCACGGAGATGACATTGAGGCTGGCGCCACCGTCTATGAGGGTCCTGGAGACAGCCACGCCGCTTATGGTTGGCGTGCACAACATGGGGAGGGTTCCAGCGGCTGTCGTCGTCTTGGGGTAGTCATCGGGGCCGAAGGTGATGTCGGTCTCCAGCCACGTACGGGGCGGCACGGGCTCGGGCCGCGGCCGGACCGCTCCTACGTGGCGGAGGAACTGCTTGACCTGGTGGTTGGAGGAGGGCGCCTGCGAGCCACCGAGGATGCAGGCGACCGCTGAGCCAGCCCTGCGCGTCCCAGTGCCATCGCGCGCCAAGGGCCGGATGGCGTCGGGGATCTCGTCCGCCATGGGATTGCCAAATCAGGGCTCGACTGTCGCCGCGAGAGGGGGAGCTTCGACACGCCCCCCACCTGGCGCGCCAAATGTCAGATTTTGGGCCCCGCAAAACCCTCAAGGTTCGAACACAGGGGCGTGTGCGAAGCTTCCCTGCGGCCTCGCCCTACTTAGCTCGCTACACGATGACGAGGAACAAGATGAACACGGTGGTTTACCCAGGTTCGGGCCGCTGCGAAGCGTAATACCCTACTCCTGCTTTGGTGGATTGCCTCTCGGGGAGGTGTGGTGGATGAACTAGTACAGTGGTTTCGAGCCTCGCGAGGGTACTCGAGCGGTGTTCTTGGCTCTCTGCCTTGTCTTGTGTTCGTGTGTCTGTGCTTCGCTACGGTGCGGCCTAGCCTCTATATATAGCAGTGGCCCGGGTCCTCTTCCCTTATCACAATGGCGGGAAGGGATCCCACAACGGCCAAATTTGAAGGGGGACAGGAGTGCACCCTGCCCTGTCCAAAGGTGGTCTTCGCCTGAAAAGTAGCTGTCGATGATATAGAGGTGGGCTCGGCGATGACATCCGTCCTGCGGGGCTCGTGGTCGTGGTCTTCTTGCACCAGAATGGAAACCTTTGGGGGATGCTTTCGGAAACCGCGTACGTCCTTGCTCCCTTTGCACCAAAAGGAAAACTGCTCCACCGGGCGTGCTGGCGCCCGCCTGTCCTTCCTTGCGTCATCTTTGCCTCCTGAGGCCGGGCCCTGCATAGAGATCTCCGCCGCTCCGGAGGGGGCCTGAGGAGGCCAATTCCTTGCTGGTCTTGGTGTTGTCTCCCTCGCGAGGCTAGGGCCCTCGCGAGGGCCTTGTCCTGAGGGGTGCCCCGCCAGTCGTGCTCGACGAACGGGGTGGGCCATGCCCTGGGCCGCAGGCAGGCAGGTCTGGGTACCCCCATTCCCAGAACGCCGACAGTACGCGCCAGCGAACTGGTTGCACACATCCGCCCAAGATGAGATGGACCACTCCGGCAAGTTCATCAGCCAACTCCTCACGTGTAGATGCCGAGGAACTCCGAGGGGCTGATCTTGCCGTCGTACTTGTCGGGCAGCTCGGGCTTGAAGGCCCTGCTGGAAGGCCAATGAACCTTCCGCAACTCACGGGTGGACACCGGGCATCCCTCCTTGTAAGGTAGGCTACCAGGCGCCCCCGGTGTAGTTTCATCAACGGTAGGGTCCACGCGGCCGTCAGATTGATGGCGAGTCTCGCGCCGTCTTTCGATGGTCGTGCGAGCGTCTTCCTTGCGCCTATCCTTCGGGATTTGGCGCTGATATTGGTCCCGCCGTGGGTCCCTGCGAGGCGTATGACACCTCGTCTTGTACGTCGGCTCAACGGGAAGTTCGTTACGGAGGTGACTGGACCGTATGCGCCCGCCAGCGTCGCGCCCAGGGGGCCCTCGGCGTATGTGCGATGGTCCTGCCCCCTCTAGCCTATCGCAGTTTGCAAAGCTTAACGAACTTTGTACGGTCGCTCTCCAGTCCTCCATCTTCTCCGGTGCAGGCGGGAAGTTAAGAAATAGTCGCGTCTGCGCTAGAGCCTCTTCCGCAGTTTTGGGCATGGAGCGGTGCGAGGCATGGGTGACGCTCTAACTCCTGACAGTGTCAGGAGGAGCGTTCGCCCGCGCTGTCGTGCGCCGCCCATCTGCCCCAGGAGGCTGTTGTCAAGCTTGCCCTACGCGTCCTGGGAGGGATGCGCAGGGGTCTTGTCCGCGCGCTGCCCGGGCTCGCCGCCTCGAGGGTGTTGGTCGCGATCGTCCTGCGAAGGACGCGACGGGGGCGCAGTCGCCTTCGCCGCCGTTGTAGTTGCCGCCGTGGTCGTCGCCACTTCGGCATGAGCCCCCGAAGCCGCCGGCACATTCCGCGTTCCTACGACAGCTGGGTCCAGGTCATGGCTCGCGGAGCTTCGCATGTTGTTGTGGCTGCGCTCACCAACATGGTGAGCGTGGTGGTCGCCTCCATCGGCGCTGTCGACGGCTGCCTGAGATAGCAGCTTGGATGTGGTCGCAGCAGGTGTCGGTGGACCCTTGGCCTTTTTGGGGGCCAGTGGCGTTGATGAAGCTGCTGATGAAGGTGCGCAGAGACCTGCGAAGGTTCGTGCAAGAGATCCTCCCCCTACCTGGTGCGCAAAAGATGTCGGGGAAATGAGGATCTATGGGTCTGCCGAGGACCCTTTGTAATTAGGTGAGTAGGTCTCTAACACAAAGGGCATCACTGATTTCTGCGCACGCGGGGGTTTAGACAGGTTCGGGCCGCTGGAGCGTAAAACCCTATGTCCTGGGTTATTGAGAATTATGGGTGTTCACAGTACAGGGCGCAACAATTCCGTCAAGAGGTTCCTCGGTTGTGCAGCTATGCGTGTAAAATGAATAGACTGTTGACCTTTGTATAGGTACCCATGGGCCTCCTTTTATAGACAAGGGGTTACCACAGTGGCAAAATGGTCTTCTGCCAGAGTGTCAGCAGAGGTGGTAGTGGGAAATACCTAACGCTGACGGACTAGGACAGGCGCACTGAATGCGTCGTGAGGTGTCAAGCTAACGATGTCTCCCAGGAAGGATAGCATCTCCTTCTGTGTCGTCCGCCCATCTACCTTCTATTCTTTTGCCACGTCATGGGATGGGTGTTATTAAAGCTGTTGTAAATCCCTCCACCCTGCCAAGCGCCCGGCCGGTTCCACCTATCCGCCTGCCCACTCCCCACCTGGTCGATGTAGACAACCAGCCTGGCGACATGGAGCTGGGCCTTGGCAGGTGCGTGCGTCCATGAGCCCCTAGCAAGGCATCTTGCCGGGTTTACTTGGCCTTCGCTCGTTGTAGCTGGAGGAATGCTCATGCCTGGCAAGATCTTGCCGGGCTGGAGGCTGCGGCGTCTGGTGCACTAGTCCGGGTGCTAAGGACCCCGTTTCTTAGTACACCGACACAGACGTACGAGGGGCCCACAAGCTCAAGTAGCGCGCCCCTTGTGGGCACACAGTGTGAGCTTGTGGCCATATTGTAACTTGTCTAGCCTCCTCCCGAAGCTTCTAGGGTCACTCTTTGTCTAGAAAAATCACCGTAAAGTTTCATCGTATTTTGACTTGGTTTGGTATGTTTTTTCTATGAAACCAAAAATAAGCAGAAAACAGGAACTGCACTAGACACTGAGTTAATAAGTTAGTTCCCAAAAATGATATATAATTGCATAGAAAGCATACAAGATTGATAATATAATAGCATGAAACAATAAAAAATTATAGATACGTTGGAATTATAGATACATTGGAGACATATCAGCGATGTATATCGGAGGAGGAGGAGAAGACCCTTCTCTCAGAAATACATTTTGGAATGTGCGGCCATCACGTGGCACCTCGGACCTTAGTAAGAAAGGTCTTTCAAGCTGGATTCCACTGGCGCACTTCACATGCAGATGCCAAAGAATTGGTACAACAATGCGCGAGATGTCAGGCCTTCGCCAACCAAAGCGAGATGCTAGCTATGACACTATGGAGCATGCCTATCACTTGGCCGTTTGCGGTCTAGGGGCTTGATATGGTCGGTACGCTTTGGATCCGACCAAAAAAACATACCTCCTCGTGATGGTGGATAAGTTCACAAAATGGACCAAAGCCAAGCCGGTAACCTCATTAAAGGTAGGGCCGATCATTGACTTTGTTTCTCATGTCGTGCATCACTAAAGTATACCACACAAGACCATCACGGACAATGGGACCAACTTCATAGCCAAGCAAGTAAAGGATTGGTGCACCAAAATAGGCATTAAGCTTGATTTCGCCTCAGTGTATCACCCACAGTCCAATGATCAGGTGGAACAAGCCAATGGCCTAATTTTAAGCGGTATTAAACCATGCTTGGTTCATTCTTTTGGAAAGGACGTCTACAAATAGGTCGAGGAGCTTGACGCTGTCCTCTGGCTTACGCACCACACACAATAGATCCACAAGATACAACCCATTTTTTATGGTTTACGGCGTCGAAGCCATAATCCCCAGGTATCTCATCCATGACGCACATCGGGTACGCATGTATGAAGAGAGACAAGCCGAGCTGGACCAAGAGGATGACCTCGACGCCCTCAAGGAGGAACGCGATATTGCCCGAGAATGTTCAACATTTTATCAACAACAGGCTAGGTGTTACCAGAGTAGGGAGGTCTGGGAAAAGACTTATAATGTAAGGGATTTTGTCCTCCGTCATCACGTAGAAAAGTAAGACCATCATAAACTGTCTATAAGATGAGATGGCCAATTCATCATCGACAAAGTACTTACTAGAGGGGCATAACACCTGCGAGACCCCAAGGAGAACCATATAGAGACAAAACCATGGAACACTACCCGGTTCCATCATTTTCACCATTAAGGAAAACCCTGGCCCCCTATTATATTTTGTTCTATCTTATTATATCTTGCTGACCAGTACCCTTTCGTAAAGATTGACATTAATTGTTTTCGAAATAATATCACTACTGTGCCATTTATTGGGTTTCGTGCACTACGTAGAATTTGGCTCATGGCCACATTTTGCACAGTCTCTAATGATCTAATTATTGTTTATTTAACATACATCGGACCTGTGAAAGAGCATGGTAAATGATACGTCTCCAACGTATCTATAATTTTTGATTGTTCCATGCTATTATATTATCTGTTTTGGATGTTTTATATGCATTAATATGCTATTTTATATTATTTTGGGGACAAACCTATTAATCTAGAGCCTAGTGCCAGTTTCTGTTTTTTTTCCTTGTTTTTGAGTATTGCAGATAAGGAATATTAAACGGAGTCCAAACAGAATAAAATCTTCAGAATAATTTTTCTTGGACCAGAAGACATCTACCAAGCTTGGAGAACAAGGCAGAGGAGCTACCGTGTGGCCACAAGCCACAGGGGCGCGCCCTAGGGGGGGCCGCGCCCCCCTGGCTTGTGGGCCCACGACAACTCGCCCAACCCAAATTTTCAGCCTATAAATTCCTAAATATTCCCTGTATACCAGAGGGAGCCACAAAGACACTTTTCCGCCGCCAGGAGCCTCGGTTCCCGTGAGATCCAATCTTAGAGCCTTTTCCGGTAATGTGCCGGACGAGAATTCGATCACGGAGGGCATCTACTTCAACTCCGTTGCCCCTCCGATGATGCGTGAGTAGTTCACCACAGACCTTCGGGTCCATAGCTAGTAGCTAGATGGCTTCTTCTCTCTCTTTGCTCTTCAATACCATGTTCTTCATGATCTTCATGGAGATCTATCCGATGTAATACTCTTTTGCGGTGTGTTTGTCGAGATCCGATGAATTGTGGGTTTATGTTCAGATTATCTATGAATATTATTTGAGTCTTTTCTGAATTCTTATATGCATGATTTCATATCTTTGCAAGTCTCTTCGAGTTATTGGTTTGGTTTGGCCAACTAGATTGGTAATTCTTGCAATGGGAGAAGTGCTTAGTTTTGGGTTCAATCTTGCGGTGTCCTCACCCAGTGACATAGTAGGGGTAGCGAGGCACGTATTGTATTGTTGCCATCGAGGATAAAAAGATGGGGTTTTCATCATATTGCTTGAGTTTATCCCTCTACATCATGTCATCTTACCTAATGCGTTACTCTGTTCTTCATGAACTTAATACTCTAGATGCAGGCAGGAGTGGGTCGATGTGTGGAGTAATAGTAGTAGATGCAGAATCGTTTCGGTCTACTTGACACGGACGTGATGCCTATATGCATAATCATTGCCTTGGATGTCTTCATAATGATTCACTTTTCTATCAATTGCTCGACAGTAATTTGTTCACCCACCGTAATACTTGCCATCATGAGAGAAGCCTCTAGTGAAACCTATGGCCCCCGGGTCTATTTTCCATCTTATACTTTCACATCTAAAACCAAAAATACCAAAAATACCTTGCTGCAATATTTTTACTTTTGTTTTACTTTACTTTCAAGAAATCTATTCTATCTATCTCTATCCGATCTCATCCTTGCAAGTAACCGTGAAGGGATTGACAACCCCTTTATAGCGTTGGGTGCAAGTGTTTGATTATTTGTGTAGGTACATCCATTGGTGTCTTGCTTGTATCTCCTACTGGATTGATACCTTGGTTCTCAACAACTGAGGGAAATACTTATCTACTTTGCTGCATCACCCGTTCCTCTTCACGGAAACCAACGCATGCTCGAGAAGTAGCAAGAAGGATTTCTGGCGCCGTTGCCGGGGAGATCTACATCAAGCCATCCAAGTACCCATCACAAACTCATCTCTTGCATTTACATTATTTGCCTTTTGCCTCTCATTTTCCTCTCCCCCACTTCTAAAACGATTTTCAGAAAAAAAAACCAAAAAGATTTGCCGTTTTATTCGCCTTTTTCTCGTCGGATCTCTTTTTGTCTACTCGAGTTACCATGTGCCTTCTATTTCCTTGCATCTTTGCTTGCTAAAAATCTATTGATATGGATCCTCATCCACTTGCTAATCTTTTCAAGAGATCCAATTGTGATGAACCAATTGCTAGTGAGTTGAGTGTACATGATTATCTCTATAAAGTTTTGCTTGAGATTCGTGAATCTGAAAATTGTGATGAAGTGATTCACGATGTTTCCTTGAATGAAAAGCATGATTGCAATGATATTGTTATAAATTCCATTAATATCAATTTTGCTAATGATATGCAAACCCACAAGCTTGGGGATGCTATATTTGATGAGTTTGCCATGACCACTACTTATTGCAATGATCATAATTGGGGTGATAATGCTTCTTATGATCTTGATAATTTATTTAATACTCATGATGAATATGATATTGAAAGTGGGTTTGGAAGAGTGTCAACTTTAGGCATTATAGATCCCACTATTTTGGAAGAGTGTCAACTTTGCATCCATGTGGATCATGAAGAGAAAATTTTATATGATAGTTATATTGTTGAATTTCTTCATGATGCTACTGAAATTTATTATGAGGGAGGAACATATGCTTGTAGGAATTGCAATAATATCAAGTTTCCTCTCTATGTGTTTAAAGTTTTGAAGTTATGCTTGTTTTGCCTTCCTATGCTAGTTGATTCTTGTTCCCATAAATTGTTTTCTCACAAAATCCCTATGCATAGGAAGTGGGTTAGACTTAAATGTGTTTTTCATGCTATTCATGATGCTCTTTTGCATATCTCAATTACTACTTTTTATGTGAGCATCATTGAAATCGTTATGCCTAGCTAGGGGCGTTAAACAATAGCGCTTGTTGGGAGGCAACCCAATCTTATTTTCGTTTTCTGTTTTTTTTTTCTGTTTTGGTGTGTTTTTCATATTATTACTTCTGTAATAATTGTGTTTTCTTGTTTAAATTAGTGTTTGAGCCAAGTAAGACCTTTGGGATGGTCTACGGTATTTGTGGTTTGATTCTGTTAAAAAACAGAAACTTTTGCGCTCAGTCCAGAATTTTTATAAATATCCTGGAACGTGATTTTGATCTGAATTTTTTACACAAGATTGATATACAAATTGCGCTGGTTGTCCTGATTTTTCAGAATTTTTAGAGTTACAGAAGTATTCGAAGTCTACAGATTGCTACAGACTGTTCTGTTTTTGACAGATTCTGTTTTCTTTGTGTTGTTTGCTTATTTTGATGAATCTATGGGTTGTATCGGGGGGTATGAACCATGGAGAAGTTAGAATACAGTAGGTATTACACAAATATAAATAAAGAATGAGTTCACAACAGTACCTAAAGTGGTGATTTATTTTTCTTATACTAACGGATCTCATGAGTTTTCTGTTGAGTTTTGTGTTGTGAAGTTTTCAAGTTTTGGGTAAAGATTTGATGGACTATGGAATAAGGAGTGGCAAGAGCCTAAGCTTGGGGATGCCCAAGGGACCCCAAGCCATATTAAAGGATACCAAAAATCCTAAGCTTGGGGATGCCCCGGAAGGCATCCCCTCTTTCGTCTTCAATCCATCGGTAAATTTACTTGAGGCTATATTTTTATTCACCACAAGATATGTGTTTTGCTTGGAGCGTCTTGTATGATATGAGTCTTTGCTTTTTAGTTTGCCACAATCATCCTTGCTGCACACATCTTTTTGTGAGAGACATGCTGATTCATGAATTTATTAGAATACTCTATGTGCTTCACTTATATATTTTGAGCTAGGCAATGTTGCTCTAGTGCTTCACTTATATCTTTTTAGAGCATGGTGGTGTTTTATTTTATAGAAATTATTGAACTCTCATACCTCACTTATATTATTTTGAGAGTTTCTTAAAACAGCATGGTAATTTTTTTAGGTTATGAATTTAGTCCTAATATAATGGGCATCCAAGAGGGATATAATAAAAACTTTCATATTAAGTGCATTGAATACTATGAGAAGTTTGATCCCTTGCATATAGTTTTGAGATAATAGAGATGGTAATATGAGAGTCATGCTAGTGAGTAGTTGTGAATTGGAGAGATAATTGTGTTGAAGTTTGTGATTCCCGTAGCATGCACGTATGGTGAATCGTTATGTAACGAAGTCGGAGCATGATTTGTTTAATGATTGTCGACCTTTGTGTGAGGGTCGGGAGCGCACGATGGTTAACTCCTACCAACCTCTCCCCTAGGAGCATGCGTCTAATGCTTTGTTTGATAACTAATAGACTTTTGCAATAAGTATGTGAGTTCTTTACGACTAATGTTGAGTCCATGGATTATACGCACTCTCACCCTTCCACCTTTGCTAGCCTCTCTAGTACCGCACAACTTTCGCCGGTACATCAAACCCACCTTCCTCAAAACAGCCACCATATACCTTCCTCAAAACAGCCACCATATATTTTCCTCAAGACAGCCACCATATCTACCTATTATGGCATTTCCATAGCCATTCCGAGATATATTGCCATGCAACTCCCACCGTTCCGCTTTTCATGACATGCACCACCACTTTCATATTGCATATAGAGTCATATTTTGTCATAGATATCGAGTTGTAATTTTTCTTTTGAGTTGTAAGTAAATAAAAGTGTGATGATTTTATTAGAGCATTGTCCCGTGTGAGAAAAGGATGATGGAAGCCATGACTCCCTCACAAGTTGGGATGAGTATCCGGACTTTACAAAAAATAAAAGAGGCCAGCGAAGCCCAGATAAAAAAAAAGAGGCCAAAGATTCCCACCAAAATAAAAAAGAAAAAAAATGAGAGAAAGAGAGAAGGGACAATTGCTACTATCTTTTTCCACACTTGTGCTTCAAAGTAGCACCATGATCTTCATGATAGAGAGTCTCCTATTTTGTCACTTTCATATAACTAGTGGATTTTGCACGACCACTTAGTTTTCTTTTTGAGCTTTCATACACTTATAGCTCTAGTGCACCCGTTAAATGGCAATCCCTACTCACTCACATTGATATCTATTGATGGGCATCTCCATAGCCCGTTGATACGCCTAGTTGATGTGAGACTATCTTCACCTTTTTCCTTGCAACCTCCACCATATTCTATTCCACCTATAGTGCTATATCCATGGCTCACGCTCATGTATTGCGTGAGAGTTGAAAAGGTTTGAGAACACCAAAAGTGTGAAACAATTGCTTGACTTGTTCATCGGGGTTGTGCATGATTTAGATACTTTGTGTGGGGAAGATGGAGCATAGCCAGACCATATGATTTTGTAGGGATAACTTTCTAAGGCCATGTTGTTTCGAAAGGACACGATTGCCTTGTTGGTGTGCTCGAAGTATTACTGTTTTTATGTCAATATTAGACTATTGTTTTGAATCTTACGAATCTGAATATTCATGCCACAATAAAGAATATTACATGGATAAATATGTTAGGTAGCATTCCACATCAAAAATTCTATTTTTATCATTTACCTACTCGAGGACGAGCAGGAATTAAGCTTGGGGATGCTTGATACGTCTCCAACGTATCTATAATTTTTGATTGTTCCATGCTATTATATTATCTGTTTTGGATGTTTTATATGCATTAATATGCTATTTTATATTATTTTTGGGACTAACCTATTAATCTAGAGCCTAGTGCCAGTTTCTGTTTTTTTCCTTGTTTTTGAGTATTGCAGATAAGGAATATTAAACGGAGTCCAAACGGAATAAAATCTTCAGAATAATTTTTCTTGGACCAGAAGACATCTACCAAGCTTGGAGAACAAGGTAGAGGAGCTGCCGTGTGGCCACAAGCCATAGGGGCCCATGGCAACTCCCCCAACCCTAATTTTCAGCCTATAAATTCCTAAATATTCCCTGTATACCAGAGGGAGCCATGAAAACACTTTTCCGCCTCCAGGAGCCTCGGTTCCCGTGAGATCCAATCTTGGAGCCTTTTCCGGTAATCTGCCGGAGGGGGATTCGATCACGGAGGGCATCTACATCAACTCCATTGCCCCTCCGATGATGCGTGAGTAGTTCACCACAGACCTTCGGGTCCATAGCTAGTAGCTAGATGGCTTCTTCTCTCTCTCTTTGCTCTTCAATACCATGTTCTTCATGATCTTCATGGAGATCTATCCGATGTAATACTCTTTTGCGGTGTGTTTGTCGAGATCCGATGAATTGTGGGTTTATGTTTAGATTATGTATGAATATTATTTGAGTCTTTTCTGAATTCTTATATGCACGATTTCATATCTTTGCAAGTCTCTTCGAGTTATTGGTTTGGTTTGGCCAACTAGATTGGTAATTCTTGCAATGGGAGAAGTGCTTAGTTTTGGGTTCAATCTTGCGGTGTCCTCACCGAGTGACATAGTAGGGGTAGCGAGGCACGTATTGTATTGTTGCCATCGAAGATAAAAAGATGGGGTTTTCATCATATTGCTTGAGTTTCTCCCTCTACATCATGTCATCTTACCTAATGCGTTACTCTATGCTTCATAAACTTAATACTCTAGATGCAGGCAGGAGTCGGTCGATGTGTGGAGTAATAGTAGTAGATGCAGAATCGTTTCGGTCTACTTGACATGAACGTGATGCCTATATGCATAATCATTGCCTTGGATGTCTTCATAATTATTCGCTTTTCTATCAATTGCTCGACAGTAATTTGTTCACCCACCGTAATACTTGCCATCATGAGAGAAGCCTCTAGTGAAACCTATGGCCCCCGGGTCTATTTTCCATCTTATACTTTCAGATCTAAAACCAAAAACACCAAAAATACCTTGCTGCAATATTTTTACTTTTGTTTTACTTTACTTTCAAGCAATCTATTCTATCTATCTCTATCAGATCTCATCCTTGCAAGTAACCGTGAAGGGATTGACAACCCCTTTATAGCGTTGGGTGCAAGTGTTTGATTATTTGTGTAGGTACATCCATTGGTGACTTGCTTGTATCTCCTACTGGATTGATACCTTGGTTCTCAACAACTGAGGGAAATACTTATCTACTTTGCTGCATCACCTGTTCCTCTTCACGGAAACCAACGCATGCTCGAGAAGTAGCAGTAAAGTACATCGGGGGGCTCCTTGAAACACCTCGGCAGGAAGACCTTGGGCCTGATGTCTAGTACGCAACCTTCTTCTTGTAGACTCATGTTGGGCCTCCAAGCGCAGAGTTTTGTAGGACAGTAGCAAATTTCCGTCAAGTGGATGACCTAAGGTTTATCAATCCGTGGGAGGCATAGGATGAAGATGGTCTCTCTCAAACAACCCTGCAACCAAATAACAAAGAGTCTCTTGTGTCCCCAACACACCCAATACAATGGTAAATTGTATAGGTGCACTATTTCGGCGAAGAGATGGTGATACAAGTGTAATATGGATGGTAGATATAGATTTTTGTAATCTGAAAATATAAAAACAGCAAGGTAACTAATGATACAAGTGAGCAAAAACGGTATTGCAATGCTAGAAAACAGGGCCTAGGGTTCATACTTTCACCAGTGCAAGTTCTCTCAACAATACTGACATAGTTGAATCATATGTAAATCCCTCACGTGCGACAAAGAGTTCACTCCAAAGTCACAAATAGCGTAGAACAAACAAAGAAATTATTGTAGGGTACGAAACCACCTCAAAGTTATCTTTTCCGATCAATCTTATGAGCTATCCCTATAAGTGTCACGAACAGCCCTAGAGTTCGTACTAAAATAACACCTTAAGATACACATCAACCAAAACCCTAATGTCACCTAGATACTCCAATTTCACCACGAGTACCCATGGGCTTGATTATATGATATGCATCACACAATTTCAGATTCATCATGTTCAATCCAACCCAAAGAACTTCAAAGAGTGCCCCAAAGTTTCTACCGGAGAGTCAAGACAAAAACGTGTGCCAACCCCTATGCATAGATTCCCAAGGTCATGGAACCCGCAAGTTGATAACCAAAACATACATCAAGTGGATCAATAGAACATCCCATTGTCACCACGGATATCCCATCGCAAGACATACATCAAGTGTTCTCAAATCCATAAAGACTCAATCCGATAAGAAAACTTCAAAGGGAAAACTCAATTCATCACAAGAAGATAGAGAGGGGAAAAACTCCATATGATTCATCTATATTAATAAAGCTCGCGATACATCAAGATCGTGCCATCTCAAGAACACGAGAGAGAGAGATCAAACACATAGCTACTGGTGCATACCCTCAGCCCCGAGGGTGAACTACTCCCTCCTCGTCATGGAGACCGCCGGGATGATGAAGATGGCCTCTGGTGATGGTTTCCCCCTCCGGCAGGGTGCCGGAACAGGCTCCCGATTGGTTTTTCGTGGCTACAGAGGCTTGCGGCGGCGGAACTCCCGATCTAGGTTTCGTTCTGGGGGTTTTGGAATTTATAGGAGTACTTGGCGTTGGAATCAAGTCAGGGGGGTGCTCGATGGACCCACAAGCCAGGGGGCGCGCCCTGGGGGGGGGGCGCCCCCTAGGCTTGTGGCCTCCTCGGGACTCCTCACCGGTATCTTTTTGCTCCAGTATTTTTTATATTTTCCAAAAATATTCTACGTAAATTTTCAGCCCATTCCGAGAACTTTTATTTCTGCACAAAAACAACACCACGGGAACTCTGCTGAAAACAGCGTCAGTCCGGGTTAGTTCTAATCAAATCATACCAAAATCATATAAAATTATTGTAAACATGGCATGAATACTTCATAAATTATAGATACGTTGAAGACGTATCAGCATCCCCAAGCTTAATTCCTGCTCGTCCTCGAGTAGGTAAATGATAAAAGAAATAATTTATGAAGTGTGAATGCTAGCAAGTGCACAAGTTTGATCAATGATAATTCCAATCACTTTTTCTAGCATTAATATAAACCATAAACAGTAGCTCATCTCATAAAACTTCTCATGATCAAGTAACAAGCTATTCACATGTTAAAGTATATACCAGAAAGTTTCTTGAAAACTAACAAACCATATTCCTAGTCACCGAATAATTGCAATTCATCTTATTTTCAGGAAGGGTCTATGTAAGAGCTTTGATTTAGCAAATTCCACATACTCAACTATCAAATAGTCTTCCATGATTATTGACACTCAAAGCATATTTTTAGAACAAATAGCATCCATCAAACACAGAGAAAGATAGGGGCTTAATGTTTCGCCTCCCAACTTATTTATCATATAGATAATTGTCAACAATAATAATTCATGATCAAATATATTTGTGTGGATATATATGTCTAGATCATTCCCCAACACTTGACGCCTGCCAAGAGAAAAAGGCGAAATATAGGAAGTGGTGAAGATCATCATGACTCTTACATAAAGGTAAGTACTAGAAAGTAAAAGATAGGCCCTTCGCAGAGGGAAGCATTGATTTGCAAAGGTGCCAGAGCTCGAGCTTTTAAAACAGAGATGAATAATAATTTTGAGCGGTATGCTTTCATTGTCAACATAACAACCGAAAGATCTCGGTATCTTCCATGCTAGATACATTATAGGCGGTTCCCAAACTGAATGGTAAATTTTTTACCCCCCCTCCACCAATCAATCACACTCCACGGCGAGCCGAATCCACGGGTACCGTCCATACAAACAACAATCCTGGGGGAGTTTTGTTTCCTTATATTTTGATTTGATTTTTGAGCATGGAACTGGGCATCCCGAATACCAGCCACTTTCTCGTGAATGTTAGTGAATCAACACATATCGTGAGAATAACCCACCTAGCATGGAAGATACTGACAGCCCCTAGCCACTATATGAGCGATTCGGGCATACAAAACAGAATATTATTTGAAGGTTTAGAGTTTGGCACATGCAAATTTACTTGGAACGGCAGGTAAATACCGCATATAGGTAGGTATGGTGGACTCTCATGACAAAACTGGTTTAAGGGTGTTTGGATGCACAAGTAGTATTTCTACTTGGTGCGGAAGTTTTGGCTAGTATGAGGTGGAAGCAAGCACCACATGTTGGAGGATCCATAACAATATAACTTCTATACAAATATACCCAAACATAACTCATTAAGTTGTCTTCCTTGTCCAATTTTAACTAATTTGCTCAAGTTGGAAAATAATTAATGAGCTCACCATCATACAAGATGTCCAAGATAGTATATTTATATGTGGAATCTCTCTTCCTTCAATATTCTTTCATGAATTGTTCAAGTGACCAATGCGGTGTTTGCTAACTTTCAATAAATTTTACCACCTATACTTATTATGTGTGAAGTCATTACTCCCCATGGGATAAGTATATGAAGCATATTTAATTTCAGATTTAAGATATTCAATTCATTCAACCATTTACTCATAGGATATAAGTGAAGCACGAGAGTGAATGACAAACTACTCCAAAAAGATATAAGTGAAGATCAATGAGTAGTCAACAATTAAATAACTATGTGAAGACTATCTCATCTGAGAATTTCAGATCTTAAGTATTTTATTCAAACAGCAAACAAAAGAAAAATAGCACTCCAAGAATAGCACGCATCATGTGAACGAAAAAAAATTTAGGCTCAACATAGGCTAACCGATAATTGTTGATGAAGAGATGTGGGATGCGTAGCATCCCCAAGCTTAGATGCTTGAGACTTCTTGAAATATTTACTTGGGGTGCCTTGGGAATCCCCAAGCTTGAGCTTTTGTATCTCATTCAATCCTCTCATATCCCGGTTTTACCTATTCTCAAAAACTTCATCCACACAAAACTTGAAAAGAACTCGTGAGATAGGTTAGTACACATAAGAATAAATCAACACTTGATGTACTGCCAAGATAAATTGCACAATAATTTTCAAACATCAGGTACTGTATACTATCATTTCCACAATTTATATCTACCAATATAGGCTATGGAAAATATAGGATAAGTAGATAACAAAACTATGACAGCAATCTGTCTAAACAGAACAGTCTGTAGAAATCTATTAAACCAGTGTACTTCTGTAACTCAAAAAATTATGGAAATTTAGGACATGCTAAATAATTTATATGAAAATACTGTGTAAAAATTTCAGAAACGTTCCACGTTCCAGTAAAATATGAAAATTCAAACACTACAGCCAAAGTTTCTGTTTTTACACAGCACTCATCAAAAACATGCAATGCAAGCATCCTAAAGGCAATTCTTGGAACTTTTTATTGAAAGACAAGATTATAAATAACTCCTAACAGAGAACAACAAAATAATATGACGCTCCAAGCAAAACTCATATTATGTGACGAATAAAAATATAGCTCCAAGTAAGATATACCGATAGTGTTGAAGACGAAAGAGGGGATGCCTTCCGGGGCATCCCCAAGCTTAGGCGCTTGAGTCTTCCTTGTATATTACCTTGGGGGTGCCTTGGGCATCCGCAAGCTTAGTTTCTTTTCACTCCTTATTCTCCTCATGTCGGTGTCTCACCCAAAACTTGAAAATTTCAATCACACAAAACTTAACGGAACTTCGTGAGAAGGGTTAGTGTAATAAAGATAAATCATTCACTTAGGTACTGTCAAGACAAGATTCATAATTGTTCCCACATGATACCTACTGTATTCTATCATTCCCATAATTTATACCACTAAATATAAGCTATGGAAACACTAAAACAAGCAAACTACGCATGCAAAACAGAATCTGTCAAAAACAGAACAGTCTGTGAAGATCTGTAGTATAGCCATACTTCCCTGTCTCTAAATTTTTTGAACAATTATGAAAACCTGAAGAATTTGTATATCAAGACTGTGTAAAAATTTCAGATCATTATCACGCTCCAGTAAAAAATGAAAATTCCTGTACTGGAGTCAAAAGTTTCTGTTTTGGTTCAGCATCAATTCTACTCATCTTGTGAGTCATCCCAAAGGCTTTACTTGGCACTTTATTGAAATAAAAGACACAAAACATGATTACTACAGTATCTTAATCATGTGAACACACAAAAACAGAAAGTAAAAGTGTTGGGTTGTCTCCCAACAAGCGCTTTTCTTTAATGCCTTTTAGCTAGGCATGATGATTTCAATGATGCTCACATAGGAATAATAATTATAACATGCAAAAGAGCATCATGAATCTCATGACAAGCACATTTAAGTCTAACCCACTTCCTATGCATAGGGATTTTGTGAGCAAACAATTTATGGGAGCAAGAATCAACTATCATAGGAAGGAAAAACAAGCATAACTTCAAAACTTTGAACACATAGAGAGGAAACTTGATATTATTGCAATTCCTACAAGCATATGTTCCTCCCTCATAATAATTTTCAGTAGCATCATGAAGGAATTTCACAACATAACTATCACATAAAGCATTGTCTTCATGATCCACAAGCATATAAAATTTGTCACTCTCCACATAAGCAATTTTCTTCTCATTCATAATAGTGGGAGCAAACTCAACAAAATAACTATCATGTGAGGCATAATCCAATTGAAAATTAAAATCATGATGACAAGTTTCATGGTTATCATTATTCTTTATAGCATACATGTCATCACAATAATCATCATAAATAGGAGGCATGCTTTCATCATAATAAATTTTCTCATCAAAACTTGGGGGACTAAACATATCATCTTCATCAAACATAGCATCCCCAAGCTTGTGGCTTTGCATATCATTAGCATCATGGATATTCAGGGAATTCATACTAACAACATTGCAATCATGCTCATCACTCAAGGATTTAGTGCCAAACATTTTAATAACTTCTTATTCTAACACTTGAGCACAATTTTCTTTTCCATCATTTTCACGAAAGACATTAAAAAGATGAAGCATATGAGGCAACCACAATTCCATATTTTTTTTGTAGTTCTCTTTTATAGACTAAACTAGTGAGAAAACAAGAAACTAAAAGATTCGATTGCAAGATCTAAAGATATACCTTCAAGCACTCACCTCCCCGGCAACGGCGCCAGAAAAGAGCTTGATGTCTACTACGCAACCTTCTTCTTGTAGACTCGTGTTGGGCCTCCAAGCACAGAGTTTTGTAGGACAGTAGCAAATTTCCCTCAAGTGGATGACCTAAGGTTTATCAATCCGTGGGAGGCATAGGATGAAGATGGCCTCTCTCAAACAACCCTACAACCAAATAACAAAGAGTCTCTTGTGTCCCCAACACACCCAAAACAATCACTACTGGAATCAGCAAATTTGCCGTCAGCCAATTCTTTGCCGTCAGCTGGCGGACGGCAAAGAAGCTCTTTGCCATCCGTTTCCACAAAACAGACGGCAAAGAACTAGCTGATGGCAAAGAAGCTCTTTGCCATTAGCCACCTCTTTGCCGTCTGCTAGCGGATGGCAAAGAAACTTTGCTGTCCGTCAGCAGACGGCAAAGAGGCGGGGTGGGGTCCGGTGGCTAGGTCAACTTCTTTGCCGTCTGCTTGCAGACGGCAAAGAGGTCAACTTCTTTGCCGTCTGCTAGCAGACGGCAATGTCCCTCCTTTGCCGTCTGCTAGCAGACGGCAAAGAAGTTTGCCATCTGGTGGCAGACGGCAAAGAGGTGGGTCTATCTTTTTTTTTCGGGTAAAAAAAAGCCGTTGCCCCCACCTCCTCTCTCTCCCCTCTCTCTCCGCCCGGCCCCACCCCTCTCTCTCTCCCCCCTCTCTCTCCCGCACCGCAAAGAAAAGGCATAACACGCAGATGTATCAACCTTTTGATTTTTTTGAAAATCTAAACAAGGTCAAAAGAATATGAAATTTGGCATGGTATTGGTTTATAAGTCCTAGAAGACGTGGAAAAAGTTTAAGAAAATTTACTAAATTTTTGCATGTCTGTTTTATCAAAAGAAATAGGATGAACAAACACAAATCTTCTGCTGATTTCCTATTGGTTGGAACCTTTTTCCCCTGGATCGATGACATGGCAGGGGCATCCACCCCAACCACGCATCGCACAGACAAGCCATCGTGCACAGGGCCCTCTCCCTCGTCCCTTATCCACCCCACCCCACGTTCTCTGTGTCTCTATCTCTCGTCGGCGCAACCAGCTCGCCCGCGTCCCGGTCCTCTCACCGGAGCCACCAGCCGCGGGTCCTCCGGCCGGCGAACCCTCCGCCACCGCCGGCAGACCTCCGGCCTCCCCTTCCTCTGCTCTGCCTCCTTCAGCTCCCTTCTTCTCCCGCTGCAACACGCCACAAGGTCCGATCCACTCGCCGGTCACCAGCCTTAGTCCTCCGGCCAGCGAACCCTCTGCCGGCACTGGTAGGCCCCCGGCCTCCCCTTCCTCTGCTCTGGCCCCTCTCTGAATCCTCTCTCTCCAGGAACCACCGGGGCGGACGGCTCGAGCAGGGCACGGCCGCTGCGGGCCTATGCGGGCAGGGCGGCCGGAGCGGGAGGCCGCTGCGAGCGACGTGCAGGCTGGCGGTGGTAGTAGGGCGCGGGCGGGTGGCGCGAGCAGGGCACGGCCGGCGCGGACAGGGCGGCCAGTGTCCTCCGTTCGGCTCCGATTGCTGCTGTGGACACGACCAACAAACATGAAACTAATGATGAACGGACGGACATGAACTGGACACAAACACGAAACGGACAGACACGAATGACGAACGGCGGCGTGGCTTCTGTACCGCATTATTTTTATTTTTTAATTTTAATCCCATTCTTTGCCGTCTGTTGTACATCGGCTGATGGCAAAGATGCTCGCTTCGCCGTCTGTAGGTTGCTCGGCAGACGGCAAAGACACTCACCTCTTTTCCGTCCGCCAGCAGACGGCAAAGAACTTTGCTTCTTTGCCGTCTGCCAGCAGACGGCAAAGTGCCCTTTGCCGGACCTTGTTCAGCCGGACTGTTTGCCGTCTGCTGGCTGACGGCAAAGACCTTTGCCGTCCGCAATGCATGCCTTTGCCGTCAGCCATGGCAGACGGCAAAGTTGCTGATTCCAGTAGTGAATGGTAAATTGTATAGGTGCACTAGTTCGGTGAAGAGATGGTGCTAGAAGTGTAATATGGATGGTAGATATAGATTTTTGTAATCTGAAAATATAAAAACAGCAAGGTAACTAATGATACAAGTGAGCAAAAACGGTATTGCAATGCTTGAAAACAAGGCCAAGGGTTCATACTTTCACTAGTGCAAGTTCTCTCAACAATACTGACATAGTTGAATCATATGTAAATCCCTCACGTGCGACAAAGAGTTCACTCCAACGTCACAAATAGCGGAGAACGAACGAAGAAATTATTGTAGGGTACGAAACCACCTCAAAGTTATCTTTTCCGATCAATCTTATGAGCTATCCCTATAAGTGTCACGAACAGCCCTAGAGTTCGTACTAAAATAACACCTTAAGATACACATCAACCAAAACCCTAATGTCACCTAGATACTCCAATGTCACCACGAGTACCCATGGGCTTGATTATACGATATGCATCACACAATTTCAGATTCATCATGTTCAATCCAACACAAAGAACTTCAAAGAGTGCCCCAAAGTTTCTACCGGAGAGTCAAGACGAAAACGTGTGCCAACCCCTATGCATAGATTCCCAAGGTCACGGAACCCAAAAGTTGATCACCAAAACATACATCAAGTGGATCAATAGAACATCCCATTGTCTTGCGGCGGCGGAACTCCCGATCTAGATTTCTTTCTGGGGGTTTTGGAATTTATAGGAGTACTTGGCGTTGGAATCAAGTCAGGGGGGTGCTCGATGGACCCACAAGCCAGGGGGGCACGCCCTAGGGGGGCGCCCCCTAGGCTTGTGGCCTCCTCGGGACTCCTCTCTGGTATCTTTTTGCTCCAGTATTTTTTATATTTTCCAAAAATATTCTCCGTAAATTTTCAGCCCATTCCGAGAACTTTTATTTCTGCACAAAAACAACACCACGGTAACTCTGCTGAAAACAGCGTCAGTCCGGGTTAGTTCTAATCAAATCATACCAAAATCATATAAAATTATTGTAAACATGGCATGAATATTTCATAAATTATAGATACGTTGGAGACATATCAGGGCCTCATGAATCCTATTCATCATTGCCACCGTATTGAAAATGTACAGGTGGAACCTTCCCCAAGTTCGTTATAAAGCCATAATATCAATTTGACTAGAGATATTTTGCCAAGATGGACTGCCTGGCTCCTATGCTTACCCTCTACATTCCCGATCAATTCAGATAGAGGGTAAAGGGAGCACCTCGTGATTTTTTACTTCTGGGTCAACCAGGTAAATACCCCATACGGATGAAGCCTAATGCTAAAGGTCATAAGAATATAGTTGGTTGGCAATGAATGAAGTGAAAATACAAGTGTTTTTTTCCAAAGAAAGCAGCACATGATTTAAAACCTACAAATAAAAAATTAAAGCAGATCATATTCCTGAAATAAAGTCCTCGGATGAATGCATCGGAATATCGGCCACTTTGTCATGATCAACACGAACCACCGTGGGAAGGAACTATTAGAGGAACTATTTTTCGCCGAAGATGGAACTTGCGTTAAAAAGCAATATTGTACAACTCTCTGCGAGAGTTACGTTTTGACCTTATGGGGAATTGCATGGTTCCATCTAAATGTTGAACGAGCATCTCAGACTGATGTTAGGAACACTCCTCGACCCCTGGCCGAAGAGGTAGAAGCCGATGGCTATATAACGAAATATTAAATCTCCGGATATGATCTCCAATATATGAAAAATGTACATGGATGCATAAAAGTCAAATCCAGCTGTTTATATAAACTATTCATGACCATCTATAAGGTTGCCCAAGCGACAATTCGTTTCGGATCCGGTCTATAGGCATAACATTCTCATAGTTCACACTGGTTTTAATTTCTTTCCCGTCATGTCCTTTGGGCCCAACCCGGGTAGATGCTCAGTCTCTAATAGGCAATAACTTGTCTTGATCATTGCCCATGCTTCTCGAGCACCTTCATGGTAGGTCGATACCTTCCATGCTCGAATATGGTGTCTTGTGCCTTTCAAGCGATCGGCGAGCTCGGCCAGACCCTAGGGCACGGCTTCAGCAGGCCATAAAGCTCAGAACACCTTTTCCTTTGGCCATCTGTGACCGTTCATGTAGTTGGCCAAGCCCAATCATGACTCCTTTAATGATGTGTAGCCGTTGCACCCGGCCGGTTAAGGAGGACGGCTACGCACAGAGCAATAGTGAGATCCCCTTTTTTGGGCATAAAAAATATGTAACCCTATGCACATGAAGATTATTTACGAGCAAGAAACTCACATGTTTCTTGGTTTTCCTTTGTGGAGGCCTCTAGCCACGACTCAAGTATTTGAATCTCCAGAGCATGCTAATCCCTCTCAGCCTTAAGCTGGTAGCATTGTTAAATTGACGAGCATGAACCGAGCTTCCTCTAGCCATGACTCAAGTATTTTAATCTCCAGACCTCCTCTTGGGCCTCGGCATACCGAGAACTTCTAGATCCTGCTTCAGGTACTTTTCAATTTTACATATGGCCTCGCTGCTAGTAAAAGATATACACGTTAATCATCAAGTCGTGCCGCTAGCCATAGTGGTTTTCGCAAGTCGTAATCCTACCGTGTGCCTCACGAGTATTTTTTTTAATGTCGGCTATATCCTTTTTGGCATCGGCAAGGTCATCCTTGGCTTCCTTGAGCATCTTAGAGAGCTCCTCATTTCCTTGCCGAGATGCCTGTGGTAGATAAAAGTACAACATTAACACGTAACATTGATCCCTAAATCGGCCACTTGTGCCCAAATTAAGGCTCGGGGGACTACTAGGCTTTGCACTTTTATTTAATGATAGGCAAAATGACCCCTTGATCGTGTATTGCTAGCCAACCAATGGCTCTGGGACTACCGGGCTTCACTGCCAAAAAGCTCCTCGACCAAAGTCAAATATACCACTGAAAACTTGGATGTAGCGAAGCGCTCGTAGAGACATTAATGGTTACCTTCAAACCTACCGCCAACACATCGAGGGCTTCTTTAATCCCCATCCGAGCTACCCTTCATCATCAAAACATTTGGAACATCTTTTTTGTAAGGATTAGTAAGAGACCTGAAAGTGCTAGTTATCGACTGGGGGTGAATAGGCGATTTTTATGAAAAGCTTTGAAACGTAAATGTATTCAAAGCATGCGAAAGCGATACAGGATCAGGTAGGGATATAGTCAAGGATTTAAGCAAGGCATGGAATACAACGAAGACATTCAAGCAGGTACAACATAGTTATCAGGCAAACTAAGATGTATTGAAGATAAACTTAGGTAGTATGAAGATAAATTGCAGGTTAAGGAAAGTCTTCGGTGAATGTCTTCAAACATGGATGTTCAAGCAATGAATTCGCAGTACGATACAGAAAGTAAGTGAGTGAAGGATAAAACCAGTTGCTCGACGAAGAGACAAGATTTGTTGGACCAGTTCCAGTTGTTGTGACAACTGTACGCCTAGTTGGGGAGGCTGATATTGAACTTAGAAGACCTCGTCTTCACCTTGTTCCCCTTGAGCCGAAGTCACTTAGACAGTGCCAAATCACTCAGGTGAGTCTTCGGAAAGCCGTACAAACTTGGTCACCCGGCAATCCACAAATGACTCTTGGATGCTCTAGACCCAGGCGCCTAACCATCTGGAAGATCACAGTCTTCAAGTGTAATGAGTCTTCTATTCACTTAGAACCGAATGACTTTGGTGATGCTGAAACACACTAGCTCTAGGTGTTTGTGTTTATCCTTGTAGGAGAGCTCCCTCTCTCAATGTCTTCGAGGTGGGATGCTCCAAAACGACAACAGACGTATCTCTCTCTAAGCAGCCACCTTCTTATGGTGGAGGGGGTGGGCAATTTATAGCCAGCAGGCAACCCGACATGATATGACCAATATGACCCTGGGTCAATGGCCAACCAATACGTGTTCCAACGGTCAGATTTCAATGACACCCGCGGCAACATTACTTGGGCCACAAGTAATGCTGAGTCAACCAACTTTGGAAGAGATTTCCTCGCATTATCTTCACTCAAAGACATAGGTATGGGTTGAGCATCACGTCAGCGTCTGACTTCAATCACATCGACCCCAGTTAATAGTACGGTGGTTCCTATGACCCGGGAAAGAGTAAACAAAACAACAGAAAGGTTTCGTCTTCGAGTTCCATTATCTTTGCGTACCACCATTGGCTTCGGCCATCATCAATGTCTTCAGACATTTTTAGGGGTCACCTTCGACAGTTAAACCGAATCTCTAGGGACTTCTATCTGTGTTATCCTATGAACTCTCACAAACACATTTGTCCCTCAACCATTTTTGTCTTCAATATTCCAAAACCAATAAGGGTGGGAGTAGATGCACCTACAATCCCCCCCCTTTTTGGTGATTGATGACAAATTGGTTGAAGTTTTCAATGGGGCTAAAATATAAGATAAATACTTGGAGATTGTGATTGCAATATATAGAGCTCCCCCCTAAAGTAGTGTGAGGGAGTCCTGGACTAAGGGGTCCTCGGGCCGCTGGCCTATCTCTCACTAGGTCAGCTTGGTGGGCCGGACTCTGACTATCGCGGGAAGGGCCGGATACATCGAGACCCAGTGTTCTAGAAGGAATTCCCGAAGGCGCATTGTGCACTCCGAGTCAAGATGAGGGAATCAACGTCTCCATTCTCGGTAGGAGTCTTGTCATGTGTAAACCCTAGGTACCCCCCGGTGTCTATATAAACCGGGAGGGTTTTAGATTGTAGGGAAGAGAAACTCATCTAGGGTTTTAGCTAGTCGATCTCGAGGTAGATCAACTCTGTAACCTTCATACAATCAATATAATCGAGCAGGACGTAGGGTTTTACCTCCATAGGAGGGCCCGAACCTGGGTAAACATCGTCTCCTTCGTCCCCTTGTTACCATCGATCCGAGACTCACAGCTCGAGACCCCCTACCTGAGATTCGCCGGTTTTAACACCGACATTGGTGCTTTCATTGAGAGTTCCGCTGTTATCTCAAAAGGAATCGATGGCTCGCTTTGTCATTAACAAAGAAGTCCGGAACATGGACTCCTTCGTCCCTGGACAGATCTTCGCTTTCGGTAGCATTGTGCTGCATGCTGACCCGACTGGCCGTCTTGGCCGGGTCGGGAGTTTCGCCCCTTATCAAGAGGTCAGATTCGGGAACTTAGAGTTCTCCGTAGACTCTCGGGGCGATCTTTCGCTCACCGGGCTCGCAGGCTCATCAGACGCACCCAAGGACTCCGAGGCCTTAACCCCGGATGTCACTTTCAACCCCGCCCACGGGACTAACCCCGGCGATGATCTGGCTTTTAGTCCGGATCGGGCCATAGCGCCAGATGGTCGGGTATCAGCTCCTGCCGAACACACTTCTTGTGCGGACGCATCGGAGGTTAACTCCAAAAGCGCTGAGCAAATTGACCCGATTGAGCTCTCAACACTCAACGAAGCTCTAGATCGGATCTTATCGATGAAAGTTACTGACGACCCAACCCCGATCCACGTTCAGATCGGTCTTAAGGCGGGTCAAGAGGAATTTTTCATCCCACCCACCACCCACTTCGTAGCCACTGTTGAAGACTTAACCGATATGTTGGACTACGCCTCCGATGAGGCAGAAGACATGGATCTAGAGGATCGCGCTCCCACCCCCGTCAACACCGGGCGAAGGACTGCCACCTCCACCTATGATGTCTACATGGTGGATACTCCATCCGATAACGGCAAGCGCACACCCGCAAACAATGGTGATATACCGGGTGAAGCGTTGTCAAGGCACCGGAAACCGCGCAAACGATCAAAGACAAAAAAGGGAAGGGATGCTATTGCTGGCATCGGGGAAAACGATACCCCGGAAGACCTCGGCGATCCCAATATTCCCGAGCATCCGTTAGAGGACCAGGAAAGGCTGGAGGACCAGCGCCATCCCGAAGACCCAAACGATTCCGAAGATGACAACTACCTCCCCCCTGTAGAGGACCAGGAAAGGCCGGAGGACCAGCGCCATCCCAAACAGCTTATAGCCACTGCCCGAAGCCTAAAGGCAAAAGAACAGCAGCTCAAGGCTGAACAAGACACCCTCAATGATAGATGGACGAGGGTCCTGTCAGCCGAGGAAGGATACGGTACCGGTCTATTGGACCAACACAAGAGCTATCCACGCCGACGGCTGCTGCCACAATTTGATGAAGAACTCCCTAATATGCCGTCCCCCAAGCACACTCCATACGACCAGCCGGACCGCCCTCCCCGAGGACGAGATAGGAAGGCTGGCGACGCCGGTTATAGGCCGGCGATACCCCGCACAAGGGGAAAGGAGCCAATGGATCCTGAGGACAGGTACGACCTGCGACGCGACCTGGATTATAGAACAGTCCGCACGAGATCCATCTACGGATCTAGAGGGTACTCCCCCGATAGACGGGACGGGTACCGGCCTTGGCTCGACCGAAACAATAGAGTTCGGGAACAAAACCGAGCTAGAACAGACGCCGACTACCGCGTGACATAGCCCGGGTCAGAGGCGCTGCCCACCCATAGAGCTTCACCGACGAGGTGATGCAGCATCAGTTCCCGGAAGGGTTTAAGCCCGTGAAAATAGAGCAATACGACGGAACAACTGACCCTGCAGTGTGGATTGAGGATTTCCTCCTCCACATTCACATGGAACGAGGAGACGATCTCCATGCCATCAAGTATCTGCCCCTTAAACTTAAGGGGCCAGCTCGGCACTGTTTAAACAGTCTCCCCGAAAATTCTATCAAGAGCTGGGAGGATCTCGAGGATGCGTTCCGATCTAACTTCCAGGGCACCTATGTACGGCCTCCGGACTCCTCCGACCTAAGCAACGTCGTCCAAAAGGCAAGAGAGTCCGCTCAACAGTTCTGGAATCGGTTCTTGACCAAGAAAAACTAGATCGTCGATTGCACAGATGCCGAGGCTATAGCCTCTTTCAGGCACAATATTCGGGACGAATGGCTGGCTCGCCAGCTCGGTCAGGATAAACCTAGGACCATGTCCGCCCTTACATCACTCATGACCCGCTTTTGCGCGGGCGAGGATAACTGGCAAGCGAGACGAAGCCACAACCCCGAAGACCCCGGCACCTCCAAAGCTCGGGATGGAAACGGGAAACCATGACGCAACAAAAATAAACACCGGCACAACACTAGTGACGCCGATGACACGGCCGTCAACGCCGGCTTCCGCAACCCTCGATCCGGGTAGCGGAAGAAGCCTCCTAAAGGCAATTGCGACGGACCCACCCCGTTGGACAAAATCATGGAGAGTCCTTGCCAGATCCATGGCACTCCAGACAAGCCCGCCAACCACACCAACTATAACAGTTGGGTGTTCAAACAAGACGGCAAACTCGGATCCGAGGAGCAAGGCATGGGCCCACGCAGCGAGGACGATGATGAGCCCCGCGGTCCGATCAATGGTGGACAGAAGCAGTTCTCTCCAGAGGTAAAAACTGTGAACATGATATACGCCACTCACATACCCAAAAAGGAGAGGAAGCGCGCCCTTCGAGAGGTCTATGTCGTAGAGCCCGTAGCCCCGAGTATAACCCATGGTCGGTGTACCCGATCACCTTCGATCGACGAGACCATCCGACCAGTATCCGTCATGGGGGATCAGGTGCCCTCGTCCTAGATCCCATTATCGACGGGTATAACTTAACTAAAGTCCTAATGGACGGAGGAAGTAGCCTCAATCTGATTTACTCAGATACGGTGAAAAAGATGGGTATAGATCCATCAAGGATCAGACCCAGCAACATTACCTTTAAAGGAGTGAGCCTGGAAGTGGTGTTCGGTTCGCCCGATAACTTCCGTAGCGAGGACTTGATCTTCGACATCGTACCTTTCCGCAATGGTTATCACGCCCTGCTAGGCCGTACAGCGTTCGCTCGCTTCAACGCCGTCCCACACTACGCATACCTCAAGCTCAAGATGCCCGGACCCAAGGGGGTCATCACTGTCAACGGCAACACAGAACGTTCCCTCCGAACTGAGGAACATGCATTGGCCCTGGCGGTCGAATTCCACTACGAGGACGGTCGGCAAACACCGAAATCTGCCATAGAGGCACGTAAGGTTGACAAACGAGCTCGGTTTCAATCCGAACCCCCAAAATCTTCTTCTCCCCAGAAATAGGGATGCACTCCCCATTGCACAGCCCTAATGACCGTCAAACACGTGCCAAGAAGGCACAACTTCGCACTCAAAATTCCATGGGCAGCAGTGGGGAACAACCATTAAAGGGTAAGTGTTCGGCTGGACCGAACCATTACCAGTACACGCCCTCGGACATAACACAGGTACCATCAAGGACCTGCTAAAAAGTAAAGCTCATCCATACTTCGGCGACTTCTCAAGACCTTCTTCCCAAGGTCCGCTCGACGACAACTTCACCCTTAAAGGAATGCAACTCCCTAGGAGGCACAGGAGCAGACTGACGACAGGGCACATCGAGGACGTCAAGCCACCAATCGAAGACCCCTGGTACAACCTCTCCTCTGTAAATTCTATGTTTTATCTTCAAAATACCTGTAAACACTTGCTTCGGCAGTTTGAGTTATGAGAATTATCGAGCAAATAAAAGACCATTATACATGGCCCCTCCGCTGTATTTTATGGTACATACTCTGTTCTTGTCAAACGCCTCTCGCGCAACTGTTCGGTATACATTACGATGCAACCAGCTAATAGACCGGGGGCTTGAATTTAAAATATCGCGCTGAGCATCACCCCGACACAACTGGTCGTGTGTTCGGCATCTTGGATTTTGCTTTATATGCATCGGATCCGAACTATGTCTTGGGTCAATAGTTGGGTTGCCCGGCTCCTGTGTTTGCCCCCTTACGTTCCGCTCGTTCGGCTAAAGGGGCAAAGGGAGAACCACTGCGATTGTGTTTCCAGTTCGTCTGGCCAAGCACCTCAGGGTAGAAAGCCGAAAACTGACCGTCATAGTAAGCGAGAACCGATCTGCAAATCCGAGCATAAGTGTCATAATAAAAAATCGATAGAGGTTATTCCGTGTTATACGATGGGTTTTGTACTTGTACAAACCATGTGATGCTGGCTTCGGCCCCAGTTACATCTGCACATCACAAAACACTGGGGGCTGGTCATCAGTCCCCGCATTTTTTTACCCTCCTACGGCTAAGTGAAAACGATAAAGCATCATAGTCCGATTGCCTTGTCCCCCTCACACTACCGCCTTCGGGCACCGATACCTCGGCTAAGGGTCACAGTGCGGAGGCAGAGACACCTCGCATAGTATCTACGTGGGGGCTGAAGCCGACGACTCGCAACTTTCAGATAAAACGGCCACATGGGAGTCAAAATAAACACTAAAGAGTTATAAGACATGATAAACCATGCAACTCTCATTATAAAGCGTTAAAAGTCTTCGGACATATTACAACGCGATCATTCATAAAAAACATCCTTCGAGCATTGGGCCTCTATCGCCCGAGCACCCTCCATCACTGCGGAGAAGTATAGCTCGGGGCGCCTATGCTCCTTTCCAGGGGGCGGAGGTGCGGTGGCCATCTCGATTGGCTTGAGCTTCGGCCAGTGCACCATGGTCTTTGCAAAGGCCATCCGAGCTCCCTCGATGCATGTAGAATGCTTTAGCGCGTCAGTCGGAGGCGCAGCATCGCACAGTTTCTACATCAAGCCGAAGTAGCTCCCCGGCAACGGCTCTTCAAGCCACAGCCGGATGCAGAGATCCTTCATGGCCGGCTCCGCCATCCTGTGCAGCTCCATCAGTTGCTTCATCTGCTCGCTCAGAAGAGGAGAGCGCTCAGGGGACTCAAACTGTGCCCAGAATAGCTGAGCCTCATCATCCTCCCCCTGCGAAGCATAGAACTTGTTCGCGTCCACTGTACTCTTCTGGAGATCTGCACAGACGCCTGAGGAACGCCACACCTGTGTGAGCAAAGCAAACCTGCTACCACCAAAGGCGCATTGTAGTGAATATGGCTTACCATTTGTGACAGCCCGGACTTGGTGAACCTCCTCTTCAAAGGACCGCCTGTCCACCTGCTCCTTTTGAAGCTCGGATTTCAGCGCCGATAGCTCGGTGGCTTGTTCTTTGCCTTTCTGCTCAAGGGCCTCGCACTTTGCGCTGGTGTCCTTGAGCTCCTGCTGCACCTCCTCCAACCGGGCCTCCTGCTTAGCACTCGCAGATTTCAAAGTGGAGAGTGCGGCTGCCGCCTATTTGGCGGCCGCCTTCTCATCCGCAATCTCTTGCTTCATCTTCTTGAGCTCGGCCTTGAGTTTTTCAACCACAGCAGCTGAAGCCGTGGAAGCAATAAATAAATAATTACATTAGGTTACCAGTGCGGATCACTAACAATATACAGCCCGGATGTTACAATTCGGCCTACCTTGTGCCTCGTCGAACCTCTTGTTCAGGCTATCAAGCTCCTCTTCGGAGATCTTGAGCTTCCGATTTAGCTCCGTAAGCTCAGCGGCATTAACGGCCGTCGTCGAGGACGAGGCCTACAAAAAATAAAGAAAACACACATCCGGTTATGTGCATTCCAACCCCCGAACCGTCAAGGATATGACCCTATGCTCGGTCCTCTTAAGGGCTTTTTAGAACATTGTGGGACTAATGGTGCCTTGCGCTCCTGAGTATTTGACCCCCGGGTGCATTTTTGCAAAACCACCCGGGGCTCGGGGGCTACTACATATATAAAGATAGCATAAACTTAATAAAATTAAGATTGTTCGGGAAAAGGGTATTACGTGACTCACCTTGAAGCCCGTCAAGAGACCATTGAAGGCCTCTTTCAGTCCGCTATCGACGGACTGAATGCCTTGCAAAACCGGACCCATAAGAGCGCGGTGATCCTCGGAGATGGGGGCGCTTGATAGAGCCTCCTCCATGACCGGCCACCCAGTCGTCGGTGGCACCGGTGGTGACCGGCCAGCCCGATCTCTGATCGGGGACTGAGTCAGTAGCTCCGGAGGCAGAGCATGCTCCGGAGATTTCCTCGGAGGGGACTGGACATCCCTCCGCCCTTCCTCCTCAGAGGCCAGGGGAGTTTTCTCCCCCTGGTCTTCAGCGGTCGAGGTGTTGACCTCGGCCATGGCGTGGTCACCCCCACCGCCTGTGTTCGGCTCCAAAGGAGCCTGGCGGGATGACACCTCCACGACATCCTTCGCGGCCCCAGGAGGTGTGGGGTGTGACGCAGTCCCACTCTCCGCCAGCTCGGCGGGCGGAGACTCCCCATCCGATATTTGGTCAGTAGGGAGAACGCGCGGTGGGCTGCAAATTAAAAGACGTTCTTGCATTTAAAACATTGAAAACTTTTCATAAATGACCCAGGGAGTCTTCGAATTCATACCTTTGAGCTGGGGGCCTGACCCTTAGGTTCCTTCGGGGAACCTTCGCAAAGTCCTCGGACTCTGCATCAGAGACCGAGCTGTCGTCGGCCAGGATCAACCTAGGCCGACGCGCCCTCTTCAGGGCAGGAGGAGGTACATCCTCCACGGCATCGTGCGACACCGCCCTCTTTCTTGTGATGGGGGAAACGCCTTCCCCCCCCATCCTCATGCTCTTCCTCATGGCTAGAGGAGGCATGGGTTTCCTCGGACATGGCGTCCGGCTGGTCCTTTATGCGGAGTCCTTCTCTGCTTTTCTTTTTTTCTCCTTCTTCTCGGGCGTCGAGTACGGCGCCACGACGAGCATCGCTGTCAACAACTCCGACCTGGGGTCTTCGGGTTGTGGTGCGGGACAGTTAACTCTCGCGGTTTTACTCAACCAGTTTTGTGAAAATGAGGGGGGAGGCGTTCAGTCTTTTTGTCAAAGAAACAGAGTCAATGAATTAAAATTATACCGTACCTGGGTAGGTGGGTTATCGGTGCTTAGGCCCGAATCCTCTTCCTTGGCCGGCCAGCTTTTCTGAGGCTTGAATAATGCCTTCCACAACTTCTCGGAGGTAGTGCGGAAGAGCTGGCGCACGGTAGGCTCGTCCTCACGCCGGTAAGCCCACATTAGGGAGGACGGCGCTGACATGGGAGGATACGACAGTGGAGCATGACCTGGACCACATCGACCAGTTCAGCCTTGGCCTTGATCACCGAGGTAATGCGCTTCTGCAGCAATTTCACCTCTGCATCCGACCCCCAGTCAAGGCCCTTCCTGAGCCACGAGGTCAATCTCGTAGGGGGTCCACATCTGAACTCGGTAGGCGCCGCCCAGCTCTCATCTCTTGGTTCGGTGATGTAGAACCACTATTTCTGCCAAATCTTGATTGTGTGGATGAAGGTGCCAGTTGGCCACTCAATGCGGGGGAGCTTGCTGATTACCGCCCCTCCGCAGTTTGCGTGCTCGCCCACGACAGTTTTTGGCTTGACGTTGAAAACCTTGAGCCACAGGCCGAAGTGCGGCTCGACCCGCAGGAAGGCTTCACAAAGAATGATGAAAGCCGAAATATGCATAAAGGAGTTCGGGGGAAGATCATGGAAGTCCAACCCGTAGAAGAACATGAGGCCCCTGATGAAGGGGTGGAGCGGGAAGCTCAGTCCCCGGATGAAATGGGGGACGAATACCACCCTTTCGCCTGGCTTAGGGGTTGGGATGACTTGGTTCGCTTCTGGAGCGCGGTGAAAGATGTTGGCGGGGAGGTAGCCGGCGAGCTTTAGCTCCCGGATATCCTTGTCGGTGACCGTGGAGGCCTCCCACTTGCCCATAGAGCCCGAACCCGCCATGGCTAGGCTCGGAGGAGAAGTTGAGGAAGAACTGGATCTGGGCTCTCGGAGCTTGGGAAAATTGGGAAAGCAGAGGATGCGAATGGGAAGCGTGGATAAGCCTTGGGGTTTTTCCCTTTTTATGGGGCGTAACACCGATTAACCTCCCTTTACTGCGCCGCAAATCTCTCCGCTTCCCAAGACGTGTGTACCGTTATGTACGCGCAAAAGGAACTTGGGATGCTAATCATACCCCGTGTGAAACGGAGCACGATCTATACATTGATGGGTCGTGCTAATATAAAAACGGCCTCGAACCGCGAATCGAGTTTTCATAACTGGTTCGGCGGTCGTGGTAGGCCATGACCCTTCATCAGAAAGGTTGTCAGAAAAAACACTGTTTACACATTAACGTTTGGCCTTCAGGACTGAACAACTCATGGTGTTCGGGCTATCGTGTGATCAAAAACCGGACAAGTATCAGCCGATCTTTAATGGGAAGAAGAACTCACCCCGCAAGCCAAAGACTCTAATCAAGCAGAGCCATCAAAACTAAGACCCTTGGCATTGGGGGTTAGTTCGGGGGCTACTGAGGGTGTCCTGGACTAAGGAGTCCTCGGGCCGCTGTCCTGTCTCTCACTAGGCCGGCTTGGTGGGCTGGACTCTGACTATCGCGGGAAGGGCCGGATACATCGAGACCCTGTGTTCTAGAAGGAAGTCCCGAAGGCGCATCGTGCACTCCAAGTCAAGATGAGGGAATCGACGTCTCCATTCTCGGCATGAGTCTTGTCATGTGTAAACCCTAGATACCCCCCGGTGTCTATAGAAACCGGGAGGGTTTTAGATTGTAGGGCAGAGAAACTCATCTAGGGTTTTAGCTAGTCGATCTTGAGGTAGATCAACTCTATAACCTTCATACCATCAATATAATCGATCATGACGTAGGGTTTTACCTCCATAGGAGGGCCCGAACCTGGGTAAACATCGTCTCCTTCGTCCCCATGTTACCATCGATCCGAGACTCACAGCTTGGGACCCCCTACCCGAGATCCGCCGGTTTTGACACCGACAATGTGGTTATGAAGATTTTGCTTGGAATGCAAAAGCACATGGCAGGTTTCAATTTGTGGAGATCTCCCCCTATATCTTGTAATCCAATCACTATGCATTTAAGTGTTTTTCGAAGACAATGAAATGCATAATGAAAAATGGGCGTCTATAGTATGTCTTCGGGCGCAAATGATAAAACTCGAAGTAGCGGCAAAAGTAAGGTAAACATAAATTATCCAGACGTCCATCAGGACTTAAGTTTTACAGCCCAAATAACAAACGTTCAAAACAAGAGTTGTAAACTTAACAAAAATAGTAGCACCCAGCCCATATAGACCCGTTTAAAGACTATCAATCCAATGCTTCTCCCCCTTTGTCATCGAATGACCAAAAAGGGCAAAGACATTGAGCACTACACGTCCCCAACATGAGTTGAAGACGACGGTGCAGCAGGGTCGGTGTTGGTTGGTGCTTATCTGCTTGGTGAAGTGCCACGACGCTTAGTTGGTGCAGTCAAAGAAGTGACATCTTCAGCTTCATCATTTGCAAGCCTAACGTTGATAGACGGTGATGAAGAAGAATAGTCACTATCTTCGAGGGATGGCGTCCGGCGCCATTTCTCCGTGCGATAAGGAGGAGCACAGGATCTGAAGTATTTGTCAAATCCATCCTCACGGATATCTTCCTTTGGAGCCATCATGGTTAATGTCTTCCAGGGGCGACGACTAGTTTCATGAGCCACGAATGTATTCTTGGTCGTGAGGTTGCGAATACGATTGATATCTTGCACCATAGAGTGCATTTGTCTATGCGTCCACTCGTGGTGCCGATCTTGCTTCTGAATAAAAGAGACAAGAAGGTCTCGATCGGTCATGGCACTTTTCTTCTGGGTTGGAGTTTTCAAGGTAGAGTGCTAGTTGTGGCTTCAGTGGCAGTAGCACTTGGCTGAGGGCGACGAATGGAGCCAATCAGCCTTGCTCTATTTGGATCAGACGGAAGGTGAAGCCCTTCATCTTCAGCAGTGCCACTAGTGCCTTCCACTATGGGGTTCTTGCTCTTGGACGGGTAAATTTCTTCATGAAAGACTTCCACATCAAGAATATATATGCCATGATTGCAAGCAGAAGGCAAATACCTTGTGTTTGTTCTGCACTTGATGAAGTGCATGATCCATGGTGCATAGATCTTAGGTTCAAACAGATTGATGCCATTTGCTGCCAGGTTGTGCAGGAATAAATCTTGAAGATTAAACCTAATGCCATAGATGGTGTTGTAGATCAAAGTCTTCATAGCCCCTTCTAGCTTGCGTGATGAAGAGTGCCCTTTATTTGGCCATATGGTGTGTCGAAGAATGTGATATGTCTTCGACGGATATTGAAGATTGTCAACAAAGAATGTTGTGGGCAAATCTACATGTGGGGCCAAGGGGTTCAACAGCGTCAGCATTGTAGTCATGTTGGGCTGAGGCATTTGGAAAATTCTTTTGGTGGCTTCAGCATAGGCCGCATACTTCGGATGAAAGCCTTTGCCTGAGGCAGCAAGTGGAGTTGTGGCAAAGAATTCCATAGAAGGGGCCTTGATGTGTTCATCACTAATCATGAAATCCATTGCCCATGAATTCATAATTCTGCCTTGAGGTCTTTCATCATCAGCTGATAGCCCTGAATTTGATCAGCAGTGAGCTTATGTATATTTGCTTTGAAAAGTGCCTTTTCATGGCGAATATTTGCACGCTACTGTACAGCCTTTTAAGCCATAGTGAGCTCTTAATTCACCAGCCCTTGGAAGGCGACACTCAGTCCAATGGGGAGATGAAGGGCATCGATGGTGAGGGGGGATCAACAAACCATTCATCAATGAACTTGTTGGGGAACGGATGCTCGCGATCACCTATGGGACCAGAGGCCCCTTGTGGTTTGGCAGGGGGGTCACTTTGCACGAAGAGCGGAGACCATGAGACAGCGCGACGATCAGGTCGCTGGCATTTTTACCCAGGTTCGGGCCGCTGTGAAGCATAAAACTCTACTCCTGCTCTTTGGTGGATTGATCGAAGGAACAAGACGAACACGTAGCGCCCTACTGCCGGCAAGGGTTGCTGTCGGGGTGAGCTACTACGCGAGTACCAGTGTCCAAAGTTCCGAATCTTGAGCTAGGTCGCCTCGGGCCTCCTTTTATAGTGCAAGGGGCAACCACAATGGCAAAACAGTCATTATCTATTGATTAGATAGATTAGCAGAGCTATCATACCTAACTCTGGCATTTAGGACAAAATACCATGATTACTAGACTAGGTGGCGCTCGGGGGTGCATTCCAGGCAAGCTCTTGCCACCGCCTAGGTAGCCGTTGCTTAAGGTCTTGACACGCTGTTCGACGAGTGTCAAGTGGGTATAATCTGCCTTCCGGTGCGTCGCCATGTGCTTAGCGAGAGCCACTTAGCCGATGAGGACTCGACACCGCATCGATAAGTGACTGGCGTAGCGATGTGATGGAGCGGTGGCTGGTTGGCTCGAGACTGCCGGGGGATGGCTTGCCGGGGCTTCCTGAGATGTGCGCGCCTCGGTCCCCGGCAGGCTCCGAGGACGCGGTTGGCGTGCTTTGGGCCCCTCCTGGGCCATTGTGCTGGTGCTGCCGACGTTTTCTTGGTTTCCGGCAGGTCGTTGCTGCCGGGCACCGATTCTTGAATGCTTGCTTGGTGGCGCGGTAGCCTTCCCAATGGGTTTTGTTGCTACCGCTTGTGCATCAGTTAGGGGCACTGGGTACCCCTGTTCTAGTGCACCGATAGGAGCCCCCAGGTCTGGCCCACACGCGCTTGCTTAGTGTCGTTGGGTCAGGGACAAAATTTATGCACAGGCACGCAATGTGAGGAGGTAACTGCCAATTTACTGGTCAGCACTGTCCCACCACCTCAGGCCGTTTCCGCCACGCGCGCCGCATGAATAGCGAGGAGCTTTCAGTGGCCGCTCGTGACTTAAAGGCCCGATCATGGCAGAAACTGCAGCGCCATGGATTGGAGCGATGGGGCGGTTACCTGTTCGCCCGTGAGTCGTGGGTAGTGGGAGAAAGGAGGAGATGGAGCTGGATGAGCATCGCCACCATGACCCCCTAATTAAAGATGTCGGGGCACGGATGCTCGCGATCACCTATGGGACCAGAGGCCCCTTGTGGTTCGGCAGGGGGGTCACTTTGCACGAAGAGCGGAGACCATGAGATAGCGCGACGGTCAGGTCGCTAGCATTTTTACCCAGGTTCGGGCCGCTGTTAAGCGTAAATCCCTACTCCTTCTTCTTGGTGGATTGATCGAAGGAACAAGACGAACACGCAGCGCCCAACGCCCGGCAAGGGTTGCTGTCGGGGTGAGCTACTACGCGATTACAAGTGTCCAAAGTCCCGAATCTTGAGCTAGGTCGCCCCAGGCCTCCTTTTATAGTTCAAGGGGCAACCACAATGGAAAAATAGTCATTATCTATTGATTAGATAGCTTAGCAGAGCTATCATACCTAACTCTGGCATTTAGGACAAAATACCATGATTACTAGACTAGGTGGTGCTCGGGGGTGCATTCCCGGCAAGCTCTTGCCACCGCCTAGCTAGCCGTTGCTTAAGGTCTTGACAAGCTGCTGGACAGGTGTCAAGTGGGTAAACTCTGCCTTCCGGTGCGTCGCCACGTGCTTAGCAAGAGCCACTTAGCCATTTGAGGGCTCGACACCGCATCGATAAGTGACTGGCGTAACGATGCGGTGGAGCGGTGGCTGGTTGGCTCGAGCCTACCGGAGGATGGCTTGCCGGGTCCTCCTGAGATGTGCGTGCCTTGGTCCCCGGCATGCTCCGGGGACGCGGCTGGCGCGCTTTGGGACCCTCCTAGGCCGTTGTGCTGGTGCTGTTGGTGTTTGCTTGGTTTCTGGCAGGTCTTTCCTGCCGGGTGGCGATTCTTGAATGCTTGCTTGGTGGTGCGGTAGCCTTCCCAACGGGTTTTGCTGCTACCGCCTATGCATAAGTTAGGGGCACTGGGTACCCCTGTTCGAGTGCACCGACAAGAGCCCCCGAGTCTGGCCCACACGCGCTTGCTTAGTGTCATTGGGTCAGGCCCAAAATTTATGCACAGGCACGCAATGTGAGGAGGTAACTGCCAATTTACTGGTCAGCACTGTCCCACCACCTCAGGTCGTTTCCGCCACGCACGCCGCATGCATAGCGAGGAGCTTGCGGTGGGCGCTGGTGACTTAAATGCCCGATCGTGGCAGAAACCGCTGCACCATGGATTGGAGCAATGGGGCGGTTACCTGTTCGCCCGTGAGTCGTGGGTAATGGGATTGATGGAGATGGGCGGCCGCTCTGGAGCGGGGGAGAGCCAACCCCCGTGCTGTAACAGCCTGAGACCGACGCTCCAGAAGATTCCCCTTTTATTTCCATTCTCGTCGTGTGATTCGTTTGGTTGTCGCATTCATCATCGCATCATTCGCAACATCTGCACAGTATCGTCACTCAATTTTTGAAAACATGCATCCGATCGTAGTTGTCGGTGCTCTCCGTTGGTGTCATCGACCGTTTCGAGACCAACCACACACGCACGCGCCCAGGGCATCAAAAAAATATTTTTTTTAAAGTGCGTGAAAAATATTCTCGGATTGGATCGAACGTTGGCATGCGGTCTTGTTATATTGTAGGTAGACCGCCTGCCAAATTTCGTCGATATCAGAGGTCGTTTGATACCCCAAGGGTCCACTGTAGCAGTGCGGTCATCGGTTTATTCGCCAGACGTTTTCGGTTTATATAAAAACATGTCACGGGCCTCACACTTCCCTCTCATCTTGGCCCAAACCCATCTTCACAGCCCAACACCACCCACCTAGCCTACGCCGCGTTCACAGCCGTCCGATCGAGATCGGAGGCTCCAAAACGCCCTCAAAACCTCAAACCCTAGGCCCCTGCCTATTTAAACCCTCCTCCCCACCACCACATGTCGCCGCCAGCCGCCCCAGCGCCGCCGCAGCCGCCGCTAGGGCGAACCAGAGGCCGCCACTTGGCGCCCCTACCCTCCAGAGCCGCCTCCCACCGCCCGGGCCCGGGGCAAGCCCGCCCGAGCCCATCGGGGCCCGAGGCAGCCCACGTGCGCCCGCACCGCGTCCCTGCCCGAATCCTCGCTGCCGTCGCCGCTCGGGGCCCGACCGCCCGAGGCGCTCTAGCCTCGCCCCAACCTGCTCCTTCGAGCTCGCTCCGCCAACCCGAAGACCCTCGTCGGAGCGCCGCCTCGGCCGGCCACCGGAGCAGCCACCGTCGCCGGCGACCACCACAGGCCAGCCCCGCGCCTCTGACTCCCTTCTTTTTCTCATTGCTCTCTCCCTCATCTCTCTCCCCTGCCCGCCATGGATGCTAGGGCCAGAGCATGCCGCCGTCGTCGCCTCTTGCCCCACAGCTGCAAGGAATGGACAGATCCGGGCCACCCCGCCGTGTATCAGCTGTCCCGTCGCCCATGCCCCCTCGCCGGAGCCCCCAGGGACCGCCGGCGACATCGGCAACCGCCTCCTTCCGCTGCTCGTGCAGGAGGACAGGGATGAGCGCCTGGTGAGCCTCCTGCCAGCTTGCCTCCCATGGGCCAGCCCACTAGCGCCCGTTGACCAGACCCCAAAGCCCAGCCGCGGAGCCAGCTCCACCGACCGGCCCATGAGGCCCTATGGTGAGCCGCCCCTATCCTATGCCCTATGCGTCCGTTGCTATGTTGCGCCCATGTGCGCTGTTGGGCTGTCCAGATCCGATCCAGTTTTGTTTAGTTCTCTGCGAATTTACTTGTTGCCAACTTGCCATAAAAATACTGCTATTTTGGGGGTCCAAAATATTTATAAGTCTGAAAAAACTGTTATTTTGCTGCCATGTTGCCATGTGATTTGCTATTGATCTAGGAGTCTTTTGTGGTTGCTCCCAAGGAGTCTTTTGTTAAGCATGTTGTTGTCTACCAGGTTGTGTCTTTCGATGCCATGTATAGGATTTGCATCATAGTTATATTCATTGTCCAACATGTCATCTGTTAAAAACTGCTGCTCATGTCTACTCTAATTTTCACTAAGTCTGAGAATCTGTTTTCTTCATAATGCCATGTTGTGATGATGCTAGCCACGTTTCTATGCATAATTAGACCTTGCCACCATGGAATGAATTGTAGTGCATCATGTCTACTATCATCCTGTTATGTTTCATGCCAATATATGACCTGTAGAATATAGTTTTACTGCTGCCAATATGCCTCCATGAAAATCTGCTATGCTAAAAACTGTGATTTTCACAAAGTCCTAAACTGTTATATTTTATTGCCATGTTGTGAGCTTCCTACAATGTGATCCATAACTATTTTGAGTATGACATGTGAAGATGAAATGAAGTGGGTGTTATATGCTACTGCCCCATGCTTGGTTTGTGTATTTTAGAATATTGTAGCTTGTTGTTTTCATGTGTGCAATATGCTATGTTGCTGTTTTCGACAGATTTGAAATAAAATCTTGCATTGGTGATTGTGGTTGAACCGTAGCTCCGTTTTGAGCATCTCCTATATGAAACTTGCTTAGAATCTCATATAGTTTCATAATATCTTGCTTCATCCATGATTTGGTATGTTTGTGGTTGTCATTTTCATGCATTTTGCATTCATGGCATATAATCTTGTGAAAGTCATATCTTTTAGACCGTAGCTCCGTTTGAAACGTTCCATATATGTAAATCGACTAGAATGACGTGTAGAATTGCTTGGTATACTTTATTTTCCTTTTTAATAAATATAAAACATGATTAGTTCAGATCTGGACCAATTTCGAAATTAACATATGGGGTCATTTCGGAAATGCTATATGTCGTTTCCGGCCATATTTAAAGTTGCCTAGATGTGTAGTTTACTTATGCTTCACCTATTGCCATGTTTAATAACATTTAATATTGCTGTGTACCTAACGAGAGTGAACTAAATAATTCGAATGTGGAGTTTCGTCAATATGCAATTCGTTGCATATTGAGCTTCACTTAATGTGTAGTATTTGTTTGTTGTGATTGCCAAGCCTTGCATAATTAAACCGGGCATGCATCATGTTTGTTTCCGCATCATGTCATGCATATGTTGTGGTGTTGATCAGGTGTTGATTGTTGTTTTCGGATTGCTTCTTCTCGATAGAGTTCCGAAAGCATTCGGAGTGTGAGGATTCGTTCGACTACGTTGGCTCGTCTTCTTCATGGATTCGTTCTTCTTCCAAACGGGATCTCAGGCAAGATGACCATTTCCCTGGATACCATTACTATCATTGCCATGCTAGTTGTGTCGTTCTATCGCTGTCTTGCTACCTACCACTTGTATGTCAAGCCTCCCAAATTTCCATGAAAAGCCTCTAACCCCTCCACATCCCAGCAAACATTGTTTGGCTATGTTACTGCTTGCTCAGCCCTTCTTATAGCATTGCTAGTTGCAGGTGCAATGTTTCCATGTGCCAACATGGATATCCTTTTGATATATCACAATATTATTGCTATTTAATTTAATGAACATATATACTTGGTAAAGGTGGAAGGCTCGGCCTTTTGCTTGGTGTTTTGTTCCACTTTTGCCGCCCTAGTTACTTGTGTACTAGTGTTATGTTCCATAATTGAGCGCTCCTAACATGCTCGGGGTTGTTATGGGGACCCCCTTGATTTTCGTTTTAGGATAAAACTTGTACTACATTTTCCCAACATAATAACACTAATAATTAATTTGACGCATAGGGAGTTAGCGCTACCCGAGGTTCGTTATTCTACATAATACAGGGGGGCCAGTACTGCTGGTGCTGGTCCAAAACACAGTCGTGTGCGGGGCCAACCCGGGGCAACCCGGGAGAGTTCTATCAGGCCACTGTACGCTGCGCTCATTCGGTTGTGCCCTGAGAACGAAATACGCGGCTCCTATCGGGATTGTCGGCACGTCGGGAGGCCTTGCTGGACTTGTTTTACCTTTCTCGAACGTCTTGTGCGAGCAATTCCGAGAATACTTCGGGCTATCTCGAGGTTGCGGTTTTCCAGTAGAATTGCCTAGGAAGATCACGAGATTCGTGGTCGAAGTTATTCCCGCGGCGTGTGGTTAGTTTGTGATGGATGAGTTGGTGCACCCCTGCAGGGTTAAATCTTTCGGAAAGCCGTGCCCGCGGTTACTTGGCAACTTGAAAACTTTGTTTAACACCCGGTCATAGCAAACTTGAAGTAAACTCAAATAAAATACACCAACCGTGTGCGTAACCGTGACTGTCTCTTCTCGTGATTTCTGAACCGAGAGAGGACACGGTGGGGTTATGTTTGTTCGTAAGTAGGTGTTCAGGATGTCTTAGAGATCATTACTAGTTCACGTCCGTTTATGCGACAATCATCCCCCTTTATTCTTGTACTCGTAAGTTAGCCACTCAAATAAATGTTAGTGCTTGCTGCAGCCTCACCACTTAACCATACCTCACCCATTAAGCTTTAATAGTCTTGATACCCTTGGAAATGAGATTGCTGAGTCCCCATGGCTCACAGATTACTACAACAACAGTTCCAGGTACAGGTAATGCAATGATATGACATGAGCGCGATGTTTGTTTGATTTGGATTTCTTATTCTTCTTCATCGATCTAGGATGGGTTCCAGGCGGTAGCCTGGGATAGCAAGGATGGATGTCATTTTATCGTTTGTTTTCGTCCGTAGTCGGACCTTGCTCTTCTGTATGATGTTTGGATATGTTGTTGTATTGATGTGATATTGATGTAGCTTGTGGCGAGTGTAAGCCAATTCCATATACTCATCCCTTCTTTACATGTACTTGTAATGATATCCATTCTTGCGAAACGACGAGATGCGCTTCTATCCCTGTCAAGGCCCTCGCGCCAAAATAAGGATAGGATTGCAGCTTGGGCGTTACAAGTTGGTATCAGAGCCTGTACCGACCTAGGAGCCCCCTTGATTGATCGAACTTTGGCCGAGTCGAGTCTAGTAAAAAAAACTATTTTGAGTCTAGTTATATATCGGAGAGTAGGATTCTTTTTACTCCTCTTCTATGCTCTGGTGAGGAATTACGACTTAGGAATTTTGATTCTACTCCTCTTCTTGCTCAAATTGTTTTTAGGATCACGCGGGTATTTTGGAAACTATATGATGACGATGTGAAGGAATTCTATCTTGGTGCCTCCTGTTATCGAGGAGTAGAGCTCTGAGGGATTTTTTTCATTGTTATCATTCAGTTTCCTTAGTATCTCAGGACGGAGGATGTTCAAAATTGCTTCAATACTTTTCGTGGCGAGATAAGTTTGGAGTCACCCAGTACTGGGGAGAGCATCCAGGGTACTGCCATGTTTAGTATCGTTGTGACTACGAGTGTCTGAGGTAGACGAGTTTGCGGAGTTTCTTGGTTTATGGTGTGGAAGGTTGAGGGTGCAGTTGTAGCTGATTACCTTGGGTACGTTCCTGGGTCCGCAACCCGAATCGCATAAACAAGAAAGTCTTTGGAAATTCATAGGTGGGAATTCAAGTAGTTACCTAGGATTATCCTCCCAACAAATGCATTGTGGGTTATGTATTTGTTTCCGGCTTAATTCTCAAGCCTCATCCTTTCTTTTGTTGGAGTATGGTAATTCAAGTTGCTTCGATGTCAAGTGGTGATTTCATATCTTTTCTAAGCGGTGTTCTCATATTTTTATGGGAATGCTAATCCTTTTTCTCAACCGTAGTTGTCATGTAATTCCTTTCCATCCGGAGTGTTTCTCTTCAAGTGAATTGAATCCCTTCCAATATCAGCAAGATCTATCCTCTTATTTCTTCCGGAGTTCTTTTCATCTATCTGAGTTGTCCTTATTTTTCCCCACCCTCCCGCCCTTTTTCTTCAACGAGTAAATTCTCATCAAAGTGCCTTTTCTTTTCATTAATGCTTCCGCTATATTTTCTTTCTTTCGTTTGTATCCGGTGATTTCTTGTGGAGATTCTCAGGAGTTTCAGTTTCATGATCTATCATCATATCCTTGTTCTCATTGTTATTCTTCTCCAGTGAATTCAATTCAACCTCTCGGTGTTCATCATATCCTTTTCATTCGTTCAATGTTTTCCCATGTTGGTTTTCTTATCCAAGCCTCTCTTGTTTATTCGTCTCCCTCTATTCTATCCGGAGTGCTGAAGATATCTCAGAAGATTCGTCTTTTCATTCAATCCTTTCAAATATTTCGAGGTTCTCACCTCATCAAGTTTTCATTTGTACCGCTGCAAGCTCTCCTTCTAAGCATTCATTTCAACGGTGTTCTCTTTGAGTGGGTCCATAACCCACAGGTTCTTTCCCAGGATCTTACCTGGCTCTTTTAATCTTTTCCGGAGATGCTCTCAAGTTCTTTTCATATATGACGTAAGAATAAATCCCATCAGTCATATTCCTTCTCAAAGATTGTTTCTAAATCTTTTCCACCGTTGGATCAACCTTTCCTTATTCATATTCTGGGGAGTCTCAGTAATTCTTGGTGGTGTTTCTCGCCGTCATTCTCAGCTTTGGAGATCGAAAGAGAGTTCCTCTCGAATCTTGTTCCATTCTCGGAGATTCAAGGTTTCAGCTTCGTGCTATCCTTTCAAATTCTTCTCGATCATGAGAAATTCCATCCATATCTATCCGGAGCATTTTTGAGTTGTTTTCATTCTCGATCTTCCGAAGGCCATCATTTCAGAAGATTTCTTCGTTCTTAGCTTTCAGCTTTCGTTCTCCAATTCTTCTCAATTATTGTCTCTTCGTTTGTATCTCCATTATCCCGGTGCCTTAGATCGTGATCTATTCGTTCTCATGTATCTCCATTCATTCAAATAATTCCCATTCGTTCCAAATTCTCACCGGTGTTTCGTTGAAGACTTCTTCAAGTTTGTGCCCAATCTCTCAATTCATTGTCAAGAAGAATAAGTAGTATGCATAATCCGTTGCTTGTCATCAATTTAACTTGATGAAGGATAAGCATAACATAATTCTTATTCTTGTTTCATCAGATGATTTCAATCCTGCTTCCGGAGTTGCTCATGATATCAATTCTTGATTCATAGTTGTTCATCTTATCTTTTCCGGAGTTCCAAGTTCTCTCAAGTATCTCATCACGAAGCTTCATCTAAATCATAGCAAGACCTCAATCTTTTTCTTGTTGGTCAATTCTTTTCTATCATCCTTTCATTTCCGGAGGTTCTTCATGGTGGCTAATGAAGATTTCTTTCATTCTCAAGTGTTCTTCAAGATTTTGGTCGAGGTCCTCAAGTATTCTTATCTTGAATTTCAAATTGCAATTCATTCTCTCTTATCTTTTGAGATGGTGTTATAGCATTCTTGATTCATGAGGAGTCTCGAAGTGTATTTGTCAAGGATGAGATATGTAAACCCATCAATTCTCTCTCGGAGTTATCTTGGTATAGGTTTCACCTAAAGCGTTTCCTAAGGATTGTTGCTATCGTGGTGCTTATCATGATCCAAGTTTTCTCCTCCTCTTGGTGAAAGAAGTTTTCATCTCTTCGTTGGTCTCAATGAAACCAATTGTTTCCGTTAGTGGCCGGTTGTCACCTCATAATTTTGAAATGTTTTCCATAAGCCCACAACAAGCATATTCTTTTCGTTGTTGATTTTCCAACAACTCTGTTCAATCCTTATTTGTAAAGTGGCTTTCAATTAATTTGTGGTAGAAGTTGTCATTTTCTTCTCCGTTCTTTTCCTTCTATGATATAGCTTCTATTCTTTTGTTCCGGAGGCATTGTGATGTTGCTCTATTCGTCCCATCATCTCGTTTTAGCAAAATCATGTTCTTCCCTTGCTTATCTCATTTAATCGGAGTGTTGTGCCTCTTTTAAAGATCTTTCCATCTTATCAAGTAGTCTTCTCTTTTCTACCAAAGTGCTGCCCAAATTTCTTGTGAATTCTTGCTGTTCCTCATGTCATTCTTCATCTCCTTCCAACCTTCAAGTTTCGTTGGTTTCACTCATTTGCCAAAGAAGCAACTAAGTTTTACCTCGTCCTTTCATCTTCCTCTTCCCCTTCTCATTCTAAGATCTCGGGTCGAGATCTCTTGTAAGTGGAGGAGAGTTGTAACAGCCCGAGACCGATGCTCCAGAAGATTACCCTTTTATTTCCATTCTCGTCGTGTGATTCGTTTGGTTGTCGCACTCATCATCGCATCATTCGCATCATCTGCACAGCATCGTCACTCGTTTTTGAAAGCTTGCATCCGGTCGTAGTTGCCGGTTCTCTCCGTTCGTGTCATCGACCGTTTCGAGACCAACCACACACACACGCGCCCGCGGCATAAAAAAATATTGTTTTTCAAGTGCGTGAAAAATATTCTTGGATTGGGTCGAAAGTTGGCATGCGGTGTTGTTATATTGTAGGTAGACCGCCTGCCAAATTTTGTCCCAATCAGAGGTCGTTTGATACCCCAAGGGTCAACCGTAGCAGTGCGGTCATCGGTTTATTTGCTAGACGTTTTCGGTTTATAAAAAAACATGTCACGGGCCTCACACTTCCCTCTCATCTTGGCCCAAACCCCTCTTCACAGCCCAACACCACCCACCTAGCCTACCCCGCGTTCACAGCCGTCCGATCGAGATCGGAGGCTCCAAAACGCCCTCAAACCCTCAAACCCTAGGCCCCTGCCTATTTAAACCCTCCTCCCCTGCCAAAAATGGCCTTCTCCCACCTCTGCCTCGAAATCCGCGCCGGGGGAATCCCCCCGCCACCACATGTCGCCGCCAGCCGCCCCTGCGCCACCGCAGCTGCCGCTAGGGTGAACCAGAGGCCGCCACTTGGCGCCCTTGCCCTCCAGAACCGCCTCCCACCGCCCGGGCCCGGGGAAAGCCCGCCCGGGCCCATCGGGGCCCGAGGCAGCCCACGTGCGCCCGCACCGCGTCCCTGCCCGAATCCTCGCCGCCGCTGCTCGGGGCCCGAGCGCCCGAGGCGCTCTAGCCTCGCCCCGACTTGCTCCTTCGAGCTCGCTCCGCCAACCCGAAGACCCTCGTCGGAGCGCCGCCTCGGCCGGCCACCGGAGCAGCCACCGTCGCCGGCGACCACCGCAGGCCAGCCCCGCGCCTCTGCCTCCCTCCTTTTTCTCGTTGCTCTCTCCCTCATCTCTCTCCCCTGCCCGCCATGGATGCTAGGGCCGGAGCTTGCCGCCGTCGTCGCCTCTTGCCCCACAGCTGCAAGGAATGGACAGATCCAGGCCGCCCCACCGCGGATCCGCTGTCCCGTCACCCAAGCCCCCTCACCGGAGCCCTCAGGGACCGCCGGCGCCGTCGGCAACCGCCTCCTTCCGCTGCTCATGCGGGAGGACATGGATGAGCGCCTGGTGGGCCTCCTGCCAGCTTGCCTCCCATGGGCCAGCCCACCAGCGCCCGTTGACCAGACCCCAAGGCCCAGCCGCGGAGCGAGCTCCACCGACCGGCCCATGAGGCCCTATGGTGAGCCGCCCCTATCCTATGCCCTATGCGTCCGTTGCTATGTTGCCCCCATGTGCACTGTTGGGCTGTCCAGACCCGGTCCAGTTTTGTTTAGTTCTCTGCGTATTTATCTATATCCACCGATTTTATAGTTATAGAAAAGTGCATGAATTGCATTGCTCATACATAAATAACCGTGCATCGCATGTAGAAACTTTATATATGAAAAATGACTAGAATTTTGTGTAGAGTAACAATATCCCACTTTCATAAATGGTTAAAATGTTTAAATGTCATTTTTCTGATAATTGCTTATATGTCATATTGCATTGCGCATCAATATCTAACCGGGCATCGGGATTAGTCAAATCATATATGTAAAATCTGTAGTATTGTTATATGCCTTTTTCATGCATGCTAAAAATATTTGATGTGTTGGTTGCATTTGTTTTGCAAACATGACTTGCTAAAACGGTTTATGTCCTAATCTCGCATATATGGGTGTCATTTGTTTTATAGTAAAAACCCACATATTATATATGTTTTCGGGGTAGAAAAATCCATAGAATTTATCTGTGCAATTAGTTTTGGCATTTGAGGAAGTTTGTGTGCATGCTATTTTGAACGTGATGCCCTTTTGTTTTTTTGTGTGATTTAATCCATGCATGATATGAAATAATTTCGAACATGAGATATGCCCTTGGACATGTGTCCTAGGCCCTGGTCTTTTTGGTTGGGATAGAAATCCATGTTTAGGTGCTATTTTCTTGTTGCCATCTTGCCATAAAAATACTACTGTTTTGGGGGTCCAAAATATTTCTAAGTCTGAAAAAACTGTTATTTTGTTGCCATGTTGCCATGTGATTTGCTATTGATCTAGGAGTCTTTTGTGGTTGCTCCCAAGGAGTCTTTTGTTAAGCATGTTGTTGTCTACCAGGTTGTGTCTTTCGATGCCATGTATAGGATTTGCATCATAGTTATATTCATTGTCCAACATGTCATCTGTTAAAAGCTGCTTCTCATGTCTACTCTAATTTTCACTAAGTCTGAGAATCTGTTTTCTTCATAATGCCATGTTGTGATGAAGCTAGCCACGTTTCTATGCATAATTAGACCTTGCCACCATGGAAAGAATTGTAGTGCATCATGTCTACTATCGTGCTGTTAAGTTTCATGCCAATATATGACCTGTAGAATATAGTTTTACTGCTGCCAATATGCCTCCATGAAAATCTGCTATGCTAAAAACTGTGATTTTCACTAAGTCCTAAACTGTTATATTTTATTGCCATGTTATGAGCTTCCTACCATGTGATCCATAACTATTTTGAGTATGACATGTGAAGATGAAATGAAGTGGGTGTTATATGCTAGTGCCCCATGCTTAGTTTGTGCATTTTCGAATATTGTAGCTTGTTGTTTTCATGTGTGCAATATGCTATGTTGCTGTTTTCGACAGATTTGAAATAAAATCTTGCATTGGTGATTGCGGTTGAACCGTAGCTCCGTTTTGTGCATGTCCTATATGAAACTTCCTTAGAATCTCATGTAGTTTCATAATATCTTGCTGCATCCATGATTTGGTATGTTTGTGGTTGTCATTTTCATGCATTTTGCATTCATGGCATATAATCTTGTGAAGGTCATATCTTTTAGACCGTAGCTCCGTTTGAAACGTTCCATATATGTAAATCGACTAGAATGACGTGTAGAATTGCATGGTATACTTTATTTGCCTGTGTAATAAATATAAAACATGATTAGTTCAGATCTGGACCAATTTCGTAATTAACATATGGGGTCGTTTCGGAAATGCTATATGTTGTTTCCGGCCTCATTTAAACTTGCCTAGATGTGTAGTTTACTTATGCTTCACCTCTTGCCATGTTTAATAACATTTAATATTGCCATGTACCTAACGAGAGTGAACTAAATAATTCGAATGTGGAGTTTCGTAATATGCAATTCGTTGCATATTGAGCTTCACTTAATGTGTAGTATTTGTTTGTTGTGATTGTCATGCCTTCCATAATTAAACCGGGCATGCATCATGTTTGTTTGCGCATCATGTCATGCATATGTTGTGGTGTTGATCATGTGTTGATTGTTGTTTTCTGATTGCTTCTTCTCGATAGAGTTCCGAAAGCATTCGGAGTGTGAGGATTCGTTCGACTACGTTGGCTCGTCTTCTTCATGGATTCGTTCTTCTTCCAAGCGGGATCTCAGGCAAGATGACCATTTCCCTGGATACCATTACTATCATTGCCATTCTAGTTGTCTCGTTCTATCGTTGTCTCGCTACCTACCACTTGTATGTCAAGCCTCCCAAATTGCATGAAAAGCCTCTAACCCCTCCGCATCCCAGCAAACATTGTTTGGCTATGTTACTGGTTGCTCAGCCCTTCTTATAGCGTTGCTAGTTGCAGGTGCAATGTTTCCATGTGCCAACATGGATATCCTTTTGATATATCACAATATTATTGCTATTTAATTTAATGCACATATATACTTGGTAAAGGTGGAAGGCTCGGCCTTTTGCTTGTTGTTTTGTTCCATTTTTGCCGCCCTAGTTACTTGTGTACCGGTGTTATGTTCCATAATTGAGCGCTCCTAACTTGCTCGGGGTTGTTATGGGGACCCCCTTGATTTTCGTTTGAGGATAAAACTTGTATGGCAAGGCCCAACATTGGTACTACATTTGGCCAACATAATAACACTAATAATTAATTTGACACATAGGGAGTTAGCGCTACCCGAGGTTCGTTATTCAACACAATACGGGGGGGGGCAGTGCTGCTGGTGCTGGTCCAAAACAGAGTCGTGTGCGGGGCCAACCCGGGGCAACCCGGGAGATGTCTATGAGGCCACTGTACGCTGCGCTCATCCGGTTGTGCCCTGAGAACGAGATACGCGGCTCCTATCGGGATTGTCGGCTCGTCGGGAGGCCTTGCTGGACTTGTTTTACGTTTCTCGAACGTCTTGTGCGAGGAATTCCGAGAATACTTCGGGCTATCTCGAGGTTGCGGTTTTCCAGTGGAATTGCCTAGGAAGATCACGAGATTCGTGGTCGAGGTTATTCCCGCGGCGTGTGGTTAGTTTGTGATGGATGAGTTGGAGCACCCCTGCAGGGTTAAATCTTTCGGAAATCCGTGCCCGCGGTTACGTGGCAACTTGGAAACTTTGTTTAACACCCGGTCATAGCAAACTTGAAGTAAACTCAAATAAAATACACCAACTATCGTGGTTTTGTCACGACAGATGTCCCCGTGAAAGGACTTAGGTTCGAGGCCATCGCTAAGGCGGTGAGCTCGAAGGTGTTGATCAGAATCGAGAGGCAAGGGTTACCCAGGTTCGGCCCCTCAGAAGGAGGTAAAAGCCTACGTCCTGCTTTGTGTTGTATGGATTGGGTATGGATTACAAGGGAGCGAGTTCGCTTAACCTAGCTATCGATGAGTTGTTTCGTGGTCTCAGCCGCCCAGGTAACCTGCCTTTATATACACAGGTCAAGGCCGTGGGCTTACAAGAGTCCGGGCCGGGTTATACTTGATCATCGACCTCACCTCTAACTACACATGCCTTGTCTAACAAGCCGACACCGGCGGCTCAAGCCCGCCGGGTTACATCTTGTCTTTTGGCTCTGGGCCTCCAGGCCCATTGGATAAGCTTACTCCTAATCTTGTCGTAAGCCGCCAACCGTATGTCCCGGCCCCTCCTGGGCGGGTCTCACCATGGGGTTATATCCCCAACATTAGGCCCCAGATTGATTTGAACTGGTTCATGTCAATCTCCAAATCTTCTGGTTGGCGAGTCTTGCCTTCTCTGATAATCTTCATGACCCGCCGAAAATGGGCGATCATTGCTTCTGACAAGCTTTCATGACCCGCCTCGACGTCATCAGAAAAATCAAAAAAGATTCCTCTGACATCAGAGCAGATCTTTCGTCATTAATATGATTAGTCCGAAAATCGAGGCGTCTTCTTAGTTTAATCATCATTGTGCTCCCTCGATTCCCGCACCGGACCATTTGTGAGACTATTGTAACCTTATAAATAAGCACGGGGGGCTATCACTTTCATTTTCCTCGCCGCCATCTTCTTCTTCTTCCTCTGGACCACTGAAGCTCGCCGCGCCGCCGAAGCTCGCCGCGCCATTCAGTCCTCATCGTCTTCGTCGACACCGGCCGCTGCATCAACCTGAACGCGTCCAGAACATATCCGCATCCCCTTGCATCTTCCAGGTTTCATCGCTGCCCCTTGTTACATCTGTGCTAGTCTTTTAAATCTCCCCCGAGTTCGTCGGGCTTCTTCGGTGTTCATCACTGTTTATCATAACGTCTTTCACAGATTTAGATAAAGAACACCTCCTTAGGGCTTCGTAATACTGTCCAAATCATGCGGCTGTTCGCTCCATAATCTCGCCGTACTCATTATAGATCTACAGCTCCTTCCAATCTGCCTAGAGAATGCATGTTCTTCCACTGACCTTTTAGGGCTAGAATTATTTTTCTTTTTCCCTCGCTCGTAGATCTTGAATCCATAACTGTGGTTGCAGAATCTGTTTCTCAACACTTAGCAATTTTTCAGTCTGCGCTGATAAACTTGACCCGCCGTAAAGCTGCTGGCTCAAGCTATCATACCGCAAATAGCTTCAGCGGCTCATAATTTTATATTGACCTGCCAAACACTGTCACCATTTGTAGTCATAGCAACCTCTGTCAGAATGTATTTTTAACCCGCCGAATATTCATGTCTTCCCACAGCTTCTTAAGCCGCCACCATGTCTAAAACCCCGTCCACCTACAACTGGGTAAAGTCTGGAGTGACCGAAGAGTCACTCAAAGAATTTGTCACCATGGGAGTTCTGCCGGCTCAGGACGTTATCAACTGGCGGGTTCCAGGCAGTGAGACCACCCCTAAACCCAAAGATGGGGAAGTCATTGTATTCACGGATCATCTGTTGCGTGGCTTCTCCCCGCCCGGGTCTAAGTTTTTCCGGGATGTCTTACATGCATTCAGACTGCACCCCCAAGATATTGGCCTGAATTCTATCACCAATATGTGCCAATTCCAAACTTTCTGTTAAGCCTGCCTTCAAGAGGAACCATCTGTCGACCTCTTCAAAGAGTATTTCTACATCAACCGCCAAACAGAAATGGCGGACGGGTTAAGCCTTGAGCTCGGGGGCGTTACTCTTAAGAGGCGGAGGGACATACTCTTCCTAGCAGCGACCTTGCCAAGTCACCCCAAAGAGTGGAACAAGACTTGGTTCTACTGCCAAGACACTTGACCAGAGGGGGAGAACCCACTGCCGGGTTACCGTTCCTACCGGTTTAGCACAGATACAGAGCTTCCAGACCGAATGTCAGCAGCCGGACGCGCTCAATATGCCTCCACTTTTTCAAAAGTCAGGGCCCTGCTAGCTAATGGTTTAACGGGTTTTGATCCGACCCGCTGCTGGGTCTCTTGGAGGATTCTGCCGTTGAGCCGCCGAGGCGCCTTAATGTGCCAGTATATTGGTAAAGTAGATGACCCTCAACGCTTCAACCAGACCCCTTTGAAGGATCAGGATCTCAACACTATCGTCAAGTCTTTGCTGGGGGAATCATTAGCCACTTGCAGCAAGACTAGCTTAAGCCCCTTCTCTGCACTTAACCCGGCTCCGGATGTAAGTTTTTTCATCCTAACCCTCCTTCATTCTTTTAATGTTGTACTTTACATACTTTATTAAACCTTTTCTGCCAATATTCTTTGTCATACGTAGGCCGGCTCTTCCTTCTGGAAAAAACTATTGCCCCCGACTCTCAAGAAGAAGAGCAAGGTCCCGAAGGCATCAAAAACTAAGGCGCCAACCCGCAAGAGGAAACAGTCAGCGGAAGAGTTATTTGATTTAGATGACTCAGAGGTAGAACTTGACTCCCTTGGTCTTCTCTTTATGCAACTCATTGACGATGATTACTCACAGGAAGAAGCAGAAAGAAGTCATGCCGATGATGTCGAGGTAACCATTGTCTCCTCTGACTCGGATCTTTCACCAGTAAAGAAAGTACAGCGGGCTGTACGAAAGGTAAAGAGTTCACGCTCTTTTGCTCACTTGAGTCATAACTTTCTCTTGAAGAAACAGCAAGATGACAGCAGACGTCAGACCCGGAGCACCGGCTCTGGAGACCTTTTAGCCGGCTTACCCAATGAGTTGGCCCCTCAAAAATAGCGCACCGAAGTATTTCTTGTCTCGAGCTTCTTTTTCCTGCGCGCTATCCTTGCAACTTATAAATGTTTAACAATGCTAACTTTTTTTAGGACTCGCCTCCTTCTTCCGGCGAATCAACAGCTTCAAAATTGCCTCCCCTTATCATCAACCAGGGGTAAGTATTTTTATATCCCACTCTTTGTCTTAATAACCCATCCTTGCTCATTGATGTGTAATTTTAACTTTGCTTCACAGGGCTCAAGCTAAACGGAGAAAAACTGGCGGGTCAGCCACTGCTCCTGATGTTCCAGAGACGGCAATTCCAAAGCCAAGCATCCCTGAAGCTCATGTTGAGCCTTCTGAAGCCGCCAAAGATACTCATGAAGAGGCTATTCAGCATAATGAGCTGATGGATATGGATATTGAGGCTCCCGAAGCTCATGCAGAAGCTGACCCTAAGCCGCCCAGCCCCCAGCCTACAACTGACGACATAACCTCTCCTGAAGAAGTTATTGTTACCGGGGCGGCTCACAAGTCCCTGGCGCCTTCGAATATACTATCGAAGCATACCAGCAAGGATGAAGCGGCTCATCTCGGGGAAGGAGATATTCAATTTGAACTCCCTAACCTTGAAAAGCTTGCTGCTGACGAATTACACTCTGGCTAGCTGAGCCGTTTGTCTGCACGCCGGAACATGGAAGCCAACTTGGTTGGCATGATGAAGAAAAATACGAGGTACTTCACTTCCTTTGCTCCCTATATATACTGATGCAGCCCCCAAGGGCCGGTTGATCTCTCAAAAAGGTCAACTGGGTCTTTTATCACTTGTTTATCTTTCGTAAGATCGCGCTGTAGACCCCAAGGGCCGGGTCATTATGCCAATAATGAGCCGGCGCTCAATCATAATGTAAGAGCCAAGTGTAGCCCCCAAGGGCCGGGTTATGATCTCAGTAATGAGCCGGCACTTAACCAAGGATGAAGAATCAATCGTAGCCCCCAAGGGCCGGGTCATTACCTAAGTAATGAGCCTGCACTCAATCAAAGATTAAGCGCCAATCGTAGCCCCCAAGGGCCGGGTCATTACCAAAGTAATGAGCCGGCACTCAATCATAGATTAAGCGCCAATCGTAGCCCCCAAGGGCCGTGTCATTACCAAAGTAATGAGCCGGCACTCAATCATAGATTAAGCGCCAATCGTAGCCCCTAAGGGCTGGGTCATTACCAAAGTAATGAGCCCGGCACTCAATCATAGATTAAGCGCCAATCATAGCCCCCAAGGGTCGGGTCATTACCAAAGTAATGAGCCGGTTCTATAAAAAAGAACTGAGACACATTAGCCCCAAGTGTCAAGTATATTGCTTGCAATCTGCTTGGGACTTGTAACCATTATGCCAAATTTTGACAAAAACTATGTGAGCCAGACCGGCGGCTTAAAACTGATAACCTTGCTCTGTCATGACTTGCCCTGTGCAGGTATCTTTGAATGCCGCTGAGTCGATCGTGTCAGACCTGAAGAAGAGTCTGGCACAGCAACAGGAAGGGCGAGCAGAGACTGACGCCAAGTACCAGATCGCCTTGACTGAGCTGGACGTGATCAAGGCCGAGCTCAAAACCTTCAAGAAAGATACCGAGTCAGTCCAAGCCGCCCTGACCAAGCACGCTGAAGATGCAGAGGGCCGTCTCAAAATGGTGACTGACGAGCTGAACACTCTGAAGGGCCAAATGTCCCGTATGATTGGAGCTGTTTTTGGTAAGCATCCTTATCCTTCAATTTTAAAAAGGCGGTTGCCGATAATCTTTTCTGGCGGCTTATAAAATTTGACTTGCCTGTAGGTGAACGGAGCCGTCAACTGTCGGGCAACAGCCTGCTGAAACTCAAGGCTTTATACTCCTTGACAGAACAGTTGTATGTCGGGTCTTTAATTACGATTAGGGCTGTTATGACTGAGAGGGGTGTTCCGAAGCTCATGAAGGGCATGCTGGAAATCATGTCAACCATCCCGAAGCAGCGGGAAGAATTAAAGAGATCAGCCGCCCGCAAGGGTGCAATTGCTGCTTTGAGCCGGTCGCTAGCCTATGCCCCGGAGCTTAACCCGGCCGAGATGATGGACGGCTTCCCTCAACTGAAGGATGACAGCTCGGAGTTTACACAGGAAGATTACTCTCGCTGTCATAAGGCGTCCCGGGTTCTGGCAAGCCGGCTGGCCGAAGAAGCTGATCTGGCAGTATACCAGGCGGCTTACTCCGAAGATAACAAGCGTGTTCGAGGGCCCACTTTTGATGTGAAGAGCCTAATTCCTCAACGCCGTAAGCACCTCTTCGCTCCTGATGTTGACCCATCTCCAATCATGCACGATGAAGCCATGTTTGAAGCTTTGACCAACTTCAATTGGGATGTGGACAACCTCCAGACCGAAGAGACCAAAGACCCGGCGTAGGATGACCTGGCGGCGAGTTAGAGATAAACTTTGCATCATGTTAGGGTAACCCGGCCTTGTTTTAATTCGCCGGGTTAGAATTGGCTGAAAAAACTTGGAGTCTGCAACTTTTGGACATTTTGAACAGCCTTGTAATAGCAATAGGAAAACATTTATCCGCCTGCTCGTGTGCTTTTGATGCACTGTTTTAAACTTCTCCCGGTGACTTAGCAAATTCATCCTTGATATATAACCGTTTGACTGCCTTGACACGCCGAGTGCGTTATACTCCCTGAGTAGTACCAAGCCGGAATTTTCCAAAACTTAGAAGCTTATCATGAGAGTATCTGCAAAAAACAAATAATTTTGTATATCTCGCCCTATAAACCGGCTTTAAAGGCACGGTAGGACAAGATAACTTTTGTTTTACGAAAAAAAATTATGTATCGTTTCTGAAGCAACTAGGCGGAAAGCCTAGAAACTTGTAAGCCGGCTCTCACGTGACATAAATCCGTCATTTAAACTCTAGCAAGTTCAGGGTCTTTAAAAGATTGACATTGCAAAGATTATGAACGGGCCACATAGCGGAGGGGTTATGGCAGACAAGACGAGTTTATCCTAGCTCACTGTAAGCCGGCTCTCTCGTGACAAAAGCCGTCGTTTAAACCTTGACAAGTTCAGGGTCTTCGTGCGAGAATAACTTATGAAAGTTCAGGGTCTCTTGTCAAGATTAACTGGCAAGAGTTCGGCGGGTCACATAGTGGAGTAGCAAGTTGCAAACAGGCAGGTTTAACTCGAACATGGCATATAAAGCCTGGCCAAGAGGGTATGAAAGCTAAACCCAGTGGGTTGGAAGCCCTCAAGTGACCTGATGAAGGATCAACTCCTTTGCACGAATTTTGGTGCGGAAAAAACGGCAGAAGACCCTAATCATGGGGATGCCCACTTTATTATATCATAAAAATGGTATATACAATGACAGGGAAATGTACATTGATGAGAGCCGGACTGGCGGCTTAAGTATAGTATGGCCGAAGGTGAGCAATATTCCATGGCCTCTTGGTCTCTTCACCAGAAGTGCGAGACTTGTCACTTTCCCGTACATCAATGAGATAATAGGAACCATTGTTGAGATTTCTGCTGATCACAAACAGTCCTTCCCAGGGAGGTGACAATTTATGCATATCTGACTGGTCGTGAATCAACCGGAGTACTAAGTCGCCTTCTTGAAACGTCCGGGTCTTGACCCTCCGGCTATGATAGCCACGCAGGTCTTGCTGATAAATTGCCAACCGAGCTGCTGCAAGATCCCGCTCTTCGTCCAAGGCATCCAAAGAATCCTGACGCGCCGCCTCGTTATCAGCTTCTATGTAAGCCGCCACTCTGGGCGAGTCATGACGAATATCACTGGGGAGAACAGCTTCTGTGCCATAAACCATGAAGAAAGGTGTATAACCTGTAGACCTGTTGGGGGTGGTTCTTATGCTCCAAAGAACAGACGGCAACTCCTCCACCCAACAACCCGGCGTGCGCTCCAAAGGAACCATGAGCAGGGGTTTTATACCTCTCAAAATTTCCTGGTTAGCACGCTCAGCTTGACCATTAGATTGCGGGTGAGCTACCAAAGATACATCCAGACGGATAAGCTCCTCATCACAGAACTCCTTCATAGCCCCCTTAAAAGGTCCCACCATATCAAGCCCCCAGACTGAACTGCTGTTGCTATGTGGATAGCCAAAACGAAAGATCATCTTTTTGATGAACTGAACTGCTGTTGCTGCATCACACTTGCTGACCGGCTCAGCCTCAACCCACTTAGTAAACTTGTCAACCGCCACCAAGAGGTGGGTATTTTCGTCCTTAGACCTCTTAAAAGGTCCCACCATATCAAGCCCTCAGACTGCAAACGGCCAAGTGATTGGAATCATCCGCAACTCTTGAGCCGGCACATGGGCACGTCGTCCAAATTTCTGGCACCCGTCACACTTACTGACCAAGTTCTCTGCATCTTTATGAGCCGTCAGCCAGTAAAAACCATGTCGAAAAGCCTTAGCCACCAAAGATTTTGACCCGGCGTGATGACCACAATCACCCGCATGGATCTCATGTAAGATCTCACGGCCTTCATCAGGAGAAACACAGCGCTGAAAGACACCAGTCACACTGCGCCGATGTAACTCGCCGTTGATAATAGTCATAGACTTAGATCGCCTTATGATCTATCGTGCCAAAATTTCATCTTGAGGTAACTCGCCGCGGGTCAGGTACGCCAGATAAGGCAATGTCCAATCTGGGATCGCGCGAAGAGCCGCCACCAATTGCCCTTCCGGGTCAGGTATAGCCAAATCCTCCTCCGATGGTAATTTGACCGATGGGTGATGTAACACGTCCAAGAACACATTAGGCGGCACCGGCTTACGCTGAGACCCCAGCCTTGATAATGCGTCAGCCGCCTCATTCTTCCATCGGTCAACATGATCCACCTGAGAACCTTTAAAGTGGCCAGCAATAACATCAACCGCCTGACGACAAGCCGCCATACGAGGGTCCTTAGAATCCCACGTGCCGGAGACTTGTTGAGCCACCAGGTCTGAGTCGCCAAGACATCTGACCCGGCTCAAGTTCATCTCCTTGGCCACCCAGAGCCCATGAAGCAAAGCCTCGTATTCCGCTACATTGTTAGTACAAGGAAACATTAGCCTCAAAACATAACAGAATTTGTCACCTCGTGGGGAAGTTAAAACAACTCCAGCCCCCGAGCCTTCCAATTGCCTGGATCCATCAAAGTGAATCGTCCAATAAGTATTGTCCGGCTTTTCCTCAGGAATTTGACATTCTGTCCAGTCATTGATAAAATCCACCAGGGCTTGAGATTTGATAGCCGTCCGGGGCACATATTTCAGATTGAGAGGTCCAAGTTCAATTGCCCACTTAGCAATCCTTCCAGTGGCTTCTCTGTTTTGAATGATATCTCCCAAAGGAGCAGAGCTGACCACTGTGATCGGGTGCCCAAGAAAATAATGCTTCAGCTTGCGATTGTCCATGAACACCCGAAGCACCAGTTTTTGCCAATGTGGATATCTTTGCTTAGACTCCGTCAAGACTTAACTGACATAATAAGCAGGCCGCTGGACCGGGTACTCCTTACCCGCCTCCTTGCGCTCGACCACAACTGCAGCACTGACAACTCTGTTGTTAGCCACCACATATAAAAGCAGAGGTTCCTTTTCCACGGGAGCGGCCAGAACAGGCGGCTCAGCTAACTGCTTTTTGAGCGCCTCAAACGCCTCATTAGCCGCATCACTCTAGACGAAATCATGTGTCTTCTTCATCATCTGATATAGAGGAATAGATTTCTCACCCAGACGGCTTATGAACCGGCTCAGTGCAGCAATACGACCCGCCAGGCACTGAACATCATTAATGCACGCCGGCTTAGACAAAGAAGTAATGGCCTTTATCTTGTCCGGGTTAGCCTCAATGCCACGCTCAGAAACCAAAAAACCCAAGAGTTGGCCTGCAGTTACACCAAACACACATTTGCCGGGTTAAGCATCATCTTGTAAACCCGCAGATTGTCAAAAGTTTCTTTCAAATCGGCCAGCAGAGTCTCCTTCTTCCTTGACTTGACCACAATATCATCCACATAAGCATGAACATTGCGCCCAATTTGCCCATGAAGACAGTTCTGCACACAACGCTGGTAAGTCGCCTGGGCACTCTTGAGCCCGAAAGGCATAGACACATAACAGAAAGCTCCAAAAGGCGTAATGAAAGACGTCTTCTCTTGGTCTTTGACTGCCATCTTGATTTGATGATAACCTGAATAAGCATCCAGGAAGCATAGACTCTCACAACCCATCGTCGCATCAATGAATATTTGATCGATACGGGGGAGAGCAAATGGGTCAGCCGGACACGCCTTGTTAAGATCCATGTAATCCACCCACATGCGCCACGTGACGTTCTTCTTGAGTACTAACACCGGGTTAGCTAACCACTCCGGGTAAAAAACTTCAACAATGAACCCTGCTGCCAAGAGCGGGGCCACCTCTTCCCCAATAGCCTTTCGCCTCTCCTCATTGAAGCGACGGAGGAACTATTTGACCGGCTTAAATTTAGGATCCACATTAAGGTGGTGCTCAGCGAATTCTCTCGGTACACCCAGCATGTCAGAAGGCTTCCATGCAAAGATGTCCCGATTCTCACGGATGAATTCGATGAGCGCGCTTTCCTATTTGGGATCCATATTAGCCCCAATAGTGAACTGTTGTGATGAGTCGCCAGGCATAAAGTCCACTAGCTTGGTATCTTCTACCACAAACTTGAGGGACGGCTCAGATTCAGTGCTAGGCTTCTTTAGCGGGGTCATATCTGCCGGGTCAACATTTTCCTTATAAAACTTTAATTCTGCCTCAGCACAACTCGACTCTGCATATGCTGCATCACCTTCCTCACACTCAAGAGCCGTCTTCCGATCACCATGCACAATAATCGTCCCTTTTAACCCGAGCATCTTGAGCTGTAAGTAAACATAGCAAGGCCTAGCCATGAACTTGGCGTAAGCCAGCCGTCCAAATAGAGCGTGGTACGGGCTCTTGATCTTGACCACTTCGAACCATAAAGATTCCACCATGTAGTTGAATTCATCGCCAAAAGCTACCTCCAAGGAAATCTTTCCAACTGGATAAGCCGACTTTCCGGGCACCACGCCATGAAAAACCGTTGAAAAGGGTTTAAGATCTTTGTCAAGCAAATTCATCCGGCGGAAAGTGTCATAATACAGGATGTTGATGCTGCTGCCACCATCCATAAGTACCTTGGTGAACACATATCCTCCCACTTGGGGGAGACTACCAAAGCCAACTGCCCCGGATTATCAACGTGCGGCGGGTGATCCTCCCTGCTCCAAGTTATGTCATACTCAGACCACTTCAAATATTGCAGGAGAGTCGACATGACTGCATTAACCGCCCGCTTGCGCACCATCCGATCTCGCTTGTCGAGGCTAGTTGTAAAAACATGGTACTGCCCTCCATTAAGCTGTTTTGGATTACTCTGATACCCGGACTGGTTATTTTGTTGCTGACCTCCACCGCCAGACTGTTGATTATTACCTCCATGGTTTCCTTGGAGTTGATGGCCAGAGCCTGAACCGCCTGTACCGAAGCCAGACCTAGAAGGACCGGATCCTGACCCGCCGGATGGTCCACCGCCGCCGCCTTGATGCTGGTTAACGCTGTAGTTTCGAAACTCCCGTATGATCCAACAATCCCTCCAAGCATGAGTGGACGGCTGATCAGGAAGGCTATGTTTCAGGAAAGGAACTCTCAACATCGCCTCCATGTCAACAGGCTTGCGTTTACCGAAAGGCGGCTTGCTGCTGCCCTTGCCACGGTTATTCCCAGCACTGGTGTTGGCCACTAAATCTGACCCGTCGTCCGGGTGTTTCCGCTTTCCGCCGTTGCCATTGTTATTTCCTCCCCCGTTCCGCGGTTGACTCTTCCCACTGTTATTCTTCTTACCCTTGGCCAATTTCTCATCATTGGAACCAGGGTCCTTCGTGCTGTCCGAATCCGCATACTTGGTGAGAGCCGCCATGAGTTCCCCCATATCCTGGCATGTACGTTTGAGCCGCCAAGCTTCTGCTTCAGGGGCACAAAGTGGAAATTCTTCTCCAGATTAAGGACTGCTTGAGCCGCCGTAATGTTATCAGAAGAGTGGATGATGGTTGAGACCCGCCGGACCCAATGATGAGCCGACTCGTCCTCCCTCTGCACGCAATGATCTAAATCCACAATTGTCATGGGCTGCTTGCACGTTCCTTGGAAATTCTTGATGAACTTCGCTTTTAACTCGGCCTTGGAATTAATGGTGTTGGGTGGTAAACCCTTCAACCACGTGCGAGCCGGCCCTTCCAGCATCATGATGAAATACTTGGCACATACTGCATCACTGAAATCTAACATCTCCATGGCTAGTTCATAGCTTTCGATCCAAGCTTCTGGAGGCAGATCAGCGGTATAGTTGGGTACCTTGCGAGGACCTTTGAAGTCCTTCGGCAGACGCTCGTTTCGCAAAGCCGACACTAAGCACGGCACTCCCACAGCTCTTGAGGTTACTCCAGCTCCTACCGAAATGGAAGGCGCTACGGTGGGTTCTTGATAAGCCGCCGCAGCTGCCAATGCTGCCACCTCTCGCTGCGCTCTTGCCCGATCCACCAGCGCCTGAGCATCAAGAGCCGGCTGATCATTCTCGCAGCGGGTTTTGGCTCCATTCACTGCTAGAAACCGCCGGTGACTCTAAACGCCGGCTGTAGTTGCGGCTTGGGATGGGGGTTGAGTGCACGCGACTCCGGCTGTAAGTATATTTCTCTTGCTAGGCCACCGCCGTCTGCAAATATCCAATGGCGTTCCGCACTTCCTCTACGAAAGGCGTCCCATCAGGGATGGGGATCGTACAGAGTCTGGTCGCCGCTGCCACCATGTTCTCCGCCGGGTTAGAATAATGACCTGGCGGTGTTGCAAAAGACTGTGGCGGGGTCTGGTTCCTACGGGGAGGGTCTGGCTGCCGATGCTGAACCGCCGCCCTGCTCCCAGGTACTTCCGCCGTCCGCGTTACTGTCAGAGGTGCATTCCGTCCCGTCCCTGGCGTGTTGAAAAGATTTCTGGCCTCATATTGATCCGGCAAATGGGATTGATGCCTCATCCGGTGAACCGCCACTGCGGTCTGCTGCTCTAATTCAAGGCGACAAGCATCCGCCCTAAGGCGCTCCGACTCAGCATCCATCTGAGCCTTCAATGCATTGATTTCCTGTTGGACTCCGACCATCTGGTTCTTCAACCTCGCGATCTCCGTGTTACGGGCTGCTTGGTTTTCGGCCGTGACCTCAGTTTCCATCAAAGTTGTAAGCTCGTTCATCAGATCCAACAAAACTTGAGCTGGCAGCCTGCCTGACCCGGACACGGAAGCACCAGCCACCGTGCTGCTAGGGGCCGGTGCCGATCCTGCCATGAATATAGCAGCGCGGCTCGGCGGCTCATAGTACTCCGGCTCATGATACCCCAGCTCAGGGTGATCCTCGACGTAGCCCCCAAGCCCGCCGTTGTGAAGCTGGTAGATTGATTCCATCTCTCCGCTCGAGGATCCCTCATCCGAGCAGATGAGGGTTTCCTCCCGAGACATGGAACCTTCAAGCTCCGCGCCTTGGGTAAAGCAGACGAAGAAGTGCTTCCGACCCGGATTAACTCGGGCGGGTTGCACGCGCCGGGCCGGCTCGACGAGGTCGGTGCAGATGTCCGGCCCAGGCTTAGATCCACCGATCTTGCCGATGAAGACGTGAATTCCGACAAAGGGGACCCGGTACCCGTACTCAAAAGGGTCGGCCTCGGGGCCCCAGCCAGCATCATCGATGTAGAGCTTGCCGTGGCGACCCTTGGTCATCCTGCCAACGGCATATCCCTCGATCCCTGGGAGAGAGCCCTTCGAGAACTCCACACCACCGAGCGCTAGCCCCACGGTGGGCGCCAACTGTCGTGGTTTTGTCATGGCAGATGTCCCCGTGAAAGGACTTAGGTTCGAGGCCATCACTAAGGCGGTGAGCTCGAAGGGATTGATCGGAATCGCAAGACAAGGGATACCCAGGTTCGGCCCCTCGGAAGGAGGTAAAAGCCTACGTCCTGCTTTGTGTTGTATTGATTGGGTATCGATTAAAAGGGAGCGAGTTCGCTTAACCTAGCTATCGATGACTTGTTTCGTGGTCTCAGCCGCCCAGGTAACCTGCCTTTATATACACAGGTCAAGGTCCTGGGCTTACAAGTGTCCGGGCCGGGTTATACTTGATCATCGACCTCACCTCTAACTACACATGCCTTATCTAACAAGCCGCCACCAGCGGCTCAAGCCCGCCGGGTTACATCTTGTCTTTTGGCTCTGGGCCTCCAGGCCCATTGGATAAGCTTACTCCTAATCTTGTCGTAAGCCGCCAACCGTATGACCCGACCCCTCCTGGGCGGGTCTCACCACGGGGATATATCCCCAACACCAACCGTGTGCGTAACCGTGACTGTCTCTTCTCGTGATTTCTGAACCGAGAGAGGACACGGTGGGGTTATGTTTGTTCGTAAGTAGGTGTTCAGGATCTCTTAGAGATCATTACTAGTTCACGTTCTTTTATGCGACAATCATCCCCCTTTATTCATGTACTCGTAAGTTAGCCACTCAAATAAATGCTTAGTGCTTGCTGCAGCCTCACCACTTAACCATACCTCACCCATTAAGCTTTAATAGTCTTGATACCCTTGGAAATGAGATTGCTCAGTCCCCGTGGCTCACAGATTACTACAACAACAGTTGCAGGTACAGGTAATGCGATAATATGACGTGAGCGCGATGTTTGTTTGATTTGGAGTTCTTCTTCTTCTTCATCGATCAAGGATGGGTTCCAAGTGGCAGCCTGGGATAGCAATGATGGATGTCATTTTATCGTTTGTTTTCGTCCGTAGTCGGACCCTGCTCTTCTGTATGATGTTTGGATATGTTGTTGTATTGATGTGATATTGATGTAGCTTGTGGCGAGTGTAAGCTAATTCCATATACTCATCTCTTCTTTACATGTATTTGTAATGATATCCATTCTTGCAAAACGACGAGATGCGCTTCTGTGCCTATCGAGGCCCTCGTGCCAAAATAAGGATAGGATCGCATCTTGGGCGTTACACGTGCCCTCCCCTATAAATTAGGGGGTCACGGTGGCGATGCTCATCCAGCTCCATCTCCTCCTTTCTCCCAAGTCCACATTGCTCGTCCTTCACTTCTGGTTCGTCTTTGAGTTGGCCTTTCCCCCCCTGATGGTCACGGGGAAAGGCCTGGCGAGCGTGTTCGCAGGGGCCTCCCCTTACGTCCATGCCCAGTCTCCGTTCCGGACCGATGTCTTCGAGCTGAAACTTAGCTGGAGGAGCCTCAGATGGGGGAGCGGGCGGCGTGGCAGTCGCGCCTGGGACGGTCGTGGCGGCCGCCGCGTCGGCCGCTTCTTTAGCTTCGGTGGAGCGTCGTGGGGTGGGTACTGCGACAGAGTCCATAATGGAGACGCAGCGTTCCGGTGGACTGTGGTTCCCGCACTCCTTCTTCAGGGTGATGGAGGAAGATCGTTTGCACAGCCGCCAATTGCGTGTGCGCGGTTGCAACCGTGGTTTGCCATCTATTGCGGTGAAGTTCCCCACCAACAGGGCCCTGGATGGCGTGTATGAGTGGGAGTTCTTCGCCCGTGCTTGCTTCTTAAGGGCGGGAGGAATTCCCCACCTTTGGCTACCAGGGACGACCATGCTCTCTGTGGGGTCCCCTGGTTGCTGCGTCGGGATCTTGGACGACGGCTGAGGCGTTCCCTCGAGCGGTGGCGATGAGGAAGACGATGGCGGTCGGGGAACCACGGTGAATCAGGAGCGCGAATGAGGGCTCCGACGCATCGCGCTCCCCGGCAGCACCATCATCACCCGCTGGGCTCCGGCAGTGCTACCATCTGCACCTGCCCTCCGCCTTCTTTCCCCTTGTCGGTCTTGTCCGCTCGGTTGGCTTCATCCACCCTGCCTGGGGATGGGGCCCTTCCGCTCTTCGGGCGCGTCCCTCTGGTCCTGGTGGGGAGGCGCCAAATCCCAGCCAGGCGCTCCTTTTGCCCTCTACTTCTTGTCCACTTAGCTCCTAGGAGGATAGGGACAAGAAAGGCATTACGGGGCACTTATCTTTTTATAAGTCAAAAGATGTAGGCGTTCGCCAATTTTTAGTTAATCGTAATGTAATTCTTATCTGATTTGTATCAACAAATGAATGAATGAATGTTATTTTGTTCCCCTGAGTACTATTCTTTTCTCTATTGGTTTCTATGTGTCAATGTGTTTGCTCTCGCCGCACGGGATCGCCTGCCGGGTTGCTTCTAACCGCGAGCGCCGAAAAAGGGGAACGAGCCCCCGGCAGTATGCTGGCGTTGTTCCCCGATAGGGTCCTTGTCGGTATCGGCGCGATCCCTCAGAGCTGATAAGTACCAGAAGCTGAGGAACATCTCGTCCCGACAAAGGTTTCTACCACGTGAGGGAGCTCCATCGAACAGGTTCAAATAGAGGGTAAAGGTTTCCTTTTAGGGAGTATAAAACTTGGGATACGCGATTAGACTTATCTCTTTTTAGGATGTATCCATTTCTGGAGTATGCAGGGTCGCCCTCCTTGTTCCTTCGCCCTCCTTCTATGTTTTACCTGGTGACCAAACACGCAGGGCAAGAGGCCCCCCACTCTTTGAGGAGAGAGTGCGGTAACAAGGATTATAGGCTCGATGAGTAGTCTAGGAAATCTTTAGAAAGTAGGCGATTACATTGTAATCATAAAAAGATGCATAACGAACATGCAATGCAATCATATGATGCCATGCCTAGTTTTATTTCTGTTGCTCAGGGTCTGCGCCTGGCTTTGTACAAAGGGTTACATGCAACTTTGGCAAGGCTTGTACAAAAGGTGGCTGCTGGGGACTGTGCCCGGCAGCCGCGCCTTACGGGTAGAACTTACGAAGATGCTCAATATTCCATGAGTTAAGCACTTGGGTGCCATCTTCGGTCTCCAGACAAACTGCGCCAGGTTTGGTGACTCGTGCTACCCGGTAAGGGCCTTCCCACTTGGGTGTCAACTTGGTGGTACCCTTGGCGGACTGAACGCGGCTAAGGACAAGGTCACCTTCCTCAAGGCTCTGGGCATGTACCCTGCGGCTATGATAGTGGCGCAGGGCTTGCTGGTATCGTGCAACACGTACAGCAGCCTGGAGACGATCTTCCTCGAGGAGCATGGCATCGTCATGCCGTAGCTACTCTTGCTCTACTTCGTCGTAGGCAAGTACTCGAGGTGACCCGTATATGAGTTCCGTGGGGAGCACTGCTTCCGCCCCGTATACTAGGGAGAAGGGAGTTTGGCTGGTAGCTCGATTCGGTGTCATTCTGAGGGACCAAAGAACCACCGGCAGCTCATCTATCCAGTGCTTGCCTCTCTTCCGCAGTCTATCGAATGTCCTTGTCTTGAGGCCTCGCAGCACTTCAACATTCATCCTCTTGACTTGCCCGTTGCTCCTTAGATGGGCAACAGAGGCGAAGGAGACCTTGCTCCCAAGGTTTTGGATATATTGCATGAAGGCGCGACTCATGAACTGGGTGCCGTTGTCGGTGATCACTCTGTTGGGTACTCCAAAACGGCACACCAGTCCTTTCGTGAACTTGATAGCTGACTGCGCAGTCACCTTCTGTACCGGCTCCACCTCAGGCCACTTTGTGAACTTGTCGGTTGCCACGAACAAGAACTCAAAGCCCCCGACAGCGCGGGGGAAGGGGCCCAAAATATCAAGCCCCCAGACCAAGAAGGGCCAGGATAAAGGGATCGTCTGGAGAGCTTGCACTGGCTGATGGATGTTCTTGAAATGGAACTGATAGGCTTCACACTTGGTGACCAATTCAGTTGCATCTTGGAGGGTAGTGGGCCAGTAGAAACCCTGCCGGAAGGCTTTCCCGGCAAGGGCTCTAGATCCAATGTGCGAGCCACATACACCTTCGTGAATCTCCGCCAACAGCCTTAGTCCGTCCTCCCGACAAATGCACCTCAATTTCACGCCGTTGGGTCTTCTTCTGTACAGAGTGTCGTCGACAAACTGGTACATACTTGACCAACGGGCTACTCTTTTGGCCTCCTCTTGCTCTTTGGGGAGTTCTCCTGTTTGAAGGAAACGGACTATGTGTTGTGCCCAAGTTGGAGCCTGAGGCTCAACAACTAGGACTAAAGGCATCTCCTCGTCCCTGGGAGCACTTGTCTCGAACACGAGAACCCGGGGTTCCACAAGAAAGAGCTGCTCACCATGCGGAGCGAGATTGTCTTCGGCAGCTTCTCTACCAGCGGCTTCGGGAAGCTCTGCCAGGAAATGCTTGCCGGAGTTCAGCTTTCTTCTTTTCCTGGCCATTGCTGATGGGGATACTGAAGGTTGAGTGAGGCGAAGGATAAAGGTTCCTCGTTCCACATGGAGCTTTTGTGCAGCGCACTTTGATAGATGATCAGCGATGGTGTTTTCCGCACGGGGTACATGCTCTGCTTGCAATCCATCAAAGCACTCCTCCAGTTTCCTCACTTCTTCCACGTATGCCTCCATTAACGGGCTCTGATAGTCTTTGTTGATCTGTTTCACCACGAGTTGCGAGTCCCCTCGGATGATCAGTCTCTTGATTCCCAGCTCCACCGGGATTCTGAGCCCGGCAAGGAGCCCGTCATATTCAGCGGTGTTGTTGGTAGCCTCCTCCCAGGGGAAGTGCATCTAAACCACATACTTGAGGTGTTCTCCGATGGGGGCGACGAGGAGCACACTTGCTCCGGCACCATGGAGCGAGAAAGCACCGTCGAAGTACATGATCCAATCCTTAGGTGCTTCTTTGCCGGGGAGGACTGTTTCTGGAATTTCTTCATCTGGCGTGGGCGTCCATTCCGCAATGAACTATGTCAATGCCCTGCTCTGGACATTGGAAGTGCTCTCATACTTCAAACCAAAACTTGACAGCTCAAGGGCCCACTCAACTATCCTGCCAGTTGCTTCGGGGTTCCTCAATATGCGCTGTAGCGGGAAGCGAGTGACGACGGTGATCTCATGAGCTTGGAAGTAGTGGTGCAGCTTCCTCGAGGCCATGATGAGGCCGAAGACCTTGGGCTAGCCCCCTGTAATAAGGAGCTCACAAAGTAAACTGGTCGGTGCACCGCTTTCTTCTTTACTACTTTCTTGGAACTGCCTTCACTAGCTTGCTCAGGTTCCTCCAGGTCTGCATTGGGTCCTGCCGCAGATGCTTCGGTTTCGTCCCCGACAGCGTCGACCGCAGCGGCTGCATCCTCATCTACTTCTCGCTGCCCCACCAGCGCTGCACTAACCACTTGATTCGTTGCCGCCAAGTATAGCAGCAACGGTTCTTGTGGTTTAGGAGCGACCAAGGTGGGAGCAGAAGAAAAGATAATTTTTCAGATCTTGTAGCGCTGCTTCCGCTTCCGGGATCCACTTCACCAGGCCTGCCTTCTTCAGGATCTTAAAGAACGGCAGGGCGCGTTCAGCGGATTTGGAGATGAACCTACTTAGCGCGGCAACACATCCGGTCAAATTTCTGATGTCCTTGATGGTCTTCGGTGCCTGTATCTACTCAATTGCCTTGATCTTGTCGGGATTTGCTTCTATCCCCCGCTGAGATACAAAGAACCCAAGTAGCTTGCAGGATGGGATGCCAAATACACATTTTTCAGGGTTAAGCTTCAAGTTGATCTTGCGTAGGTTTGCAAAAGTCTCTTCTAAGTCTTGTATGAGAGTTGCTTCATCCTTGGTCTTGACAACTATATCGTCCATGTAGGCTTCTACATTCTTGTGCAACTGTGGTCCAAATCCAATCTGCATGGCTGTGGCAAAGGTAGAACCAACGCTCTTTAACCCCAAGGGCATCCGTACGAAGCAGTACGTGCTGCACGGAGTTATGAACGTGGTCTTCTCCTCATCTTCCTTAGCCATAAAGATCTGGTGGTATCCGAAGTAAGGATCCAAGAAGGAAAGAAGGTCACACCCGGAAGTGGAATCAACAATCTGGTCGATGCGCGACAAGGGAAAGGGGTCCTTCTGTTGGATTTCGGGCTCCGCAAAACCATAAGGAATTCGAACCCAGGGGCATGGGTGAAGATTCCTCAACAGCTTCGCCCCCTCCATGCTCACAACACAATACCACGCTCGATGGCGAGGAAGATGGCACACAAGAGTTTACCCAGGTTCGTGCCGCTGCGAAGCATAAAACCCTACTCCTGCCTTTTGGTGGATTGCCTCGCGAGGAGGTTTGTAGATGAACTAGTACAACGATGTGTTTGCGGGGTGGTTGCTCCGTCCCTTCTACCGGGCTACCTCGTCTCTACTTATAGCGCCCCGGGTCCTCTTCCCTTATCGCAATGGCGGGAAGGGATCCAAACAACGGCCAATTTTGAAAGGGGACAGGAGGTACATCTTATCCTGACGAAAGGCGGTCTTCGCCTACAAAGTTCGTGGTGGTGACGCGGTGGTGGGCTCGCCGGTGACATTTGTCCTGCTGTGCTCGCTGACCCGGTCTTGTTGCACCGGAATGGAAACCTTTGGCGGGGCTCCATGGGAAACTGCTCCTTCTGGCGCGCTGGCGCCCGCCTGGCCTGGCTGTGATTGCCCCTAACCTCCTGAGGCCCGGCGTTGCATAGGGATCTCCGCCGCTCGGGAGGAGACCTGGGGAGGCCTTCCTCTTCTGCCTTGGCGCTGTCCTCCTCACGAGGATGGGCTCTTCGCGAGGGTCTTGTCTAGAGTGAGGCCGCGCAGGGTCGTACGAACCGCCAGGTGGGCCACGCCCTGGGACGCAAGCAGGCAAGTCTGGGTACCCTGGTATCCAGAACACCGACAGTAGCCCCCGGGCCCAAGGTGCGCTCGAGCTGGCTTCAAGGGGAGAGCCAAAGGAGGTGGCCCGGAGCGCCGCAGGCCCTTATTGCTTGTGGGCCTGGTTTGGCGTGCGGTGCTCGGTGGGGCGTGGGCGACCCCGCCCCGTGTCTCCTTGGCAACTGCCGAACCGACAAAAGCCTGACGTCCAGCACTGAGCCATTATTGCTTTCCTCTTCCGCGCCCTTGCTTTTCTTTCCAGATCTCCTTCTCTTTTGAGAACCTCCCCAGATCTCAGCACCGCTCCATCCCTCTTCTTGCTCGCTAGGCCCTGGAGGCTTCTCAATGGCTCCCGCCGGCAAGTCGAAACCTAAGGCCCAGGGCTCAGCTTCTGCTCCTATCTCGCCGGCGTTCTCAGACTCCACCATAGCCAAGGACGGGGACCTCGCCCCGGTGCTTCCGTCGATGGTAGATGACTCCAATTAGTGGGGGCGGACCTTGATATGGTGCGGCTCTGTGGAGGGACGTCGCCTGGCCAAGTCGGCCTACCCTTTCTTCCTCCATAGTGTCTTCTCCGGGCTCGTCCCGCCCTTCTCCGCATTCTTCACCGCCATCCTTGAGCACTACGGGATCCAAGCCCTCCATCTTCAACCCAACTCCATCCTACTTCTGTCCGTGTTTGCCTTCTACTGCGAGGCTTTCGTGGGCGTGAAGCCGTCAGGTGTCTTATTCCGCCATTTCTTCAGCTTGCGGCTTCATGACGGAGCTCAGCGGTCGGCATGCATCTCCTTCGTCGCGGTCCAGAGCGGGAACATGCACTTCAAGGCCGGGAAGAAGGTGGAGAACTTCAGGAACCGTTGGGTCTTCTTGGATCTCCAGGGCAATGACCCTCGCCTGGAGCTCCCCAAGGGGTTGCCGGAGAAGATCCCGGCATGGATTCTGCGAAGCTCTCCGACCCTCGGGCCAAGCCCGTCTTGGAGCGGGTCCTACGAGACATCAGCGCCTGAAAGTTGACTGGGGGAATGATAGTGAAGGAATTCCTGGTGCAACGCCTGGCGCCCCTCCAGTCTCACTCGAGGCCCATGTGGGACTACCAGGGTGGCGGCGACGACATGAGGCTCCGTTCTGCACCCCTGACCCCCGCAGAGCTGAATAGGGTTGTGACGACCCTCCTCAACGGCAATCCTAGGGACCTTCCTGAGGCCTACGCCCCGCTGTACTGCCGCGACGACAAGGCCGACCTGGTCGCCGCGATGCCTGGCTTTGACGAGCCGGGGCTCTCTCCGGCCGAGAGCTCTGGCGCTCCTATGGCGGTGTCCTTCGACGACACCGTTGATGGGGAGGACTCGGAGGACACGGCGGATGACGACCTGGAGGAGGTGTCTCCTCCGTCATGGAGTGCCCTTCTCCGTGGCTTCGAATACGACGACGCCGGCGAGCCCCCTGCCTCAAGTCCCCCGCGATTTGCTAGGGTCCTCAGGGGACCAGGCCCCACACCTCAGGCCGCTCGATACTCCTGCCTGGTAACCCCGAGGATGCGCGAGGCTGGGCCTCCTCCGGAGCCCCCAGCTCGCATCGACAAGGTGGCCGGAGCGCCTGCCTCACCCCTGCCCGAGCCGCAGCTCGCGGGCGAGGCGGCCGCATCCGAGGCTGACATGACCTTGCCGGCCGTGGCCGCTTCGAGCGGTTCCACTGCTCCTCCACGCAGCGGCAGCTCCTCGGAGAAGGACGAACGCCTCCCCGCCTTTGCCGATGTGGAGAGGAAGAGGAAGTGGGTTGGCGTCGAGGAGTAAGTAGTCCCGCTTGGTTTCATGCCGCCTTTCAGTGGTTTAAGTACTGATGGGCCTCTCTTTGTCTGACAATCAAGGGCGCCGCCGTGCCGAAGTCGAGGAAGAAGAAGGCCGGCATCAAGCCAAGGGCGCCCTCCGATGCGACGCCCGCTCCTGGTGCCTTGCCGCCGCCTGGCGAGGTGCCAGATGTCGCGGGCGAGGAGGCCTGCGGGGCAACTCTCCTTGTCGCGGCCGCGGAGCCCCCGATGCCTACCGAAGAGGCCGTCCCTGCCCTAGGGGGCATGCCCGTGCTGCAGCCCGAGGGGACAGCCCCCGGGGGCCAGCTGGGTGTAGGGTCGCCCGCCTCTTCTTTGTCTGTGGTGGTGGTCCGGCCATCGACGTCTTCTGTCCTTCATGCTTCCGCCCCTCCGGAGGCGGCCCCTGACACCACACAGACGCTGATGGGGGGATAACCCCGGGGTAGCCTCAGCCGACTCCTTCCTCCAACTTTTCAAAACGACCGCAGGATGAGCCGCCTCCCCTGCAGTCCCGCTCCGTGTAGCCGGCTCCACCAATCGGCCGGCTAGGGGCCGCGCGGCCGGCCACACTGATTGGCCGGCTAGGGGCGGAGACGCTTAACCCTATAGCCGGCGGTGCTGCAGGTACTGCTGTCAGAGCACGCGTGGCTACAGAGGCCCCCGTCGCATCGGGGGTCAGCGCCCGCATGGCCATACTGAGGCGGTAGTGCATCTGACTCTGGCCGACTACGACCTGGCGAACGGCACAGTGCCGGCCTGCCCTCAACCACTCCATTACCTGCCCCGGCATGGCTACAGCGCGGCCGGCCGTACCGCTGACCGTGCCCGGCTACCGCAAGACGACGCCCCGAAGGACGGTCTGTGCCGCGACGAGACGGGCACAGGGGCCCGCCGGGCGGGTCCCCTCCGGCTCCCGATGGGACCCCGCAGCCGGCGGGCCCTACCAGCGACGAGACCCTCAGCCAGGGGTCCCACGGCCGGCTAGACAGACCGCCAGCTGGGGCCCTCCGGGGCCTTCTACTCATATTGTATTCCGGGGGGTTGACCTATAAAACCCCCCGGACCTCCCCCATGCAGGAGGAGGCTTCTTCCCCAGCATACACGCACACACACCCACGTAGAGAGGCAGAGAGGGCGAGCTAGCCCCTTCTTCCTCCTCTACCAATACAGCTCAAGGAGCACCATTGTAGCACCCTTTGGTTCATCAACCAGATCGGCGGGACTAGGGGTATTACCTCCCACGGAGGGCCCTGAACCTAGGTACATCGTGTGTCCCGCACCGCTTGTCCCCAATCTCGCTCCCGGAGACCACCGGCGTCCATCGGCCCCAACCACTCATGATAAGCCTCCCCATGGCATCTGTCATGAGAAAACGACGACAGTTGGCGCCCACCGAGGGGCCGTCCGCGGCGCCGACCAGAGTCACGATCCGGGCGGGACCCTTCACCACCTCCCCCGGCCGCCCCGCGCCCGGGCGGAACTGCACGCTCGTGGGGCTTGCTCTCGCGGGGCGGAACCACGTCCCTGCTAGCCCTGCGGGCAAAGCTGCGGGCCTCTCCGCTGAGCGGCTCGGCAGCGACCCTCTACTCAACATCACCATCCTCACCGAGCGCCTCGGCAGGCTGAGCCTCACCGATGAGCCAGCTGTCGACAAGTACCCTAACCAGGTGCTCGACTGCCTCGACCTGCCCTCGTCCGTGGGCGCACTCGCCCCGGGCGAGGTCGGCGACTCCCGCGTCCGCGCGGGGGTAATGGCCACTGGCTCCTCCACGACCTCCGGCCGTGCCAGGGCGGAGGCTGACGCGGCCGCCGCGGCCGCTCGCGCCGGCACCTCCGACCTCCTCGGCTCCGTGCTTTGGGGCCTCAGCACCCCCGTCGCGCCTACGACGAACCCAGCCACGGCTACGGCCGAGCTGGAGGCTGCTCGCCGGCTGCTGCTCGACGAGGCGACCGTGCTTGCCACCACCAAGCGCCGGATGGAGTCTACGCAGCGCGAGTACAACTCCGCCTATGGCCTCACCCCCGCCAACGACATCCCCAGCCGGCGCGGCGACATCTGCAACCGCGGTCGTGTGGTCGCAGAAATCCTCGGCGGCAGGCTCCCCACCTACGACACGCCGGCTGCCAACCTGAGGGCTCCCACGTAGCCTATGCTGACCTCGCCGGCCTGGTGGGCGAAGAGCGAGAGCAGCAGGACCGCCACATCCAAGACCTCATCGGCACCGCTAACGCCCAGCAGGCCTGGCTCAACGGCATCAACGCTGGCTCCGAAATTCCCGTCCCCGAGGGGGACGCTCCACCTACTGCGGGCCAGCGCCGACCGGTCCAGCAAGCCTCTTCCCCTCGCGGCTCCGGCCGGCGGGGCGCTGGGTCTCACAACGGACGCTCCCTGCTGCGAGACGAGCAACTGACCGTCAACAGCCGGCGCGACGATGCTCCGGCTGGCGTGTAACACCCTGGTTTTCACTCCTGTTTTTTTTTCCTTTGCGGGATTTGACTCCCGTCTTTTCCTCGGTGTTATCGGATTTCTCTAGCTCTTGGGTATATGAAGATGGTCATTTAGCTTTGCCTTCCCTATTCAACCAGAGATTCTCTCCAGTCCAACCTTGCCACCCAAGATCAATTATCCGGACTTTGCCTCCGAAACCCTACCTTCCGAGTTGCTGGAAGGGAAACCCTAATCTCTTCTGTTGCAAAGGAACCCCAATCTCCTGTGATCTTCTGCCTCCCAAACTTTTCCCAGTGATCATCCTTTATCTATAAACCCTGGATATGTAAAAATATTGCCAAGTCATTTGCAATATTTTTCATTTATAATTAATTCCTTTTTCTTCCAGTTAAAGGAATTAAATCCAGGAAAATAGATATCCATCTCCAGAGTTCATGAAACTTTGTGGAGATATTCTTTGTGATCATATTGAGCTCCCATAAAAATATCAGCCATAATTAAATAAGGGAAACTGCCTTTTCCTATTTAATGCCAATATTGCATTTTTGGGCACTTTCTAAAGGAACTACCATTTTGGTAGCCAGGAAAAATCCCAAATTAATTTTGGAGGTTCTTCTATCCATATATTCACCATTTCCATCAAGATACCAAGTTCCATAGTTCAACTTTTGAGCACCTCATCCAATTCTTGTTTCTGGACCTATTTTGAGATTGTGAAGCAACTATATTATAGATTGCTTCATAATTCTTGAAATTAATCCAGGACCACAATCTACCTATATCATGTGAGCATGCCAAAATTCACATCATTCTACCTAGCCATTTTCTCCCAATAAGTCAATCTAGTTTCTGCCCATTTGAAAGCTCTATGAAGCAAGTATCATTTTGGTATTTCTAAATGGCATGAAACTTTTGCAGAGTCTTGGTATCATCAAATCATTGGTCTCCACCAAATTCCAGCTGTTTTTATCTAGACAATTTTCCCCAGCACCCTCTTTTGCATTTCTGGTCAGTTTACCAAATTGCAAAGGAGGTGTTATCTAGAGTGGCCCATTTGTGCTAATATTTTGCCAAAGTGATCACCCTAGTGGATGATCAGGAGCATCCAAAGAACATGCCAAGAGGAGCCCTGTGCTGGCCATGACACCTGTCAAACACCTTGCTGCCAGCACATGTTTGAGCAGTGTGTGGTCACACCAGGTCTCCTTGTGTCTATCTGGTGGTTCAAACCATCTATTTGAAGATAGACACGGATGCTGGACAAGATGGAACGTGCAGGAGTCGTCAAGAGCAGCTAGTACGCGTGGTGACCACGTGAACGACGAGCAAAAACCGTGCCCCACGCGGTCGTCGCGTCGGCTAGCTCGCTCCGGCCGGCTCTGCCTTGTCCGAGCATGTCAATCGGCTCCACGACGTCCGCCTGCCCCTCCCTAGACCCTTCTCCCCTCCAGCTTCTTCCTCCCCACGCCACGGCAACGTCGCCATGGCTACTGTCCCGCCCGTGACGCCGTGGTCTCCCTCCCTCCCTTGGCTCTTTCCTTCTCGAGCCGTCCCCTCCTTCTGTTGGTCGTCAGGTCGGCACCGCGCGCGTCCAAGCCAGCTAACTGCGAGCTCCAGTGCGGTGATGACGATGCCACGGTGGCCGTGCTAATCCGTACGCCATCGGCCGGTTATAAAAGCCGCGGCCCCAAGCCTCCCCGGGCATCCCGGGCCCCCATCCTCCTCCTAGACCTCCCAGCAACCTCCCCGACCTCTTCCCCAAGCTCGAGCCGTCCTCCTCGCCTCAATTGCCCGCCATGGCCGCCGCCCTCTCCGGCCTAAATCCGTGCAATGCCGAGCCCCTCCCTCCCTCCTGTCACCACCACAGCACCATCCGGAGCCTGGCGAACCTCCCCCTCCTCTCCGTTCGCCGCCGGAATGCTTGTGGCCACGCATCCGAGGCCGTCGCCACCGTCAGCCTCGCTCCCGGTGTGCTGCTCGCCTCCGGCTGTCCCCGTGGCAGGTGAGACCTCCGACGGGCACGGCAGGGAGCGGAGCACCCACCCTGGTCCTCGGCTGGGCTCCTCGTGCGGCGGAGCGGCCGAGCCGCGACGGCCGGCGTACTCTGCCTCCTCCCCGTCGCGAGGTAGAAGAGGAGCTAAGGAGGAGAGAGAGAGAGCTGGCGGGTCCCACCTGTATGTGACTCAAGCCGCGGGTCCAGCTGTTCAAGTGGAAGAGCACTCTCGGGAGTACGCTTTCAATCAGCGAAAGCGTATTCGGCCGTGGCATCAGATCAAAGTACGCTTTCAAAGCATTGAAAGCGTATTTCCTTCTACTGCGGCTAAGTTTGCGTTTTCCTTTTCAGAAAACGTATTTCAGCCGAGTGCACTTTCGGTTCAGCCCCCAGGGGCCTGTCTGCGAATATTTTATTTAGAAAACAGTCCCTAAAGTTCAGACGGCTACAACTTTTTGCTCGTAGCTCGGATCGAGGTGAAACCAACGCCCACATCTTCGTCTCGTCGAGCCCGTTCTTTTGGAATCACTTTCACAATGTGTTCACACTGTGAAAATGACCCTTTTTCCCTTGCCCTTCATTCAGCCCTCCGTGAGGGAATCCTTTCCGATGGATTATCCTGAGAGGCTACCGCACTCTTTTTCGGAGAATCCCTTCCCCCCAGGCAAGCCGACCATCTGATATATGCCCTAAAGCATTTCTCTTTGTTATTCTTGCGTGTTTAATTAGTAATTATGCCTGTGATAGAAATCATTAACCCGCTGTTAGATTGCATTTACCGTTTACATTACTTGCATAGTTTGCTATGTAGTTTACTTAAGTGCATAATTGTTGCCACTTCAACTTGTTGTGATACATAACCATGCTTGCTAAGTGATGGCTAAACCTAAACCTAGTCGGTTGATCTAGAGTCACCTGTCCGGGCTTATCCGTGCAGCCACATTTGCCGGTATGGGACGGCCTTGACTTGGTCTGATCGCGTGCTCTTTCACCGGTACCTCCAGAAAGGGAAGGTTATGCGCGCTCGCTACCCTAGCTCGGTAGGCGGCGATAACCTTGTGAGCCCAGTTGTTGATTGTTTAGCCCGGGAGTCCCCGTTTGGGATAGTTTGGTTCATCTCCGTTTGGGACAGTTTAGTTTGGCCACGACGGTGGCATGTGTCATGAGGACATAGGGGCCACCCAGGGCAGGCCTCCACGGGGGCGGATGAATGCCGGAGGTACGATGAGAGAGTCACGGGTCAGGCAGGTTTCGTTGAAGCGACGCTGGTCCACCCGAAGGGGATCGCGAGGCCAGGTGCTTCATGGTGTGGGTAAAGTGCGCAACCTCTGCAGACTGTAAAATCTATTCAAATAGCCATGTCCACGGTATTGGATAGCCCGTCCAGACCTCACTAGGTGGTCAACCGTAGTAATGATAATAATGATGGAAGAACTCGTCTTGTGCCGACATCAGAGGATGTCAGGAATATGATATGTTAGCCATGGGATGACTATGGGATGAGAGGTCGGATGACCACATGATTTGGATTGGATTTGGATCAGATTCAGATTGGATCGTAAGAATGATCGGAGTATGGAATATTTACTTAGTATGCTTTACTTTACTGTATTTACTTCAGTAGTTATCTTGCTAGATAATCCTGTTATGCCATGATAATTAATATTGCTCTGATAACAAATGCATGCTTGAATGCCATGGATTGCTTTGCTTGGTCTATATGTTAGTTTGGTTTGCTTGCGAGTACATTCAAAAGTACTCAGCGGCCTTTAACATGGCCAGGTTCACATAATGATTCGTCGTCCGTCGTCAAGGAGCCGGAGCGTTCGCGGGCTAGAAGAGTAACCTAGTCAGATCCCTGTGGATTGGAGCCGCACCCAGACCATGCTGCCCTAGATAGAGCCTTTCCGCTGCCATCACTCTTGTAACATATCCCATGTAAGACTCATATATCCATTAATAGAAGTGCCTGTTTTCTTGATACTTGTTGTAAACACGCATGCCAGAGTGATTTCCTGGGCTGGTATGCGTGGCGACCGTCTGGCTACAGTGGTAATCAGGCGGGGCGCCACAACGAATGGTATCAGAGCAGCCAGGCTGACTATAGGTTACCCTAGCCAGATTTCATTGTCTTGTGCTTAGTAGAAAGCCCAGATGGATTTTAGCCATCTTTGCCAACCTGGCACAGCTACTATTGATCATAAGGCAACTCCATAGGTTTTCGACTCCATCAGACCCCAACTCTCGTGGCCCTAGCCTCCGGTGTGAAATGCTTGCACCCGGCAACGACCCGTGAGCCCTGAAACCCCTAGGTAAACCAGATATCCTTACCCTGCTTGCTAGCCATGGGATTTCTCTTCTTACTCTAGTTTCCTTTGGGAAATGCTTATAAATTCTATCTCTCCTCGACAACCTTAGGAACGTTGACTAAGCCATTTTCCCTATGGTCATGAGTCGAGTTTGATGTTCCCTAAGGAAGTAGCAGGAGTTGGATCCCAATTGCTACCAGGAGCATTGTGTGGTTTCGCTTCTAAATCCTTAGAGGTGCATCGAGTGCACTAGGCTAGTTATACTAGTGAATCTTCGGCCATGTGTGTAAGGTCCGCAACATTGGAGCTTTATTTGCTCTTTGGTTTTTGGCGGTTCCTGTTTCTTTTGTCAATTCCGTCTCTCCGCTCCGACTGGATCCATCCGCAAGAGTTGCCTAAGAAGATCAGCATGCAACTGGGATAATACCCAATAGTCCCAATTCAGCAAGAGTCCTGTCCAGCCAACAACCTGATATTCAGAACATTACCACCGGATCTGTCAAGAATGAAGAATGGGTCAGAAGCAGAATCCGGGTGCAACAGACAAGGCCAGAATATACCTCAGAGAGTTTTCCTCAAAACAAATCACGCCTAAGGAACAGGCAGATGAGCTACTAAGAATGAACATCAGTAAGGACAAATTATTCCGTCTGTGATACAGGGATTATTTCAGTCAGTGGGGTGAACCCTGAGTCTTCCCTCAATGGACCCAAGAATCATTTATTCCCCACCAGAGACATATTTCAAGAATGTGAATGTGCCAAGTGCAGCAACAAAACTCCGGCACATTGGTACCCAATTGCAAAGCATATTTTGAAGTTCACCGGTACAAATACAAAATTTTCTGGACACTGTGAACAAGATTTGCAAGGAATATGGATAAGTTCACGGCTGCCAGAATCAAGGAGCACCTAACATGCTTGGAAGCTTAGCTGAACCAAAAGGAATTATCTGTCGACTGCTTATTATCAGCAACACTTAGTCTAAACACAAATGGTATTCCGAATTAATTGTCAACATGAGGTCCGCATCAGTCATGCAGCCTTTACAACAACAATGATCACACCAGCAGAAGACAAGCGATGTGCATGGCCATCAGAATATCTTCAGTCAAGGTATGGCCTACACCAACTTTGGCTCCGCTATGGGTAAAAGTCTGGATACTTTGAAAGGAAGCCAGAACCGGCCATAGCTCCGACGATACATCACAGCAAAAGTCTTCTGGTATAAGGAACCTAGCCTTCCTCCGCAAGCTACCAAGAAGAGCTTACGACACCAGGCTGTCAACCTTCCTCAGTACGCCACTCGGTGAGAGATCCTTCTGGGATACGACACTCCCATTTTCCACAGCGTGCTACCGCAGAAAGCTTCCGGCATAAGGCACCCGACCTCCCGCGGCAAGCCACACATGAAGGAAAGTTTTTGAGGCGCGATACCCAGCCTTCTTTAGCACGCTACCCTGGCAAAAGCTTTGAGCATAAGGAATTCAGCTTTCTTCAACACACCATTGTGCCCACAACAATCTTGCCAGAAGCACGAACCAGTCGAGACACACCCGTCTGTCTCAGAACTCAGTGGTTATGAAAGGATTTATCCTACACTTGCATATGTTGTGAGTATGCAGTCCAATGGATCATTTCATGCGAGCCACTCGTCGGGAATGACTGTGTTCAAAGAAACATTGGCCCATATTGAAAAGAAGAATATGAGCACAGCAATCCCTACGAGGTATGCAAGAGTAAGTTGTAGAAGCAAGCCCGATAAACCGGGAAAACAATCAAGAAGCCGTGTTGACAGATCCTTACAGGTCCAGCAAAGGAATCCTCAAGAACAAAGAAGTTGTGGACAAACAACCTCCGTGATTGACAACCGGATACAGCTTCATGGACGAAGTGACATTGATAATCCTTGTCAGACTCTTGCGTATACGGCCACAACAATGCAGCCAGCATGACATACTCATCCTAAATACGGGCCATCAACCAAGATAAAGGGCAATGCTCCAAAAGATACACCGGATGCTGACATTACTATGCTCAGCTCAGTGGCCATAGCAAGGACTACAGAAGCTATATATGACAGAATCCTCTCCATGAGTGACAGAGTTTGAAACCAGGCATTCAGATAGAATGGCTCAAAGCACATCAGCATCAACAGCTCGTAGACATCATGGCATCATTGGAATAAGAGATTACTGTCTACGATTACTTTGTGATCATGCCTGACATTTCAGTTGAGGATATAGCAGCCATAGTTCAGTCATGTTAATTCCTTGAATTATGGGTCACCTAAGGGCAAAGTCAGAATGCCTAAGGCAGAGAGAAACATCAAAATGGAACCCACAGCCAGACTGAGCATTCTGACACAGCAAAAAGGAAAGCCACTCCCACTCATTCGAGGCCATACAAGCACGTAGGCCTAGTACCAGGAAAGGAGGCCTTGCCCATGACAGTCAAGGTACGAAGTATCGCAATAAAACCTGAAGCAGCCACTTTCAGACCATGGAAACCGAGCCGTTTGTTGGTATTACCCGTTACCCCACCAAGCAACACCACTGCCAGCTTAAAAGGTACACCTGAAAGGAAAGAGAAGGATTCAAGAAAGCTGTGTGCAGAGACAACACATGGTCCATGAGAAGAGGCAGTTAAAAGGTCAGTGAACCAGCGAAGACATGACAACTAATGGATCCAAGTCGCACACAGGTAAGTCCCCCTTCCCCGAGAGGTAAGCCTGGAAATCTCGAGGACGAGTTTTCTTAAGGGGGTAGGTTTGTAACACCCTGGTTTTCACTCCTGTTTTTTTTCCTTTGTGGGATTTGACTCCCGTCTTTTCCTCGGTGTTATCGGATTTCTCTAGCTCTTGGTATATGAAGATGGTCATTTAGCTTTGCCTTCCCTATTCAACCAGAGATTCTCTCTAGTCCAACCTTGCCACCCAAGATCTATTATCCGGACTTTGCCTCCGAAACCCTACCTTCCGAGTTGCCGGAAGGGAAACCCTAATCTCTTCTGTTGCAAAGGAACCTCAATCTCCTTTGATCTTCTGCCTCCCAAACTTTTCCCAGTGATCATCCTTTATCTATAAACCCTGGATATGTAAAAATATTGCCAAGTCATTTGCAATATTTTTCATTTATAATTAATTCCTTTTTCTTCCAGTTAAAGGAATTAAATTCAGGAAAATAGATATCCATCTCCAGAGTTCATGAAAATTTGTGGAGATATTCTTTGTGATCATATTGAGCTCCCATAAAAATATCGGCCATAATTAAATAAGGGAAATTGCCTTTTCCTATTTAATGCCAATATTGCATTTTTGGGCACTTTCTAAAGTAACTACCATTTTGGTAGCCAGGAAAAATCCCAAATTAATTGTGGAGCTTCTCCTATCCATATATTCACCATTTCCATCAAGATCCCAAGTTCCATAGTTCAACTTTTGAGCACCTCATCCAATTCTTGTTTCTGGACCTATTTTGAGATTGTGAAGCAACTATATTCTAGATTGCTTCATAATTCTTGAAATTAATCCAGGACCTCAATCTACCTATATCATGTGAGCATGCCAAAATTCACATCATTTTACCTAGCCATTTTCTCCCAATAAGTCAATCTAGTTTCTGTCCATTTGAAAGCTCTGTGAAGCAAGTACCATTTTGGTATTTCTAAATGGCATGAAACTTTTACAGAGTCTTGGTATCATCAAATCATTGGTCTCCGCCAAATTCCAGCTGTTTTTATCTAGCCAATTTTCCCCAGCACCCTCTTTTGCATTTCTGGTCAGTTTACTAAATTGCAAAGGAGGTGTTATCTAGAGTGACCCATTTGTCCTAATATTTTGCCAAAGTGATCACCCTAGTGGATAATTAGGAGCATCCAAAGAACATGCCAAGAGGAGCCCTGTGCTGGCCATGACACCTGTCAAACACCTTGCTGCCAGCACATGTTTGAGCAGTGTGTGGTCACACCAGGTCTCCTTGTGTCTATCGGGTGGCTCAAACCATCTATTTGAAGATAGACACGGATGCTGGACAAGATGGAACATGCAGGAGTCGTCCAGAGCAGCTAGTACGCGTGGTGACCACGTGAACGGTGTGCAAAAACCGTGCCCCACGCGGTCGTCGCGTCGGCCAGCTCGCTCCGGCCGGCTCTGCCTTGTCCGAGCATGTCAGTCGGCTCTGCGACGTCCCCCTGCCCCTCCCAAGACCCTTCTCCCCTCTAGCTTCTTCCTCCCCACGCCACGGCAACGTCGCCATGGCTACTATCCCGCCCGTGACGCCGTCGTCTTCCTCCCTCGCTTGGCTCATTCCTTCCCGAGCTGTCCCCTCCTTCTGTTGGGCATCAGGTCGGCACCGCGCGCGTCCAAGCCAGCTCACTGCGAGCTCTAGTGCATTGATGAGGATGCCACGGTGGCCGTGCTAATCCCCATGTCGTCGGCCGGCTATAAAAGCCGCGGCCCCGAGCCTCCCCGGGCATCCCCGAGCCCCCATCCTCCTCCTAGACCTCCCAGCAACCTCCCCGACCTCTTCCCCGAGCTCGAGCCGTCCTACTCGCCTCAATTGCCCGCCATGGCCGCCGCCCTCTCTGGCCTAAATCCGTGCAATGCCGAGCCCCTCCCTCCCTCCTGTCACCACCACAGCACCATCCGGAGCGTGGCGAACCTCCCCCTCCTCTCCGTTCGCCGCCGGAATGCTTGTGGCCATGCATCCGAGGCCGTCGCCGCCGTCAGCCTCGCTGCCAGTGTGCTGCTCGCCTCCGGCTGTCCCCGTGGCAGGCGAGACCTCCTACGGGCGCGGCAGGGAGCGGAGCACCCGCCCTGGTCCTCGGCTGGGCTCCTCGTGCGGCGGAGCGGCCGAGCCACGACGGCCGGCGCCCTCTGCCTCCCCCCGTCGTGAGGTAGAAGAGGAGCTGAGGAGGAGAGAGAGAGAGCTGGCGGGTCCCACCTGTAGGTGACTCAAGCCGCAGATCCAGCTGTTCAAGTGGAAGCGCACTCTCGGGAGTACGCTTTCAATCAGCAAAAGCGTATTCGACCGTGGCATCAGATCAAAGTACGCTTTCAAAGCATTGAAAGCGTATTTCCTTCTACTGCGGCTAAGTTTGCGTTTTCTTTTTCAGAAAACGTATTTCAGCCGAGTGCGCTTTCGGTTCAGCCCCCAGGGGCCTGTCTGTGAATATTTTATTTACAGAACAGTTGAAAGGACGTGGATGTCGCCTAGAGGGGGGGGGTGAATAGGTTCTTTAAAATAATTACGGTTTAGGCTTGAACAAATGCGGAATAAAACTATCGTTTAATTAGTCAAGCACAAAACCTAAAACAACTAGGCTCACCTATGTGCACCAACAACTTATGCTAAGCAAGATAGACAACTAAGTGATAGCAAGATATATAACAAGAAACAATATGGCTATCACAAAGTAAAGTGCATAAGTAAAGGGCTCGGGTAAGAGATAACCGAGGCACGCGGAGACGACAATGTATCTCGAAGTTCACACCCTTGCGGATGCTAATCTCCGTTCGGAGCGGTGTGGAGGCACAATGCTCCCCAAGAAGCCACTAGGGCCACCGTAATCTCCTCACGCCCTCGCACAATGCAAGATGCCGTGATTCCACTAAGGGACCCTTGAGGGCGGTCACCGAACCAGTACAAACAAGGTTGGGGCAATCTCCACAACTTAATTGGAGGCTCCCAACGACACCACGAAGCTTCACCACAATGGATTGTGGCTCCGTGGTGACCTCAAATGCTCGGGGCAATCTCCACAACCTAATTGGAGACCCCTAAGCTTGCCCGGAGCTTTGCACCACAATGATTGAGCTCCGAGGCACCACCAACCGTCTAGGGCGCCAAAGCACCCAAGAGGAACAAGCTCAAGGGTGCTCAAACACCCAAGAGTAATAAGCTTCTCAACTTCTCACTTCCACGTATCACCGTGGAGAACTCAAACCTATGCACCAAATGCAATGGCAAGGGCACACGGAGTGCCCAAGTCCTTCTCTCCCAAATCCCACCAAAGCAACTAATGCTAGGGAAGAAAATGAGAGGAAGAACAAAGAAGAACATGAAGAACTCCAAGATCTAGATCCAAGGGGTTCCCCTCACATAGAGGAGAAAGTGATTGGTGGAAATGTGGATCTAGATCTCCTCTCCCTTTTCCCTCAAGAACTAGCAAGAATCATTGGAGGGATTGAGAGTTAGCAAGCTCGAAGAAGGGCAACAATGGGGGAAGAACACGAGCTAAAGAGATGAGGTTCAATGGGGAAGAAGACCCCCTTTTATAGGTGGGGAAAAATCCAACCGTTATGCTCACAGCCCGCACAGAGCGGTACTACCGCTAGGGCGGTAGTAGCCATTTGAAAAACAACAGCGAGGAGGCAAAAGGCCAGAAGAACCGCCGGAGCAGTACTACCGCTCGTCCTCACGGTACTATCGCTAGGGATAGCGGTACTACCGCAAAGGGTAGCGGTACTACTGCTTGCGAGCGGTACTAAAAAAATACATCCGTGCCTACCACCGCTGGACTAAACACGAGATTTTGGTCCGGAGCGGTACTACCGCTCTGGAGCCGCGGTAGTACCGCTCTGGAGCGGTAGTAAAAAATTACATCCGCTCTAGCCGCGGTAGTACCGCTGCAGCCTTTTAAGAACACCAAAACTGCCACAACTTTTGCAAACGGACTCCGAATTCAACAAAACCAAGTTTGTTGGAAAGCTAACGACATGGGCTAACACAATCTTGATAGAAATATCAATAATAAGCAAATGAGAAAAGGCCCATAAGAAAATGGTGAGAACGCTTCCTCGGATAAGACCGGTAAAACCTCCAACACCGAAAACGCAATAGAAGAAGCATATGAAATCCATTTTCGATGTACTAGAGCTTGTCACGATGATAACCACAAGCTCTAAAACCTCAGAAAGAGAAAATACAAATAAGAATCAAGAAATATGACGCAAGGATGCAATGGTTTGAGCTCTCGACGAATGATACGATCAAGCTACTCACTTGAGAAACCCCCTTGATAGTACAGCTATCGATCCTATAACCCGGTCTCCAAACTATCACCATGAGACCGGTAAAATAGAAAACCTATCAAGGGCAAACCTTTGCCTTGCAGGAAGTCCACTTGAGCTAGATGATGACGATCTTGACTCCCTCAAGTTGGACCACCTTTCGTGATTGCGTTGGCTCGATGAAGGCTAGTTGATTGCTCCCCCATACTCCACTATGGGTGAGTCACTCTTCGGCACACCTTCACAAGTCCATTGTCACCACAATGGATGGCAAGCTACAAGCATGATTTCTTCGTGATGCTTCACTTGAACTTGCACACCGCAACCTTGATGACGATCACCACTTGATGTCATCTTCCATGGGTTGTATGGGATCTTCCTCTTGATGCAATCCCATGGAAATAAACCTAACCCTACAAAGAACACTCACGTAGACCATGGGTTAGTACACAAAGCGTAATGGACAATGCTTACCATACCATGGGATCACTTGATCCTTCTCGGTAGATCTTGTACGCTTTGTGTGTTAATCAACTTGGTTCACTCTTTGACTTAGTCTTGATCAACCTTGTATCTTATCTTCTCTCTTCATAAAGATGATGTCTTGAAGGTAAACATGAATGCTCACACAGTCTTCTTCTTCAAGACATGCTTGCAGTAAGCTCAACTCTTACATGACCAATCTTTGGATAACACCTTGAATACCACCTTGGTCACCATATAAACTCCTTGAAACCAACAGATGGACTTCAAGAAGTACCTACGGACAAAACATTCGAATATACCTCAAGGCAACCATTAGTCCGTAGGGGTGTCATCAATTACCAAAACCACACATGGAGAAATGTCCTCTTAAAACAGTCCCTAAACTTCAGACGACTACAACTTTTTGCTCGTAGCTCGGATCGAGGTGAAACCAACGCCCACATCTTCGTCTCGTCGAGCCCGTTCTTTTGGAATCACTTTCACAATGTGTTCACACTGTGAAAATGACCCTTTTGCCCTTGCCCTTCATTCAGCCCTCCGAGAGGGAATCCTTTCCGACGGATTATCCTGCGAGGCTACCGCACTCTTTTCCGGAGAATCCCTTCCCCCCAGGCAAGCCGACCATCAGATATATGCCCTAAAGCATTGCTCTGTGTTATTCTTGCGTGTTTAATTAGTAATTATGCCTGTGATAGAAATCATTAACCCGCTGTTAGATTGCACTTACCGTTTACATTACTTGCATAGTTTGCTATGTAGTTTACTTAAGTGCATAATTGTTGCCACTTCAACTTGTTGTGATACATAACCATGCTTGCTAAGTGATGGCTAAAGCTAAACCTAGTCGGTTGATCTAGAGTCACCTGTGCGGGCTTATCCGTGCAGCCACATTTGCCGGTATGGGACGGCCTTGACTTGGTCTGATCGTGTGCTCTTTCACCGGTACCTCCAGACAGGGAAGGTTATGCGCGCGCGCTACCCTGGCCCGGTAGGCGGCGATAATCTTGTGAGCCCAGTTGTTGATTGTTTAGCCCGGGAGTCCCCGTTTGGGACAGTTTTGTACGTCCCCGTTTGTGACAGTTTAATTTGGCCACGACGGTGGCAGGTGTCATGAGGACACAGGGGACACCCAGGGCAGGCCTCCACGGGGGAGGATGAATGCCGGAGGTACGATGAGAGAGTCACGGGTCAGGCAGGTTTCGTTGAAGCGACGCTGGTCCACCCGAAGGGGATCGCGAGGCCAGGTGCTTCATGGTGTGGGTAAAGTGCGCAACCTCTGCAGAGTGTAAAATCTATTCGAATAGCCCTGTCCACGGTATTGGACAGCCCGTCCAGACCTCACTAGGTGGTCAACCGTAGTAATGATAATAATCATGGAAGAACTCGTCTTGGGCCGACATCAGAGGATGTCAGGAATATGATATGTTAGCCATGGGATGGCTATGGGATGAGAGGTCGGATGACCACATGATTTGGATTGCATTTGGATCAGATTCAGATTGGATCGTAAGAATGATCGCAGTATGGAATATTTACTTAGTATGCTTTACTTTACTGTATTTACTTCAGTAGTAATCTTGCTAGATAATCCTGTTATGCCATGATAATTAATATTGCTCTGATAACAAATGCATGCTTGAATGCCATGGATTGCTTTGCTTGGTGTATACGTTAGTTTGGTTTGCTTGCAAGTACATTCAAAAGTACTCAGCGGCCTTTAACATGGCCAGGTTCACATAAGGATTCGTCGTCCGTCGTCGAGGAGCCGGAGCATTCGCGGGCTAGAAGAGTAACCTAGTCAGATCCCTGTGGATTGGAGCCGCACCCAGACCATGTTGCCCTAGATAGAGCCTTTCCGCTGCAATCACTCTTGTAACATATCCCATGTAAGACTCATATATCCATTAATAGAAGTGCCTGTGTTCTTGATACTTGTTGTAAACACGCATGCCAGAGTGATTTCCTGGGCTGGTATGCGTGGCGACCGTCTGGCTACAATGGTAATCAGGTGGGGCACCACAACGAACGGTATCAGAGCAGCCAGGCTGACTATAGGTTACCCTAGCCAGACTTCATTGTCTTGTGCTCAGTAGAAAGCCCAGATTGATTTCAGCCATCTTTGCCAACCTGGCATGGCTACTATTGATCATAAGGCAACTCCATAGGTTTTCGGCTCCATCAGACCCCACCTCTCGTGGCCGGCTTCACTCTCCCTCGCGACACCCCGAAGTACAACGGCACCGCCAAGCCGGAGGACTGGCTGGTCGACTACACCACCGCGGTCGGCATTGCCAGGGGGAACAAGCGCGTAGCCGTGCGCTATGCCCCCCTAATGTTGACCGGCTCGGCCCGGACCTGGCTTAACAGCCGGTCGGCCGGCAGCATCAACACCTGGACGGACTTCGAGGAAGCGTTCATCCGCAACATCACCGGCACCTACAAGTGGCCCGGCCGGCCCCGCGAGCTGGCCATGTGCGTCCAATGGCCGGAGGAGCCCCTCCGCGACTACGTCACACGCTGGACCGAGCTCCGCAACTCCTGCGAGGGAGTGCATGAGGTGCATGCCATCCAATATTTCATCGAGGGCTGCCGAGACGGCACCCACCTTAAGCACAAGCTCTTGTGCTCCGAGCCGGCTACCCTGGTGGACCTGATGGCCAAGGCGGATAAGTACGCCACGGCCGACTCCGCGATGCGGATGAAGGTCACCACGCCAGCCAAGCCGACTCCGCCGCCTGCCGCGCCGCGGGCGGCTGCCGACAACCGGCAGCAGCAGAACAACAAACGCAAGTCCGACTAGTCGGATCCCTGCTAAGGGAGCCGGCAGGTCACCACTATCGAAGAGGAGCAACCGGCTGCCCAGGCCCCCAGCCAGCTCCAGCGCACTGGCAAGGCCGCCTGGCAGCCCAAGCTTACCTTCGAGCAGATGCTCGACCTACCCTGCAAGCACCACTCCGGGGCCAAGCCGGCCACCCATACGCTGCGGCAGTGCAGCTTCTCCCAGCGGCTAGCCCGAGGCGAGGGCCTTCCGGCTCCTCCGCCTCTGGCTCCCCGCGTGCCGGCCCTGGTTCCGGCCCAGCCGCCTGCTTCGGCCCCGGCTGCCAACGACGGCCGCCTCCACGACCAGTTCCCTAACCAGGACGGGTCCTACGTCGTCTTCACCAGCGAAGCAACCGACAAACACAGCGAGCACCAGCGCCGGCACGAGGTGAACGCCACCGTCCCCTCGGTCCCCCAAATCATGCATTGGTCCGAGAAGCCGGTCACTTGGAGCCGGACGGACCACCCGGCCGTGATGCCAAACCCGGGCAGCTACGCCCTGTCCTCGATCCCACCATAGTCTCCGAGAGGCGCACCTACCGTTTCTTGCGGGTGTTGATCGACGAGGGCAGCCGCAGCAACATCCTCTATCGCAACACGATGCTCAAGCTGGGGCTCAAGGAGAAAGACCTGCGAGCAAGCCGGACGGTTTTCCATGGCATCGTGCCTGGAAAATCCTGCACCCCCATCGGCAAGATCGAGCTCGACGTCCTCTTCAGCAACAAGAGCCATTTCCGCCGCGAGCCGATATGGTTCGAGGTGGTGGACCTCGACAGTCCTTACCACGCGCTGCTGGGCAGGCCGGCCCTCGTCAAGTTCATGGCGATCCCCCATTATGCCTACCTCAAGCTCAAGATGCCGAGCCTTAAGGGCATCATCACCGTCGCCGGTGACTACAAGATGTCGATCGAGTGCGCTCGCGATGGTAGCCGGCTGGCCGAGGCTCTGGAAATAGCGGAGGAGAGGCGGCAGCTCGACCGGCTCGTGGCTCACACCTCCAACCAGCCGGCCGTGCCAGCTCCCCTGTCCCAGTCGGCCAGCGAGGCGTCTTTCCACCCGTCCAAGGACACCAAGCAGTTGCCGCTCGACCCGGCTAACCCCAAGCAATGCGTCACCATCGGCGCCAACCTCAGCAGCAAATAGGAAGGCGAGCTCGTCGACTTCCGCCGTGAGAATCGGGATATCTTTGCATGGTCTCCCAAAGACATGCCGGGTGTTCCGAGGAAGTTCGCCGAGCACAAACTTCATGTCCGGCCGGATGCGAAGCCGGTCAAGCAACCCCTGCGCCGTTTCTCCGAGGAGAAGCGGCATACTATAGGAGAGGAGATCGCCCGGCTGCTCGCAGCTGGCTTCGTCATGGAAGTGTTCCACCCGGATTGGCTGGCCAACCCAGTCCTGGTGATGAAGAAAAACAAGACGTGGCGCATGTGTATCGACTACACGAGCCTGAACAAGTCATGTCCCAAGGACCCATTCGCCCTGCCGCGGATCGTTCAAGTTATCGACTCCACGGCCGGTTGCGATCTGCTGTCCTTCCTGGACGCCTGCTCAGGCTATCACCAGATCAAGTTGGACCCGGCCGACCGGCTGAAGACCTCCTTCATCACCCCCTTTGGGGCCTACTGCTACATCACCATGTCCTTCGGCCTGAAGAATGCAGGCGCCACTTTCCAGCGCTGCATGCAGAAGTGCCTCCTGCCGCAGACCGGTAGGAACGTCCACGTCTATGTTGACGACATCGTCGTCAAAACCAAGAAGCATTTCAGCCTCCTTGACGACCTCCGGGAAACCTTCGCGAATCTGCGCGAGTACAAGGGCAAGCTCAACCCGGAGAAGTGCGTTTTCGGCGTCCCCGCTGGCCAACTCCTAGGTTTCTTTGTGTCCGCCCGCGGCATCGAGGCTAACCCAGAGAAGATCAGGGCGATCAAGCGTATGCCCAAGCCGACCCGTCTCCGTGACGTCCAGAAGTTCGCCGGCTGCCTCGCCTCTCTCAGCCGGTTCGTCAGCCGGCTAGGAGAAAAGTCCCTGCCCCTCTACAGCTCATGAGGAAGACGACGCTTGTCGAGCCGGGCACCGACTCCACCAGGAAGCCGGCCAACTTCGAGTGGACCGACCAGGCGGACGCAGCGTTCCGCGACCTCAAACGAGTCCTCACAGCGTGCCCATCCTGGCCGCGCCGGCTGAGAAGGAGCCCCTGCTCGCATACATCGCGGCGACCACCCGCGTCATCAGCATCGTTCTGGTCGTGGAGCGGCCGGAGGAGGGCAAAGCGCTGACAGTCCAGCGTCCCGTCTACTACCTCAGCAAAGTCCTCTCCACCTCCAAGCAAAACTACCCCCACTACCAGAAGATGTGCTACGGCATATACTTCGCCGCCTAGAAGATCAAGCAATATTTCCAAGAGCACGTCATCACCGTGGTGAGCACGGCGCCGCTGGGCAAGATCATGAGCGGTCGGGACGCCACCGGCCGGATCGCCAAATGGGCCATCTACCTCGCCGACTACGAGATCCGATACGAGCCGCGCACCGCCATCAAGTCACAGGCGATGGCCGACTTCCTCGTCGACTGGGCTGAGACCCAGTTCGTGCCGTCTCCCCCAGACTCCACGCACTGGCGCATGCACTTCGACGGCTCGAAGATGCGGACCGGTCTGGGAGCCGGCATCGTCCTGTCGTCCCAAAAGGAGACCAGCTCAATTATGTGCTCCAAATTCACTTCGCCGCCTCCAACAATGTGGCCGAGTACGAGGCGTTCGTCCATGGCCTCCGGCTCGCCAGGGAGATTGGCATCCGGCGCATCTTGTGTTTCGGCGACTCCGACCTAGTGGTGCAGCAGGTCTCCGGCGAGTGGGACGCCAGGGACGCCAACATGGCCAGCTACCGTTTCCTCGTCCAGCAGCTTACCGGCTCCTTCGAGGGCTGCGAGTTCCACCACGTCCCCCGGGCGGACAACGAGGCGGCAGACGCCTTGGCCAAACGTGGCTCCACCCGCCAGGCCATCCCAGCTGGCGTCTCCCTCGAGCAGCTGCGCAAGCTGTCGATCAAACCCTCCGCCGAGTCGGAGTCCATCTTCGTACCCGCGGATCCCGCAGGCTCCTCGACGGGCCCGGGGGCTCCACCGGCTCCGACGGTTCCACCGGCTCCACCAACTCCGCCGGCTCCGACGATTCGGCCGGCTCCACCTGCTCCACCAGCTACGCCCGCCGTGCCGGCTCCAGCGGCTGTCGTTTCAGCAACAACCGGCCCCGAGCCTGCGGCCATCATGATGGTTATTGACCAGCCGGTCCCGCGGACTGGCGAGCCTAGCGAGCCGGTCACGCGGACTGGCCAGCCTAGCGAGCCGGTCCAGGGGGCTCCGTCAACGGACCCGGGGGCTCCGGCTGCCCGGAATCTCCAGCCCGTGCCGGAGCCGGCCTCGGTGTCGGCTCCGTCGTGGGCCCAGCCAATCTTGGCTTTCCTCTTGCGCGGCGAGCTCCCCCCTGACGAAGACAAAGCCCGGCAAATCCAGCGCCTTGCTCCCGCCTACAGCATCATCATCCATGAGATGGTCCACCGCAGCACGACTGGCATGTACAAACGATGCGTCGAGCCCGAAAAGGGCCAAGAGATCGTCCGAGACATCCACCAGGGCGAGTGCGGGCACCACGCCGCCTGGAGGACCCTGGTAGCCAAGGCGTTCCGCCACGGCTTCTACTGGCCGACTGCATTAGAGGAGGCGACGCAACTCATCGACAGGTGCGAGGGGTGCCACCGTTTCCGTGCGCAAAGCCACCTGCCGGCTGCGGCGCTCAAAACCATCCCGCTGTCACGGCCCTTTGCCGTTTGGGGGCTCGACATGGTGGGGCCATTCAAGACCGCTCGAGGCGGCATGACACATTTGCTGGTAGCCGTCGACAAGTTCACCAAGTGGATCGAGGCCAGACCCATCAAGAAGTTGGACGGCCCCACCGCTGTCCGATTCATCGAAGACATAACAGTCCGCTACGGCGTCCCGCACAGCATTATCACCGACAACGGCACCAACTTCGCCAAGGGCGCGCTAGCACGTTTCTGCGCCAAGCAAGGCATCCGGCTCAACCTGGCCTCGGTCGCCCACCTGCAGTCAAACGGCCAGGCCAAAAGGGCTAACGGCTTAATCCTGGCCGGCATCAAGCCCCGGCTCATGGCACCGCTCGTCCGCTCAGCCGGCTGCTGGATTGAGGAACTGTCGGCCGTCTTGTGGAGCCTGAGGACCACGCCCAACCGATCAACCGGCTACACGCCCTTCTTCCTCGTATACGGGTCCGAGGCGATCATCCCCACGGGCATTGAGTTCGACTCGCCTCGCGTCACCCTATACACGGAGACAGACGCAAAAGAGGCAAGGGAGGACGGCGTCGACCTTCTCGAGGAGGCCCGCGAGCTAGCGCTGAGCCGGACGGCTATCTACCAGTAGAAGCTCCAGCACTACCATAGCAAGCGCATCCGGCCCCTCTCCTTCCACGAGGGGGACCTGGTGCCTAGGCGGATCCAGCGAACCGCCAGCCAGCACAAGTTGTCCTCCCCATGGGAGGGCCCGTTCATCATCAGCAAGGCGCTGCACAACAACGCGTACTATCTAATAGATGCTCAGAAACCACAGAGGCAGAAGAGAGACGCCTCCGGCGAGGAGACAGAACGCCCATGGAATGCGGCGCTCCTCCGTCCGTTTTACTACTAAGGACCAGTGTATGTATGTACCTCCCCTTTTGGGCTTATGAATGCAACGGGTGCCCCAAGCCAGCTCTTGGGACACGCCCCTTTCGTTTCTTCCAAAGCAGTTCGCCCCACTCACCAGTTCCCGGACCCGGCTCCACGGTCTCGGGGGCTCGCCGGCTAGCCTTGACAATCGCTCCCCGACGCCGGTCAAGTAGTGTGAACTAAGGAAACACCCAACCCCCCCCCCCAGCTACAGACCGGCTCCCGGCTGTCCGGCTGGTGGGTTCTCGGGACGGTAAACTTAGCACACGCAAAGACGGTCATAGGGGGTCGCCGGCTTGGGCTAGCCGAAATTTTCTCCAGCCTCTGCCATCCACCTTAGCCAAAACATCCTCGCGGCTCTCAAACTCACAGCCGACTCCCCCTAGGCGGACGCCCCGTCCCAGCTACAGATCGGCTCCCGGCTGTCTGGCTGGCGGGGCCGATGCCGAAAGCGACAAGGCTTTGAGTAGACAGAGCTGAAAAGGGCAAAAGGACTAAGGTCGAGTCGGCACGCATAAAAAAAAATTCCAACCAAAACCGCAAGTTATAAACAAAAAGCATGGACGGCCCACGGCCACAAGTTCATTACATTAACACCCCCAGTGGGTGGAACTATAGTCTAACGAAATGCAGGAAAGAAAGGTCCGAAGTAGCGGCAGCGCCATCTTCTCCTCCGGCATCCTTCGTGGTGGCTGAAGTAGAGGCCCCGTTCTTGGCCGCGGCGCGGTCCATGTCGGCTCCCACGCCCAAGTCATGGGCCAGCTCGGAGTCGGCGTAGTCGTCGGTGCTAGACCCGGCGTCTTCGTCGCCGTCTCCGCGGCGCTACCCTCTGGGTCGTCAAGGGCGAGCGTGTACGGGTCCTCCGGGATCACCTCGCCGTCTGTCGTGCGCTCCGGTTCGTACTCGTCCCACGCGGGAAAGGAAGCAAGGTCGCTAGCCCGCACGGCCAGCGCAACGGCAGCCGCCTCCAGCTCCGCGTCGGTGCCGGCGCGCTGGGCCGTAAGCAGCCCCAAGTCAAGCTCGGGGTACCATGACCTCACGATGGGAAGCGCCATGCCCGCTCCGGTGCGCGCGGCGGAGGCCCTCCAGGTGTTCACCCGTGCGGTCCCGAACTCCAGCCACCTCGACAGCCGGCTCATGGAGTCCGGCTCCACCGCATTCGTCCAGAGGGTGCGAACGAGCCCCATGCCGGTCGCCTGCAGCCGCTTCATGGCCCGAACCACCTCGGTCAGACGCGCCCTGGCGGCAATCCCCACCTCATCCAGCGTCCAGGTGGCAAGCTGCCCGATGGGGACTCCCTGGGCCTGCTGGTCCTCGCGGTGGGCCTCCACGGCCGCCTCCGCGACCTCCTGCGTGCCTGGGAAAAGCCCTAAGGAAGAAAGGGACGCGAGATAAACAACCAAAGAAACAGAGCACATCAAAAGAAAGAAGCAGGCGAATGCAAGACGACAAAAACTTACCGGCCAGCATTCGATCCACCTCGTGCCCTTGCTCTTGCAGCGCGGCATCCCTAGCCGACCACTCCTGAAGCCGGCACTCGTGCTCGGTTCGGGCCGCCTACGCCTCCTCGGCCGCCTTCGCCAGCAGGGCGTCCTTATCCTCCAGCTCCCGGCGGTGGGCGGTCTCCCGCTCCTCCGCCTCCCGATGAAGAGTCGCCTCCAGCTCCTCAAGATCCCGGCGGTGGGCCGCCTCGCGCTCGTCCTGCTCCGCCTACGCCCGATCCGCCTCTTGTCGGAGCCGGTCGCACTCCGCCGTCAGGAGGTCCCGCCGTTCGCCAAGCTGGACCACCTGGCGACGGAGGCTGACCGTCTCGGCATGGGTGGCTACCCGGGATAAGGACGCCTCTGTCAGAAAGCAAGCAAAGAAAGGGATTCAGCCTGCCTCCGGAGTAGCCGGCCTAAATGCCGGGGGCTACACCCAGTGGGTGCGCTTGCGCACCCCCACTGGACTTTCGCAAGAACCTTACCTTTCAGGTCGGCGGACATAATGGCCAGCCGGTTCTCGGCTCCACGATACAAGCCCAGCAGCATGTTGTATGCGGCTACCCGGCAGTCGTGCGCAGCCTGCGAAGAACACAGAAGCAAAGATGCCATTAGACTCGACCCGCCTGCATCCCGAGCCGGCCCGAGTCTCGGGGGCTACACCCAGTGGGTGCGCTAGCGCGCCCCCATTGGAAAAAATCAAATCAAAATACAAGACTTCAAGCCCTTACCGCGACGGATTGCTCGAGGTGGACCAGTCGGTCGCTGGCGGCCCGGGCATCTTGCGCCACCTGGGCGCGGCAGGCGGCAAACCCCTCGACGACGGCAACCACCGCAGCCCCGAGGGCACTCGGCGCGTCGTTGATGGCTACGCCTCCGGGTGCCGCCGTCTCGCTGACCGGCGCTCCGCCTCTAGCGGCGCCGGCTCGGCTCGCCTCCGGCGTCGGTGCCTCCGGAGCCGGGACCTCCGCGTCCAGGACGATGACCTCTGGGGGCTCCTCCGTCCCCGGCGGCACGTCCTCCGCCCCCGACGGGGCCATGTTGCTACCCAGCTCCGCCCCTTCGGCGGCATCCGCCGCGCTCGCGGTCGCCCGCGCCTCCTCCTCGACCCGCGCGTCCACCTCCGCCCGCCGCCCGGGGTCGTGCCTGTCCTTCGATCTCCTCTCCCGACCAAGGGGAAAAGGCTCCCACGACTGGCCGACCGGCTCCACGCTGGCCTACCCCGACGTCAGCTTCCGCTCCGCCTCCTCCCACGGGCGACGTTCCTCTTCGCGCAACTCCCGCTCGGCCGCCTCGAGGTCCCGCCAGGCCGCGCGCTCCCTATCCTCGGCGGTGGGGAGCGGCGCTGTCCCCGACGTCTCGGCAGCCGTGGTCCTCCCAAGGGCGCGCGGTTCCCTGGATGGGCAAGATAAGGAAGGGAGGCCGACCAAGAAACAAGCAAGTATTTAGAACGGACTTACCCGATGGTAACAGGGACCGCCCGCCTGGCGGGGTCCGACCGGGCGACCCGCAGTTTCTTCCCGCGCCTCCGCGGCCGCCGCCCGGCTGTCCGGTGGCCGCTCGTTTGGGAGCTGGCCTGGAACTGGCCGGCTGCTTCTCCCTGCTGCCGGCGGCCGCGTCGTCCCGGATGGGCACGCAGTCGGCGTGGCGAGCGCGCCTCCTCAGCGCCATGGTGTCATCTCCTAAAACTTCGGGGTCCACTGAAGCCGCTGCATTGTGCACCCTTTCCATTTCAGCGTCGTCGTCGGCCCAGTCCCGCAAAGGTGTTTGGGGAAGGAACTCACCATCCAACTCGGCTGCCTCCGTCTCCGTCCCGTCGACGCCGGGCGCACCGGCCGGCTCCGATTCGGCCGGCTCCATGTCGTCAGCGTCCTCGACCTCCTCCGGGTCGGACTCCACCACGTCGGCAGCCGGAAAGCCGTAGTTCTGCAGCTGCGGGAAGACCTGCGTACAAGCGAGGACCTCCATCGTCAGGCCGTGAGGGGGAGCCGGCTTCAGCAGGAAAAAGAGGTGGGGGACGGCTCGCCACGTACCCACGGAGCTGGGTGGTCCCGGCTGTACGGGGCCTTCCCCCATCGCCATTCACCCTCGCTTATCTTGGTGACCGAGATGGCGTTCACCCTCTTCGCCACCTGCACCGCCTTCAACTCCTTCGTGGAGAGCCGACAAGGGTCACGCCGCCCTCCCATCTGGCAGATGAGGTGTGGCCGATGCTGCAGCGGCTGCACCCGGCGCGCCACCATCGTAGCCAGGAGATCCGTGGCCGTCAGCCCCTCCGTTCTAGTCATCACCACCAGCCGCTCGCAGAGCCGGTTCGCCGTCTCGGGCGCTCCGGCCAGAGGCGTCCTCCAGTTCAACATTGCGACTGGCGGATGGTTGACGAAGGCGGGGAGGTTTATGTAGTCCTCCTCCGGCTTCACGTTCTTCACATAGAAAAACCCTTTCTGCCAATTCTTCACCGACTCCTGCAAGGGGAGTTGCGGGAACCCGGCTCCGGTACGGAAGTGGATCAGGGCGGCTCCACAGGCGGTCATGGCTTTCTCGCCGGTTGCCGGGTCCTTCACCATATGGCGCTTGAGGTAGAAGAGCCGGTACCAGAGGTCCAGGCGTGGCTCCACCCCCAGGTAGCCCTCGCAGAGGGAGACGAACGCCGCCAGCTCCAGGACGGCATTGGCGGCCAGGTGGTGCGGCTGCAGCCCGAAGTGCGTAAGGAACCGCTGGAAGAATGTGCTCGCCGGCAAGCCGAGCCCACGGAGGAAGTGCTCGGCGAAAACCACCACCTCGCCCTCCCGCGGGGTCGGCGCGTTTTCCGCCTCGGCGATGCGTGCCTCCAGGTGCTCCGCCGGCGGCAACTTGCGGCAGTGGCGGAGATGCTCGATGAAGTGCTCGTCGATGTCGCTGCCATCCCACGCCCCCTTGCTCGCCATTGCCCTCGAGGGTTTCGCGACCACGGCGACGGGGCGCAAGGGCTCGGTCGTGGTGCGGCTCCCGGCGACAGCGGACGACGGTGCGGCGAGTGCGCAGCTTACGTTTCTCTTCTCTCTCTCAAAGCGGGGAGGGGAGGGGCAATGACGGCAAGGCGCTAGGGGAGAGGAAACGAATGCACCGTTCCGCTCCTCTCCCCCCTCCATTAAACCCCCGCGCGAAGGTAGTGGGGAGCGGATTCGTCGCGCACAATCCCCACTGCTCCCGCTGAGGGAGTCCTGGATTGAGGGATCCTCGGGAGGCCGGCCTATGTCTTATGGGCCGGACTGTATGGGCCACTTGCCGAATACTGGGAGGATTGAAGATCTCGTCTCCAAGAAGGAAGCTTCAAGAATCGTGGATTGTCCTTCAGGGTTAAAGTAGTAAATAGGCATGTTTATCCCTTCGGCGTGTAACTGACCATGTGTAACCCTAGACATCCTCGGCGTCTATATAAGCCGGAGGGTTTTAGGGTGTAGAACAACAGAACTCATCTAGGGTTTAGTTACTCGATCTCGTGGTAGATCAACTCTATAATCCCCATACAATCAATATAATCAAGCAGGACGTAGGGTATTACCTCCATAGGAGGGCCCGGACCTGGGTAAAACCTTGCCCCCTTTGTCTCCTGTTACCCATTGATCCAAGTATAACAGTTCGGGACCCCCTACCCGAGATCCGCCGGTTTTGACACCGACAACCGCCTCGCGCGGGAAGGGCATTAATGTGTTCCGGGAACGCCAACCGACGGCCCGAGCCGCAGAAGATCCGTGCGCACGGGCCGAGGGCAAGGCCAAAGTGGGCCCCGCCCCACGGCCCGGTCTTGTCTTCCGCGTGGCCTGTCAGGTCATGGCCCGCTGCGCCCCCCACGTGGCGCGCCTCCTATGCCCGACGGGGCACTCGAGGCGTCCTGCGAAGCTTCGGCCGGCTACGGAGCCGGCCGCCACGCTCCCGCCTCCTCTGACGCCAGGACCATGCGTAATACAAGACAAGACTCAAGCTGGCGAGGTCCGCAGCCGTTCACCTGCGGGCCTCCCCTGCTTCGGGGACTACTGATGGGGGGATAACCCCGGGCTAGCCTCAGCCGACTCCTTCCTCCAAATTTTCAAAATGACCGCATGACGAGCCGCCTCCCCCTGCAGTCCGGCTCCGCGCAGCTGGCTCCACCAATCGTCTGGCTAGGGGCCGCCTGGCTAGCCACACCGATCAGCCGGCTAGGGGCGGAGACGCTTAGCCCCCTAGCCGGCGGTGCTGCAGGTACTGCTATCAGAGCACGCGTGGCTACAGAGGCCCCCGTCGCATCGGGGGTCAGCGCCCGCATGGCCACAGTGAGGCGACAATGCCTCTGTGTCGGTGTAGTGAAAAGGGGGTGTTCATTACCCCTGGACACGCACCGGCAAGTTGCAGCCTCCAGGCGGGAAGGGCATGGCAGAGAAGAAATCCACTTATAGGACACATCCAGGACCCAGGTTTTCGGCAAGGATTACTTGCCGGGAACAGGCCTACCCATCACCGGCAAGCTCAAAGGCCGGCAAGATCAGGATAGAATTTGCGGGAAGCGAGCCTTCCTGGGAGAAGACCTCAAGGCAGGTCACCGAGAAGACCCGATGTTGGACTCCCGACAAGATGCTTGCCGGGGGACAACAGGGAACAAGCACAAGACTATCAAGAGGGAATTCAAGCCGATGATCAGAAGACAGAAGACCAAGGGCTGGGATCCCGGCAAGATGCTTGCCGGGATGGCTAGCGAAGACCCGGCAAGATTTGCACCCGGCAAGATCCCGCCATCCTGCCACCGCTCCAGTGCAGCGACCAGCCTGTCAGACGGGGTTTGTCCTCCTGGATGCGTGTCATGGCATTAGCGGCGGATGGGGTTAAGCGGTGCTGATGGGACAGGCTCTTTTCCCGTCCCCGAGAAGCTAAGGGACACCTAGATGGATCATTTAATGCATTTGTCCTAAGATGTCAGTGATAATCATGAAACGATGTAGCAACTTTACACCTCTTGTACTTCGCCACTGTTGGTGACCCCTTCGACGTATAAATGGAGGCCCAAGGCGTAGCTACAGAGCTAGAGGACCTTCTGGCCCATTCTGCATGCGTAGCTGCTGCTCGAATGTACTGTTCATCGCAAGCGCTCCTGAGGCTAGAGTTCAAAGACTCACCATACACTAAAGCAGGAGTAGGGTTTTACGCTTCTCAGTGGCCCAAACCTGGCTAAAAATCCCGCGCGTTGATCGCTGGATCTGCTCTTTGTGCAAGCCTTTTTCCCTGCCGAACCGTAAAAGGGATCCACGCGATCCCATAGGTGTCGTACGCCGACATCTTTGGTGCGCCAGGTAGGGGGAAAGGTTGCGCGAACCTGATCTAGCGGTCGGCGCATCAGCTTCATCGTCCATGGCGACTTCGCTCTACTTACAGAAAGCTAAGTCCTAAAACTTTGATTGCTTTTTGTTGTGTTGCCTTATCCTTGATGGTAGTTTTTGTATAACTTGTGCGCGAGGGAGCGCTCTAGAAACACTCTGCACTCCTGGTTGTTCTGGGTCCGCCCAACAACACAGATGCAGCTGCGGTTGTCTCTCGAGCGTTAAGCTCCTTAAGAGGCGGCGTTCTCGATAGGCTGCTAGACAGGACCCGATCCTAAGCGCCATCGACCAGAACGTGCGCATTCGGGGAGTATTCCAGCAAGCGTAGGGATTCATTGTACAAAAATGCAATTGTCCAAGGAAAAGGCTCGATTAGTTTTATTTTCGGATTTCTGCGTAAACCCGTATGCTGAGGAGCCTCCCCGAGGCTAGTTGCGCTCCTAGTCACCTCGAGTCCGCTCGGCGATGTGAGCAGCTGCACTAAAGCCGGAAAGGTAAACCTTTTCGGGAGGCGGCGTTCCCGGCAAGCCGCTAAGGACCCATTCCTCAAAGCGCTGTTGACTGGATCATGCGCACCGGAAAGTGTTCCGGCAAGCAAGGGAACATTCGACAGAAGTCTTGTGCTAAAACGCTGTCGTGGCATTTCATGTCCAATCAGTGTTGCAGGAATACGCATGGAAGGCGGGCTCGGGGGCTGGCAGCGCCCTAAAGAGTAGCCTTCTAGAGAGCTGCCGGTCATCACCACGAGCGCGGCCTCGCTATGCGAGATGAACAACAGGAAAACCTAAGTTACAAAAACTTGTGACAATTACATTTCTTTTGCTGTCCTCACTTGCTCCTTACACCTACATGCGAAGGAGCCTTCCCGGGGCCAATAGCGCCCCTAGTTGTCTTGAGTCCGCTCGACAACTTAGGCGGCTGCACAGACACCGGGAAGGTAAACCTTTTCGGGAGGCGGCGTTCCCGGCAAGCTGCTAAGGACTCGTTCCTCCAAGCGCTGCCGACTGGAGCGTGCGGACCGGAAAGCTTTCCGCTAAGCATGGGTCGTCTTGATTGATTTTTCGTCCTTGTACATTAATCTGCACGCGAAGGAACCTTGTCGTGGTGAGCCCGCGCTCTAGTTTCGCCTCGAGTCCGCTCGGCAGACTTAGCAGCCGCGTTCTGACCCAGCAAGTCGCCTTGCCGGCGGTGGCGTTTCCAGCAAGCTACTAAGGACCTGTTCCTCAAAGCGCTCGCGGCAAACGTGCGCACCGGCAAGGTTTCCAAACAGCGTAGGATATAAGATATATGCAAGGATGGAATTAATCAAGAGGGAAGCAAACATTCATTTAGCATAAAGAAACATGTCTTGCATACATAAAGATTGGCTTGACTAAGATTAATTATTCCTTTACATGCGCCATTGCAGCAACAGGTATGTAAAAAGTACTTCAGTCTCCGTGGTAGCCGAGAAAGCCAAGGGCGCTGTGCTGGAGGCCGGCAAGACGGCAGAGAGGCATTCGCAGTAGACGGCGGCGACAGCAGGGATGACTGTATGAATCGAGCACCACACCCGCGGTACCCTTTATGGGGAAGACTCGGGGGTTGGCTCTTTGTCGCACCGTGTGGCACTCCCTTTCGGGCACACGACTCCTGCTGCCGTCCTGCTTTGTCTGCCCACGCTGTCGGCAAGCCCAAGGCCCGGCAAACCGCAAGCTCTCTTGCGTCATCATCAGCGTGAAGTTAAAAAGTCATGAGTGACGGTTACTTCTCGCCGCGCGTATACCGGTGCATGTTTTTGGGCGTAGCCCAGACAAACACTGTGCACGCTTGTTCGGCCCAGGCCCGGGGGCTCCTGTTGGTGTAGTGAACAGGGGGTGTTCATTACCCTTTGACACGCACCGGCAAGTTGCAGCCTCCAGGCGGGAAGGGCATAGCAGAGAAGAAATCCACTTATAGGACACATCCAGGACGCAGGTTTCCGGCAAGGATTACTTGCCGGGAATAGGCCTACGCATCACCGGCAAGCTCAAAGGCCGGCAAGATCAGGATAGAATTTCCGGGAAGCGAGCCTTCCTGGGAGAAGACCTCCAGGCAGGTCACCGAGAAGTCCCGATGTTGGACTCCCGACAAGATGCTTGCCGGGGGACAACTGGGAACAAGCACAAGACTATCAAGAGGGCATTCAAGCCGATGATCAGAAGACAGAAGACCAAGGGCTGGGATCCCGGCAAGATGCTTGCCGGGATGGCTAGCGAAGACCTGGCAAGATTTGCACCCAGCAAGATTTGCACCCGGCAAGATCCCGCCACCCTGCCACCGCTCCAGTGCAGCGACCAGCCTGTCATACGGGGTTTGTCATCCTGGATGCGTGTCATGGCATTAGCGGCAGACGGGTTAAGCGGTGCTAATGGGACGGGCTCTTTTCCCGTCCCCGAGAAGCTAAGGGACACCTAGACTGATCATTTAATGCATTTGTCCTAAGATGTCAATGATAATCATGAAACGCTGCAGCAACTTTACACCTCTTGTACTTCTCCACTGTTGGTGACCCCTTCGACGTATAAAAGGAGGCCCAAGGCGTAGCTACAGAGGGAGAGGACCTTTTGGCCCATTCTGCATGCGTAGCTGCTGCTCGAACGTACTGTTCATCGCAAGCGCTCCTAAGGCTAGAGTTCAAAGACTCACAATACACTAAAGCAGGAGTAGGGTTTTACGCTTCTCAGCGGCCCGAACCTGGGTAAAAATCCCTCGCGTTGATCGCTGGATCTACTCTTTGTGCAAGCCTTTTTCCCTGCCGAACCGTAAAAGGGATCCACGCGATCCCATAGGTGTCATACGCCGACACTCTGACTCTGGCCGACTGCGACCTGGCGAACGGCACAGTGCCGGCCTGCCCTCAACCACTCCATTACCTGCCCCGGCATGGCTACAGCGCGGCCGACCATACCGCTGACCGCTCCCGGCTACCGCAAGACGACGCCCCGAAGGACGGTCCGTGCCGCGACGAGACGGGCATAGGGGCCCGCCGGGCGGGTCCCCTCCAGGTCCCGGTGGGATTCCGCAGCCGGCGGGCCCTACCAGCGACGAGGCCCCTCAGCTAGGGGACCCACGGCTAGCTATACAAACTGCCAGCTAGGGCCCTCCGGGGCCTTCTACTCATATTGCATTCTGGGGTGTTGACCTATAAAACCCCCCGGAGTTCCCCCATGCAGGAGGAGGCTTCTTCCCCAGCATACACGCACACACACCCACGTAGAGAGGCAGAGAGGGCGAGCTAGCCCCTTCTTCCTCCTCTACCCATACAGCTCAAGGAGCACCATTGTAGCCCCATTTGGTTCATCAACTAGACCGGCAGGACTAGGGGTATTACCTCCCACGGAGGGCCCTGAACCTGGGTACATCGTGTGTCCCACACCGCTTGTCCCCAATCTCGCTCCCGGAGACCACCGGTGTCCATCGGCCCCAACCACTCTCGATAAGCCTCCCCATGGCATCTGTCGTGAAAAAACGATGACAGACGCTGCCCCCGAGCCATGCCCCGGTGCCACCGACCCGTGGCCCCCTGGTTGAGTCAGGCCCCCTAGACGGGGCCTACGCTGTCTTGGATCAGGTCCGAGGCGCTCTGGGTGGCGTCGACGATCGCCTCGCAAGGGGGCGCCTGGGTCTTCTTTCTGGGTGGCTCCAATCTGACGCCTCGGCCGTGGCGTTTTGGGGCCAAGCCGAATCCGCCGCGGCTGTGAGCAGGGAGGAGGCTGCGTCAGCCAGGGCAGCCCGAGACGCTGCACTGGCTGACACGGCGTCTGCCATGAAGCGCTGTGACGAGGCGGGGTCCCGCCTGATGGCCCTTCAAGAGGACAGGTCCGCGCTTGCGGAGAGGCTCCGCCAGCGGGAGGAGGACCTCAAGGCCTGCGAGGTCAAGCTCGCCGATCGTGACTCTGCGCTGTCCAAGGCGGCGGCCGACCTAGCCGCCGAGCGTGAGCAGCAGGACAAGTTGAAGGAGGAAGTGGCTGCGGAGAAGGCCCGGCTTGCCTCCAGTGAGGAGTCCCTTGCCGCGGCTGAGGAGAAGAAGGCTGCGGAGCTCGAGGCCTTCCCCTCCATCGAGCTCAGGCTCTGCCGGGCGCTGCAGTCCATCTGCCGAGGGGGATTCACAGAGCCCCTGGTGGCTCCTGAGGGTGGCTTCGTCAGACTTTCTTCAAAGTTCGCCGAAGCGCTTGAGGGTGCCATCGCCAGGGTGGAGAACGTCTTGGAGAGTGAGTGCCACGACCTCTTCTCCGAGGCCGCGACACGCGTCTTCAGCCACCTCTACCTTCGTGAGCCGAGCTTCGACTTCAGCTCCTTTGATTTGCCCGGTCGATCCTGGGGTTCACGCCGCTACGGCGACGGCCGTGGATGGTGCCGTGGGCGCGCTGATGAAGAAGTTCACCTGCGTCGCTGCTCCCTCGGCTCCTCCTGTAGCCGCGAGGGTTGTCGACGAAGATGACAGCGGCAGCGACGTCGACGACGAGCTCCCCACGACCGGGGCGAGCGGTGGTGCCAGCTCCTCTTAGCTTCTTTTCCTGGGTCTTCCCCTGTAATGTTTATCGTGCCTCGTGGAGGCGTTAGACTTGTTTGCATTTTCAAAGACATATTAATGCTTGTAATGACTATTAAGCTGTGTGATTTGTTTCCTCGCTTCGTTTCCTTCATGCTTGCTGTAGCGCTCTGCGTCGGCAGGGCCCGGTCCCGCGCATACCTCGACCGCCGTTGGGGCGTCCGGATCACCAGGACGAGGCCAAGGGGTGAGGGGCTACGAGACCAGTGAGGCCCCTGAGTCGCGATGCTCAGGGGTCCCCCTTGACGTACGAGCATCCCTCATTTAGGGAACACGGTGGAGACGGGATTGACTTGGGGATTTGGAGCGCATTGAGCTCTGCGTCGGCAGGGCCCTGTCTCGCGCATACCTCAACCATCGTTGGGGCGTTCGGATCACCAGGACGGTCCCAAGAGGCGAGGGGATACGAGGCCAGTGAGGCACCTGAGTCGCGATGCTCAGGAGTCACCCTTGACGTACGAGCGGCTCCTATACCTTTGATTTTGTCCGGGGGGGACGCGTGAAGACCAGGTGCCAGGGACCTGGTGAGGTGGCGTAGCCCCCTTGCAGCCCCCTCACGTGTGCATCCCGTTGGAATGTCGCGAGATGGAGCCTCGAGGGGCCATCCTGAGGTTGAATGCACCCGCTAAGGTGCCCTCAGTTGTTTATCCCCAGTGCAGAGCATAGGGCTTCCACGTTGCGTGGGCATAGCCATTGGTGTGCCGTGTCGTCCGCCAGCGCGGAGCATGGGGCTTCCACTTGGGCGTGGGAATGGAACCCCTCCGCGTCCTCGGGGGGCTCCGGGCATGTACAGCCCATTAAATTCATACGCGTGGCCTGCACGGTAGAACTGGGAGGTGTATATGGGCGACGTGAGGCAGCTCAGGTCTCACGTGCCCCTACCTCAAAGGCGGGTCGCACCTGAATCTTCCGGTGTGAATCACCGCTTCAAGTCCTGTACATTTTGGAGAAACCTGCGCCGAATGGATTTCCAAGGGCCATCGCTTGAGAAGGCCAAACAGAAATGACCCCAGGAGGTGACGTGAACGGGGCTGGCCCGCCAGACAGAGCTCAGCCAATTGATTTATCGACGCTGCAGGGACGGACCCGAGCACAGACGCCGTGCCCAGTCTTCTCATGCGACAACTCTGAGGAGAAAACACCCGGCGCGCGGCCCCTAGGGCGGTGAAAGGCCGACCAGAACCGTGCCACGCGCCCTGACTCATCCACTCCCGATTAGCTCACGCGAGGGCGAAGCACCGAGGGCCATGCGAGGTGACGTACACGGGGCCAGCCCGCGAGACAGAGCTTGACCACTTGGATTTTTCGACGCTGCAGGGACGGACCCGAACACAGAAGCCGTGCCAGTCCTTAATCGTGAGGCGGTCGAGGGCAGGCTCATCAGGGCGCTGTGGCATCCATGGCGGCGAAGCACCGAGCATGCAGGTTGGAATACTTAGGGAAATAGATTGAAAGCATGTAAAGGTACAAATCATGCAGGAAAACACGGGCGGGAGGAGTTCCAACCGTCTGAGGATAATGCGGCCCGATGGGCGCCCTCAAGCTGAGCAAACCAAAAAGTTACCTGGTACGGGCCAAAGGATCGCCTGGCGGCGATGCCGCCGAAGCATGGAGGTAGTCGTAGGAGCTTGGCCCTGTGCCTCCACAAGCTCGGCCTTCACGAGCCCGTCGCCTCAGGAGGCTCGGGGCTCCCGCTCGGGCCCGGCGCCTCCACCAACTCCTCGGGGTGCCTGGCCCGGTATGGCACGAACATGGCCCGGGCAAGACGCTGGAACGTGTCAGCCGCGTTCGCCAGCCCGAAGGGCATGCTGACGTAGTTGCACGAGTAGGCCATGCCGTGACTGGCGCGCGTTGGCCAGAAGACGTCCGATGATGCAGCCCTGTTGATGCTGGGTACGTTGACGCAGATGCGCGGCGCGCCGCCCGGGTCAATGACGGCGACAGCGTTGGGTGGTGCGGGGCCGCGACCACCTCGCACAGCCTGTGCTTCCTAAAGCTCCTCGATTGCTCTGGTGATGAACTCCTGTGAACTTGGCGCCTCATGCCATGCTCCTTGCTCGGATGGGTGCGTGCCGGCACATGCCCCCAAGTTGTGCCCGAGCACCTCCCTTGTCTCACTGGTCAGGTCGGTAGTCCTCCAGGTGGAAGCCCCCAAGCCCGGCCCAAGGGAGGAACTGGGCGCGCCTTCCTATGCGAGGGAGGAATGGGCCTGAGCCCTTGGCGCGCATCCTGGGGCGCCGTCCTTAGGGTTTTTAGCCCCCTGGCATCCCTTGGACAGGAGCTGCTTCTTCTTCTTGGGGACGTCTTCGCGGGGCAGGACACCTCCTTCGTCGTCCGAGTGCTCGGCCGTCGCGGCACGGTAGGCGCGCTCGAGGGAGCAGACGGCGTCCTTCTCATCGCAGGCGATAGTGATGACGACGCCACTTCCTGGCATCTTGAGCACGTTGTAGCCGTGGTGGGTCACCGCCATGAACTTGGCAAGGGCTGGGTACCCAAGGATCACGTTGTACGGGAGGTGGATGTGGGCGACGTCAAAGGTGATGATCCCGGTGTGGTAATTGCTGCGCCCGCCAAATGTGACGGGTAGGCGCACCTACCCGATGGGGAATGTGGAGCCGTTAGTGACCCCTGAGAAGGGCTTGGTTGGCATGAGCTGGTCGTAAGGCACTTGGAGCGTCTCGAACGTCTCGATGGAGAGGACATTGAGTCCGGCGCCACCGTCGATGAGAGTCTTGGTGACGAGGACGTTGCTGATGGTGGGCGTGCACACCATGGGGAGTGGGCCCGCCATGGCTGAGCATCTGAGTTGATCCTTGGACTCGAAGGTGATGGGGCACTGGGACCTGATACGTCTCCAACGTATCTATAATTTTTGATTGTTCCATGCTATTATATTATCTGTTCTGGATGTTTTATATGCATTAATATGCTATTTTATATTATTTTTGGGACAAACCTATTAACCTAGAGCCCAGTGCCAGTTTCTGTTTTTTCCTTGTTTTTGAGTATTGCAGATAAGGAATATCAAACGGAGTCCAAACGGAATAAAATCTTCGGGATGATTTTTCTTGGACCAAAAGAAACCTACCAGACTTGGAGAGGAAGGAAGGAGACATGTCGGGGGACGACAAGCCTGCAGGGCGCGCCCTAGGGGGGGGGGACGCGCCCCCCTGGTTTGCGGCCCCCCTGCAGGCCCTCCAACCCTAATCTTCGACCTATAAATTCCAAAATATTCCCCCAATACCAAAAAGAGCCACGAAAATACTTTTCCGCCGCCGGAAGCCTCTGTTCCCGTGTGATCCCATCTTGGAACCTTTTCCGGTAATCTGCCGGAGGGGGATTCGATCACGGAGGGCATCTACATCAACTCCATTGCCCCTCCGATGATGTGTGAGTAGTTCACCTCAGAGCTTCGGGTCCATAGCTAGTAGCTAGATGGCTTCTTCTCTCTCTATGTTCTTCAATACCATGTTCTCCATGATCTTCATGGAGATCTATCCGATGAAATACTCTTTTGCGGTGTGTTTGTCAAGATCCGATGAATTGTGGGTTTATCATCAGATTATCTATGAATATTATTTGAATCTTCTCTGAATTCTTATATGCATGATTTCATATCTTTGCAAATCTCTTCGAGTTATTGGTTTCGTTGGGCCAACTAGATTGGTAATTCTTGCAATGGGAGAAGTGCTTAGTTTTGGGTTCAATCTTGCGGTGTCCTCACCCAGTGACAAATTAGGGGTAGCGAGGCACGTATTTGTATTGTTGCCATCAAGGGTAAAAAGATGGGGTTTTCATCATATTGCTTGAGTTTATCCCTCTCCATCATGTCATCTTACTTAATGCGTTACTCTGTTCTTCATGAACTTAATACTCTAGATGCAGGCAGGAGTCGGTCGATGTGTGGAGTAATAGTAGTAGATGCAGAATCGTTTCGGTCTACTTGACACGGACGTGATGCCTATATGCATAATCATTGCCTTGGATATCGTCATAACTATGCGCTTTTCTATCAATTGCTTGACAGTAATTTGTTCACCCACCGTATTATTTTCCTTCAAGAGAGAAGCCTCTAGTGAAACCAATGGCCCCTGGGTCTATTTTCCATATTATATTTTCAGATCTATAAACCAAAAATACCAAAAATACTTTGCTGCAATCTTTTTACTTTTGTTTTACTTTCCGTTTTAGCAATCTTTTATATCTATCTCTATTAGATCTCATCCTTGCAAGTAACCGTGAAGGGATTGACAACCCCTTTATAGCGTTTGGTGCAAGTGTTTGATTGTTTGTGCAGGTTCAAAGATTGGGGCCTTGCTTGTATCTCCTACTGGATTGATACCTTGGTTCTCAACAACTGGGGGAAATACTTATCTACTTTGCTGCATCACCCTTTCCTCTTGAAGGGAAAACCAACGCAAGCTCAAGAAGTAGCAAGAAGGATTTCTGGCACCGTTGCCCGGGAGATCTACATCAAGCATACCAAGTACCTATCACAAACTCATCTCTTGCATTAACATTATTTGCCATTTGCCTCTCGTTTTCCTCTCCCCCACTTCTAAAACGATTTTCAGAAAAAACCAAAAAGATTTGCCTTTTTATTCGCCCTTCTTCCGTTCGTCTTTTCGTTTGCTTTTTGTTTGCTTGTGTGCTAGATTGCTTGCTTTGTCACGATGACTCAAGAGAATACCAAGTTGTGTAATTTATCCAATACTAATAATAATGATTTTATTAGTACTCCGATTGCTCCCGCCACTAGTGTGGAATCTTATGAAATTAATGCCGCTTTGCTTAATCTTGTTATGAAAGAACAATTTTCTGGCCTTCCTAGTGAAGATGCCGCATCCCATCTAAATACTTTCGTTGAGTTGTGTGATATGCAAAAGAAGAAAGATGTGGATAATGATATTGTTAAATTGAAGCTATTTTTGTTCTCACTACGAGATCGTGCTAAAACTTGGTTTTCATCTTTGCCTAAAAATAGTATTGATTCATGGAATAAGTGTAAAGATGCTTTTATCTCCAAGTACTTTCCGCCCGTTAAGATCGTCTCCTTTAGGAACGATATAATGAATTTTAAGCAACTTGATCATGAGCATGTTGCACAATCTTGGGAGAGGATGAAACTAATGATTAGAAATTGCCCCGCACATAGTTTGAGTTTATGGATGATTATAGAATTTTTTTATGCGGGATTGAATTTTGCATCTAGAAATCTTTTAGATTCCGCCACAGGTGGTACTTTTATTGAAATCACATTAGGATAAGCTACTAAACTCCTAGATAATATTATGGCAAATTACTCTCAATGGCATACCGAAAGATCTCCTACTAGTAAAAAAGTGCATGCTACTGAAGAAATAAACACTTTGAGTGAAAAGATGGATGAATTAATGAAATTGTTTTCTAGTAAGAGTGCTCCTATTGATCCTAATGATATGCCTTTGTCTTCTTTGATTGGAAATAATAATGAATCTATGGACGTGAATTTTGTTGGTAGGAACAACTTTGGTAATAACGCGTATAGAGGTAATTTCAACCCTAGGTCATTTCCTAGTAATTCCTCTAATAATTATGGTAATTCCTACAACAATTCTTATGGAAATTATAATAAGATGCCTTCTGATCTTGAGAATAATATTAAAGAATTTATTAGTTCGCAAAATGTTTTCAATGCTACGATTGAAGAAAAATTGCTCAAGATTGATGATTTGGCTAGGAACGTTGATAGAATTTCGCTTGAGATTGATTCTTTGAAAATTAGATCTACTCCACCCAAGCTATGAGTCTTTAAAAGCTATGAGAACTTCTATTGATGAGTGTAAGGAAAGGACCGCTAGAATGCGTGCTAAGCGTGAATGGCATGAAAAGGTGTGTTCTCGTGAAAATAATGAAGAAGATCTTAAAGTGATTGATGTGACTCCTATTGAATATTTGTTTTCTAATAAAAATCTTGATAAAGATGGGACTAGAGATAAGTCAACTTTAGTTAAAAGTCGTCCCAATGATTCGGAGTTTATAGATCTTAATGCTCAAATTGATAAAAGTGGGATTTCAAGGACTTTAATTATGATAGTTGTTCTTTGATTGATTGTATTTCCTTGTTGCAATCCATGTTGAATTCTCCGCATGCTTATAATCAAAATAAAGCTTTTACTAAACATATTGTTGATGCTATGATGAAATCTTTTGAAGAAAAACTTGAGTTGGAAGTTTCTATAACTAGAAAGCTTTATGAGGAGTGGGAACCTACTATTAAGATTAAAATTAAAGTTTATTAGTGCCATGCTTTGTGTGATTCGGGTGCTAGCGTTTCCACGATTCCGAAAACTTTGTGTGATGTGCTAGGTTTCCATCAATTTGATGATTGCTCTTTAAATTTGCATCTAGCGGATTCCACTATTTAGAAACCTATGGGAAGGATTAATGATGTTCTTATTGTTGCAAATAGGAATTATGTGCCCGTAGATTTCATTGTTCTTGATATAGATTGCAATCCTACATGTCCTATTAATCTTGGTAGACCTTTCCTTAGAACTATCGGTGCAATTATTGATATGAAAGAAGGAAACATTAGATTCCAATTTCCGTTAAGGAAAGGCATGGAACAATTTCCTAGAAATAAAATTAAATTACCTTATGAATCTATTATGAGAGCTACTTATGGATTGCATACGAAAGATGACAATACCTAGATCTATTGCGTTATGCCTAGCTAGGGGCGTTAAACAATAGCGCTTGTCGGGAGGTAACCAAATTTTATATCTGTTTTTGTTTCTGTTTTTGAGTGCTTTACACATTATTACCTCTGTAGTAATTGTGTTTTATTGTTTTAATTAGTGTTTGAGCCAAGTAAGACCTTTGGGATTGTCTACGGTGATTGTTGATTTGATTCTGCTGAAAAACAGAAACTTTTGCGCTCAGTCCAGGATTTTTATAAATTCACCAGAGCATAGAATGAGTCAGATTTTTTACACAAGATTGATATACAAATTGCTCAGATTGTCCTAATTTTTCAGAATTTTTGGAGTTACAGAAGTATTCGAAGTTTACAGATTGCTACAGACTGTTCTGTTTTTGACAGATTCTGTTTTCTTTGTGTTGTTTTGCTTATTTTGATGTATCTATGGGTTGTATCGGGGGGTATGAACCATGGAGAAGTTAGAATACAGTAGATATTAGACCAATATAAAGAAAGAATGAGTTCACAACAGTACCTAAAGTGGTGATTTATTTTTCTTATACTAACGGATCTCACGAGTTTTCTGTTGAGTTTTGTGTTGTGAAGTTTTCAAGTTTTGGGTAAAGATTTGATGGACTATGGAATAAGGAGTGGCAAGAGCCTAAGCTTGGGGATGCCCAAGGCACCACAAGCCATATTCAAGTATACCAAAGAGCCTAAGCTTGGGGATGCCCCGGAAGGCATGCCCTCTTTCTTCTTCAATCCGTCCGTAAATTTACTTGAGGCTATATTTTTATTCACCACATGATATGTGTTTTGCTTGGAGCGTCTTGTATGATATGAGTCTTTGATTTTTAGTTTGCCACAATCATCCTTGCTGCACACATCTTTTGAGAGGGACACACATTAATCATGAATTTATTAGAATACTATATGTGCTTCACTTATATCTTTTGAGCTAGGCATTTTTGCTCTAGTGCTTCACTTATATCTTTTTAGAGCACGGTGGTGTTTTTATTTTATAGAAATAATTGAACTCTCGTACCTCACTTATATTATTTAGAGAGTCTTTAAACAGCATGGTAATTGGTTTAGGTTGTGAATTTAGTCCTAATATAATGGGCATCCAAGAGGGATATTATAAAAACTTTCATATAAAGTGCATTGAATACTATGAGAAGTTTGATTCCTTGCATATAGTTTTGAGATATAAAGATGGTGATATTAGAGTCATGCTAGTGAGTAATTGTGGATTGGTAGAAACACTTGTGTTAAAGTTTGTGATTCCCGTAGCATGCACGTATGGTGAACCGTTATGTAACGAAGTCGAAGCATGATTTGTTTAATGATTGTCATCCTTTGTGTGAGGGTCGGGAGCGCACGATGGTTAACTCCTACCAACCTCTCCCCTAGGAGCATGCGTCTAATACTTTATTTGATAACTAATAGACTTTTGCATTAAGTATGTGAGTTCTTTATGACTAATGTGAGTCCATGGATTATACGCACTCTCACCCTTCCACCTTTGCTAGCCTCTCTAGTACCGCGCAACTTTCGCCGGTGCATTAAACCCACCATATTTCCTTACTCAAAACAGCCACCATACCTACCTATTATGGCATTTCCATAGCCATTCCGAGATATATTGCCATGCAACTTCCACCGTTCAGTTTATTATGACATGCACCATCATTTTCATATTGCTTTGCATGATCGTAAGACAGCTAGCATGATGTTTTCATGGCTTGTCCATTTTTTGATGTCATTTGCTATGCTAGATCGTTGCACATCCCGGTACACCACCGGAGTCATATTTTGTTCTAAGTATCGAGTTGTAATTCTTGAGTTGTAAGTAAATAAAAGTGTGATGATCATCATTATTAGAGCATTGTCCCATGAGAGGAAAGGATGATGGAAGCTATGATTCCCTCACAAGTTGGGATGAGTCTCCGGACTTCACGAATAATAAAAGAGGCCAATGAAGCCAAAAAAAAAGAGGCCAAAGATGCCCACCAAAAAAAAATTAAAAAAAATGAGAGAAAAGAGAGAAGGGACAATGCTACTATCCTTTTTCCACACTTGTGCTTCAAAGTAGCACCATGATCTTCATGATAGAGAGTCTCCTTTTTTGTCACTTTCATATACTAGTGGGAATTTTTCATTATATAACTTGGCTTGTATATTCCAATGATGGGCTTCCTCAAATTGCCCTAGGTCTTCGTGAGCAAGCGAGCAGGATGCACACCCACTTAGTATCTTTTTGAGCTTTCATACACTTATAGCTCTAGTGCATCCGTTGCATGGCAATCCCTACTCACTCACATTGATATCTATTGATGGGCATCTCCATAGCCCATTGATACGCCTAGTTGATGTGAGACTATCTTCTCCTTTTGCTCACAACCTCCACCATATTCTATTCCACCTATAGTGCTATATCCATGGCTCACGCTCATGTATTGCGTGAAAGTTGAAAAGGTTTGAGAACATAAAAGGTGTGAAACAATTGCTTGACTTGTCATCGGGGGTGTGCATGATTTTAATACTTTGTGTGGGGAAGATGGAGCATAGCCAGACTATATGATTTTGTAGGGATAACTTTTTTGGCCATGTTATTTTGAAAGGATACAATTGCTTTGTTAGTATGTTTGAAATATTACTGTTTTTATGTCAATATTAAGCTTTTGTTTTGAATCTTATGGATCTGAACATTCATGCCACAAGAAATAATATTACATGGATAAATATGTTAGGTAGCATTCCACATCAAAAATTCTATTTTTATCATTTACCTACTCGAGGACGAGCAGGAATTAAGCTTGGGGATGCTTGATACGTCTCCAACGTATCTATAATTTTTGATTGTTCCATGCAATTATATTATCTGTTTTGGATGTTTTATATGCATTAATATGCTATTTTATATTATTTTTGAGTATTGCGGATAAGGAATATCAAGCGGAGTCCAAACGGAATAAAATCTTCGGGATGATTTTTCTTGGACTAGAAGAAACCTACCAGACTTGGAGAGGAAGGAAGGAGACCTGCCGGGAGACGACAAGCCTACAGTGCGTGCCCTAGGGGGGGCGCCCCCTGGCTTGTGGCCCCCCTGCAGGCCCTCCAACCCTAATCTTCGGCCTATAAATTCCAAAATATTCCCCAATACAAAAAAGAGCCACGAAAATACTTTTCCGCCGCCGGAAGCCTCTGTTCCCGTGAGATCCCATCTTGGAGCCTTTTCCGGTAATCTGCCGGAGGGGGATTTGATCACGGAGGGCATCTACATCAACTCCATTGCCCCTCCGATGATGCGTGAGTAGTTCACCTCAGACCTTCGGGTCCATAGCTAGTAGCTAGATGGCTTCTTCTCTCTCTATGTTCTTCAATACCATGTTCTCCATGATCTTCATGGAGATCTATCTGATGTAATACTCTTTTGCTGTGTGTTTGTCGAGATCCGATGAATTGTGGGTTTACGATCAGATTATCTATGAGTATTATTTGAATCTTCTCTGAATTCTTATATGCATGATTTCATATCTTTGCAAATCTCTTCGAGTTATTGGTTTGGTTTGGCCAACTAGATTGGTAATTCTTGCAATGGGAGAAGTGCTTAGTTTTGGGTTCAATCTTGCGGTGTCCTCACCCAGTGACAAAGTAGGGGTAGCGAGGCATGTATTTGAATTGTTGCCATCAAGAGTAAAAAGATGGGGTTTTCATCATATTGCTTGAGTTTATCCCTCTACATCATGTCATCTTACTTAATGCGTTACTCTGTTCTTCATGAACTTAATACTCTAGATGCAGGCAGGAGTCGGTCGATGTGTGGAGTAATAGTAGTAGATGCAGAATCGTTTCGGTCTACTTGACACGGACGTGATGCCTATATGCATAATCATTGCCTTGGATATCGTCATAACTATGCGCTTTTCTATCAATTGCTCGACAGTAATTTGTTCACCCACCGTATTATTTTCCTTCAAGAGAGAAGCCTCTAGTGAAACCTATGGCCCCCGGGTCTATTTTCCATATTATATTTTCAGATCTATAAACCAAAAATACTTTGCTGCAATCTTTTTACTTTTGTTTTACTTTCCGTTTTAGCAATCTTTTATATCTATCTCTATTAGATCTCATCCTTGCAAGTAACCGTGAAGGGATTGACAACCCCTTTATAGCATTGGGTGCAAGTGTTTGATTGTTTGTGCAGGTGCAAAGATTGGGGCCTTGCTTGTATCTCCTACTGGATTGATACCTTGGTTCTCAACTACTGAGGGAAATACTTATCTACTTTGCTGCATCACCCTTTCCTCTTCAATGGAAAACCAACGCAAGCTCAAGAAGTAGCAGGACCACTTGAGGGGGTGCGCGGCTCAAGATTTGGAAGAGCCGCGTTCACCTCTCGTGAGAACTGCTTGAAGAAGCGGTTCGAGGCCGGAGCTTGGGCGCCGCCCAGGATGCAAGCTATTGCCCTGACCTCCTGGAAGCCCCCAGCCCCGCCGTTTTGCCTGTCCTCTTCCTTCCTTCTGGGCGGAGGTGGCAGCGGGGGAAGACCGGCCTCGCGAGGGCGGACCTCACGAGGCTGGCCTCGGCGTGACCCCTCCGGAGGCTCGTCGCGCCAGCGGTCCTCACGAGCTTGATCGCGCCAGCGGTCCTCCCGAGGCTGGTCTTGCCACTCCTGACGCGGGTCGCGATTATCCCAGTGGCCTCCGCCACGTCCATAGCATCGGTCAGTGTGCCCAGGGCGTTGGCCAAAGTGCTCGTCATGGACCACCCTGAGCTCCTTACAGTCGATGGTGTTAAGGCTGTTGGTGCCATGGAAGATGCAGAATGGTCGCCCGCCCGCGAGGGGTTCTTCGTCTCGGTCGCGCTTTGCTTCGGGCTCAGCCACCAGCACCGCGGGTGCCTTGCGCTTTGGCTCCTTGGCCTTGGTCTTCTTGTCTTCGGTTTCCCCCTCCGGAAGCTCGCGGAGGGAGAGGCGGCCCTCCTCGGCCTTCACGCACTTGTTCGCCAAGTTGAACATCTCCAAGGCCGAGCTCAGGTCGTCGTGGATAGCCAGCTCCTCCCTCATCCTCTGGTCCCTGACGCCGTCGGTGAACGCCGAGATGATGGCCACATCTGAGGCCCTCGGGATCTTGAGGCGGGTAGTCGTGAAGCGTTGTATGAACTTGTGCAGGGTCTCTTCAGGCTGTTTCTTCACGCAACGGAGGTCTCCCACTCCAAGCGCCCGGTCGCGGGTGCCCTGGAAGTTGGCGACGAAGCGCTCACGCAGGCCTTCCCAGGAGGTGATTGACCCTTCCGGGAGGTTGAGGAGCCAGGAAAGCGTGCCTCCCTTGAGCGCCATGGGGAACCAGGTTGCCATGACCTTGTCATTTCCGCCGGCCGCCTGGATGCTCATCGAGTGGAGCTGTAAGAACTCGGCGGGGTCCGCGGTGCCGTCGTAGTGAGGAGGCAGGTCAAGCTTGAACTTGCAGGGCCACACGGCCGGATGGAGTTCCGGGGCGATGGCGCGGCAGCCCACAGGGCCCACGGGCGGTGCGCGCTCGGGAGGAACCTGGTCTTGATGCTCTTGCATGCCAGCCTGCAGGGGTGCCTGGTCGCGCCGCTGGCGCACCGGCGCTGGGAGCGCACGCACGTCAACGCGCGGCCGTGGCACCACCTGGCAGCTTACTTCTTCTCTCACCCTCGCCGGGGGCCCGCGCAGCTGGTCGCGCGATCGTGCTTCACGCCTGGGCTCGGGTTGACGTCGCGCCGGGGAGGAGGAGGCGGCACATCATGAGCTTTGTCACCTGCCAGGGAAGGTTGGGGCAGGAACGAGTAGGTGAACGTCGAAGCGTCACCAGCTGCGCTGACGAGCTCCGCGATGCGCCCGAGCCAGTCGTTGAGGCGGTTGGGGGCGGGGCGGTAGCGCAGCAGCTCGCGCGCCATGTTCAGTGCGCTCGATCCTTGCGCCGGCCCTGGGCGGACGTGGGAGGATGACCCAGTAGCTAGAACGATTGACGGAGTGGCAGTGCGGCCGTCGCGCCGCGCGGTGACCGGCTGCGACGAATCCTGCTGCTCGTGGGCCTCCGGGCCCGTGGCGGCGTTGGCCACGGGGGAGGGAGAGCGGCGCGCAGCGGTGCGGCCCACGGGCGCCGTCTGGGCGACACGGGCAGCGCGGGCTCGGCGGGCACCGGCCATCGGAGCGGTGAGGCGGAGGAAGAGCGAGGCTTGAGGAAGACTCCGACACGCCCCCTACCTGGCGCGCCAAATGTCGGATTTCGGGCTCCGCAAAACCCTATGGAATTCGAACCCAGGGGCGTGTGCGAAGATTCCCCAACAACTTCGCCCCCTCCAAGCTCACAACACAATACCCCGCTCGATGGCAAAGAAGACGATGGCACACGAGAGTTTACCCAGGTTCGGGCCGTTGCGAAGCGTAAAACCCTACTCCTGCCTTTTGGTGGATTGCCTCGCGAGGAGGTTTGTAGATGAACTAGTACAGCGATGTGTTTGCGGGGTGGTTGCTCTGTCCCTTCTACCGGGCTACCTCGTCTCTATTTATAGCGGCCCGGGTCCTCTTCCCTTATCACAATGGCGGGAAGGGATCCCACAACGGCCAATTTTGAAAGGGGACAGGAGGTACATCTTATCCTGACGAAAGGCGGTCTTCGCCTGCAAAGTTGGTGGTGGTGACGCGGTGGTAGGCTCGCCGGTGACATCCGTCCTGCTGCGCTTGCTGACCCGGTCTTGTTGCATCGGAATGGAAACCTTTGGCGGGGCTCCTTGGGAACCCGCGTCTTTCCTTGTCGCCCTTGCACAAAAGAGGAAATTGCTCCTTCTGGCGCGCTGGCGCCCGCCTGGCCTGGCTGTCGTTACCCCTAACCTCCTGAGGCCCGGCGTTGCATAGGGATCTCCGCAGCTCGGGAGGAGGCCTGGGGAGGCCTTCCTCTTCTGCCTTGGCGCTGTCCTCCTCACGAGGATGGGCTCTTCACAAGGGTCTTGTCTAGAGTGAGGCCGCGCAGGGCCGTACGGACTGCCAGGTGGGCCACACCCTGGGCCGCAAGCAGGCAAGTCTGGGTACCCTGGTATCCTGAACGCCAACACCTTCGGGCATGCTTTGTTCAGGTCAGTGAAATCTATGCAAAGCCTCTATTTCCCATTTGTCTTGCGCACCACCACCGGGTTGGCTAACCAAGTTGGGTGCAACACTCCTCTGACCAAACCAGCTGCTTCAACTTTCTTGATTTCTTCGGCAATGAACTGCTGCCGCTCCAAGGCTTGCTTCCAGACCTTTTGCTTGATGGGCCTGGCGTGGGGGCAGACAGGAAGGTGGTGCTCGATTAGCTCCCTGGGAACACCGGGGATGTCAGATGGTTGCCAGGCAAACACATCGACATTTGCCTGCAGGAAGGCAACGAGCGCGCTTTCCTATTTGTCAGTAAGGGTGGCGCTGATGGTGAACGTGCCACCAGCGCCATCCTGCCCTGTCGGGACCTTCTTCGTCTCAGGATAGGTGACCTTGGCTTTCTTGCTGGTGGAACTCTCTGCTAGACTTGTTTTCTTTCTTTGATTCCTTGGCGGGAGCCAGTGCTTCCGCGGCTTCAGCTGCTACCGCGTCTCGATACATCTTATCCACGCATATGACTGTGTCTCTCTTGTCGGAAGGGACAAAGATGATTCCAATGGGTCCTTGCATCTTCAAAGTGTTATAAGCATAGTGGGATGCTGCCATGAATTTTGCTAGGGCTGGGCGACCAAGAATTCCGTTGTAAGGCAGGGGAAGCTCAACCACATCGAACACCACTTTTTCGGTCCGGTAATTTAATTCCCCGCCAAACATCACAGGCAAAGTGATCTTCCCCTTGGGTCGGCTCCTACCGGGGTTAACTCCTTGGAAAGTACCCGTAGCCTTGAGCTCCTCGTCAGGGATTTGCAGCCTCTCGATCACCTTTGGGGAGATCAAGTTCAATCCTGCCACGCCGTCAACTAGCATCTTGGTGACTTTGAGGTTGCGGGTCATTGGAGAAACCAACAATGGCAAACACCCGACTGCGGTAGTGCGATCTGGATGATCCTCTTCATCAAAGATGATAGGCGTGCAGGACCATCTGAGTGGCTTTTTGGACTCTACGGTAGGTTCCACAACGTTGACCTCACGCGCCCACTACATGAGCTACCAGTGAAAGGAGTGCAAAGATGCACCCCCGTCAACACACATGGCTTCGGTTGCCCTCTGGAACTCTCGGTCCTGGAATCCTCCTCGTCATCCTCATCCTCACTCATATCCTCTGTTTCTTTTTTCTCACGGCCTCTGGCTGGCCTCTCTTTCTGTTGTGGGGTCTTGCCGCGGCGGCCTCCTCTGCCGCCAGGCCCATCCCGGCAGCAGCGTCTTGTCCCTTCTCCTTGTCACGCTTCTTGTACTCCGCCTTCTGCTTCTCGACAAGCTGCTCAACTTGGCGGCACTCTTGAAGATCATGGCCCTTGGTGCGGTGGATCTTGTAGTACGGCCCATCGGACTTCCCAGTTTACTCTGCTGCTGCGGCCCCCCGGCAATCGGCGCACGCGGCTGCTTCCTTGCCGGGGGTCTCGGCCTTGGCCTTCTTGCAGGCAGCGAGATTACCAGATCCCTCCACAGCCAATACTGCCTTTCCTTTACGCTTATTGTTGCGCTTTCGGTTCCTCCCCTTCGAGCCGGGGGCGTCGTCGTCGTCTTCCGAATCGACTTCAATGCCAACCTCCTCTCTAGGGAGCCACTTAGCCGTTTGAGGGCTCGACACCGCATAGATAAGTGACTGGCGTAGTGATGCGGTGGAGCGGTGGCTGGTTGGCTCGAGCCTGCCGGGGGATGGCTTGCCGGGTCTTCCTAAGATGTGCGCGCCTCGGTCCCCGGCAGGCTCCGGGGACGCGGCTGGCGCGCTTTGGGCCCCTCCTGGGCCATTGTGCTGGTGCTGCCGGCGTTTGCTTGGTTTCCAGCAGGTCGTTGCTGCCGGGCGCCGATTCTGGAATGCTTGCTTGGTGGCGCGGTAGCCTTCCCAACGGGTTTTGTTGCTACCGCCTGTGGATAAGTTAGGGGCACTGGGTACCCCTGTTCTAGTGCACCGACAGAACTGGTCAAGGATTTCTACATCAAAGAGAGGCAAGTCTTCAAGACGTTTAGTCTCTTCCTCCTTTTACTAGATAAGCTTCGCCAGCGCTTCATCGTCATACTGTAAGTGCATCTAGTGCCACCCTTGTTTGGTTTTGGAGTATTGAAGACAAACGTGGTTGAGGGACTAATGTGTTTGTGAGAGTTCACAGGATAACACAGATTGAAGTCCCTAGAGATTCGGATTAACCATCGAAGACGACCCCTAAAAATGTCCAAAGACATTGCTGATGGCTGAAGCCATAGGTGGTATGCGAAGATAATCGCTTGAAGATAATGAAACACGAAGACGTAGTCTTTTGGTAGTTTCGTTTCTTCTTTCCTGAGTCATAGAAACCACCGTACTATTAAGTGGGGTCGATGTGATCGAAGTCAGACGCTGACGTGATGCTCAACCCAAACCAATGTTTTCGAGCGAAGACAATGAGAGGAAATCTCTTCCTGAGTTGGTTGAGTCAGCTTTTCTTGTAGCTCAAGTAAAGCTACCGCGTGTGTTTGAAATCTGACCGTTGTGACACGTGTCGGTTGGCCATTGACCCAACGTCATTTTGGTCATATCAGGTCGGGTTGCCCGCTCGTTATAAATAGCCCACCCCCTTTGTAAGTGCATCTACTACCACCCTTTGTTGGTTTTGGAGTATTAAAGAGAAACGTGGTTGAGGGACTAATGTGTTTGTGAGAGTTCATAGGTTAACATATATAGAAGTCCCTGGAGTTTCGGATTACCCGTCGAAGACGACCGCCAAAAATGTCCGAAGACATTGATGATGGCAGAAGCCATTGGTGGTATGCGAAGACATTCGTCCGAAGAAGATGAAACACGAAGACGAAGTCTTTTGGTAGTTTTGTTTCTTCTTTCCCGAGTCATAGGAACCACCGTACTGTTAAGTGGGGTCGATGTGAATGAAGTCAGATGCTGGCGTGATGCTCAACCCATACCTATGTCTCCGAGCGAAGACAATGAGAGGAAATCTCCTCCAGAGTTGGTTGAGTCAGCTTTACTTGTAGCCCAAGTAAAGCTGCCGCGTGCGTTTGAAATCCGACCGTTGTGACACGTGTCTGTTGGCCAGTGACCCAGGGTCATTTCGGTCATATCAGGTCGGGTTTTCTGCTGGCTATAAATAGCCCACCCCCTCCACCATATGAAGGTGGCTGCTCATAGAGAGATACGGCTGTTGTCGTTTCGGAGCAACTAACCTCGAAGACATTGAGAGAAACATCCTGCGAGGATACACCTAAACACCTAGAGCTATAGTGTTTGAGCATCACTGAAGTCTTTCTTTTCTGAGAGAACTGAAGACTTATTACACTTGAAGACTGTGATCTTCCAGACGGTTAGGCGTCTGGGTCTAGAGCAACCAAGAGCCATTGTGGACTGCCGGGTGACCAAGTTTGTACGGGTTTCGGAAGTCTCCCCTGAAGACTTACCAGAGTGATTGGGCGATGTCTAAGTGACTTCGGCTCAAGGGGAATAAGGTGAAGACGAGGTCTTCTGAGTTCAATCTCAGCCTCCCTAACCAGACGTACAGTTGTCACAGCAACTGGAACTGGTCCAACAAATCCTGTGCCTTCGTTAAGCAACTAGTTCTATCTTTCACTTTCTTACATTCCTGTTCTATATCGTGAAGCCCTTGCTTGTTCATTGTTTGAAGACTTATCCTGAAGACATTCATATCCGCTGTTTATCTTCATTCTATCTAAGTTTGTCTTCGACTCATCTTAGTGTGCATGATGATAATGCTTAACTTGCATGTATGTCTTCACTACATTGCATGCCTTGACTAGATCATTGATGACTATGCCTACGTGATCCTGTTCCGCTTCCGCATATTTCGAATACATACTTTGTTTCGAAGCCTTTCATAAAAATCGCCTATTCACCCCCTCTAGTCGATAACTAGCACTTTCAATGGGTATCAGAGCAAGGTTCTCCCTTGTTCTGTGTTTCGGTTTAACCACCGTGGAGTTTTAGCTACATCGACTGCAGGGATAGTCAAGGTCTCCGATGCGTGCCCTGTATTAGATGGCACTGACTACCCCTACTGGAAGAACAAGATGTGCATGCATCTTGAAGCCATTGACAACGACCTATGGTATGTCGTCATGGCGAGCATTCCCGAAGTTGGCGAAGGTGTTACTGGTGCTGATGTAAAGAGGTTCGCACAACTGGACTCCACCGCTAAGAACATCATCTGTGGTCATATGACCAAGGGAAAATATGGCCGTGTGCGTGAACTGAACACCGCTAAGCAAATTTGGGAATGGCTGTCCAAAGTGAATGAAGGTGTCTCATCTCAAAGAGACTCTCGTGTTTATGTGCTTCGCAACCTGTTCAACCGCTTCAAGAGACTCGACTACGAAAATGTTCAGCTTACATTTGATCGACTCACCGACATCTCAAATGAGTTGAATGCATTGGGCGCCAATGATATCACCAAACATGAAGTCGTGAAGAAGCTACTCAGATCACTTGACAGTTCCTTTGATACTCTCGCACTCATGATCCAAGAGCGCCCTGACTTTAAGAGTTTGGATCCAGCCGATATCCTCGAGAGGTTGAACACGCATGAATTCCAACAAGCTGAAAAGAGAGATATCTACGGACCCAGCTACAATCACTCTCGTGCATTGAAGGCCAAGGCTGTGTCCTCTTCTGAAGACAACTCTGACTGCAGTTCTGATGGTGCTGAAGACTTTGGAAAGGAACTTGCTCTCCTTGTCTGGAAATTTCGGAAATTTGCCAAGTCAAAACGCTATGCAAAATCTTCAAGGCGTGATTCCAAGAGGACTGGAGAAATGTCTTTGAAGGACAGCAAGAAGCAAACCTATCACAAGTGCAAGAAGACTGGTCACTTTATTGTTGATTGTCCCCAATGGGAAAGGGAATCCAAGAAGAAGAGCAAGAGCTATGACTCGGATGACAACAAGAAGAAGAAGTATGCAAAGTCATCATCACATAAGAAGAGCTCCACTGGCAAGGCACATGCCTTCATCGGAAAGGAGATGGATTCACAGTCTGAGTCAGGCTCTGAGGCCGAGGAAGCATCTGAGGAGGAATCTGACGCTGAAGTAGCTGGACTAGCAATGGATTCGGCATATCTCTCCACGTCTGTCTTCGAACCCGAAGACAACGGCTTCTTCCTCCACACCGAAGCTAGTGATGATGATGCTACTCCTGCTTACTGCTTCATGGCAAAACCTCCAAGGTATCTTCAAAATCCTCACATCATGACTCTAAATCTGAAGGTGAATCTGATAATGACATGAAACCTAGCTATGCTAAACTTGTAAAAATTGCCACCAAGCAACAACATGCCATGGAGAAAATGCAAACTACTCTAGAAAAAAGCGATGACCTATTACACGAAGAGATGAGTCTGAACGAAACTATGGCTGAAGACATGCGTAGTCTTCATTCAAGGTTTGAGGATCTCCAAAGTCGTCATGATGCCCTCTCGACTGATCATGAGAAGCTTTCTCTTGAATATCTTCAGAAAAAGATTGATCTTGAAAAGTTGAGGGAAGCACATGATGACCTACGGAAGGAAAACGACTCACTCCTAGCAGAGCAGATTAGTACCGCTCAGGATGAATTTGATGCTCCATGCTTAAAGTGTATTACCTGTGAAGCTAATGACTCAACTACTGAATGTTCTAATGCTTCTGAGAATGCTTTATCTTCAACTGTATCCGTGGCACCTAACCCCTCGTCTGAGGAAGCCACTGCTATCACTGATGACAATGACAGGTTGAAGACATTACTTGAAACTGTCATGTACAAGAGTCTGAAAGGACATCAGATTCTTTGTGATGTCCCGAAGAAGACTATACTCAACAAAAACCCTAGGAAAGAGGGTGTGGGTTTCGAAAGAAACCTCAATGTTGATGGATCCTACTGGACTCCTGAGCAGTACCCCAAAACCACATGGGTTGCTGCAAAAGGTCCTTCGGTCGATCCTTCCACATTATCAGGCTTCAACTGTGCGAATCCTCGTATTATTGATGAATCATTTTATTGCAACTATAAACTGTTCAAATGCTAAAATGGTGAAGTGTTTGCCAGGTTTATTGGAACTAACTACAGGAATGGTTCTCCTATGAAGAAGATCTGGGTTCCCAAATGTCTTCTTGAGAAGCTTCGCGTGAATGTCTTGACGACATCTCCCAAGAAGAAGACAAACTCTAGATCAATGTCTTCGAGAAGACATAAGTCTTCATATGATGGCACTAACCATTCTGTTTCGCAGGAAAAGACTCAGATGACTCATGAATATGTACACAATGGCATGAACCGCTACATCCAACCAAGAATTTCTCTGCTTACATTTGAGTACACTAACCCTCCTGTGAAACGTAATATTAGGGCATCTTTGCCTAAATTCTTTGATGCTGCCTTACGTCTCATTGCTTCTAAGCCACCCCTTCGCATGTGGGTGGTTAAGAAGAACTAATATCTTCTGTGCAGCATCGGGTCTCCAGATAGGAAGAAGCCTATCCCGAAGATCAACTCTGGAGACCCGAAAACATTCTTGTCTGAACGCAAGATAACTAATGCATACCTCATTCAGAATACTTACCACTGTCTACCGCTATATCTTCAACTTAGCATGTTGCTCTTACATGCTTTGGTGAGCTCGACTAATTCTCAATGCAGGAAGCAAATCCAATGCCACTGAATGGATTATGGACAGTGGATGCTCAAGTCATATGACTGGTGATCGAAGCCTATTGATGGAGCAAACTCTTCGACCTCCAACAAAAGATCACATCGTTTTTGCTGACAAAAGCAGCAGCAAAGTATTGGGGCTAGGTAGAGTTGCTATCTCAAGGGACTGAGACATGGAAAATGCCATGCTTGTCGAATCCGTTGGTTACAACTTGATGTCTCTCTCAATGCTCTGTGACTTAGATATGCTTGTCATATTCGGCAAATTTCGATGTGTGGTACTAATGGCCTCTGATAAAAACCAAAGACTTCAAAAGTTTTCGAAGAGGTGCCTTGTACATGGTAGACTTCTCTGCAGGACCACAGCTTGCCTCGTGTCTTCTAGCAAAAGCTTCGGAGTGCTGGCTTTGGCACAGAAGGCTAGGACATGCTGGGAAGAGGAACTTACACACACTCACCAAGAAGAAGTTCATCATTGGCGTCGAGGGTGTCAAGTTCAAGAAGGATCACCTCTGTGGAGCCTGTGAAGCCGGGAAAATGACCAGGGCCAAGCACCCCTCGAAGACAATCATGACGACCACTCGTCCCTTCGAGCTGCTACACATGGACTTATTCGGCCCCACTCATTATTCCACCTTCTCTACCACTTCAAAACTATATGGCTACGTAATTGTTGATGACTATTCTCGATTCACTTGGGTGCATATTATACTCTATAAGACTGAAGTGCAGGATGTCTTCAGGCGCTTCGCAAATAGGTGTATGAACAACTACAACATCAAGATCAAGCACATCAGGAGTGACAATGGCACTAAATTCAAGAACAGAGGCCTGGACACCTATCTTGATACTCTTGGCATCACTCATGAGTTCTCTGCTCCATATACTCCTCAGTAGAATGGTGTCATGGAGCGCAAGAATATGACTCTTATTGAGATGGCTCGCACCATGCTTGATGAATATAAGACACCACGAAAGCTATGGCCTGAAGCCATTGACACTGCATGCCATATCATCAACAGGGTATATCTTCACAAGTTCTTCAAGAAAACATCTTATGAGCTTCTCACAGGTAAGAAACCGAATGTAAGTTATTTCAAAGTCTTCGGTGCAAGATGCTGGATAAGGGATCCACACCACACTTCTAAATTTGCACCGAAAGCACATGAGGGTTTCATGCTTGGTTATGGAAAGGATTCGCACACCTACAGGGTCTTCAACGTCTTTCACAGCAAGGTTGTTGAAACTGTAGAGGTGCGATTCGAGGAAACTAATGGCTCGCAAAGAGAGCACCTGCCTCCTATGCTAGATGAATTACCTCCCGATGAAGCTATTAGACTGATGGGCACTGGAGAAATTGTGCCTAAAGAACATGTGGTTGAAGAAGAAGTCATCATTCCTCCATCTACTCAGCGCGAAGACAATGTTGAACCTGAAGACAATGCTGCTGATGAAGACAATGCTCAGCAGCCTGAACAGAGTCTTCGCCCTACACATCCGCGCGTGGCAAATGAAGTCCAAATTGAGAGAATGCTTGACAGCATAAATGCACCAGGTCCACTTACTCGCTCGAGAGCTACTCAACTGGCTAACTTTTGTGGGCACTTTGCTTTTGTATCCATCACAGAGCCCATCAAAGTAGATGAACCTTTCAAGGAACCAGAATGGATTCAAGCCATGCAGGAAGAGCTTCACCAGTTCGAGCTGAACAATGTGTGGGAGCTCGTAAAGCGTCCTGATCCAAGGAAGCACAACATCATCGGTACCAAGTGGATCTTCCGCAACAAGCAAGATGAGTCCGGCCAAGTCGTCAGAAACAAGGCTAGACTTGTGGCCCAAGGTTACACACAGGTCGAGGGTATCAATTTTGGTGAAACCTTTGCACCTGTTGCTAGACTTGAAGCCATTCGTATATTGCTTGCTTATGCTAACCATCATGACATATGCTTATATCAAATGGATGTCAAAAGTGCATTCCTCAATGGTAAGATTGAGGAAGAAGTATATGTTGCTCAACCACCAAGGTTTGAAGATCCAAAGCATCCTGACAAAGTCTTCAAGCTCAATAAGGCACTCTATGGCCTCAAGCAAGCACGAAGAGCTTGGTATGACACACTTAAGGAATTCATCAAGAAGAAAGGCTTCAAACCTGGTTCACTCGATCCCACTCTCTTCACTAAATCCTATGATGATGAATTGTTTGTATGCCAAATATATGTGGACGACATTATCTTCGGCTGTACTAACAACAAATACAGTAATGAGTTTGCTTATATGATGCAAGAGAAGTATCAAATGTCGATGATGGGAGAACTGAAATTCTTCCTAGGGCTTCAAATTCGACAACAACCAAATGGCATCTTCATATCACAGGAGAAGTACCTCAAGGACTGCCTCAATAAATTTGGCATGAATGAAGCCAAAGCCTACAAGACGCCTATGCCTACCAATGGTCACCGTTGCACTGATAAAAATGGTAAAGATTTCGATCAGAAGGTATATCGCTCCATGATTGGGTCTTTATTGTACTTATGTGCATCTAGGCCAGATATAATGCTTAGCGTTTGCATGTGTGCCCGATTTCAAGCGGCACCAAAGGAGTCGCATCACCTTGCTGTGAAGCGAATACTTAGATATCTAGCTCACACCCCAACGCTAGGATTATGGTATCCAAAGGGTTCGAAGTTTGAGCTGATTGGCTATTCAGATTCTGACTTCGCCGGCGACCGAGTTGATCGCAAGTCTACATCAGGCACTTGTCACTCTCTTGGACGATCTCTTGTATGTTGGTCTTCGAAGAAGCAGAACTCTATTTCACTCTCCACTGCCGAAGCCGAATACATCGCTGCTGGAGCATGATGTACTCCGCTTCTCTGGATGAAGCAGACTCTCAAGGACTACGGCGTCAACCTGAAGCATGTACCACTCTACTGCGACAACGAGAGTGCAATCAAGATCTCCTACAACCCTGTACAACATTCAAAGACGAAGCACATTCAGATACGACATCATTTTCTTCGGGATCATGTGATGAAGGGCGACATCAACATCAAGCATGCAGACACTAAAGATCAACTGGCAGATATCTTCACGAAGCCTTTGGATGAGAAGAGGTTTTGCAAGTTGCGGTGTGAGCTAAATATCTTAGAATCCTTGAATGTCCTTGGAATGGGAATACATCCTAACGCTTATGCATGTTGATGACTTTGATGCACAACACATGATGTAATGTATGTCTTCAATTCATGAAGACTAACAATCTGAGTGTGAATACATTAACGAAGAATATGACTTCAGAGCGCCACGATAATTGTGCGCCGTGTCTGAGTCAAACATTCTTATACGGTGGGTAACGCCACCAACCAAACTCGAAGACATTGCTTTTTATCTCATCTCCTTCACATGTCTTCGAGAGCTGAATGTCTTCAGAACAAAAATTTTGTTTGCACATGTGTTTCAGTTGAAAACTATTTGCAGATCTACATTTGGATTAGAGCCTTGTCCTATACAGCATTTTGTTTGCACATGTCTTCGAGTTAGGGTGAGGCAGATCGAACATCTCGGCCTCTCCGCCTCGTCGAGATGTTCATCATGTTCTTGACTGCGGTAAATAAAAAGTTATTTTACCGCATGTTTTGATCTAAAATTTCTACTGAAAATAGTCGGTTGTTGTTTCTTCACTTTCCACTCAACCGCATCTAGATCCAGATCTCTTTTTTGCCCAATACTTTCACTTTTTGGTCTAAAGATTGGTTTGATTCCTCACTTGTACGAATCCTTGGACTTGTACAAATCTGAAATCACCATATGTAGTATAAGTGAATGTCTTCGGTAAAAGGTCAATGTCTTCTAAACATTGTGCTATCTTCCAAATCTTCTCAGAATGCATATGACCTCTCCTCTTCCCTCGCGTCCCTAACTCTTTCACAGGTACATGTCCGCAGCAGAATCGCTTGGATCTCATAGTCTGAATTCGTTTGCAGACTACTTGCAGATACATCTGGAATCGCCTGGTACTTGTTCCTATCTGCGCACCCCTGTGAAGCCTTCATCGAAGCCAATGGCAGATGAGAAACCAGTCAAGAAGGGAGGGAAGCAGAGATAAAAGAATACAACTAAAGATCTTCCCCCAGATCTATATGAGCAATACAAGTCGGATGAAGGGGAAACTTATCATCAGCGCAAGACTCGAATCTAATGGATTCGAAGATATTGGAGTGTGGAGTGGTTCAACTACCACTTTGTGACTAAGGAGTATGCTGAGAAGTGTGCTGAAAAAGCACCATTGACGGACATTGTCTATAGAAATCTTCATCCGAAGACTAAGAAAGAAGCCATCAACATGGGGTTCTATCCGTGCATGTTCAGGCCCCCAATGCCTAGCAATCCTCATCCATCAAGCATTCTTGGTTGCCCAGATCATACACTGTTTGACTCTGATGAAGATGATGAAGAGCATCCACCAGGTCCTAGGCCGAAGCCTCTGAAGAAGTCACAGGCTTCAAAGCCCAAGGCTTCAAAGCCGCCCAAGCCGACTGTCCCCTCACCTCAAGCTTCGCGCTCTCCCTCTGTTAATCCAGAAGAGCCTGAGGAAGAAGATCACCTTCATAGGCGAATGAAAAGGAAAGTTGTTGCCTCCAGAGGTCCGAAGCCAACTCTGTCATTCATGGACGCCGCAAATATGATTGAACTATCTGACGATGAGTTCAACGATGAAGCCTTATCTAGGGTCATCCAGCAAAAAGAATAGGAAGCCAAGCTGCTCGAAGACTTACCTCTCATTGATCCTGTCATTTTCGAACACTTCGTTGATGAATGGTTCGCAGATCCCTCTCTCACCATCGACGCCCTCCATCTTCCAATTGGACTAAGTGTCACCTTCCAAGGGCTGGTGAATGAGGAACTGACTGTGGCTCGGAAAGCCAAGCAGATGAAGGCCAAGATTAGCCATGAAAATGAGTTGTTCAAGCAGAATGTGCATAGACTCTCAGCTCCTTAGATTCAGGGATATCAACTGATGATGGCAGATCTCAAAGCTGAATTTGAGAGGAAGTGTGAAGCTGTCAAAGGTGCCCTAGTGCGCCTAAAGATAAAGACTACGATTATGGTCTAAGCTCACAATGACATGCTGAAAAGAAAGGCTCTTGGTCAGCCTGCTCTTGCTCCCGAAATCATTGCACGCTCCAGGCAAGCTTCAATGTCTTCGGATGTGCCTACTTCAGCACCGTCTGAACACCGTGGCATTGTGTTTCCGGCTAGCTTCTCTGGCACTGATGCACCTCCGTCTTCCTCTACTGCTGATAGCAAGAAGACCAAGAAGGCCGAAGCTAAAGCCAAGAAGCGCAAGGCAGCTGCTTCTGAAGCCCAACCTCTGAAGAGGTTGAAGACAAGAAAATCCAAGTCTTCGGAGCCAGGTCAAGAACCTGTACCCCCTACTGCTCCGTCGTCAACCACTGCTCCTCAACAAGAGCCCCTGCTCATTAAGCCCATCTCAGTGGCTCCTCCCGCATCAGAAAACTTGGAGAGACAGATCGTTCTGCGTAAGTCTGCTTCCACAGAGACTCAGAAACCAGAAGATATTCTAGCTACTGAAGACACTGCAGCAGCTGAAGACTATGTTGAGCCAGAACATGTTCCACAGGTGGATGCCCCAATGATTTCCTCCCCAACTAGTGAATTTGTGGACATTGGGACTCCTCTATGGCCAGATGTACCTGAAGTTGAGCCCGATACACCATCACCTCCTTTCTTCCCACCAGTGTCAACCTCACCAGAATCTCCTTTTGCTCCTCTGGAAATTGAAACCACAACCAGCACTTCACCACTGAAACGTCTTTGTTGAGGACCTCGCGCTCATATGTCTCCTATTCCTGAAGATTAAGTACGTGTTTCCCAGACTGCACCGGTCGAAGAAGTGCTGAGGATTGAAGATGTTCCTCCCAGCCAATCTGCACCAGAAGGCATGGCCGCTGAAGACATTACTGCCGATGCCACAATGGGCGAAGCCAATGCCCCATCCCCTCATGCATCTCCTGTCCCAGCCACACCATCCACTGAAGACAATGAAGACAACATTGTGATGGCTCGCAATCGGGAAGGAGAGATGGTTCCTACATGATGGCCTCGCCTTGTTGCACCACCAAGAATGGGACCTCAGTATGAGTTCCACCTTGATCGTCGCCCCAATGTCATGAACCCCATGCCACGTCTTCCAAGTCTTCGCCAGTCTGGCCCAGCAAGACCCTTGGTCTTCGAGTTGGAAAGGTTCAGGCTGAACAACACCTTCTTTGACTCCGACCGCAATCCATACAAGCGTGAAAGAATACAGTCTGACAGGTTCTGGAGTGCTCCACAACGTCAGAACTACATGTGTGTGCTCTATGGTCAGAATAGGATCTTTCTCCACAAACATCTCAGCTTTGAGATATGAAAGGTCTTCCCTGTTTTGATCAAGCATTGGATTGTCTTCGAGATGTGGGTTTGCTGCCTTTCTGCACCGACCATGAAGACTGGAATGAGGAACTCATCCTCCAGTTCTATGCAACTCTCCACATCTCTGGCTTCGGTCGTGATGTGAACACTTGGCAGATGGACTTCATGATACGGGATGAACATGTCACTGCTTCACCACTGGAATTCTTCCCCGCAACACCACTTGCTACCTCTGGTGAACACTTGGATCCTCGCTCTGAAGCCTATGTGGCTGCTACTCGAAGCCTATTCCAAATGCGAGAACCCAACATGACTGAAATGCTCACAATGATGCAACCGTTGGCTCAAGATGCAGAATTGCCCACTTCATTCATTGTGGATGATCTTCAGTACTTGCCAAGGACTCTCTACCACATTCTTCGGCACACCATTTGGCCAATTAAAGGGCACAACTCATCTCGCATGATTGAAGAGCCTCTGAAGACATTGCTCTACAACATTGTGTATGGAATCTGGTTCAATCTTCAAGACTTGTTCCCTCGCAACCTTGCTGCCAATGTTTTCAATGTCCTCGAGCCGAAGATATATGCTCCCTGGATCATGCGCTTCATCAAATACAGAACCAACACCAGGTTTCTTCCCTCTGCTCGCAACCATGGTGTTTATCTTTCGGATATTGAAGTTGTGCCAGCAGATCTGTATCCATCCAAGAGCAAGAATCCAATTGTCGAAGGCACTAGTGGCACTGTTGATATTGAAGGTCTTCACATTCCCTCTGATCCATCAAGGGCAAGACTTATTGGTGCTCTTCGACAACCAAGGTCCGGCGCTACCAACACTGACGCCACTGCCAGTACTCTGCCTCGCCAACGCCTACCAAGGAAAGAACGTGCACTCACTGATCGTGAACTTCTTGTTTCACTAATCCAAAAGCAAGATAGGCACCATGAATGGACTAGGCGCCAGATGCATTCCATGATGCAAGATGTCAATCATGTTTGCATCCTCGCCACCAAAAATGCATTTGTGGCTTATGAAACCAGTCGCTGCTCATGGAGGACTTTGACTATCACTACTGTAGGATGCTGCTAACGTGACACATCAATCAGAGACCCTTCGAGGAAACTGTGTGCGATCCACCAATCGCAAATGTTATTGTTCAACCTCCGTCGCCAATGGCACGAACCGTGTGCGATGGCGTATCAATCAAATACGATTCAGAAAGTAGTTGCGTGTGCGATCCACGGCAGACAGTTTATTCTTATGAATTGTTTGGGATTAGCTAAGATAATAGAAACAGTTAACAAAACTATGTACGTGTGTGAAGTATGACACACAGTTCACTCGGATAAACTGTTTGTGCTGATCCAGCAGAACACAAACGGGTTAGCGTAAGAAGGTGTGTGTGATCTGCAGCAATCGGTTCATTCAACAGAATTGTGTGGGAAGACCAATAATAACCGAAACGATTCATCCGGACAAGTTGTGTGTGTTGCGGGCAGACGGTTGCTGCCAAACACTTGTCAGCAATTGATGAAATCATTAACGACGGTACGTACGGAAGTGCCGTTTGCCCGTATTAATATCGCAGACATTTTATTATTATTACCCGTCTAACTGCGCATCACCTCTTCTACCTCTCTCACGTCTTGTCACCGCGTTTTCGCCCGAGGATTCCAGTGCATGCTTCAGCACCGCACCGGCATTTCTTTTAGCCACGTTCCCGCGCGAAACCGCGCATGTTCCCGTGCAAGCTTCCCCATCGGTTTCCCGCCAGAAGCTAATGAGCATAAGAGCCTATGCGCGCATTCACATGTGGATGCACACGTAGTGCAGCCTAGACCATCTATGAAGCATGCCAACCCGACCAAGCTCCGCCTTTGCCTTCAACCTCCTCGACGATGGAAACAATCTGGTGCAGGCGCAAAGAACTATCGAGGCCGATGGCTTGTCCGGCGACGCGCCGGACAACGCTGTGTTGCGCGTCATCGCAAGGGTTGAGCAGACCCTTGGAGGCGGGCGTGGCAGCGCCGCCGAGCAACATAGCCGCCGAGCAACATAGCCGCCTCACCACCGAGAAGCTGCAGCGCGCCGCACAAGAAGATCATAGGTGGTGCTCCGTAGAGCAAAACATGCGCGTCCATGCCGAGAGGGCAAGGCGCGCCGCATAGCAAGACCGATGGAGGTCCGTAGAGCGAGAGGCGTGACGCGCGGCAGAGCAAGAGCGGTTCCATCCCCGCTTGCCTGCTATCCCACTCGTCATGACGTTGCAACTGTGTCCAAGGCACGTGAGTAGCCCTATTTCTCGCCAGGAATGGGCAGCGGCGGTCTGCGCCGTATTTGCACCAGAGCCCGGCCGCACCGTGCTTGCCCCGGACGCTAGCCGCGCCGTTCGCATGGGTCGTGCCGTTCGCCTTGTCCGCGGCCCCCTCGATGCTGACGGGCTCGTCGGTAGGCTCGAGCGCCTCCTTGGCCCAGGTATCCAGCGGGGAGCGGTAGAAGAAAATGGCTGTCGCATCCTCGAGATGGTAATCTCCGACGAAATAGCCAGCTTGGAGCTCGTGATCGCGCTCCAGCTGTAGCGCGAGTGTGTAAACCAGATGTACGAACGCTGGACCGAGTTCAGGCACAGCCAAGAGCTTCCGTAGGATAGGGTGTAGTCAACTATTCATGGACGCGTTTTATTTTGTTGAACTGTTTAGATGTCGATCCCAATGTCTGGACAACAATCACAATATTGATATGTTTCGATGTGTGAATGATTTATGTTGTATTGTTATGTTTCAATATGTGTAAAAGGCTAACAGTTAGAGCCAGAAAATCAGTATGAAAACAGATATATAGAAATGTGAAACTAATAATATATATTAATTGTTGAATAGCTCATTGAAGACATGATACATATACAGTATATATCATCACATATACGTGATGATAGTACTTAACTAATACGTACAATGAATAAAAAGTTAACTAATAATAACACCTCCTTGAGCGGGGAGCGGTAAAATGGCAGCCTCTCGCCATCAGCTCCTTGGTGCGTGGTGGCTTCCCAACACAAGAGGGAGTTCGCCGTCTCCTCCGCCTCGCAGCGTTCGACGTACCGATCAGCCTCTTGCTAGCGGAGGCGCGCGACCATGCAGGATAGTTCACTGGGCGCCCACTGGAGCTCTCTGGCGGTGGCACGCTCGAGCTTATCGGCCCACGCCCACACAGCGGTGAGGCGCCTAGCGCCTCTGGCTTTCATTGCGTGGTACCGGCCGTCTTCGTACACCTCGACCGCTCGTCGACTCGCCCGCCACCAAAGCTCCAGCTCCTCCTTTTCCCTTGCGGCACTAAGGGCATTCCAGGCTGCGAGGTTCCTGGCACGCTCCTCAGCACACTCCTTCCTGAACGCCACCTGCCTGGCTCTCTCAGCTGGCGGCAGCGCCTTCCACAAAGCCGGATTGTACTTGCCACAAAACCAATCTTCAGTTGGGGGGTCTGGTGCGACCTCATCTGGGGGCGCGAAGGGGTCCTCCTCGTCCCTGCATTTCGCCATGTCCTCGCGGGGTGGCGCCTCCTCCTCTGCTTGTGCACAGACCGGTCGCGCCATGGCAGAGTTTTGTGCGAGGGGTGGGATAGAGAGACGAGAGAATGCAGGCGGGATGACAGTCTCGAGGGGCAGCATTTATAGGCAGCTGGAATCTTGATCGACGCCAGCAGTGATTGCACAAGATTTCCTACTCAACAACCGTGTGTGAATTAACATCACTGACGGTTCCCAATGCATGACCGCGTGTGATTAATAGCCCGCAAAAAAGGGTGCCAATCATGTGGGAGCCGTTTGTTTTGCCAAATATTTACATTTTCTATCCAAATGTAATGCTTGCCTGCCATTTGTGTTATGGAAGCAAGTCCGAGAACAGTAACCACGACATCTTGGCCCCATGGCGGGAAATCATGCATATTTTCATGTACTTCAGAAATCAGAGAATTTATTATTATTATTATTGAATTTAGAACCTACATTCTTAATGCTTTTGTGTCCAAACCATCACTCAAGATGTTTGGAACACCTTCAAATTTATTGCACGTTGCATATATATGTAGGCAAGTAGTACATAAATATGATTTTCGAGCGGTTTTTGCTTCATCTAGCTTGTTCATGTGTTTCAGTTTTGAAATATGGCCATTAAATTTCTATAAACTAACTTAATGTATAAAATTGCCAATAGAACGCCATTAAAAAAATAGGATGCTAGTCGTTTTCGTGCATTGTATTGATGAAAAAAAACTAGGTCGAATGAGACAGCGATTGGCGGTTTGTCATCACACATGCCCCACGTTCCCCCTCAGAACCACGCGTCTTCGTGTGATGCTCTGTTTTGTGAGAGGCTTGTGTCTAAAGCTGGGGATTTCTTAGGCAAGTATTGGAGTCCCATCTCCGTCCCCATCACCGCCCTCCCATCCCCGTCCCCGTCTACGTACCCGTGCGCGGGGATAAAAAGTTTCCCATCCATGTCCCTACCGATTTCTTTATCACCGTGGGGAAACTCACACACTCATTTAATAACAACCTTCATGTATTTCAGTACAAAAATAGTATTTCAACGCAATAAACAATATGTTGTGGCTAGGTTTGTGATTTTGGGCCAAAGGGGTGGGATGTGTGTAAATTTGGGTGACCGAGGGCCCCAAATTACATGGGGTCTACTAATTTCAGAGCCCACACATGTAAGTACTCTCCCTCCGTCTCGGTGTATAAGTCATCTTAGGTTGTGCACCATGACCAAGACGGAGAAGAAAACGAGAGAATTTAATGTTAATTTGCTAATTAATATCATTGCATGCAATGAATTGACCACTGCATGTCGTGCTAGTTAGTCTCAAGTCATTTAAAAAATACATGCCCCACGTCTCTTATTGGTTGATTCCTTTATTCATGTCAAAAAACAAGAAAGGAGGTGAAAGTTAATGCACCGAGCCTATGTGTTTTGGTATAATTTGGTTTTCGTAAGATGACTTATACACCGAGACGGAGGGAGTACTTCAATTCATGGGTAAGGCGGGTAATGCTATCTCATCCTCATCCCTGTCCTGCACGCTCGGTACGTAAGGTATTTGACCCACCAACTTCCAGATGGGCATTCAAGTTCGCACCCGTGCCCTAATAGAGTAATTACCCATGGGGATGCATGTAACAGTTAACCATGCATTGCTAGCTTTGACATGTGTCAAAGGTTATCTCGACCAAGCCGTTACTTTGATCACGACATCTTGGCCCCATGTCGGGAAATCATGCATATTTTCATGTACTTCGGGGCATTTTTCAACTTTTGACTTTAAAAACCTAGATTCCCAATGCTTTTGTGTCAAAACCGTCACTCAAGATGTTTGGAACACTCTTTCAAATTTATTGCATGTGGCATATATACGGAAGGAAGTAATACATAAATATGATTTTCCAGCGGTGCTTTATCTTGCTTGTTAAACTGTTTCAGTTTTGAACTATGGCCATTAAATTTTTGGAAAATAACTTCATGTATAAAAATGCGAATTGAATGCCATAATTTTTTTCAGATTTCAGGATGACGGTCGTATTCGTACATTGCATCGATGAAAAAAAAGTAGGTCGAATGAGGCAGCGATCCGTTTCGTCATCACACAACACCCCCACGTCCCCTCTCGGAACTATATGAGCATGCTCGTGGTGCTCCAGTTTGTGAGAGGCATGAGTCAAAGCTTATCTCAAACCAGCCGTCACTTTGACCATGGCATCTTGGCCCCATGTCGGGAAATCATGCTGATTTTCATGTACTTCATAGCATTTTTTTTTATTTTTTGTATTTAAAAACCTAGAATTTTCTCAATGCTTATGTCCAAACCGTTACTCAAGATGTCTGGAACTCCTTCAAATTTATTTCACGCGGCATATAGATAGAAGCACTAGTACATATATAAAAATGATTTCTCCTGCAGTTTTTGCTTCATCTTGAACATGTCCATGTGTTTTAGTTTTGAATTATGGCCACTAGATATCTAGAAACTAACTTCATGTACAAAAATGCTCATTGAACCCCAAAAATGTCCAAATTTCAGGTTGCTGGACGTATTCGTGCATTGTAACGAATTCAAAAAAAGGTAGGCCAAAATGAGACAACGACTAGCGGCTCGTCATCAAACAAGGCTCATGTCCCCTCACGGAACCACGACCCTTCGTGTGATGCTACGTTTTGTGAGAGGCATGTCTCAAAGCTTATCTCAAACAAGCCGTTACTTTTACCACGACATCTTGGCCCCATGTCGGGAAATCATGCAGATTATATCATGTACTTCATAGCATTTTTTCATTTTTAGAATTTTAAAACCTAGATCCCCAATGCATGCACGTGTGTCCAAACCATTACCCAAGACGTTTGGAACTCCTTAAAATTTATTGCAAGCGGCATATATAGGGAAGCACGTAGTACATAAATATGATTTTTCCAGCAGTTTTTGCTTCATCTTGCATGTTCGTGTGTTACAAATTTGAATTATGGCCCTAAAATTTGAACATAAATATGGAACCGTGTGTTACTAGTATATAAAAATGCCAATTGTACCCCGAATATTTCCTAATTTTAGGATGCCGTCAGTGGATTTTGTCAGTAGGGATCTATTTCTTACAAATAAAACAATATCCGTTACCGCTGTATCCATAAATAGTTTTACAATTCAAACAAAAAGTGAACTGCATACAAACGGTTCCCTACGGAAACCATTTGCGATGAAAATTCACGGATCTAATTATGTCTTACGAGGGAAGCTTCGTCGGCTTCGTCTAGCTCGGATTTCGTTCACCCTCGACCCCCATTCCCAATAAGCCCTCTGTGCAAATAATGACGCTGTGGGAACGCTTCGTAAGGGTGCGTACGACCGCCCTCTCAGCTCCGAGCGCTCCTGCCTCTGCCGAGAACGCGGCCGCCTCGGCCGAGAGCGCAGCCGCATCCGCCTTAAGCGCGTCCGCATCCGCCGAAAGGGCCTCTGCGGCGGCCGACAGGGCTTCTGCGGTGGCCGAAAGGGCGTTTGTAGCCGCAGAGACGGCAGCTGCAGCTGCTAAGACGGCGGCTGCAAACGCCAAGAGCGCTCGAGCAGCTTGTCGTGCCGCGGAGGCTGCCCTGGCCCGGGTTGAGGCCATCCAGGCCTATATCATCGAGAACTCCAACGCCAAGATACTCCAAGCTTCGCCAGAATCCAGCATGCACCACACGTCCGAAGAGGCGGCTGCTGCGGATGCCGAGATGAACGCCGACGATGCGGTGGCGGAGGCCATGGAGCCCCTTCCGCACGAGATCTCCGAGCGAGAGATGGAGATGCGGGAGCCATCCGAGAGCGCCGAGTGCTGGGAGGAGTTGCGCGTGGCTCAGGAGGAGGTCGAGAAGCGCCTGTCCATCGAGGAATCGGCGGTGGAGTACCAACACAAGCTATGGCGGCGCCACTATTATGAGTACTACGAAGATGAGGGCGACGCCGATGACGAGGACAACACCGAGGATGAGCACGTCGCCGCGGGCGAAGTCAGCCTGGGGGACGTGGAGTCCAGCACCGGCGGGATGTCGCCCGGACAAGTCGTCGACATCTCATCGAACAGCGGCGAGGTATAGGGCGGCTGCTCATCAGCGTCTTTGTTAAAATTATGCGTATTACTAATAGCCTTTGTTCAGAGAGCCGGTCTTTTGTAAGAGCTATGTCTAGTTCAAGCAGCTTGATTATTTAGTGAACTTGCTCGGTTTAGTAACTGTGAGCTATGTGTGTCCGCTATTTTCTATACCCAAGTTAGCAGTTGATGTTACATTATGCAATGACGTGGATGTGCACTATAACTAGGGAATACGTGGGGAGGGGCGAATTTTTGTATGTTCTGTATCATCGCACAAGATAAAAGATGAAAGACCGTGTCTGATGAATCTTTGTGCGCCAAGATTCCCTGCAACGAGCGAAAAATTTCGCCGACCGCCGAAATATCTGTCTCCCCCCTCCCCCCGCCAAAGGGCCACATTTCCCTTGCAACCCCTCCACCCCCCCCCCCCGACGCCGCCCACATCTCTCCCTCTAGCATCCAACCGCTCAAGCGGTATCTCCGACGATGACGAATCTCTCACCATCCAGGTATTCGTCTCTCTTCTCTCTGGCTTAACTAGGCTCGGGGTTTTGTTTTGGAATTGGGGATTTTAAAGCGGCAGGTCCATTTGCACCATTTCTTTCTCTTGTAGCTCCCTAGGACAATCACTTCCAACGAATGGAGAGGGGTAGCTGAAGACCTGCCTGTTCATGGTCAACATTAATTTCGATCCATGAAGTTACGAGCTTTTGAATCTGGGTACAGTGGGAGGAAGTTTCTGCGACGTGCAAAGAAGGTAAGCCTAACTCTCGTTGTTCGAAATCATTTGATATATTAGTTGTGATTCAGACTTCTCGTGTGCTATTTGATTCTGGATGTGATTAAGACACTGTCATAGTTTTAACCTGAAGGCATATTGACAGCAAGAAAACTATATGAGACATGACTTATCATTGCATTAAAAATTACTGAAAGGTAGTACACATGAAGCACTTCATTTCATTCAGCACGAGCAAGGTCTAATTATGCACAGAAACATGGCTAGCATCAACACAACATGGCAATCTGAAATAAACAGATTCTCAGACTTACTGGAAAAAAAGATGGTGCAAGAGAGTAGTTTTTAACAGATTGGAATGTTTGACAGCAGAATGTACATAGCTGTCACTATTAATTTGTTTTCATTCAAACACTGCCGATGTGCGTCCTGTATGACAAAGACTGTTGCATTTATGTTTAGCTTCCGGGTAAAATTGGCAATTTGTTATTACCCATGATAGAAACAGAGGAGGGACGAGTACTAGAGCATCCTACTACGAAGACTCTTCGAGCAGAACCATGGCATTGCCGATGAAGACCCATGTAATCCCGGTTCTGATGAAGACCCATTTGAAGCACGCAAGTACAAGCATGGCCAGCCATTTCTTGTTGGTGAATACTTTGATGAGTGCAGTTCCAGTTGTCGCAAGTTACATAAATATTGCATGGACATAATGTCAAAAGGAGAAGATCATTAGATTATGGAATTGCAGTACGACTGTCATCATTTCTGTCACGTTCCAGGTACCATCAGTGTGGAATTCGAGGACTTTCATCTCTTCTTCAACTTCGATGAGCTTGCTGCCACTCTTGTCAAATGCTTGATGTTGTAATTACTTCACAAACTCTGATCAACTTCTCCATACAAGCCTGTAAATCACAAAAAAGCTAACTGTACTGTATTCCTCTCAGGGGATTGGCAACGCAGAGAAAACCAAGGGTGCATGCCTATTTCATAGATCCTGATTTAGCAAACGGCGTTTTGTTAAAAAAATAATTACTCACGCACGGCTTCCATTGATTGTGTCGCCAAGATCTTGTTCGACTTATCGATAGGAGAATTCTTCATGTGGCCATATTATGAAGAGTAAGTTAAATATACAACCCCGCATACATTGATCGTCTTTCAGTTTTAGACATAGTTCCTACGTTCATGGTTTTCTTAAACTGTAGAGGTCATTGGATCTTGGTGGTCATTGTTCCAAAACGCAACACGGCTTACTACATGGATTCACTCAGAGAGTCAAATGTGCCTCAGGATCTGAGTCATCTTAAGGATTTCATGGATAGGTATTGAATTCTTTGATGTTAATGCGTTGTGTCCATATCTGGTTCCAGAATTGAGTGTGTGAAAATTCATCTTCATTTGCAGTGTACTGTCAAAGAACATAACTTTAGGGGGGAATAGGTTCGACAGCCAACTACCTCTGCAGCACGTGATCGTTTCTCCGGTAAGACAACGAAATCCGGTTTTTTTTAGAAAATGCTAGTCAGATGTTCAAGTTTCTAAGTAAACCTCTTTCTATTTCTCTCCATAGAAAAAAAACAACTTACACCGGTTAGGTTGTTCCTAGCAGGGCAAATACATGACTAATACTGTACAAAAAATTTCAGTGTCCTCAACAACAACAAGGTACCAGCCTATGTGGATACTATGTTTGTGCACACATGATAAACCAATGCAAACATGTTGAATGTGGTGTCGATGCTGACAAGATAAAACCAGTAAGTCTGCTTCTTAATTACTATCTTCTACTCCACACGTATGTCACATTCTGATCTAAATGTCATGCAGCTGATCTTCGTACCGATGACTTATGAACCGCTCGCCGCCGATGAATTGTTGTCTGTTAGGAAATTTATCAGCACCTTCTTTGTGAAACACTACATCAAGCCCTCTAAAGATGACGAAGATTTCCGGAATCAAATCTTCTAAAAATAAGTACGCATTCATATAGTGTTATCAGCTAAACATATACACATGGATGCATTATTTTCCATGTGATTATGTCTTTGTATTTCGTACACTATGATTATGTACTGGATATGTCGGTTTAACAGCTGTGGAATTTAGCTAGCATTTTCTCAATTGGATATTGTCGTGAATTATGATCAATCCTCTGCTTGTGGACACTATTCGTTCAATTGCATATTGTGGCGAATTATGATGAACGTTCTTCATGTGGACACTATTTGTCGATTGCATATTGTGGCGAATTTGCTATTTGCACGGTGAATTAAATGCGATATTTTACAATAACCTGGCAATTTCATCACACACGGTTCAAGCAACTAAGCGTGTGCGGTCCAGAATGGAAAGCACACGCAACTCGTAGCGCAACCGCTTGTGATACACAGGAAAATGACATGAGATATAATCTAAAACGTGGGTGATACATAAGAAATCGCGAACGGTTTGCAACACTTGTACGTGTGTGTAGGATCTACTCAATTGTTTGCGATAGCACCATATCTCACACGTCAGCCAACAGGAAACCATGCCCGATGCAAAGACCATCCCATGCGTACATTTTTTGGGAAACGTGTCCGATGATGTTATACATGTACATTTTTCGGGTAACGTTTCGCAAACGGTCAAAGGTCAAACTCCGTTTGTTTTCCACCATCCATTAGACGCGTTTCACTCGTCTTGGACGTGTGTGATTGATCCCAAATCCCACACGTACACCCAAAAGATTATGTGTGCAATCTATTCCTGCACCGCACACGATTATATTTGCAGATCATTTGCGTTCGTTGGCCACCATCGCCGACGGGTTTGCGGCGTCGTGTGGGATGGACCCCCCCTATCGCCCACACATGCAAGGCGACGGTTTGGAACTATGTCGCGGAAAGGGGTTAAAAACCGTTTGTATAGCACGTCGCTGCACTAGTGTATGCTGGCTCCTGCGGACGAGCTTTGAGAAGATGGATTTCACCCTCGCTACAGATTTGGTGCACCACCAACCAGTGCGGATAAATGGCGCAAGACTCCATCCCTCGAAGACAGTGATTTCTCCTCTTCATCTCCCTCCGTCAACGTCCAGCTTGCCGATGAAGCTGATGATGCCACCTCCCTGCCTCCCTCAACTCGGCATCGCGACACTGCACCAAGCTCAACTGCACCGGCACCCCAAGACTCCACGGCACCGTCTTCATCGACACCTGCTGGGAACATGTAGTTTTTCAATGTCTTCATCCCTTTTTGGTCATTCGATGACAAAGGGGGAGAAGCATTGGATGATAGTCTTCAAACGGGTCTACTAATATGGGCTGGGTGTTATATTTTGCTAAGTTTACAACTCTTGTTTCTGAACATTTGCTGTTTTGGGTTGTAAAACCTAAGTCCTGATGGACGTCTGCATTTTATGTTTACCGTACTCTTTGGCGCTTCCTCAAGTTATTTTCATGCGCTTAAGGTCATTTTGCAGATGCCCATTTTTCATTGTGCATTTCATTATCTTCGTCATATCTGTTAATGCATAGTGATTACAGTACAAGATACAGGGGGAGATCTCCACAAACTACAACCTGCCATGTGCACTTGCATTCAAAGAAAAATTCTCATATGCACATCTTCAGGGGGAGCTCTCTATACCTTGTAATCAAAATCTTCTAAAACCTTATCTTCACATATATTTATCCCTATTGAAAACTTCAACCAGTTTGTCATCAATCACCAAAAAGGGGGAGATTGTAAGTGCATCTAGTGCCACCCTTTGTTGGTTTTGGAGTATTGAAGACAAACGTGGTTGAGGGACTAATGTGTTTGTGAGAGTTCACAGGTTAACACAGATAGAAGTCCCTGGAGTTTCGGTTTAGCCGTCGAAGACGACTCCAAAAAATGTTCGAAGACATTGATGACGGCTAAAGACATTGGTGGTATGCAAAGACATTCGTCCGAAGACAATGAAACGCGAAGACGAAGTCTTTTGGTAGTTTTGTTTCTTCTTCCCTAAGTCATAGGAACCACTGTACTATTAAGTGGGGTCGATGTGATTGAAGTCAGATGCTGACGTGATGCTCAACCCATACCTATGTCTTCGAGCGAAGACAATGAGAGGAAATCTCTTCCAGAGTTGGTTGAGTCAGTTATACTTGTAGCCCAAGTAAAGCTGCCGCGTGCGTTTGAAATCCGACCGTTGTGACACATGTCGGTTGGCCAGTGACCCAGGGTCATTTCGGTCATATCAGGTCGGGTTGCCTGCTGGCTATAAATAGCCCACCCCCTCCACCATATGAAGGTAGCTGCTAAGAGAGAGATACGGCTGTTGTCGTTTTGGAGCAACCCACCTCGAAGACATTGAGAGAAACATCCTGCGAGGATACACCTAAACACGTAGAGCTAGAGCGTTTGAGCATCACTGCAGTCTTTCTGTTCTGAGAGAACTGAAGACTTATTACCCTTGAAGACTGTGATCTTCCAGACAGTTAGGCGTCTGGGTCTAGAGCGTCCAAGAGTAATTGTGGACTGCCGGGTGACCAAGTTTGTACGGGTTTCGGAAGTCTCCCCTGAAGACTTACCAGAGTGATTTTGCGATATCTAAGTGACTTAGGCTCAAAGGGAATAAGGTGAAGACGAGGTCTTCTGAGTTCAATCTCAGCCTCCCTAACCAGACGTATAGTGGTCACAGCAACTGGAACTGGTCCAACAAATCCTGTGTCTTCGTCAAGCAACTGGTTCTATCCTTCACTTTCTTACATTCATGTTCTGTATCATGAAGCCCTTGCTTGTTCATTGTTTGAAGACTTATCCTGAAGACATTCATATCCGTTGTTTATCTTCATTCTATCTAAGTTTATCTTCGACTCATCTTAGTGTGCATGCTGATAATGCTTAACCTGCCTGTATGTCTTCACTGCATCGCATGCCTTGACTAGATCATTGATGACTATCCCTACCTGATCCTGTTGCGCTTCCGCATATTTCGAATACATACTTTGTTTCGAAGCCTTTCATAAAAATCGCCTATTCACCCCCCTCTAGTCGATAACTAGCACTTTCACCCTCCACCATGAGAAAGTGGCTGCTCAGAGAGAGATACGGTTGTTGTCATTTTGGAGCAACCCACCTCGAAGACATTGAGAGAGTGAAACATCCTGCGAGGATAAACCTAAACACCCTGAGCTAGAGTGTTTGAGCATCACCGAAGTCGTTCTGTTCTGAGAAAACTGAAGACTTATTACACTTGAAGACTGTGATCTTCCCAACGGTTAGGCGTTTGGGTCTACAGCAATCCAAGAGTCATTGTGGATCGCCGGGTGACCAAGTTTGTACGGGTTTCGGAAGTCTCCCCTGAAGACTTACCTGAGTGATTGGGCGTTGTTTAAGTGACTTCGGCTCTAGGGGAATAAGGTGAAGACGACATCTTCTAAGTTCAATCTCAGCCTCCCTAACCAGACGTACAATTTTCACAGCAACTGGAACTGGTCCAACAAATCATGTGTCTTCATCAAGCTACTGGTTCTATCCTTCACTCTTTTACATTCAGTAATGAACTGTGTAGCCATTGCTTGAATACTTTTGGCTGAAGACATTTCCCGAAGACATTCATATCTGCTGTTTATCTTCATAATGTCTAAGTTTGTCTTTGACTCATCTTAGCTTGTACGATGATAGTGCTTAACTTGCTTGAATGCTTTCATTGTGTTGCATGCGCTGCCTAGATCCTTGATATTATCCCTACCTGATCCTGTTCCGCTTCCGCATATTTCGAATACATACATTGTTTCGAAGCCTTTCATAAAAATCGCCTATTCACCCCCCTCTAGTCGATAACTAGCACTTTCAATTGGTATCAGAGCAAGGTACTCCCTTGTTCTGTGTTCCGGTTTAACCACCTGGAGTTTTAGCTATGTCGACTGCAGGGATTATCAAGGTCTCCGTTGTGTGCCCTGTCTTCGATGGCACCGACTACCCCTACTGAAAGAACAAGATGCGCATGCATCTCGAAGCCATTGACAATGACCTATGGTATGTCGTCATGGCGGGCATTCCCGAGGTTGGCAAAGGTGTTACTGCTGCTGATGTGAAGAGGTTCGCAGAATTGGACTCCACCGCCAAGAACATCATCTGTGGTCACCTGACCAAAGGACAGTATGGCCGTGTGAGTGCACTGAACACTTCAAAGCAAATCTGGGAATGGCTGTCCAAAGTGAATGAAGGTGTCTCATCTCAAAGAGACTCTCGTGTTGATGTGCTTCGCAACCTATTCAACCGCTTCAAGAGACTCGACAACGAAAATGTCCAGCTCACGTTTGATCGTCTCACTGACATCTCAAATGAGCTGAATGCACTTGGCGCCATTGATATCACCAAACATGAAGTCGTAAAGAAGCTACTCAGATCACTTGACAGTTCCTTTGACACTTCCGCACTCATGATCCAAGAGCTCCCTGACTTCAAGAGTTTGGATCCTGCCGATATCCTCGAGAGGCTGAACACACATGAATTCCTACAAGCTGAGAAGAGGGATATATACGGTCCCGGTTAGAGTCGCTCTCGTGCCCTGAAAGCCAAGGCTGTGTCCTCATCTGACGATGGCTCTAAATGCAGTTCTGATGGTGCTGAAGACTTTGGAAAAGAACTCGCTCTGCTTGTCAGGAAATTTAGGAAATTGCCAAGTCAAGACGTTATTCAAAGTCTTCAAAGCGTGATTCCAAGAGGTCTGCTGAAATGTCTCCAAGGGACAGTAAGAAGCAAACCTGTCACAAGTGCAAGAAAGTTGTCCACTTCATTGCTGATTGTCCTCGCTGGGAAAAGGAATCCAAGAAGAAGAGCAAGGACTATGACTCAGATGACAAGAAGAAGAAGAAGAAGTATGCAAAGTCTTCATCACACAAGAAGAGATCATCTAGCAAGGCACATGCTTTTATCGGAAAGGAGATGGATTCATAGTCTGAATCTGGTTCTGAGGCTGAGGAAGCATCTGAGGAGGAAGCTAACGCTGAAGTAGTTGGACTAGCAATGTGAAAGCACATTTGCTCCCTTGGTGGTTTTGGTAATTAATAACAACATATATGGCATTGGACTCATGTTTCCACTAAGTGTATTTCAGGAAAATTCCAATGATGGGATGGCTATAAGTTGTGAGGAGATACCCCAAGATGCAAGGAATGGATTAGCAAAGCATCAAGCTACAAGACTCTACATTTTACTTTGTGAGAAATCACTTTGAGTCCATAGGAAAGCCAATACTATTAAAAGGGGGCAAGGTATTGTTGGTGAAAAAATTGCTCCACGTGCACAAGTGCTTGCCACAAAAAAACACCCACAAGCTCTCCCACAAAATCTCTGTCTAAACCCAAATTCACAAAATCGGTGCCACCAAGTTTTTCATCCGACTCTACCGATTTTCTACCCAAGACGGAACCCCAGACAAACCCTAGCTCTTCGCTACAACCGAGACACCATCGGTGCAACCAAGATTTTGTGACCACGATTCGGTTAACTATTTTCAAAGGATCGGAGATTCCGAGTTTATGTTTCGGTCTCACCGAGTTTTGGGAACTGCCCTCGGCCACTGGTTTCGGTGCCACCAAGAGTTCTATATCGGTCTCACCGAGATTCCGAAAGTTTCCACATTTTTGACATATTGATAGAACCGAGTTTTGCTTCGGTTTCACTGAGATGGCTAATAATGTTGTAACGGTTGGATTTTTTGAAATGCCTATATATACCCCTCCACCACATCCCACTCGAAAGAGAAGCACTCGGGCTAGTTCCCCACTTCCCATATCCAAATTTCTGAGAGAGAGCCACCTACCCTTGTGTTGAGATCAAGATCAGCCACTCCAACCATATGGATCTTGATTTCTAGCCTCCCCAAGTTGCTTTCCAACCCATCAATCTCTTCTACCAAGCCAAATCTGTGAGAGAGTGATTGAGTGTTGAGGAGTGTATCGTCTTGAAGCACAAGAGCAAGGAGTTCATCATCACTATCAAGCCTATTACCTTTTGGATGGTGGTGCCTCCTAGATTGGTTAGGTGTTTCTTGGGAGCCTCCTACTTCATGTTGTGGAGTTGAACAAAGAAGTTTGTACGGGCAGGGAGATCGCCTGCTTCGTGAAGATCTACCCATAGTGAGGCTAGTCCTTCGTGGACGGAAGTTGTTATGGAGTCAAGGTTGCTACTTCGTGGACCCTTATGGGTGGAGCCCTCCGTGGACTCTCGCGACCGTTACCCTCCGTGGGTTGAAGACTCCATAAACGCGGATGTACGATAGCACCACCTATCGGAACCACGGGAAAAATCTTCATGTCTACAATTGCGTTTGATCTTCCAACCCTTACCTGTATTACATGTGCTTTTCTTTACTTTCCGCTGCTATACTCTTAGACATGCATGTGTAGGGTGTGCTTGACTTGCTACTATTGTTAAAATCTGCCCACAACTAAAATTGGGAAATGGTAGAACTTTTAATTGGTCAAGTAGTCTAATCCCCCCCCCTCTAGACATACTTGCGATCCTACAAGTGGTATCAGAGCATTAGTCTCCATTGCGTAGGTTTCACAACCTAGGAGAGTATGGCGTTTAGTGAGGGAAGTTACCACCATAGAGGTCCGTACTTTGACGATACTAATTTTGCTAGTTGGAAGCATAAGATGAAAATGCACATTCTTGGTCATAACCCCGCCGTTTGGGCTGTTGTTCGTGTTGGCTTGCAAGGTGAATTCTTTGGTGATGGAAAGGAACCGGATCGTGAAGCGACCGCGGTTGAATTGAGATGTTGAAATACAATGCTCAAGCATGTGACATTCTTTTCAACTGCCTATGCTCCGAAGAATTCAAAAAAAATCAGCCGTCTTGAGAATTCAAAGGAAAGTTGGGATACTTTGGTTGATATGCATGAAGGTACCGATTCCGTCATAGAATCTAAGTTGGACGTGCTTCAAAGTCAACTTGACAAGTTCAAGATGAAGGATGGTGAAGGAGTTGCGGAGATGTACTCTAGGCTTGCTCTCATTACCAATGAGATTGCCGGCTTAGGAAGCAAAGAAATGACCGACAAATTCATCATCAAGAAGATACTTAGAGCCTTGGATGGAAAGTATGACACCGTGTGCACATTGATCCAAATGATGCCAAACTACAAAGATCTCAAGCCTACGGAAGTCATTGGTAGAATTGTTGCTCATGAGATGTCACTCAAAGACAAGGAAGAACTTCAGAACAAGTCTAGCGGTGCTTACAAAGCCACAAGTGATGCTCCCGCTACTTCAAGCGACAACCTTGTAACCAATGAAGAGATAAGCCTCATGGTCAAGAAATTCAACAAGTTCTACAAGAGTAGAGGCAAAGAGAGAAACTCCAACTCAAGATATGAAGAAAAGCGTTCATCTAGTCGTGACCAAAATTGTTACAATTGTGGAAGGCCCGCACACTACTCAAATGAGTGCACGCCCCCCCACAAAATAAGGGAAGAGTCACCCAGAAGGAAGAGCTCAAGAGATGAGTTACCTCGAAGAGAGAGAAGGAGTAGAGATGATCGTTATGAACGAAGACCCTCAACGAGAAGTAGGGATTCGGAGAAGAAGGACAAGTACACCAAGAGCTACTCAAGAAGAAGACATCAAGATCATGTTGGTGAATGGGTTTCTGGCTCCGATTCCGACGACCACTCCGAGAGAAGCTATCACTCTGACCCCGACTATAGTCAAGATGAAGGTGTTGCCAGACTTGCACTCGTTTCCTCCAACTCCTACGTCATATATAATTCACCAAATGAAGGGAGTGGAAGTTGCTTCATGGCTTAAGGACCCAAGGTATCACACCCCGAATATCTTGATTTCAATAGTGAGGAGGATGACTTACTAGGAGATGATGACTTGCTATTTGACAAAACCAGTGATATTAGTCAAAATGTGCTAGATGATGATCATGTTAATCAAGATAAGTCGTGTGATGATGATAAGAAGGAAATAGAAAGACTAACTAAAGAATTGAACACTCTTAAGTTCGCTCATGAATCTACTTTAGAAGATCATAGAGAGCTTGTAAGAACTCATGAGAAGCTACGCTTCGAGAAGCTCAACTTGGAGCAAGAGCATGAGTTTCTTAAAGCAATCAATGACGATCTCCGAACGAAGACTTCTTCTTATCTAGCCAAATGACTACTCTTGTCTACATTTATTCCACAAGTTAAGACTAAGCAATCTAGTAACAAAGGCAAGAAAGGTTCTTCAACTAGTAGCAATAAAAATGATAATCCAATGATATTGCTTCTAGTAGTTCAATTGATTCCACTAACGATTCTCTTAGCCAAGTTACACTTGAACAAGAAAATGATCTATTGAAAGGGATTATAGAGAAAGGTATATACAAAAGTCTTGCCAGATGTAAGCAATTTGAGGAAATTGTACGTAAGCACGGAGGATAACGGAAGAACCATGGCATTGGCTACTACAACGCTAATGGAGTTGAATGGGAAGAAGGTCAATACCCCAAGCCCAAGTTTGTTCCTCCAAGGGAGAAGTATGAACATACTCTTCCCAAGGAAACAAAAGCTCAAGATGACCTTCCACCACAAGATCACAAGCTCAAGGGCAAGGACAAGCTTCAAGAGGAGATTGACTCATATGAAGATGAATCCCAAACTTTGGTCATGTGGGTTCCCATGGCTTCTACAAGCTCAACTTCTACAAGTGCCACTTCAATACCAAGGATCCGCATCAACTTGATGTGGGTCCCCAACAAGAAGAACTAGAGAGGTTCTTGAGGGGTGACTCTGCCAATGAAACTCACTCATATTCATTATTGGCAAGAACTAGTTGCAATCAACATCAACATTATACAATAGTTCAAGGAGTCACACATTCCCTCAAAGGTAAGCAAGGGACAAGGTAATTAATGAATCAATGGACATCATCATGTATGATTTGCACTCCATGTCCATAGATATCCTTGTGTTTGTCTCTTGTGTTTGGGACTAACCCATGTAGGTGAGGAGAGTAAGAAACAAAAAGGATTGCTCCCAACTCAAGATAATCTTCATCAACTATGAGCATCCACCACTACATCACCCACATGAAGTCTTCTACGACAAACCCCAAGGTTAGTTTATCCCTCTTAGGGGGGATGTCACATGAAGGGGGAGATTTACTCTAAGACTTGAGTCAAAGTATCTCTTGGAATGTGACAACATTAACAAGCTTTTTGTAAAAGCGGTATCCCCACTTGTGCTTAAACGATGAGTATGACCTATGATCAAGTATTCTTACTTGGCTCCTAATCAAATACTCATATATAGATGACTACGTCATCGCCAAAGTGCTTGATAGATGCTAGAATGTTTGTGCATGTTTGCCATGATTTCATTTGATATCTTATTATGTGAGCATGTTGGTCTGCATATCTTTACTCATTCGTGGATATCCAATTGTAGCTATTTGGCTTTTGTTTTTCTTCTGCCAATTGGATATACAAGAATGCCTAGGACCCCTTTCTAGCTATCTATGCTTTCTCACCTCAAGTTCTATTCATGCTATATCACAAAAAACTTGAACAAGCACTTGACGAACCCTTTGTGTGAGGAGCACTCGGTGTACCGTTTCGTCAAGGCTGACCTCCAAAACCTCCCTATAGTGCAACTCGGTGTGACCAACCAGAAAATCTCGGTTCCACCGAATGCCTAGGGTTGCTCTGATTTTGCACCTCGGTACCACCGATACCATAATCTCGGTTGCACCGAGTTTCCCTGTCAACTAACAGTAGAGGAACTCGATGACACCGAAATTTTAGGATAGGTGACACCGACAGCAAAGGGTACTTAAGCCGGCGGACCCGACGCTTTGAAATTCAATCTTCAAACGCCAAGTCCCCAACCCTAAGCCGCCGAAACCGGACCCCTTGGTCGTCGCCTTTGAATCCCCGAGCACCTTCGCCATTGGGATTCACGCCGCCGACGGAAATCTTCACTGCCGTCGCCGCCGTAGTCGGACCACCACCAAGTTAGGGTATGGCTCCGATTTGCTCATGCGTTCCACGTCCGATTCTAACGCATTTGGATGATTTCGTCTATGTTCCACCATGTGCAATCTTCCTATCGCACAAAAAAATACATAGAATAGTAAACGATGGAATTTTGGATCTGAACTCCCGAAGTATACATCTCGGTGACACCGAGTTGGAAGAATCGGTTCCACCGATTCTGCGTTTAGGGTTACTGAGAACCACTTCGGAGAGACCGAGTAGTCATTTTCGGTTACACCGAATTTGGCTGCCAAGTTTCTATTAAGGCAGTGGTCAGTCTCGGTGACTCCGAAAACATCAACCCGGTGCTACCGAAATTTATCTTGCAGTAGTTCATACCCTTAGTTTCTGAGTTTGGTTTTTGAAAAATGTTTGTGTTTTTGTGATTCTCAACTTTTCTACTCTTCTATACTCCATTCATAGGGACAGTATGTCAGCTTCAGGTGATAGTCAGAATGACTCCAGAGAGCTTAGCATTAATGCAGATTCAGGTACTAGTCTTGAGGCCAGCTCATCTTCTTTAGAAGATCCAGGCACACCTAGCTCCCATGGTTTGACCAAGGCTGCTACTAGAGCCAGGAGAAAGTTAAACTCAGATGAAGAGGACTCTGATTTTGTGCCAGAGGAGGTCCTTGCCAAGCAGAGGCAGGACAAAGCAGACATAGCTTCCAAGAATTCTGCATCTGAGGCAACTTCATCTAGAAGACTTGTCGGGAAGGAGTATGCCAGCACAGAGGCTATGAAAGCACCAGAGAGTGCCAGGGCTTCCATGAAAATAGAGCCAGCCAGAAGATCTATGCCCAAGAAGCCTGTTGACAAGAAGAGAAGTAGGAAGAGGATAGTACATGTTGTTGGAAGACCAACTTCTATTTATGAAGATCCAGCAGATGCTGAGGGAGAGGAAGAGCCAGCGGCCCAGGCTCCTGCTAAGAAGAAGAATAACCTGCTTGCTGATGCCATGACTTCTCAGGCCCCTCACAAATGCAAGGCAGCTCCTCCTCCCTAGAAGACCACAGCCCCTAAGTCCAAGAGGACTACTAAGGATGTTCCAGCTGCAGCCAAGAACAAGGGATCCTCCTCCAGAGCTGCTGCTGAAGGTGTGGAAATGAAAGTTTTGAGGAAGCTTAGACCTCACCTCCCACAACACAATGACAACTATCCACTTGCTGAAGATATGAAGAAGTGGAAGGATTCAGGGCTGACGGAATGGAGAGCTATAGATCCTTATTCTCAGAGGAGAAATACTGATGTTGACTACAGATTCCACACCAAGGAGCAGCAGGATTTCTATGAGACTGTTCTGCTTGATAAGAGCCCAGCTATCAGTGACATGAGATATGTAGACTGGGGCTACATTAAGGAAAATGAGGACTACTTTCCCCATGTGCTAGACAACTTCAAGGCTGTTGGTATTGATGCTTTTGTTGGTAAGGAGATGACCCCCTGGAATGATGAGATGATCATGCAGTTCTATTCCACTACACACTTCTATCCAGATGGCAGGATAGTGTGGATGACTGAGGGCACCAGATATGAATCTTCAGTAGAAGAGTGGGCTACCATCTTAGGAGCTCCACAAGTACAGGATGGTGACTTGGATGTATACTCAGAGGCCAAGATGAGTCATAATTCTATGGCTAATATGTACAAGGAGATCCCTGCTGACTATGTGCATTCACATAAGCTTGGCTCAGTGTACTATCTGCAGGCAGGCTTGCCAACCACCAACACGATTTTGAGGTACACTTTGATGCCTAAGTCAAGAGATGAGAAGATGATCAGAGGATTCTCCATCAACATGCTGCATCACATTGACCTTCACACCAGATTCAGGGTCATGGATTTGATTGTAGAGACTGTGAAGAGGACAGCTGCTCACGAAAAGAGGTCATGTGGATATGCTCCATACATTCAGATGCTTATCAACTCCAAGCTTGAAAAGAATGTATATGCTCTTGATAGACCCCACATGCCTCTCCAGTCTGAGTTTGAGGACAATGTTGTGGTGATGGACCAAGATCATCCCACTTCATCTACTACACAGACAGCAGCTGAGGCAGCCAGAGCCACTAGTGCTCCAGTGCCAAGGACAAGGAATGAGCATATAGATCTCATTCTTAGCTCTATCCAAGGCATGCAAAATGACATCACGAAGATTCTCAAGAACCAAAAGAGCTTGGAAAGGATTGTTGAAGACAAGTTTCATTCTTTGAACAACAAGGTGGATGGGCTGACAAAGACAGTTGATGAGCTCAAGAAGGAGGTGGACTCAGTACCCCTTCCCCACACCTCAGAGGATAATGATGATGATGATGATGACAGTCAACCTCTCAGGCCCAACACTCAATTCAATACACAAACCAGATCTATGTCAGTGCCAGCTTCAAATATGAGACCATATACATCAGCTCCTGCTGCAGCTCCTTCAGTCCCATCAGCTCCATTAGAACCTCCAGTGCCTACTCCAACGCCTTCCATGACATCGGCAGAAGTCTTCGCGGATGCGGTTCTCTAGACTCCTACATCAACAACCACAGGAGATCAGCCCCAGAGAGACGATTAGTCCTATACATTTCAACTTTTTGGTAACTTGTTGCCAAAGGGGGAGAAGTGGTATAGATCAATAGGGCTTCGAGAGAGAGAGAGAGAGAGTGTTGCTTTTTATCACTCTCCAAAACTTTAAAATCTTTTGGTTGATTCGTTTGTGTAAAACTTGTTGGTGTTTGATCATGCACTTCTTATGCATTGCTACTACGTCTTATCTTTTGAGATGCTTATGAGATGATCATTCACTTGTTTCTTAATGTGTTGTGCAATGTTATTCATTCATATTATTCTCGCACACCACCAAGCTGTATGTGACATGGAAGAGTGCCCCATGAACCTAATCGATTGTGCATTTGCATTCAAACGCAAATTCAAAATAGTGCACAAATTTAGGGGGAGCTATTTCTTATCACATACTTCTCAAAGTGATGACTCTATTCATTGATCATATCATATGTCAATGCTTTGATCTATATGTTGTCATCAATTACCAAAAAGGGGGAGATTGAAAGCACATTTGCTCCCTTGGTGGTTTTGGTAATTAATAACAACATATATGTCATTGGACTCATGTTTCCACTAAGTGTATTTCAGGAAAAGTCCATTGATGGGATGGATATAAGTTGTGAGGAGATACCCCAAGATGCAAGGAATGGATTGGCAAAGCTTCAAGCTACAAGAATCTACATTTTACTTTGTGAGAAATCACTTTGAGTCCATAGGAAAGCCAATACTATTAAAAGGGGGTAAGGTATTGTTTGTGAACAAATTGCTCCATGTGCACAAGTGCTAGCCATCAAAAACACCCACAAGCTCTCCCACAAAATCTCTGTCTAAACCCAACTTCACAAAATCGGTGCCACCAAGTTTTTCATCCGGCTCTACCGATTTTCTACCCAAGACAGAACCCTAGCCAAACCCTAGCTCTTCGGTACAACCGAGACAGCATCAGTGCAACCGAGATTTGGTGGCCATGATTCGGTTAACTATTTTCATAGAATAGGAAATTCCGAGTTTATGTTTCGGTCTCACCAAGTTTTGGGAACTGCCCTCAGCCACTGGTTTCGGTGCCACCGATAGTTCTATATCGGTCTCACCGATATTCCAAAAGTTGCCACATTTTTGACATATCAGTAGAACCGAGTTTTGCTTCGGTTTCACCGAGATGGCTAATAATGTTGTAACGGTTGGATTTTTGGAGATGCATATATATACCCCTCCACGACATCCCACTCGAAAGAGAAGCACTCAGAACAGTTCCCCACTTCCCATATCCAAATTTCTGAGAGAGAGCCACGTTTGTACAGGCAAGGAGATCGCCTACTTCATGAAGATCTACCCATAGTGAGGCTAGTCCTTCGTGGATGGAAGCCATTATGGAATAGTCAAGGTTGCTACTTCGTGACCTTTATGTGTGGAGCCCTCCGTGGACTGTCGCGACCGTTACCCTCCGTGGGTTGAAGACTCCATAAACGTGGATGTAAGATAGCACCACCTATCGGAACCACGGAAAAAACCTCCGTGTCTACAATTGCGTTTGATCCTCTAAACATTACCTCTATTACATGTGCTTGTCTTTACTTTCCGCTGCTATACTCTTAGACATGCATGTGTAGGGTGTGCTTGACTTGCTACAATTGCTAAAATCTGCCCACAACTATAATTGGGAAAAGGAAGAACTTTTAATTAGTCAAGTAGTCTAATTACCCCCCTCTAGACATACTTGTGATCCTACACAATGGCTTCGGTATATCTCTCCACTTCCGTCTTCGAACCCGAATATAATGGCTCCTTCTTCAACACCGAAGCTAGTGATGATGATGCTACTCCTGCCTACTGCTTCATGGGGAAAGCCTCCAAGGCATCTTCAAAACCCTCACGTCATGATTCTGAATCTGAAGCTGAATCTGATGATGACATGAAACCTAGCTATGCTGAACTTGTAAATATTGCCACCAAGCAACAAAGTTCCATGGAGAAAATGCAAACTACTCTAGAGAAAAGCGATGACTTGTTACGCGAAGAAATGAGTCTAAACGAGACTATGGCTGAAGACATGCGTAGTCTTTGTTCAAGGATTGAGGATCTCCAAAGTCGTCATGATGCCCTCTCAACTGAACATGAGAAGCTTGCTCTCGAATATCTTCAGAAAAAGATTGATCTTGAGAAGTTGAGAGAAGCTCATGATGACCTATGGAAGGAAAACGACTCACTCCTAGCAGAACAGATCAGTACCGCTCAGGATGAATTTGATGCTCCATGCTAAAAATGCCTTTCTCGTGAAGCTACTGATTCGACTGCTGAATGTTCAAATGCTTCTGAAAATGCATTATTTTCAACTGTATCTGTGGTTACTAACCCATCATCTGAGGAAACCACTGCCATCACTGACGATAATGACAAGTTGAAGACATTGCTTGAAACTAGCATGTACAAGAGTCTTAAGGCTCATCAGATTCTTTGTGATGTCTTGAAGAAGACAATCTTGAACAAAAACTCTAGGAAAGAGGTTTTGGTTTCGAAAAAACATCAATGTTGATGGTTCCTTCTGGACTCCTAAGCAGTATCCCAAAACCACATGGATTGCTGCAAAAGGACCTTCAGTGGATCCATCCACATTATCTGGCTTTAACTGTGCTAACCCTGTCTCATTGATGAGTCATTTGACTCCAATTATAAGGTTTTCAAATCTATGAATGGTGAAGTGTTTGCCAGGTATATTGGAACTAAGTGCAGGAATGGTTCACCTATGAAGAAGATTTGGGTTCCCAAATGTCTTCTTGAGAAGCTTCCAGTCAATGTCATGACACCACCAAGGAAGAAGACAAAATCCAGATCAAAGTCTTCATATGGACCTAAATCTTCATATGATCATTCTAACACGTATGCTTCGTAGGGCAGAGCTGAAAGGGCTCATGAATATATGCACTATGGCATGAACCGTTATGTTCATCCCACTTAGAATTTCTCTACATATTCATTTGAGTATTCTAACCCCCCCTGTGAAACGTACCATTAGGGCATCTTTGCCTAAATTCTCTGATGTTGCCTTTTGTCTCATTGCTTCTAAGACACCCCTGCGCGTGTGGGTGGTTAAGAAGAACTAATATCTTCATGCGGCATCGGGTCTCCAGATGGGATGAAGCCTATTTTGAAGATAATCTCTAGAGACCCGGAAACGATCTTGTTTGGACTCAAGATAACTAATGCGAATGGAGTTATCATTCATATCGTCCAATGTTTTCATACAAACGTGCACTGCAATATCTTCATCAATGCATGTTACAGTTTCATGCCTTGGTGAACTAGACTAATTCTCAATGCAGGAAGACAAATCCAATGCCACTGAATGGATTATGGATAGTGGATGCACCAGTCACATGACTGGTGATCGAAGCCTATTGATGGAGCAAACTCTTCGACCTCTAACAAAAGACCACATCGTCTTTTCTGACAAGAGCAGCAGCAAAGTATTGGGGCTAGGTAGATTTGCTATCTCAAGGGATTGACACATGCAAAATGTCATGCTTGTCGAATCCTTTGGTTACAAATTGATGTCTATCTCAATGCTCTGTGACTAAGATATGCTTGTCATATTTGGCAAATTTCGATGTGTTGTGCTAATGGCCTCTGACAAAACCAAAGTCTTCGAAGGTTTTCAAAGAGGTGATTTGTATATGGTAGACTTCTCTGCAGGACCACAGGTTGCCTCATGTATTCTAGCAAAAGCTTCGGAATGCTAGTTATGGCACAGAAGGCTAGGACATGCTGGGATGAGGAAATTACACACACTCGCGAAGAAGAAGCTTATCATTGGCGTCGAAGGTGTCAAATTAAAGAAGGGCCACCTCTGTGGTGCCTATGAAGCCGGGAAGATGACTAGGGTCAAACATCCCTCGAAGACAATCATGACGACCACACGTCCCTTCGAGCTGCTACATATGGACTTATTTGGCCCTACTCACTATTCCACCTTCTCTACCACTGCAAATCCATATGGCTTCGTAATTGTTGATGACTATTCTCAATTGACTTGGCTGCATATCACACTCTATAAAATAGAAGTGCAGGATGTTTTCAGGCGTTTCGCAAATAGGTGTATGAACAACTACAACATCAAGATCAAGCACATCAGGAGTAACAATGGCAAAGAATTCAAGAACACGGGCTTGGATACCTATCTTGACACTCTTGGCATCACTCATGAGTTCTCTGCTCCATACACTCCTCAGCAGAATGGCATCGTGGAGCGCAAGAACATGACTCTTGTTGAGATGGCTCTCACCATGCTTCACGAATACAAGACACCATGGAAGCTATGGCCTGAAGCCATTGATACTGCATGCCACATCATCAACAGAGTATATCTTCACAAGTTCTTCAAGAAAACATCATATGAACTTCTCACCGGTAAGAAACCCAATGTAAGTTACTTCATACTCTTCGGTGCAAGATGATGGATAAGGGATCCACACGACACTTCAAAATTTGCACCGAAAGCACACGAGGGCTTCATGCTTGGTTATGGAAAGGATTCGCACACCTACAGAGTCTTCAACACTTTCCACAACAAAGTTGTTGAAACTGTAGATGTGCGATTCGATGAAACTAATGGCTCGCAAAGAGAGCACCTGCCTCCTGTGCTAGATGAACCACCTCCTAACGAAGCCATCAGATTGATGGGAACTGGAGAAATCATGCCTGAAGAGCCAGAGGTTGAAGAAGTCGTCATTCCTCCATCTACCCAGCGCGAAGATAATGAAACTGAAGACATTGCTGCTGACGAAGACAGTGCGCAGCAGCAAGAACAAAGTCTTCGCCCTGCTCATCCACGTGTAGCTAATGAAGTCCAAATTGAGAGAATGCTAGACATCATAAATGCACCAGGTCCACTCACTCGCTCAAGAGCTACTCAACTGGCTAACTTTTTTGGGCATTTTGCTTTTGTACATATCTCCGAGCCCACCAAAGTAGATGAAGCTTTCAAGGAACCAGAATGGATTCGAGCAATGCAAGAAGAGCTTCACCAGTTCGAGCTCAACAATGTGTGGGAGCTCGTGAAGCGCCCTGATCCAAGGAGCACAACATCATTGGCACGAAGTGGATCTTTCGCAACAAGGAAGATGAGTCTAGACAAGTCATCCGAAACAAGGCTCGACTTGTGGCCCAAGTGAGGGAGTCCTGGACTAAGGGGTCCTCGGGAGGCCGGCCTATGTCTTATGGGCCGGACTGTATGGGCCACTTGCCGAATACTGGAAGAATGGAAGACCTCATCTCCAAGAAGAAAGCATCGAGAATCGTGGCTTGTCCTCCACGTTTGGAGTAGTGAATAGGCATGTTTATCCCTTCGACGTGTAACCGACCATGTGTAAACCCAAGGGACCCCTGGCGTCTATATAAGCCAGAGGGTTTTAGGATGTAGGACAACAGAACTCATCTAGGGTTTAGTTACTCGATCTCGTGGTAGATCAACTCTGTAATCTCCATACACTCAATGTAATCAAGCAGGACATAGGGTATTACCTCCATAAGAGGGCCCGAACCTGGGTAAAACCTTGCCCCCTTTGTCTCCTGTTACCATCGATCCAAGTATCACAGTTTGGGACCCCCTACCCGAGATCCGCCGGTTTTCACACCGACATTGGTGCTTTCATTGAGAGTTCCGCTGTGATCGCCAGAAGGAATCGATGGCTCGCCTAATCTTTAACGAAGATGTCCGCAACACAGGCACTTTTGTCCCTGGACAGATCTTCGCTTTCGGTAGCATAGTACTTAACCGACATGCTTGACTATGCTTCCGAGGGAGCAGAATATATGGATGAGGTAATGCCCTCACCCCCGCTAAGACCGGACAGTGGACGGCCACCTCTACATACGATGTTTACATGGTGGACACTCCAAAAAACAACGGCGACAAATCGGATGAAGCACCTTCAAGGCATCGGAAACTGCATAAACGGTCCAAAGGAAAAAAGGGGCGAAAATCCATCGATGGCACCGGGGACGGCGATACCCCGGAGGACATTGGCGGCCCTGACATCCCTGATAACCCGTTAGAGGGTCAGGAGAGACCCGAAGAACGTCGCGACCCTGATGATCCTGAGGACGTCGACTACCTCCGCTCTATCGAGGGGGAGGATAATGCGGATGCCGATGACTTGGCCATCCCCGATGATCCTGCGGACCAGGAACTGTTCAGACAACAGCTCATATCCACGGCTCGCAGCCTGAAAGCAAAAGAGCAGCAGCTCAAAGTCGAACAGGACGACCTCAATGACCGATGGACGAGAGTCCTCTCAGCCGAGGAAGGATACAACACCGGTCTATCGGACCAGCCTAAGAGCTATCCTCGCAGACGGTTGCTGCCACAATTCGACGACGAGCTTACTGATACGCCGTCTCCCAAGCACACCCCGTACGACAAGCCAGACCGCCCTCCTCGAGGGCGAGACAGGACGGATGATGATACCAGCTATAGGCCGACGATACCCCGTAGACGGGGAAAGGAGCCACTAGAGCCCGATGACAGGTTCGACCTGCGACACAACCTGGACTATAGAGCAGGCCGTACGCGATCCATATACGGATCTAGAGGATACTCACCCGATAGACGGGAAGGGTACATGCCTTGGTTTGACAGGAATGAAGATCGGGAACGAGCCCGAGCTAGGACAGACACCGATCACCGGCGCGTCATAGCTCGGGTCAGAGGCGCCGCCCACCCGCTGTGCTTCACAGACGAGGTAATGCGGCATCTGTTCCCAGAAGGTAGCCCAGAAGAGAGAGAGCGACCACCCTGCAGACACATCACTGTACTAGTTCATCCACAAACCTCCTCACGAGGCAATCCACCAAAAGGCAGGAGTAGGGTTTTACGCTTCGCAGCGAACCGAACCTGGGGGCGAAGCTGTTGGGGAATCTTCGCACATGCCCTTGGGTTTGAATTCCTTAGGGTTTTGCGGGTCCTCAATGAAACTTCGCCTCGCCTCCGCTCGGTGCTTCCATGGCCAAGGGACGCCGAGCCCGTGCCGAACTACGGGCCTCCCGTGTTGCTCGGGCGACGCCACCATACCTTGGCATCCTGCGCTGCCCCGCCTCCCCGTCGGAAGGTGCCATCTCTAGCCCGGCCTTGGACAGGCACCGTGGGCTGTCGCCCTCGTCAACCGCGCGACGAGCCCTCACCGCCCTGAACTTCCGCAGTGTCCATGTCGCGGCATCATCTCCCCGGGCTCGCCGTGACCCAGCAAACGGGCGAATCGCGCTCCTCGTAGCCCGTGACCTGCAGCCTTTCCGCGTTGCTCACGGACGCTATGATAGCTGGATATGCCGCGCAGCCATAGGCGCCACCCCGACGGGCGCGGCCCAGGCGCTCACCCTTGGGACGGCCCAGGAGCGGGCTCGCGCCCATGAGGTCTCTCAACCAGCCGCCGAGGCGCCAGGGGCGTGTGGGCGCGCCGGAGACGTCCGACGCGACCCGCACCGGCCGGAAGTGCGGCCTGGCTCGTCGGGCACGCAGGAGTTGGCCCTTGGTGCAGGCGTGGGCTGACGGGAGCTGCCAGCCGCGGGGGGTACGCGCCATAACGCGCCCCCCGGCACTCCCGGCGGATTGAGGCAGGGCGTCCGGCGACTCACCTACACCAATGCCTGGGGGCTCGCGCGACTCTACCACGACCATGTCGGCGAGCGCCCGGGCCAGCAGGAGGAGCGTGCGCGGTTCTGCGAGCGGCTCTCGTCAAGGCTGGTGCGAACAGCCTCGTGAGGGCGGCTGGCGGGGCCGGCCTCATGAGGATGCCAGGAGCTGGCAGCCTCGTGAGCCGTGCCCGTTGTTAGGGGGCTACCCTTGGCAAGCGCTTGGGTCGGCGGACCGGGGGTCGACTGCCTGGGGACGGATTGTGGAACACACGCCCATGTCCTCAGGCAGGGCGGCACCAGCCAGGAGACGGAGTGTGGAACACATGCCCATGTCCCCAGGCCAGGCGTTTCCAACCTGGAGACGGAGGGTGGAACACACGCCCATGTCTCCAGGCCAGGCGCCCCAGCCAGGAGACGGAGGGTGAAACACACGCCCATGTCCCCTGGCAGGGCGACTCCTACCCGGAGACGGAGGGTGGAACATACGGCCATGTCTCCGGGCCGGGTTTCGCTCGACCAGTGGCGAGAGCTCACGTACACACCCATGTCTCTGGGCCTGGTTCGCCCCGCCCGGGGACGGGCAGTGGGGTACCTACGCGGGGCTCCCGGGCACCCCAGCGAGGTGCGCTGGGGCACCGCCTTGGGTGAACGCCCCGCACGCGACGGAGGGCCCCATCGCCAAGCCCCGCCCGCGACGTAAGGGGATGCGGCGCCGCTACAACGACGACATCCGTCCCCGGGCTTTGGAGGGCCCGAGGCCCTGCTTCGGAATGGGCTCTCCGTGTGAAGGGCATGGGGGGCTCGCCCCAGGCTCGAGGGCCCATTCGGGGCCCACCCCATGTCGCCGCACCACGCTTGGGGGATGGGAGCGGGCTCCATGCCAGGGAGGCATGGGGCCCTCAGCGCACCCCCAGGCTCAACCCGTGACACTCTCACGTAATAATGAGTGGGCTGTATACGCTCGAAGCCCCCCGAGGATGCGAAGGGGTTCCCTCCCACGCCCAAGTGGATGCCCCATGCTCCACGCTGGCGGACAACACTGCCCTCCAATGGCTATGCCCACGCAACGTGGATGCCCTACGTTCCGCGCTAGGGGAAGATGAAGACTAGCCTAGGTGCCGGACGCGGCTTTTCTCTGCCTTTCTTGTGTTTGAATTTGCCTTTTTTCCCTGGAAAGAAGCCTGAGGCTTTTTGTTGACTCTGTTTAAAAGAAAAGGGGCGGGAATTTTTCTTCTTGCAGTTCTCTCTCTTGAAATTTCTTTCTTCAGGATAACGCCTGCCAGCCTCTCCCTCTCGCGCCCCGCGAGCGGGGGCTACTGCTGGCACGGTGCGCACACCTCACCAAGGCCTTGGCGTCCTGGTCCCCACATGGCCTTGGCGTCCTGGTCCTCGCGTGGCACTCTCGAGCAAGCTAGCAAGCACGCGTGTTGGAAATATGCCCTAGAGGCAATAATAAATTGGTTATTATTATATTTCCTTGTTCATGATAATCGTTTATTATCCATGCTATAATTGTATTGATTGGAAACTCAAATACATGTGTGGGTACATAGACAACACTGTGTCCCTAGTAAGCCTCTAGTTGACTAGCTCGTTGATCAAAGATGGTTAAGGTTTCCTAGCCATTGACATGAGATGTCATTTGATAACGGGATCACATCATTAGGAGAATGATGTGATGGACAAGACCCAAACTACGAACGTAGCATATGATCGTGTCAGTTTATTGCTATTGTTTTCTACATGTCAAGTATCTTTTCCTTTGACCATGAGATCATGCAACTCCCTGACATTGGAGGAATACATTGTGTGTATCAAATGTCGCAACGTAACTGGGTGACTATAAAGGTGCTCTACAGGTATCTCCGAGGGTGTCTGTTGGGTTGGCATGGATCAAGACTGGGATTTGTTACTCCGTGTGATGGAGAGGTATCTCAGGGCCCACTCGGTAATACAACATCACAATGAGCCTTGCAAGCAATGTGACTAAAGTGTTAGCCACGAGATCTTGTATTACGGAACGAGTAAAGAGACTTTCCGGTAATGAGATTGAACTAGGTATAGAGATACCGACGATCGAATCTCGGGCAAGTAACATACCAAAGAACAAAGGGAACAGTATACGGGATTAACTGAATCCTTGACATAGAGGTTCGACCGATAAAGATCTTCGTAGAATATGTAGCAGCCAATATGGGCGTCCAGGTCCCGCTAGTGGCTATTGATCGTAGAGGTGTCTCGGTCATGTCTACATAGTTCTCGAACCCGCAGGGTCTACACACTTAACGTTTGGTGACGATTAGTATGGTTGAGTTATTTTGTTGGTGACCGAAGGTTGTTCGGAGTCCCGGATAAGATCCCGGATATGACGAGGATCTCCGGAATAGTCCGGAGGTAAAGATTGATATATGTGATAATAGTGTTTTGGTTTCCGGAAGGGTTCCGGAATTTACCGGAAGAGGTTCCGGATGTTTCCCGAAATGTTCGGATACGAGAACACTTTATTTGGGCCAAGGGGTAAAGCCCACGAGGCTTAGGCAAGGTGCGAAAGGAAGTTTTGCTGGCGTCTGGGGCGGTACTACCGCTTATCGTAAGCGGTACTACCGCTACGGGCGGTACTACCGCTTATCGTAAGCGGTACTACCGCTTGTACGCGATACTGCAGGGATCCGAGTTGGACTCTTTCCCTGCGGGCCAAACCGACCTTGTGCGGGCAAAACCGACCTGGAGGAGGCTTTTACTCCAAGTTTAGACCCCAAGGCTCAACATATAAATAGAGGGGCAGGGCTAGCACACGGGATACATCAAGATTTCCCAAGCCGTGTGTCGGCAACCCTAACCCTCTAGTTCTCCTGTCATAATCTCCGTAGTGCTTGGCGAAGCCCTGCAGAGATTGTTCCTCACCACCATCACCACGTCGTCGTGCTGCCGGAACTCATCTACTACTTCATCATCGCTCGCTGGATCGAGGAGGTGAAGGCGTCATCAAGCCGTACGTGTGTTGAACGCGGAGGTGCCGTCCGTTCGGCACTAGTTCGTGATCGGATCGAGGGACGACTTGCGATTTGGATCGCGGAGACGTTCGACTACATCAACCGCGTTTCTTAACGCTTCCGCTTAGCGATCTACAAGGGTATGTTGATTCACTCTACCTCTCGTAGATGCTCATCACCATGGATAGATCTTGTGTGTGCGTAGGAAATTTTTTGTTTCCCATGCAACGTTCCCCAACAGTGGCATCTGAGCTAGGTCTATGCGTAGATGAGATCTCGAGTAGAACACAAACGAGTTGTGGGCGTGGGTGTATACATATTGCTTGCCGTTACTAGTTGATACTTGATTCGGCGGTATTGTGAGATGAAGCGGCCCGGACCGACATTACGCGTACGCTTACGCGAGACAGGTTCCTTCAACTGACATGTAACTTCGTTGCATAAAGATGGCTAGCGGGTGTCTGTCTCTCTCACTTTAGTTGAATCGATTTCAATGAAGAGGTTTCTTTTAGAAGATCAAAAAGCAATCACTACACCACGTTGTGGTTTTGCGTAGGTAAGAACGGTTCTTGCTAACCCGTAGTAGCCACGTAAAATATGCAACAACAATTAGAGGACGTCTAACTTGTTTTTGCAGGGTATGTTGTGATGTGATATGGCCAATTACATGATGAGATATATGTGATGTATGAGATGATCATGTGTTGTATAGAATATCACGACTTGCATGTCGATGAGTACGGCAACTGGCAGGAGCCATAGAGTTGTCTTTAATTATTTTCGCCGTTTTGCTTTACTTTATCGCTATGAGTTAGCAATAGTCGTGGAAGCAACAGTCGGCGCGACAACCTCATGGCGACACGTTGATGGAGATCAAGATGATGGAGATCATGGTGTCATGCCGGTGACGATGGAGATCATGCCGGTGCTTTGAAGATGGAGATCAAAAGCACAAGTTCATGGCCATATCATGTCACTTATGATTTGCATGTGATGTTAATCCTTTTATGCATCTTATTTTGCTTAGGACGACGGTAGCATTATAAGGTGATCCCTCACTTAAATTTCAAGATAAATTGTGTTCTCCCCGAGTGTGCACCGTTGCGAAAGTTCGTCGTTTGGAGACACGCCGTGATGATCGGGTGTGATAGACTCTACGTTCACATACAACGGGTGTAAGCCATGTTGCACGTGCGGAACACTCGGGTTAAACTTGACGAGCCTAGCATGTACAGACATGGCCTCGGAACACAAGAGACCGAAAGGTCGAACATGAGTCATATAGTAGATATGATCAACATGAAGATGTTCACCATTGAAACCACCTCAACTCACGTGATGATCGGACTTGAGTTGGTGGATTTGGATCATGTTACACTCGAATGATCGGAGGGATGTCAATTTGAGTGGGAGTTTTTAAGTAATATGATTAACTAAACTCATTATCTAGAACAATAGTCTAAGTTGTCTTTGCTATATTTATGTTGTAGATCATGGCTCGCGCAGTAGCACCCCTGAATTTTAATGCGTTCCTAGAGAAAGCTAAGTTGAAAGATGATGGAAGTAACTTTGTGGACTGGGCCCGTAATCTAAGGATTATCCTTACGGCTTCCCAGAAGGCTTATCTCCTTGATGCACCGCTTGGTGATCCACCCGCTCCAGTTGAGTCTCTAGACGTTGTGAACGCCTGGCAGGCTCGTTCTGAAGATTACTCAATAGTTCAATGTGCAATATTGTATGGCTTAGAACCGGGACTTCAAAGACGTTTTGAACGTCATGGAGCATATGAGATGTTCCAGGAGTTGAAGTTTATCTTTTAGAAGAATGCCCGGATCGAGAGATATGAGATCTCCGATAAGTTTTATGCTTGCAAGATGGAGGAGAACGGGTCTATCAGTGATCACGTACTCAGAATGTCTGGGTACTCCACCCGTCTGGCTGAATTGGGGATGCCCCTTCCGCTAGAGGCTATCACTGACAGAGTTCTTCAATCATTGCCACCTAGCTACAAGAGCTTTGTGTTGAACTATAACATGCACGGAATGAACAAGTCAGTCGCCGAGCTGTTTGCGATGCTGAAAGCCGCTGAGTCTGAAATTCAGAAGGAGCATCAAGTGTTGATGGTCAATAAAACCACTAGTTTCAAGAAAAATGGCAAGGGTAAGAAGGGTAACTCCAAGAAGAGTGGCAAAGCAGTTGCTCCTCTCGTGAAGAAACCCAAGGCTGGACCCAAACCAGAAACTGTGTGCTTTCATTGCAAGGGAACTGGACACTGGAAGCGGAACTGCCCCAAGTATTTGGCTGACAAGAAGGCGGCCAACAACAAACAAGGTATATATGATATACATGTTATTGATGTGTACCTTACCAACTCTCATTGTAGTGCCTGGGTATTTGATACCGGTGCGGTTGCTCATATTTGCAACTCAAAACAGGAACTGCGGAATAGACGGAGGCTGGCAAAGGACGAAGTGACGATGCGCATGGGAAATGGTTCCAAGGTTGATGTGATCGCCGTCGGCATGCTCGCTCTTCGATTACCATCGGGATTAGTGATGAACCTGAATAATTGTTATTTAGTGCCTGCGTTAAGCATGAACATTATATCTGGATCTTGTTTATTGCGAGACGGTTACTCATTTAAATCAGAGAATAATGGTTGTTCTATTTATACGAGTAATATCTTTTATGGTTATGCACCCAATGTGAGGGGTTTATTCTTATTGAATCTCGATAGTAATGATACACATGTTCATAACATTGATGCCAAAAGATGTAGAATTGATAATGATAATACCACTTTCTTGTGGCACCGCCGTTTAGGTCATATTGGCGTAAAACGCATGAGGAAGCTCCATGCTGATGGTCTTTTAGAGTCACTTGATTTTGAATCACTTGACACATGTGAGCCATGCCTCATGGGCAAGATGACTAAAACGCCGTTCTCTGGAACAATGGAACGGGCAAGTGACTTATTGGAAATCGTACATACTGATGTGTGCGGTCCGATGAGTATTGAGGCGCGCGGTGGTTATCGTTACTTTCTCACCTTCACTGATGACTTAAGTAGATATGGGTATATTTACTTAATGAAACACAAGTCTGAAACATTTGAAAAGTTCAAACAATTTCAGAGTGAAGTTGAGAATCATCGTAACAAGAAGATTAAATTCCTACGATCTGATCGAGGAGGAGAATATCTGAGTTATGAGTTTGGCAGTCACTTAAGACAGTGTGGAATTGTTTCACAATTGACACCGCCTGGAACACCACAGCGTAATGGTGTGTCCGAACGTCGTAATCGAACCTTATTGGATATGGTGCGATCTATGATGTCTCTTGCCGATTTGCCACTATCGTTTTGGGGCTATGCATTAGAGACAGCTGCATTCACTTTAAATAGGGCACCATCGAAATCCGTTGAAACGACGCCATATGAACTTTGGTCTGGCAAGAAGCCAAAGCTGTCGTTTCTTAATGTTTGGGGATGTGATGCTTAAGTCAAAAAGCTTCAGCCTGAAAAGCTGGAACCCAAAGCGGAGAAATGCGTCTTCATAGGATACCCAAAAGAGACAGTTGGGTATACCTTCTACCTCAGATCCGAAGGCAAAGTGTTTGTCGCTAAAAGCGGAACGTTTTTTGAGAAAGAATTTCTCTCGAAAGAATTGAGTGGGAGGAAGATAGAACTTGATGAGGTTGTTGAACCTTTACTTCAACATGAAAGTAGCGCAGCGCAGAAAGATGTTTCTATAGAGCCTACATTAGCTGAAGAGGAAGTTAATGATGATGATGATCATGAAGCTTTGGATCAAGTTGCTATCGAACCTCGTAGGTCGACAAGGACGCGTACTGCTCCTGAGTGGTACGGCAACCCTGTCTTAGAAGTCATGTTGTTGGACAATGATGAACCTACGAGCTATGGAGAAGCGATGATGGGCCCGGATTCCGAGAAGTGGTTAGAGGCCATGAAATCCGAGATGGGATCCATGTATGAAAACAAAGTGTGGACTTTGGAAATATTACCTGAAGGGCGTAAGGCCATTCAGAACAAATGGATCTTTAAGAGGAAGACGGACGCGGACGGTAATGTCAACGTCTATAAAGCTCGACTTGTGGCAAAGGGTTTTTCACAAGTTCAAGGAGTTGACTACGATGAGACCTTCTCACCCGTAGCGATGCTTAAGTCCGTCAGAATCATGTTAGCAATAGCTGCCTTTTTCGATTATGAAATTTGGCAGATGGATGTCAAAACAGCGTTCCTTAACGGTTTCCCTAAGGAAGAGTTGTATATGATGCAACCAGAAGGTTTTGTCGATCCAGAGAATGCTGACAACGTTTGCAAACTCCAGCGATCCATTTATGGGCTGGTGCAAGCATCTCGGAGTTGGAATCTTCGCTTTGATGAGGTGATCAAAGCGTTCGAGTTTATACAAGTTTACGGAGAAGCTTGTATTTACAAGAAAGTGAGTGGGAGCTCTATAGCGTTTCTAATATTATATGTGGATGACATATTACTAATTGGAAACAATATAGAAATGTTGGAAAGCGTGAAGGAATATTTGAACAAGAGTTTTTCAATGAAGGACCTAGGAGAAGCTGCTTTCATATTAGGCATCAAGATCTATAGAGATAGATCAAGACGCTTAATAGGACTTTCACAAAGCACATACCTTGACAAAGTTTTGAAGAAGTTCAAAATGGATCAGTCCAAGAAGGGGTTCTTGCCTGTTTTGCAAGGTATGAAGTTGAGTAAGACTCAATGCCCAGTGACTGCAGGAGATAGAGAAAAGATGAGTCTCATCCCCTATGCTTCAGCCATAGGCTCTATCATGTATGCAATGCTGTGCACAAGACCCGATGTCAGCCTTGCCATAAGTATGGTCGGAAGGTTTCAAAGTGATCCAGGAATGGAACACTGGACGGCGGTCAAGAATATCCTGAAGTACCTGAAAAGGACTAAGGACATGTTTCTCGTTTATGGAGGTGATCAAGAGCTCGTCGTAAAGGGTTACGTCGATGCAAGCTTTGACACTGATCCGGATGACTCTAAGTCACAAACCGGATACGTATTTATTCTTAATGGGGGTGCGGTTAGCTGGTGCAGTTCCAAGCAGAGCGTGGTAGCTGATTCTACATGCGAAGCGGAGTACATCGCTGCCTCGGAGGCGGCGAAGGAAGGTGTCTGGATGAAGGAGTTCATGACAGATCTTGGAGTAGTGCCTAGTGCACATAACCCAATGACTCTGTTTTGTGATAATACTGGTGCCATTGCTCTAGCCAAGGAACCAAGATTTCACAAGAGGACCAGACACATAAAGCGACGCTTCAATTCCATCCGCGATTACATCAAGGAGGACGACATAAATATTTGCAAAGTACACACGGATCTGAATGTTGCAGATCCGATGACTAAACCTCTTCCAAGGGCTAAACATGAACAACACCAGAACTGCATGGGTGTTCGATTCATTACAATGTAAATCACATAGTGATGTGAACTAGATTATTGACTCTAGTGCAAGTGGGAGACTGTTGGAAATATGCCCTAGAGGCAATAATAAATTGGTTATTATTATATTTCCTTGTTCATGATAATCGTTTATTATCCATGCTATAATTGTATTGTTTGGAAACTCAAATACATGTGTGGGTACATAGACAACACTGTGTCCCTAGTAAGCCTCTAGTTGACTAGCTCGTTGATCAAAGATGGTTAAGGTTTCCTAGCCATTGACATGAGATGTCATTTGATAACGGGATCACATCATTAGGAGAATGATGTGATGGACAAGACCCAAACTACGAACGTAGCATATGATCGTGTCAGTTTATTGCTATTGTTTTCTGCATGTCAAGTATCTTTTCCTTTGACCATGAGATCATGCAACTCCCTGACATCGGAGGAATACCTTGTGTGTATCAAACGTCGCAACGTAACTGGGTGACTATAAAGGTGCTCTACAGGTATCTCCGAGGGTGTCTGTTGGGTTGGCATGGATCAATACTGGGATTTGTTACTCCGTGTGACGGAGAGGTATCTCAGGGCCCACTCGGTAATACAACATCACAATGAGCCTTGCAAGCAATGTGATTAAAGTGTTAGCCACGAGATCTTGTATTACGGAACGAGTAAAGAGACTTGCCGGTAACGAGATTGAACTAGGTATAGATATACCGACGATCGAATCTCGGGCAAGTAACATACCGAAGAACAAAGGGAACAGTATACGGGATTAACTGAATCCTTGACATAGAGGTTCGACCGATAAAGATCTTCGTAGAATATGTAGGAGCCAATATGGGCGTCCAGGTCCCGCTATTGGTTATTGATCGTAGAGGTGTCTCGGTCATGTCTACATAGTTCTCGAACCCGCAGGGTCTACACACTTAACGTTTGGTGACGATTAGTATAGTTGAGTTATTTTGTTGGTGACCGAAGGTTGTTCGGAGTCCCGGATAAGATTCCGGATATGACGAGGATCTCCGGAATAGTCCGGAGGTAAAGATTGATATATGTGATAATAGTGTTTTGGTTTCCGGAAGGGTTCCGGAATTCACCGGAAGAGGTTCCGGATGTTTCCCGAAATGTTCGGATACGAGAACACTTTATTTGGGCCAAGGGGTAAAGCCCACGAGGCTTAGGCAAGGTGCGAAAGGAAGTTTTGCTGGCGTCTGGGGCGGTACTACCGCTTATCGTAAGCGGTACTACCGCTACGGGCGGTACTACCGCTTATCGTAAGCGGTACTACCGCTTGTACGCGATACTGCAGGGATCCGAGTTGGACTCTTTCCCTGCGGGCCAAACCGACCTTGTGCGGGCAAAACCGACCTGGAGGAGGCTTTTACTCCAAGTTTAGACCCCAAGGCTCAACATATAAATAGAGGGGCAGGGCTAGCACACGGGATACATCAAGATTTCCCAAGCCGTGTGTCGGCAACCCTAACCCTCTAGTTCTCCCGTCATAATCTCCGTAGTGCTTGGCGAAGCCCTGCAGAGATTGTTCCTCACCACCATCACCACGCCGTCGTGCTGCCGGAACTCATCTACTACTTCATCATCGCTCGCTGGATCGAGGAGGTGAAGGCGTCATCAAGCCGCACGTGTGTTGAACGCGGAGGTGCCGTCCGTTCGGCACTAGTTCGTGATCGGATCGAGGGACGACTTGCGATTTGGATCGTGGAGACGTTCGACTACATCAACCGCGTTTCTTAACGCTTCCGCTTAGCGATCTACAAGGGTATGTAGATTCACTCTCCCTCTCGTAGATGCTCATCACCATGGATAGATCTTGTGTGTGCGTAGGAAAAATTTTGTTTCCCATGCAACGTTCCCCAACAACGCGCTGTCTCACCCTCGCTCGGGGGGTCCACCACGGCCCTGTGCGCTGTCTTAAAAACCCCCCTGGAGGCTCACACTCCCTGGGGACAAGAACTGGCAAGAAGGATTGGTCGCCGCTTGAATGTCAAGGGAGGCTCCCGAGCTCTGCGCCTCAGGAGTCTCACCGATCACGTGGCTACTCGCTCGCCATTGGTCTCGTCCTGGTGATCCGGACGGCCCTAGTGGCGATCGAGGCCCCGCCTTCTTTGGTCTCATCCTGGCGATCTGGACGGCCCCAACGGAGGAGGGGCATGCACGGGATCGGGCCCCGCCGACGTAGAGTGCCGCTTGAGCGTCAAAGGGGGCTCCTGAGCACTGCGCCTCAGGAGCCTCACTGGTCGCGTGGCTACTCGCTCATTGTTGGTCTCGTCCTGGCGATCCGGACGGCCCAAATGGCGATCGAGGCCCCGTCCCCTTTGGTCTCGTCCTAGTGATCCGGACGCCCTAACGGTGGTGGGGCATGCACGGGATCGGGCCCTGCAGACGTAGAGCGCCGAAAGGGGCTCCCCCCAAGCCGCCTCATTCGCAGGAAAGAAGAACCTCCCCAAGCTCTCCAAGCGCTATCAGCTCGCAGGACGCCACTACTAAAACCTCGCGACGAGGAGGCCAGCCGCGGACGCATCAAGCTAAGCACTCTAACTACAATCGAAGGGAGGCCTCAGTTAACAGTAACACAACGACCATAACGCATAACGAGGGTGCTAATAAGAGGGCACAAGCGCCAAGGTTCGTCATACACCCGAAAGGGTACCCCATGGTTTTGATTACAGGCAGAAGAAAAGAAAAGAAGGCGAAGGGGCCCCCGTCCTAGGAGGGCCGCCACTCCTGAGGCCCCGGCCTTGGTGCGCCGGCGCTCAGTCGGAGTCTTCCTCCTCCTTGATGGCGCCGTGGTGGCACATCGGCGTGGTCGCTTCCCGGGTGGGGGAGCGGCGCCGCCGCGGCTGGCTTCCACCCAAAGTCCGGGCGCGACGGCGTGGCGGGGCACCATAGCTGTCGTCGCTCAGGCTCCCCTCGGAGGATGTATCACTGCTGCTGGAGACATGGCGGCCGTCGCCAAGGGCAAGCTCATCTCCAAGATCGCCGCTGCCGCCGCCCACCGGGCAGCACTCCAAACGCCTCCCGTCCTCACCGAAGATCTTGACGAACAGCGCCGCGGCGCCGTCGTGCTTGAAGTGGAGTGTGGGCCTCCCCTTCAGGTCATGAGCGCGGGCAAAGGTCTGCCACCCGCGGCCCAAGAAGGCGTTGCCCGCAGGGGTGACCTCGACCTCCACCCACAACGCGCCGCTGCAGCACCCGTCGGCCTGCAGCCATAGGCCCGAGGGCGCGCCAGCCGGCAACGCCTCTGCGAAGGCGCGTGGGAGCTACAACCAGGAGCTCGCCGCCCTCTCCACCGGCACCAGGAACTCCGGGCCCGCGTCGGCTGTGCGGGCTTGCGGATGTGGTGGACGAGCACCGACTGCAAGTCTCTCCCCCTACCACGGCCACTATGACCGCCGCCTCCAGCTGCGCCAGCGGAAGTGCCGGGCCCCGCGGAAAGGCACCCGCACCCACGGGGTGCCGCCGAGGGCATCCCGGCATACTTGCGGGGGTGACCCCTACCCCTCTTGGGAGGTTGCTGGTCCGGCGTCCCCTGGCTGGCTTTTCCCTTCTCGGCAGCGGAGAACCTCCTTACCGGCGTCATGGTGGAGTAGATGGAAGACAAAGGCGGGGGAGCAAGAAGAAGGAATGGGCTGGGGGCTCAGTCCCCCCACCCATTTATAGCTGGATGGAGGCCAACCGGCGTCTTTCCAGCCCCGGGCATTGATGGCCCCGCAACGTGCGACGGTTGAAGGCCAGCTTAACCAGTTGCCGAGGCGACGTGGGAAGTGGGGTCGGCATGCACCTCGAGTGGCGCATGACAGGTGCGTTTGGCGTGCTGTCCTACCTCACGTCACTTCGTCTGCCACCGTCGGGTCACATCCGCATGGCCCGAGGAGAGAGAGGACTCAAGGGGTTAGCAGCATTCAAAGAGAGGCAATGATGGCCAAGGAGGCATGCAGGCCAGGCGTCAACTCGGCTCAAGGCGGTTCCCGACGTCCTCGGGGTGCCGAGACGCCCACGTCTCATGGTGTGCCACGCGTCGAGTCGGACCCGCAGGCGATTGGGGCCCACGGCGCTCCGGCCCATCCTCCGTGGCTTCGCCCCGGAGCTAGCTCAAGCACGCCTCGGGCCTGGGGGCTACTGTCGGCGTTCTAGATACCAGGGTACCCAGACTTGCCTGCCTGCGGCCCCAGGCGTGGCCCACCTCAACAACCAATTACGGCCCCGCGCGGCCACTCTCGACACAAGGCCTCATGAGACCCCATTCTCGCAAGGGAAGCAGCACCAAGACCCGCGGGGATGTAGGCCTCCCCAGGCCCCTGATACGTCTCCAACGTATCTATAATTTTTGATTGTTCCATGCTATTATATTATCTGTTTTGGATGTTTTATATGCATTAATATGCTATTTTATATTATTTTTGGGACTAACCTATTAATCTAGAGCCTAGTGCCAGTTTCTGTTTTTTCCTTGTTTTTGAGTATTGCAGATAAGGAATATTAAACGGAGTCCAAACGGAATAAAATCTTCGGAATAATTTTTCTTGGACCAGAAGTCATCTACCAAGCTTGGAGATCAAGGCAGGAGAGCCTCCGTGTGGCCACAAGGCACAGGGGCGCGCCCAGGGGGGTAGGGCGCGCCCCCCTGGCTTGTGGGCCCACGGCAGCTCTCCCAACCCTAATTTTCAGCCTATAAATTCCAAAATATTCCCTGTATACCAGAGAGAGCCACGAAAACACTTTTCCGCCGCCAGGAGCCTCGGTTCCCGTGAGATCCAATCTTGGAGCCTTTTCCGGTAATCTGCCGGAGGGGGATTCGATCACGGAGGGCATCTACATCAACTCCATTGCCCCTCCGATGATGCGTGAGTAGTTCACCACTGACCTTCGGGTCCATAGCTAGTATCTAGATGGCTTCTTCTCTCTCTTTGCTCTTTAATACCATGTTCTTCATGATCTTCATGGAGATCTATCCAATGTAAAACTCTTTTGCGGTGTGTTTGTCGAGATCCGATGAATTGTGGGTTTATGTTCAGATTATCTATGAATATTATTTGAGTCTTTTCTGAATTCTTATATGCATGATTTCATATCTTTGCAAGTCTCTTCGAGTTATTGGTTTGGTTTGGCCAACTAGATTGGTAATTCTTGCAATGGGAGAAGTGCTTGGTTTTGGGTTCAATCTTGCGGTGTCCTCACCCAGTGACATAGTAGGGGTAGCGAGGCACGTATTGTATTGTTGCCATCAAGGATAAAAAGATGGGGTTTTCATCATATTGCTTGAGTTTATCCCTCTACATCATGTCATCTTACCTAATGCGTTACTCTATTCTTCATGAACTTAATACTCTAGATGCAGGCAGGAGTCGGTCGATGTGTGGAGTAATAGTAGTAGATGCAGAATCATTTCGGTCTACTTGACACAGACGTGATGCCTATATGCATAATCATTGCCTTGGATGTCTTCATAATTATTCGCTTTTCTATCAATTGCTCGACAGTAATTTGTTCACCCACCGTAATACTTGCCATCATGAGAGAAGCCTCTAGTGAAACCTATGGCCCCCGGGTCTATTTTCCATCTTATACTTTCAGATCTAAAACCAAAAACACCAAAAATACTTTGCTGCCATATTTTTACTTTTGTTTTACTTTCCGTTCAAGCAATCTATTCTATCTATCTCTATCAGATCTCATCTTTGCAAGTAACCGTGAAGGGATTGACAACCCCTTTATAGCGTTGGGTGCAAGTGTTTGATTATTTGTGTAGGTACATCCATTGGTGACTTGCTTGTATCTCCTACTGGATTGATACCTTGGTTCTCAACAACTGAGGGAAATACTTATCTACTTTGCTGCATCACCCGTTCCTCTTCACGGAAACCAACGCATGCTCGAGATGTAGCAAGAAGGATTTCTGGCGCCGTTGCCGGGGAGATCTACATCAAGCCATCCAAGTACCCATCACAAACTCATCTTTTGCATTTACTTTATTTGCCATTTGCCTCTCGTTTTCCTCTCCCCCACTTCTAAAACGATTTTCCAAAAAGATTTGCCTTTTTATTCGCCCTTCTTCCATTCGCCTTTTCGTTTGCTTCTATGTTGAATCGGTTGGACGTCTTTATGGCTCAACCCAAAGGCTTTGATCATTATCTTAGAAAGTCGGAAGATATTGAGGATAACGTTAAAGGTTTTATGTCGCTTCAGTATGATCACAATAGCTTCTTTTGGAATGAGCTTAAAGAGCAAAAGACTATGTGGGAATACATGAATAAGGAACTTGATGATATGTCCAAAGAGTCCTATGGTTTGAAATCTTAGTTTGCGCACCTTGAAAACTTAGTGGGCCAAATTTCTGATAAACAAGCTACCCGAGTCAATAAAATGGCCGCAAAGCCAGAATCTTTGAATACTGATGAAGATCTTAAAGTGATTGGTGTAACTCCTATTGAATCTTTGTTTTCTAATGTAAATCTTGATAAAGATGGGACTGGAGATGAGTCAACTTTAGTTAAAAGGCGTCCCAATAATTTGGAGTTTATAGATCTTAATGCTAAGATTGATAAAAGTGGGATTGAAGAGGTCAAAACTTTAAATAGCAATGAACCCACTCTTTTGGATTTCAAGGACTTTAATTATAATAGGTGCTCTTTGATTGATTGTATTTCCTTCTTGCAATCCATGTTGAATTCTCCTCATGCTTATAATCAAAACAAAGGTTTTACCAAACATATTGTTGATGCTACGATGAAATCTTTTGAGGAAAGACTTGAGTTGGAAGTTTCTATACCTAGAAAAATTTATGATGAGTGGGAACCTACTATTAAGATTAAAATTAAAGATTATGAGTGCCATGCTTTGTGTGATTTGGGTGCTAGCGTTTCCACGATTCCAAAAACTTTATGTGATGTGCTAGGTTTCCGTGAATTTGATGATTGTTCCTTAAATTTACATCTTGCAGATTCCACTATAAAGAAACCTATGGGAAGGATTAATGATGTTCTTATTGTTGCAAATAGGAATTATGTGCCCGTAGATTTCATTGTTCTTGATATAGATTGCAATCCTACATGTCCTATTATTCTTGGTAGACCTTTCCTTAGAACGATTGGTGCAATTATTGATATGAAGGAAGGGAATATTAGATTCCAATTACCATTAAGGAAAGGCATGGAACACTTTCCTAGAAAGAAAATAAAACTACCTTATGAATCTATCATGAGAGCTACTTATGGATTGCATACCAAAGATGACAATACCTAGATCTATTGCGTTTTGCCTAGCTAGGGGCGTTAAACAATAGCGCTTGTTTGGAGGCAACCCAATCTTATTTTCGTTTTCTGTTTTTTGTTTATGTTTTGGTGTGTTTTTCACATTATTAATTCTGTAATAATTGTGTTTTCTTATTTAAATTAGTGTTTTAGCCAAGTAAGACCTTTGGGATGGTCTACGGTATTTGTGGTTTGATTCTGTTAAAAAACAGAAACTTTTGCGCTCAGTCCAGAATTTTTATAAATTTACTGGAACGTGCTTTTGATATGAATTTTTTACACAAGATTGATATACAAATTTCCCTGGTTGTCCTAATGTTTCAGAGTTTTTAGAGTTACATAAGTATTCTAAGTCTACAGATTGCTACAGACTGTTCTGTTTTTGACAGATTCTGTTTTCTTTGTGTTGTTTGCTTATTTTGATGAATCTATGGGTTGTATCGGGGGGTATGAACCATGGAGAAATTAGAATACAGTAGGTATTACACAAATATAAATAAATAATGAGTTCACAACAGTACCTAAAGTGGTGATTTATTTTTCTTATACTAACGGATCTCATGAGTTTTCTGTTGAGTTTTGTGTTGTGAAGTTTTCAAGTTTTGGGTAAAGATTTGATGGACTATGGAATAAGGAGTGGCAAGAGCCTAAGCTTGGGGATGCCCAAGGCACCGCAAGCCATATTCAAGGATACCAAAAAGCCTAAGCTTGGGGATGCCCCGGAAGGCATCCCCTCTTTCGTCTTCAATCCATCGGTAAATTTACTTGAGGCTATATTTTTATTCACCACATGATATGTGTTTTGCTTGGAGCGTCTTGTATGATATGAGTCTTTGCTTTTTAGTTTGCCACAATCATCCTTTCTGCACACATCTTTTTGAGAGAGACACGCTGATTCGTGAATTTATTAGAATACTCTATGTGCTTCACTTATATCTTTTGAGCTAGGCAATGTTGCTCTAGTGCTTCACTTATATCTTTTTAGAGCAGGGTGTTGTTTTATTTTATAGAAATTATTGAACTCTCGTACCTCACTTATATTATTTTGAGAGTTTCTTAAAAAAGCATGGTAATTTGTTTAGGTTATGAATTTAGTCCTAAAATAATGGGCATCCAAGAGGGATATAATAAAAACTTTCGTATTAAGTGCATTAAATACTATGAGAAGTTTGATTCCTTGCATATAGTTTTGAGATAATAGAGATGGTAATATGAGAGTCATGCTAGTGAGTAGTTGTGAATTGGAGAGATACTTGTGTTGAAGTTTGTGATTCCCGTAGCATGCACGTATGGTGAACCGTTATGTAACGAAGTCGGAGCATGATTTGTTTAATGATTGTCGACCTTTGTGTGAGGGTCGGGAGCGCGCGATGGTTAACTCCTACCAACCTCTCCCCTAGGAGCATGCATCTAATGCTTTGTTTGATAACTAATAGACTTTTTCAATAAGTATGTGAGTTCTTTATGACTAATGTTGAGTCCATGGATTATACGCACTCTCACCCTTCCACCTTTGCTAGCCTCTCTAGTACCGCGCAACTTACGCCGGTACATCAAAACCACCTTCCTCAAAACAGCCACCATACATATTTTCCTCAAAATAGCCACCATATCTACCTATTATGGCATTTCCATAGCCATTCCGAGATATATTGCCATGCAACTTCCACCGTTCCGCTTTTCATGACATGCACCACCACTTTCATATTGCATATAGAGTCATATTTTGTCATAGGTATCGAGTTGTAATTTTTCTTTTGAGTTGTAAGTAAATAAAAGTGTGATGATTTTCATTATTAGAGCATTGTCCCATGTGAGGAAAGAATGATGGAAACCATGACTCCCTCACAAGTTGGCATGCGTATCCGGACTTTAAAAAAAATAAAAGAGGCCAGCGAAGCCCAAATAAAATAAAAGAGGCCAAAGATGCCCACCAAAAAAAAAGAAATGAGAGAAAGAGAGAAGGGACAATTGCTACTATCTTTTTCCACACTTGTGCTTCAAAGTAGCACCATGATCTTCATGATAGAGAGTCTCCTATTTTGTCACTTTCATATAACTAGTGGAGTTTCATCTTGCACGACCACTTAGTTTTCTTTTTGAGCTTTCATACACTTATAGCTCTAGTTCACCCGTTGCATGGCAATCCCTACTCACTCACATTGATATCAATTGATGGGCATCTCCATAGCCCGATGATACGCCTAGTTGATGTGAGACTATCTTCTCCTTTTTCCTTGCAACCTCCACCATATTCTATTCCACCTATAGTGCTATATCCATGGCTCACGCTCATGTATTGCGTGAGAGATGAAAAGGTTTGAGAACACCAAAAGTGTGAAACAATTTCTTGACTTGTTCATCAGGGTTGTGCATGATTTAGATACTTTGTGTGGGGAAGTTGGAGCATAGCCAGACCATATGATTTTGTAGGGATAACTTTCTAAGGCCATGTTGTTTCGAAAGGACACGATTGCCTTGTTGGTGTGCTCGAAGTATTACTGTTTTTATGTCAATATTAGACTATTGTTTTGAATCTTACGGATCTGAATACTCATGCCACAATAAAGAATATTACATGGATAAATATGTTAGGTAGCATTCCACATCAAAAATTCTGTTTTTATCATTTACCTACTCGAGGACGAGCAGGAATTAAGCTTGGGGATGCTTGATACGTCTCCAACGTATCTATAATTTTTTATTGTTCCATGCTATTATATTATCTGTTTTGGATGTTTTATATGCATTAATATGCTATTTTATATTATTTTTGGGACTAACCTATTAATCTAGAGCCTAGTGCCAGTTTCTGTTTTTTCCTTGTTTTTGAGTATTGCAGATAAGGAATATTAAACGGAGTCCAAACGGAATAAAATCTTCGGAATAATTTTTCTTGGACCAGAAGACATCTACCAAGCTTGGAGATCAAGGCAGGAGAGCCTCCGTGTGGCCACAAACCACAGGGGCGCGCCCAGGGGGGTAGGGCGCGCCCCCCTGGCTTGTGGGCCCACGGCAGCTCTCCCAACCCTAATTTTCAGCCTATAAATTCCAAAATAATCCCTGTATACCAGAGAGAGCCACGAAAACACTTTTCCGCCGCCAGGAGCCTCGGTTCCCGTGAGATCCAATCTTGGAGCCTTTTCCGGTAATCTGCCGGAGGAGGATTCGATCATGGAGGGCATCTACATCAACTCCATTGCCCCTCCGATGATGCGTGAGTAGTTCACCACAGACCTTCTGGTCCATAGCTAGTAGCTAGATGGCTTCTTCTCTCTCTTTGCTCTTCAATACCATGTTCTTCATGATCTTCATGGAGATCTATCCAATGTAATACTCTTTTGCGATGTGTTTGTCGAGATCCGATGAATTGTGGGTTTATGTTCAGATTATCTATGAATATTATTTGAGTCTTTTCTGAATTCTTATATGCATGATTTCATATCTTTGCAAGTCTCTTCGAGTTATTGGTTTGGTTTGGCCAACTAGATTGGTAATTCTTGCAATGGGAGAAGTGCTTGGTTTTGGGTTCAATCTTGCGGTGTCCTCACCCAGTGACGTAGTAGGGGTAGCGAGGCACGTATTGTATTGTTGCCATCAAGGATAAAAAGATGGGGTTTTCATCATATTGCTTGAGTTTATCCCTCTACATCATGTCATCTTACCTAATGCGTTACTCTGTTCTTCATGAACTTAATACTCTAGATGCAGGCAGGAGTCGGTCGATGTGTGGAGTAATAGTAGTAGATGCAGAATCGTTTCGGTCTACTTGACACGGACGTGATGCCTATATGCATAATCATTGCCTTGGATGTCTTCATAATTATTCGCTTTTCTATCAATTGCTCGACAGTAATTTGTTCACCCACCGTAATACTTGCCATCATGAGAGAAGCCTCTAGTGAAACCTATGGCCCCCGGGTCTATTTTCCATCTTATACTTTCAGATCTAAAACCAAAAACACCAAAAATACTTTGCTGCCATATTTTTACTTTTGTTTTACTTTCCGTTCAAGCAATCTATTCTATCTATCTCTATCAGATCTCATCTTTGCAAGTAACCGTGAAGGGATTGACAACCCCTTTATAGCGTTGGGTGCAAGTGTTTTATTATTTGTGTAGGTACATCCATTGGTGACTTGCTTGTATCTCCTACTGGATTGATACCTTGGTTCTCAACAATTGAGGGAAATACTTATCTACTTTGCTGCATCACCCATTCCTCTTCACGGAAACCAACGCATGCTCGAGAAGTAGCAAGAAGGATTTCTGGCGCCGTTGCCGGGGAGATCTACATCAAGCCATCCAAGTACCCATCACAAACTCATCTCTTGCATTTACTTTATTTGCCATTTGCCTCTCATTTTCCTCTCCCCCACTTCTAAAACGATTTTCCAAAAAGATTTGCCTTTTTATTCGCCCTTCTTCCGTTCGCCTTTTCGTTTGCTTCTGTGTTGAATCGGTTGGACGTCTTTATGGCTCAACCCAAAGGCTTTGATCATTATCTTAGAAAGTTGGAAGATATTGAGGATAAAGTTAAAGGTTTTATATCACTTCAGTATGATCACAATAGCTTCTTTAGGAATGAGCTTAAAGAACAAAAGACTATGTGGGAATACATGAATAAGGAACTTGATGATATGTCCAAAGAGTTCTATGGTTTGATATCTCAATTTGCGCACCTTGAAAACTTAGTGGGCCAAATTTCTGATAAACAAGCTACCCTAGTCAATAAAATGGCTGCAAAGCCAGAATCTTTGAATACTGATGAAGATCTTAAAGTGATTGGTGTGACTCCTATTGAAACTTTTTTTTCTAATGTAAATCTTGATAAAGATGGGACTGGAGATGAGTCAACTTTAGTTAAAAGGCATCCCAATAATTTGGAGTTTATAGATCTTAATGCTAAGATTGATAAAAGTGGGATTGAAGAGGTCAAAACTTTAAATAGCAATGAACCCACTCTTTTGGATTTCAAGGACTTTAATTATAATAGCTTCTCTTTGATTGATTGTATTTCCTTGTTGCAATCCATGTTGAATTCTCCTCATGCTTATAATCAAAACAAAGCTTTTACCAAACATATTGTTGATGCTACGATGAAATCTTTTGCGGAAAGACTTGAGTTGGAAGTTTCTATACCTAGAAAACTTTATGATGAGTGGGAACCTACTATTAAGATAAAAATTAAAGATTATGAGTGCCATGCTTTGTGTGATTTGGGTGCTAGCGTTTCCATGATTCCAAAAACTTTATGTGATGTGCTAGGTTTCCGTGAATTTGATGATTGTTCTTTAAATTTACATCTTGCGGATTCCACTATAAAGAAACCTATGGGAAGGATTAATGATGTTCTTATTGTTGCAAATAGGAATTATGTGCCCATAGATTTCATTGTTTTTGATATAGATTGCAATCCTACATGTCCTATTATTCTTGGTAGACCTTTCCTTAGAACAATTGGTGCAATTATTGATATGAAGGAAGGGAATATTAGATTCCAATTCCCATTAAGGAAAGGCATGGAACACTTTCCTAGAAAGAAAATAAAATTACCTTATGAATCTATCATGAGAGCTACTTATGGATTGCATACCAAAGATGACAATACCTAGATCTATTGCGTTTTGCCTAGCTAGGGGCGTTAAACAATAGCGCTTGTTGGGAGGCAACCCAATCTTATTTTCGTTTTCTGTTTTTTGTTTATGTTTTGGTGTGTTTTGCACATTATTAATTCTGTAATAATTGTGTTTTCTTGTTTAAATTAGTGTTTGAGCCAAGTAAGACCTTTGGGATGGTCTACGGTATTTGTGGTTTGATTCTGTTAAAAAACAGAAACTTTTGCGCTCAGTCCAGAATTTTTATAAATTTACTGGAACGTGATTTTGATCTGAAGTTTTTACACAAGATTTATATACAAATTTACCTGGTTGTCCTAATTTTTCAGAATTTGTAGAGTTACAGAAGTATTCGAAGTCTACAGATTGCTACAGACTGTTCTGTTTTTGACAGATTCTGTTTTCTTTGTGTTGTTTGCTTATTTTGATGAATCTATGGGTTGTATCGGGGGGTATGAACCATGGAGAAGTTAGAATACAGTAGGTATTACACAAATATAAATAAAGAATGAGATCACAACAGTACCTAAAGTGGTGATTTATTTTTCTTATACTAACGGATCTCATGAGTTTTCTGTTGAGTTTTGTGTTGTGAAGTTTTCAAGTTTTGGGTAAAGATTTGATGGACTATGGAATAAGGAGTGGCAAGAGCCTAAGCTTGGGGATGCCCAAGGCACCCCAAGCCATATTCAAGGATACCAAAAAGCCTAAGCTTGGGGATGCCCCGGAAGGCATCCCCTCTTTCGTCTTCAATCCATCGGTAAATTTACTTGAGGCTATATTTTTATTCACCACATGATATGTGTTTTGCTTGGAGCGTCTTGTATGATATGAGTCTTTGCTTTTTAGTTTGCCACAATCATCCTTGCTGCACACATATTTTTGAGAGAGACACGATGATTCGTGAATTTATTAGAATACTCTATGTGCTTCACTTATATCTTTTGAGCTAGGCAATGTTGCTCTAGTGCTTCACTTATATCTTTTTAGAGCATGGTGGTGTTTTATTTTATAGCAATTATTGAACTCTCGTACCTCACTTATATTATTTTGAGAGTTTCTTAAATCAGCATGGTAATTTGTTTAGGTTATGAATTTAGTCCTAAAATAATGGGCATCCAAGAGGGATATAATAAAAACTTTCGTATTAAGTGCATTAAATACTATGAGAAGTTTGATTCCTTGCATATAGTTTTGAGATAATAGAGATGGTAATATGAGAGTCGAGGGTGATGCCAGCCAGGCCAGGCGGGCGCCAGCACGCCAGAGGTGACAGTTTCCCCTTTGGTGCAAACGAGGCAGGGACGCATGCGGGTTCCCAAAGCGCCCCCCAAAGGTTTCCACTTCGGTGCAACAAGACCAAGACCCCAAGCCCCGCAGGACGGGAGTCATCACTGAGCCCACCAGTGTATCACCGTCGACTACTTTGCAGGCAAAGACCACCTTTCGTCAGGATAGGGTGTACCTCCTGTCCTCCTTCGAATTTGGCTGTTGTGGGATCCCTTCCCGCCATTGCGATAAGGGAAGAGGACCCGGGCCGCTATAACTAGAGGCTAGGTAGCCCGGAAGAGAGAGAGCGATCACCCCGCAAACACATCACTGTACTAGTTCATCCACAAACCTCCTCGCAAGGCAATCCACCAAAAGGCAGGAGTAGGGTTTTACGCTTCACAGCGGCCCGAACCTGGGTAAACTAACGTGTGCCATCGTCTTCCTCGCCATCAAGCGGGGTATTGTGTTGTGAGCTTGGAGGGGGCGAAGCTGTTGGGGAATCTTCGCACACGCCCCTGGGTTCGAATTCCTTAGGGTTTTGCGGAGCCCGAAATCCGACAACATCTTCAATGCAGAGCATCCCTGAAGACGAGGTCCACTTGCCTCCCACTACACCTATTGATGGAGTCGTCAGAATCAGAGACACTGTTCATAGCGTGCCAAAGAAAGAAGCCCCCGCCTCTGAAGACAATGCTGCTGATAACATTGTGGGTGTAGTCAATGCCCCATCCCCTGATGGTCCTCTAGTTCCTATGACGCCTTCCTCCGACAACAATGGTGATAACATTGTCTTGGCTCGCAACAAAGCAGGGCAAATGGTTCCCACCAAATGGCCCAGGCTGGTCGCTCCACCAAGGATGGGTCCACAATATGAATATCACCTTCAATGGCGCCCCAATGTTCTGAACCCTATGCCAAGGCTCCCTATGCTCCACCAACAAGGGCGTGCTCGTCCTCATATCTTCAGTGTCAAATCCTTCCGGCTCAACAACACCTTGTTCGACTCCGACCGCAATCCTTATGCTCGTTCGAAGACTCAGTCTGATAGGTTCTGGAGCATCCCTCAAAGGGAATACTACACATGCGTGCTCTATGGCCAGAATCGAATTTTCCCACATAAACGACTCAATCTTGAAACCATGAAGGACTGCCATATTTTGACCAAGCTATTGACTATCTTCGGGATGTTGGACTTCTGCCTTTTTTCACCGATCATGAAGACTGGAATGAGGATCTCATTCTTCAGTTCTACGCCACCCCCCACATCTCTGGCTTCGGTCGAGACCTGAAGACATGGAAGTTGCAGTTCATGATTCGAGATGAATATGTCATTGCTGATGATGCATAATTCTTTCCAGCAACACCTCTTGCATCCTCTGATGAACCATGCCAAGTATCTTCCAACTGGCCCAGCCAAATATGACTGATATGCTTACTATGATGGAATCTTTGGCACCTGAAGCAGATCTGCCAAACTCATTCTTCATTGACGATCTTTAGTATCTGCCAAAGACTATCTACCACATTCTTCGTCACACCATTTGGCCAATCAAGGGGCATTCATCTTCGAGGAAGCTTGAAGTGGCTTTGAAGACATTGGTTTACAACATCGTCTATGGCATACGGTTTGGTCTTCAAGATCTCTTCCTGTGCAATCTGGCTGCTAATGGCATCACCTTGTTTGAACCCAAGATCTATGCACCATGGATCATTCGTTTCATCAAGTACAGATCCAACACACGGTTCTTGCCCTCAGCTCGCAATCATGGCATATATCTTCCAGATGTCGAAGTCATTCACACTGGCATCTACCCTTCAAAGAGCAAGAATTCCCTCATGTAAGGCCCTAGTGGCACAGCTGATGACGAAGGACTTCACATTCCATCTGATGCATCCCGTGCAAGGCTCATCGGCTCTATTCGACAAACTCAACCAAGTGTCACAGCCGCTGAAGCCACTGCCAGTACCTTCACTACAGGAATCGGGTACTTTGCCGTCTGCCATGGCAGACGACAAAGGATAGGTTTGCGGACGGCAAAATCCTTTGTCGTCTGCCAGCAGACGACCCCACGTCCGACACAGAAAACTCCGATAAAGGGGCGCTTTGCCGTCTGCTTTATAACAGCGGACGGCAAACATCTTTGCCGTCTGCCATGTAGGACCTGCAGACGGTAAAGCGCGTGGACAACACAGGAATCAGGTTAGCCCCATTAGGTGGCTAACGGCAGCCTTTGTCGTCTGCCCGCAGACGGCAAAGAGAGCAACTCCTTTGTCGTCTGCCAGGGACGACAAAGTGGCAGGATGGGCCAGCTGGACAGATGGGCTACTTTAAATCTTTGCCGTCTGCTAGCCAATGGCAAAACGTCATACTTTGCCGTCTGCCAGCAGACGGCAAAGTGTCCAAATGGCTCAGACCTGGTGCTCCCAGTTTGCACAGGTTGCTGCCACGTGGCACCTTTGCCGTCTGTGGCAGACGGCAAAGTGACTAGATTGCCTATTTTTATGTGTTTTTTGATATATCCAAGCATTTTCACAAGGAAATATATGATATATATATATATATATATATATATATATATATATTTAACAGAAACTGTATCCCTGCCATATGGATATGATCATCCAATAAACATACCAAATCAAAAGTGCAAGTTTTAGTATATTACAATAGTTTCATCCATACATACATAGTTTTATTCGTATTACAATAGTTTCATCCATAGGTAGCAAGATTCACATTGTTCATCGATACAAAATCAAAACATAAAGTAAACACAAGCACTCCATCAATGCAAGCTTCCGTGAAGTGAATCAAATCTGCAAAATGGGAAATAAGAAAGTTAGAAGAAGAATACTAGAAGAAGAAGATCTAGAATAAGAAGAAGAAGAAGAAGAACAACAACAACAAGAAGAAGAAGAAGAAGAAGAAGAAGCGTTTTTCTTCTCTTTCTCTTTCTCCTCTTGTTTTTCTTCTTTTATTGCTTATTTGTGTCATTTTAGAGCTAACCTAGGTAATTATGCCATTTTTGACCTAACTAAGCTTATTGTGTCATTTTGCAAGAAAATAAGCTAAGTATATGACATATATGAGGTTACCAAGGTTATTATCCCATTTTTGACCTAAGTAAGCTAATTATGCCATTTTGACATAAGTAAGCTAAGTACAAGTCATTATTGAGCTAACCTAGGTAATTATGCCATTTTTTAGTTAACTAAGCTTATTATGTCATTATGGAGGAAACAAAGCTAAGTATAGGTCATTTTAGAGCTAACTTAGGTAAAATAGGTCATTTTGGAGCTAAGTAAGCTTATTATGTCATTTTGGAGGAAACAAAGCTAAGTATAGGTCATTTTAGAGCTAACTTAGGTAAAATAGGTCATTTTGGAGCTAAGTAAGCTTATTATGTCATTTTGGAAGAAACAAAGCTAAGTATAGGTCATTTTAGAGCTAACTTAGGTAAACTAGGTCATATTGGAGCTAAGTAAGCTTATTATGTCCCTTTGGAGGAAAATAAGCTAAGTATATGACATTTATGAGCTAACCAAGGTTATTATGCCATTTTTTACCTAAGTAAGCTAATTATGTAATAAATGAACTAAATAAGCTAAGTATAGGTCATTGTGCATTTGTTAAGCAAAACACTAGAGAAAACTTACCGTCCTCGTCATCACGGAGGTGAAGCACCAGGGTTGCTCGGGCCGGTTTCACCTGGAGAAGGATGTCCTGGAGAAGGGTCGTGCAATGCGGCTCGGGAGTTATGCTGCACCAAAGATCATTTGCAATGTCTCGTTAGCATGATGACACTGAAATGTTAAGACTAGTAACTAATGACCATTCAAATGAAACTCACCGTTCCCGCTGTGGTAATGACTGGCATCGGTGGAGGGTTCTGGCCGGACTTCTCGCACATAGACTGGACATTTGGTTTTGACAAGTCAATCATATTAGTTATTAATGAAACGAACATTACATGCATGATTTGGCTAATATGAAGAAGAAACTTACCACGAATAGCTCGTACATGGCCCGGTGAGACGCCTCGTTCGGTGCCCTCTCCTCCTCCAACAACCTAGCCGTCCTCTCCTCGAACTCCCTCTCCTTCCCCGCCGCCTGCTGGGCCCTATCCTCCAGAAGCGCCTGGGTTGCCTCTCTCTCTTTCTGAAGAGCAGCCTGCAACAAAACTCCTTGTTAGCATTGTAATCATCTTTGTTCGCACACACAATGTAATGGAGGAAAGCTATATGAGTCCGTATGACTAACATCGATGGCGAGCTCGACTGGCCGTGGACGAGCCCTTATCTCAGGACAGGAGCTCGTTTGGCACACCTTGATCTCCCGGAGAGTGCGAGAAGACCGTATAAGTCCATCTCCAATGGCTATCGAGCCATGGGGCCTCCCGCCGCCAGCTATCATCACCAGCTCTAGATCAATAGGATGCTGGCTCGGGTTAAAGTCCTCCCCTTTCCTCGCCTTCCCCTGATCTCTATACCTCACGAGCTTGTGGTGGGAGGAGATGTTGGTGAAGTTCTCGGGATGATCGAGGTCAGACTCAAAGAATGCCTTGGCCTTCTTGTACGAGGCAGTATGGGCCATGGCATAGAGGTCGTACACCTCTGGCACCTCCGTGTTATTGTAGTGCGCCTAAAAGAGAGAGAGGAACAAAGTATTAGTAAAGGGCTCAAGCTAGCATCAAGAATGAATTGGATGAGTCATGAAGCAAACCACATATGCAGTTCCGCCCGAACTGATATAAGTTAGCGCTGCCTTGATGGTGTGGCACACCAACCATTTTGGCACGCCGGTCCTTGGCATTGTTGTGGATGGCTAGCCATTCGTCTGAGCACCACTCATCCACCAACGCCTCCCAACAATCCATCTTATCTGCACACCATCTCGGGGGTACCTAACTTAGTAAAGAGAAATTTGAGCGCTACGCCTACGAATCAAATCAAGGAAACTAAGTACAAGGCCTTAAGAATAGGTAATTACCTTCATGTACTTCTCCTTCTGCATAAACTTTCCACGGCAAGACGACTTGTCCTTCTTAACAGCACATGAGGCGTAGTAGTCTCGAACAGCCTGCGGCTGAGCCTCGTGCCGTAAGTTCTGTAGTAGGCGCCTGCACTTGCCATCGATAACCTTTGCCGCGGCCTCCTCGTATCCCTCCTCACACCTGTAGAAGGTCTGCAATCAAACAAGACAACATTGATTAGTACAATAACTAGCTATTGTTGATTTTTAATTGTGTAAAGGAGAAATTACCCAAAATTGTCTGATCACCATGTCGGCCCTTGTGTGGCACAAGACACCATCGATCATCTCCTTCGGCAGGGCCGGGGCAGCCAAGTAGTGCTCCCAGGTCAATCCTAGCTCTGGAAGCTGACCCTCACCGGGCTACGTGACAAACCCCGGGAAGTTTTGCCGGCAAATCACACCAAGGATGGTGTTGGGCCTGCAGACATCCCTGCCGTGTTTCCAACCCCTATAGTATGACAAAGCCAACCCATTAGATATTTGAAGAAATGTGAAGGCAAAAGGTTAAAAAAGAGTAAATGCACTTACTTCTCCCAATCAGGCCTAATCACCGGCCTCTGCTCGCGGGTCACCGGCACGGGCGGGAGCCGTGTACTACCACACTGGTAGACGGTGCCCCCCTCAACCACCTCGTCCTCGCTATCAGAAAACCGATCACCACCACCATCAGCATGGCCACTCGGCTCCTGCTGACGTAGATCCGGCCTGGTATACCATGGGGTCTGCTGGGACGTAGCCCGATCCCTGCTCTACTCCGAAGTCTCGTGGGACGAAGCGTCTGGGACAGGTGTCTCTTGGGTCGAAGTCTCGTCGACCCGAGGCTCGTCGATAGGAGTCCGCATAGCCTCCACCTCAGACGGGTCCACCCTAGCAGTTCTGTGCTCGGGTGAATCAGCTGGGGGTGGCGGCGAGGAAGGTGTAGTAGCCTGTGTACCTCTCCCGCAGGCACGTGTACCTCTACCTCCTCCTCTCTTCTTCCCCCTACCTCCTCTCCCGGTGGGCATCGGCGCCGACGAAGAAGCGCCCGCCTGTGTCTGCAAACTGTCGAGCTACGCTCTTCGGAGAGAATCGGGTGGAATGGAAGTACCCCTCCCACCACACGCCAACAAAGAAGCCGCGGATCGCTCTCGACCCGCGCCCATAATCTTTCAACACCTGCCATGACAAAGAGTAAACGAAATTAGTACAACATAAAAAAATTGAATACCGACATGAATAATAATATGTATATAATTTAAGTGTATCATCATCATGTATATAATAGAAATTGAATACCTGACATGAACTAATAATAATCTTGATCGTCTATATATGCTCCGGGATCAATAAATTCATCATCATCATCACTATCATCAATAAATGCATCATCATCATCACTATCGGGAACAACATGTGAAAGGGCTCCTTTGTGTAATCGGTCAAGCATTGACATCCGCAACAGTAACCTCTTCTTCTTCCGGCTCTTCTTGTTCCGGCTCAGGGGTGAAGTCGGATTTATTGTCGCTGTCTACTTCAATGTTCTGGGGTGAAGTAGAGCGGTTCTTGAAACAATTTTTGGAAAGACGTGTTTCTTGGAAGAATTCTCCTTCATATTTGTCTAGGTTAATGTGAGGTTCATAATCCTCTTCATTGAGGGGAGGTTGTCTAAAACGTGGCAGCACTTCATAAACGACATCCCAACCATTCAGATTTGGAGATTTTTTTTCAAAACTAGGACGTTTTCTGTAGCAAATTTGAAAAGTAGCAGTGCGAACACGTTAATTTCAAAAGTAGCACCCGGTCGGTCGTTCGTTGGCCGAAAAGAGAGTTTTCGGTCTACCGATGACCGAAGAGACCTCTTCGGCGTCCCATGGGCCGAAGACCTTCTGTGCTGGGCCGAAGACCACTCTTTGGTCTTTGGTTGACCGAAGAGTACTCTTTGGTGTTTGGTTGGCCGAAGAGTGCATGCACTTTACGTCAGCACCTGACCGAAGTTGCATGTGAGACATTTCGGTCTTTCGTTGGCCGAAGAGTCTTTTTCGGTATTTCCTTGGCCAAAGAGTGCATTTTCTTTCCCGCCCATATTTCCGGCCCTTCTTTCCCGCCAGTTTCTTTCCCGCCCTTCTTTCCCGCCATTCTCTCCCGCCATCTTCTCTTCTGACCCTATAAAACCCCCTCCGCAGCAAGGTGGGTGAGCAGGCAAGTGTAGTGATTTTTTTTGGTCACCGTTTCTTCGCAGGTAATGGCTTGCCTCTTTTGCCGAGCTTCAGGTGGCCCTTGTTCTTCCTTTGATTCTTGTGCGTCTGTCTTCACTGTGGTGCTGGATCGTCGATGTTCAAGGCGTGTTGTAAGATTCTATATCTTGTTTATCTGATTGTGGCATATGGTTGATGTTGTTTAGGTTGGAATGTATTCTAATGCCTTTGTTTATATGATTATGATGTTTGCTTTCATTCTTTTTGTAGTATGTTTCGTGAAGTGTTAGATCACATCTTGCTCGGTACATTGAGGAGTGCAGAGCTTTAGCTATTCGGAGGGGTGACACAGATATTGATCTTGCTCTTCACAACAGTGAGGGTAACTTATATGGTGTTCTGTTTACACATGGTCGGGTGAGCAGTAAATTCCATGGTCCTTCCTGGGAGGAACTTGTGAATGATTATGGTCTCCGTCATCGTGACATGATGACTATTAGGCTTGAGCACTATGGAACTATGATTGGTGTTGATTTTCATCGGGATGGTGTTATGTTGTTCCCTTTACCCTGTGTTGGTATGTATTTTTTTGAGTGATTTAAAATTTTGTTTCAACTTATACGTTTTGCTGTTCTGCTAAATTTGTGAAATTATTTTTTTGTAGCTCTTGAGGATCTGAGTGAAACTAAGAGGGAACTTGTTGACAGTTGTTTTTATAGTCGTGGTGTCTTCAGTCTGAATTATCACCAAATGTATGTCATGTCGCGACAGCTGTTTGATGACAACTACATATTGTGTACTCCTTTTGTTCATAGGATTGATTCCATGAATGTTAATGGTCAACATATGGTGAGCTTTGTTTTTGGCTACTGTTTATTTATTTGTTCTTTGCTCTACTATACTGTTTTAAATTTGTTAGCTGAACATCATATAACTTGATGTTTTTTGTCAGGTTATTCCGACCATGGTTGTGAGGAGTTTGAAGGATTTTTTGTGAATTCCTATGACTGGTTCTTTAACTCTTGAAATTACTTTGGATTCTGAAGATGATGATATATCTGTGAGCATTCCTTGTTCCTACTTTATTGGCTTGGGTGGTAGAATGGTGTTGAACAGGAAGGTTTTGGTAATTTTCTTCGGGCATTGTCTATTGAAGTAAACAATTTGGTGCTCATAACCTTCAAAGAGCGTGATCAGGAGCTTGCTGTTGTTTTCAGCCCTCTGCCGCAGTGATCGTACTTATAGACTATGAAGTACAACATGGTGTAGTGTTGGTGTAATTTTTTGTACTGGAGTTTTTTTTTCCAACTTTGTACTGAAGTTTTATTCCACTCAAATGTATCAAAAATTGCGAGGCGGCCTCCAGGGCCTGCCGCCACCGACGGCTTTTCCCTCGGCCGGACGCACAACTCGCTTTTCCCTTGCTTTTTCCCATGCGCAGACGCTGATTTCGATGCCCACACTGCAACAAAATGCGCTGATTTCCACGGCAGACTGTAGTGATTGGCAGAATCGCACCGCGCTGATTTGTTATGATGACGACGCTGATTTTTATGAAAACGGCGCTGATTTTTAGGCAAAGATTCGGCCGAGCGTGCGGGTGTCTGCTTTGTCTGCTTTATCTGAATCCTGCTGTCTGCTTTGTCTGATTCCTGCTATCTGCGGTGCAGTGCTATTGCTGCGGCGGACGCGCGTGTTTTATTTTCTTCTACCGACAACACAGTGCTCCTCATCTTTAGATACGAGATGCCGTTGCCTGCTCTCTCACGCTCTTCTCTTTGCTTCTGCCCACACTGCTTGCTCTTTCTCACTCTCTTCTCCATCGTCCAGCCGCACTTCAAAACACCAACGCGGTAGTCATTATGAGTTTGCCTTGCTTGGGTCAAAGCATTAGGCCTACGAAAATGAAGAGTGCGACTTTGCCTCGGGGGGTGGAAGTACTTCGTTGTTGGTGTGGCGATCTCTGCAAGGTGAAGGAGGTGACGGATTTTTCAGATTGGTTGGGCATGAAGTTTTTCATGTGCGCCAATTATGAGGAAGATCCACCCGTTGCTACTTCACCGTACATCAGGCCTCCGGTATGTTTCATTCACCAAGAATAAACACGTTGTTGATATTATTGTTGATTTGATATTTCTATTTCTATTTTTTTTGTAGTCTCCTCCGCCTCTGTGCATGTACTATCGTTGGATTGACACGAAAAAACCGGACTGGGCGGTGACTGAGATTCGTGAAAGAGGTCATCGTGCATGGGCAAGTTTGGACGCAGAAGAGTGCCGCGCGAAGGAGGCAGCAGAGGAGAAAGCAGAGCAGGAGAGAGAGTGGAAAGAGTACTGTGTGAAGCAGAGGGCTTTTCTTGATGAGATGAAGAAGAAAAACCGAGAAGAGGGACTTCGACTGGCGGAGGTTCAACGACAGCGACAGGAGGCCCGTGAGGCTGAGAGGCAGATAAAGAAAGAAAGGGCTCGTGCAGCCAAGGCAGCAGAAGAAGCTGGTGATGGAAAAGGAAAATATCCCCGTTGGACTCAGTAGATTTATGTTATTGTATCCTAACGTTTGCATTGCAGCAAGTTGTATCTTAAAATTCGCAGCAAGTTGTATCTTAATTTGAACATGTTAATTTTTATGTATCTTATTTTCTCAGTAGATTTATGTTATTGTATCCTAACGTTCGCATTGCAGCAACTTTCCCGCCATTTTCTTTCCCGCCCTTCTTTCCCGTCATTTTCTTTCCCGCCATTTTGTTTCCCGCCTTGCTCTCCCGCCATTTTCTTTCCCGCCTTGCTCTCCCGCCATTTTCTTTCCCGCCTTTCTCTCCCGCCATTCTTTCCCACCATCTTCTCTACTGAACCTATATAACCCCCTCCGTAGTAAGGTGGGTGAGCAGGCAAGTGTAGTTTCGTGGAGATGTCGCATTATCCTTTTGATCGTAGTTTTCACTCTGGTATGTCCGATCGTCTTCTCCATCTAGCCGCCAATTTCAAGATCGACGATAGAGTAGTTCCATGGGAGGAACTCATCAGTAGTGACACCATAATGAATGAGTTGGCTCACTCATTAGCTAGGAGTGGGTGGCCTCCCAGGACATTTGAGGAGATACGGAAAGAACTTCTCCGGTTGCATGGCAGATGGCAGAAGGTCAAACTGCATAAGAGTGAATCTTACCTCAGGCTTGCGAGGAATAATTCAGATTTATGGTCAGCAGACAGTGAGGACGAAGACGACCTCTTCATGCCGAGCACCAAGGCCAAGATACCTGCATCGTCGAAGTGCAAGAGTACCGCACCGTCGAAGGGGAAGAGTGCTGCATCAACGGAGGATGACGACGATGACTTCATGCCGAGCACCAAGGCCAGGAGACTCATATCGTTGAAGTCCAAGACTACCGCACTGTTCAAGGGGAAGAGTGCTGCATCATCGGAGGATGACTTCATGTAGTTTGTGCGATGTATTTTTCTAGTTAAGTCATACCGTTTAATTCAGATGTACTTCTATCTTAATTATCTGTTGTACTCTGTTTGGAAATGTATCTCGTACCGTTTAGTTCAGTCGTACCGTTTAATTCAGATGTACTACTAATATGAAGTAGACAAGTGTCTTGAAAACAAATCAGTCTCTTACATAGATAATGACTCATAGATAGATAATAACACGTACATGAAGGATGTCTGATACATAGATAAGTCCTCACACATGAGAATAGTCTGAAACTAACATGGGTGTCTCATACATATATAATCATATCACTACTGGGGACGGCGACGACTCTGGACCTTCCTCTGACGAGGACCGGAAGGCGATAAGCGCTGACGCGGTGGGCGAGGGTCACGAAAACCATGATCGTACATAACCTCGCCTGTCACGGTCTGTGTCTCCTGCGTCGGTGGTGGTGGTGGAGTATGATACATCGTTTGAGAGAAGTCATACGTGTTTGCATCTTGGTCATCGTCATCGCCGTAGCCATCTAAGAATGAACCATCACCACTAAGCATTGGCGACTGCACGACATGCGTGAACGGATGCGGCTGGTCGCTGACTGTAGTAGTGAAGCACATGTCAAATTGAATTGCGAACGTACACTGCTTAAAAGAAAACCAAAAGTAAAGTTACCTGGCCCCATTTGTTGATGCCATGCCGACCCCCCTGGTTGTGAAGGATGTGGCTCATGCCAGGCCGACCCCCCTGGTTGTGAAGGATATGGCTCATGCCAGGACGAGCTCCCTGGCTGTGAAGGAGATGGCTCATGCCATGCCGAGCTCCCTGGCTGTGAAGGAGATGGCTCTTGCCATGCCGAGCTCCCTGGATGTGAAGGAGGTGTATGATGCCATGACGACCTTCCTGGTTGTGAAGGAGGTGGCGCCGGTGAAGCCATGCGCCGTAACTCTGAACGATGCACAAATGGACGTGGCGGACGAAGTGCTGGACGAGGAACCGCAACGTCCGAAGATCTTCTACATGTCACTGCTGCGTAAATCCCTCGTAGCTTCTCATCAAAACGCTTCAACCATGTCCGAAGATCTGGCTGTGGGATAGTATCCCCCCTATCAACCCGCCGCATTAAAGCGGAAACCTCCTCTCGCGCCTCGACTGTCAAGTCACCCTGTACATTGAATAGTTAGCCAATTGTAAATGTTCGCGTTATGACATGAGTACACATATTAGAACCATAATAGAGGAAGTTGGGTACGTACCGCGTGGTGTATGGTTCCCATAATAGAGGAAGTTGGGTACATATCGCTGGTCAGAGGCTCGTCAACCTGATCAGGAGCAGCATGAGGAACCAAGTAGATCCTCGTTGAATGCCTGTAACGCTGCAGATACAACCCGAACTTGTCCCAGTCAATGGGTCGAACCTCATCCCAGATATGTGTTGGCGCGGTCGTCCATTCTAGAACATAAGGGCCAATGTTCTGAAGCCAGAAATCCATGGACTTGTTCCCTCCTACGCGGCTGAACCTGACATTAACATCCGGGTAACGTGGGAAGCAACATTCTGAAAGCAATGCTGACAACTAAATTAGAATTACTTACTTGTGCACGTGGTCCGGTATGTGTGGAATTACTGGAATTTCATCCTCTTGACATCGACCGAACTATCTCATTACCCTATGAAGAGCCATCTCCTCCACCGTCACATCGAACACCAATCTCGCCTTGGTCATCCAGTAGTGTCGATCTCTAGTGCACAAGGCAGATAGCCCAACTGGATACCTAGATGTTATAGCCTGATCCGAGTAGGGCTCCCAGATAACAACATCCTCGTGCAAAGCATCAAACTGCGCCGTGAAGGACGGGTAGCAGCTCTTCACCTGCATACCCGCATACTGTCTCTGTGCATGACAACAAATAAACATTAGTAATTGTATTGCATGACAAGAAATAATCTAATGAAATGTTACATAATACAAAATTACCTCTCTGCGCGCCCAAACAGATCCCACAGTAGGCAAGTCGCCGATATGTTGCACATAAGCCCCTGCTATGTCTACCAACCCAAACGGTTTCTCAACGCAGACATAGGGTCGTCCTATAGGGAACCTCTCGTATGACCAAAGCTGCAACAATAGTGGACATCCAACCAGACCTGGTCTATGGGAGCTCAACATGCAACCTTTGCACATGCCTCTGTACGTAGCTGCCAACACAGCAGAACCAAAACTCCTCTGCATAATGTCCCCTGGGCAACGAGCGTCAGCTATCTCTCGTGCAATGCTGATGAGGCGCGCATCGACAGTGGTCACGTGGTTCTCCGTGAACATCGTCTTCCCGAACAACCAAAGAATATATGCCTCTAGGGACCGATCAACCTGTGCCTCGGACAACTGAACTCCGGGGTATCCTAACGCGACAATCTACATATAACCCAAACGACTGTATTATTCTATGTAGTGAGGACAACTATAAAAACAACATTAATTTAGCTGACCGAGAACGTTACCTGAAACTGGCTCAACCACTTAAAATGAGGCCCGTGAGGATCGTTCTCTAAGGCCACAGCAGTTGGCACCGCAGCTAGAAAACGGGCCTGCATCGTAGCTAGCCAGCCAGGTTCTGCCACTAAAGGACCTATGGCAGCACCGGCCAACGGTAATCCCAACAAGTAAGACACATCCTGTAGAGTAGGCGCCATCTCTCCCCAGGGAAAGTGAAACGTATGAGTCTTCGGTCTCCATCTATCTACTAAGCAGGTAAGGAGTGACCTGTCGTAAGAGAAGCGTTTCATTTGCCTCTTGCGTAGCTGCATTGGTTCACCAGCTTCATCCAACTCCGGATGATCAACCCACTCATCCAATGTACCCTCAACCAGCCGTGCCAAGGGTAGCAGTCCAGCCCACATTAACCTACAAAATAAAATGAATGTACAACAAACAGTTAGGCGCCATCAAATATTACCTATTACGAATTAAAACATGATATGCAAACATACCTATCAACCCATTGAGGGTGTACCATCCAGTTAGACTTTGGGGTGCGAGGGATCAACACATCTAAATTCTTGCCCGCTTGCATAAGTGCGGCTCGGTGTTTTTTATCGATCGTATCTTTAAGCAACGCATACGAAGACATATCTGAAATTAAAACATAGTTCGACATATTAGAAATTAAAACATAGTTCGACATATTACAAATTAAAACATAGTCCGACATATTACACATCTAAAACATAGTCCGACATATTAGAAATTAAAACATAGTTCGACATATTAGAAATTAAAACATAGTTCGACATATTACAAATTAAAACATAGTTCGACATATTACAAATTAAAACATAGTTCGACATATTAGAAATTAAAACATAGTTCGACATATTAGAAATTAAAACATAGTTCGACATATTACAAATTAAAACATAGCCCGACATATTACAAATTAAAACATAGTTCGACATATTACAAATTAAAACATAGTCTGACTCATTATATAGCTTCTGAGTTATTTCTTCCTCCTCGTCCCCTTCGGCCTCGACTGCCTCGACCACGTCCGCCTCTTGCTCCTGTTGTCGCACTCGTTGATGTGGACGCACCGTCTTTGTTAAGGTCAGGACAATATTTCATCCTATGCCCATAATTCGCACATAGCAAACACTGTCTGGTTGCTCCACCAGCTTCAGATTGGTCCATATCATTACGGATTCGACGGACCTTACGTCTACCCCTACTGGTTCGCCGAAGATCAGGATCCGGGATGTAAACTCTCTCATCATCGTTTACCTTGTTGAAATTGCCAACGACTCTAAACCCTGTCATCTCACTGGTCCATGTGTTGCGTACTGACTCTTTCAAATAGTGTGGGGACACGAAGGAGATGGCATCCAACTGAATCTGGCCGCACGCAGCCAACACATGTGAGCAAGGAAGGTGCAACAACTTCGGTTTGTTGCATGTACATTCACACGTTGGATAAAATTCCGTTCCAATTTTTACCTCATGCGTCTTCACCTCATTCGACGTACCAAAACCATCGGTAGGTAGCTGAACCTCATACCTCCTTTCCTGATTACCTATGAGTCTGACAGTGTGCTTCTTTGCTTTCTCTATCTTCTTTGCCATGTACTCCATGACACGGCTACAATAAGGTGTCTCCGGATGATCTGCAATATGCTTCTTTGCTAACTCGAGCCTTTCTCTGAAATATGTCAAAGTGCCATGGAATACAGCCTCCACAATAGCTGTGAGTGGCAATGCTCTATTCCCTCTAAGTACAAAGTTATACACCTTAGCAAGGTTGGTTGTCATGTGGCCATACCTAGCTCCATGGGTGTCATGCAGGAGAGACCAATTCACGGGAGGCTATTTCTCTATCCACTGAGTAAAATTCTTTATTGCCCTGCCATTCGGCCTCTTAGTGCCAGGAGGGTCAATTGCTGGCAAGTCACAAAGAGCTACAGGCTGCTCTAGCTCCGCGATGATTATTGCTAATTTAACCTGATCTTGTTCCATTTTCTGTCTGGCTTTAACCTGCTTCTTAGTAAACTCATCTAGTTTTGACCAAATAAAATTGTATTTCCGTGGCTGATTCTGCTTGCATAATTTTTTGAACAAGTTCATCAACCGCTTGTTCTTGAACTGTGAGAAAAAATTTGCCCCAAGATGGCGCATGCACCACCGGCTCTGCAGGTCCTTCCATGGTGTTGATTCGTTCTCAGTTGGATCCCTCAGTGTCTTCACGGCCTTCAATATACCAGCATGTCTGTCATGAATGACACACACGTTCGGTCGGTCCTTCATGATGGCAATTTTCACTTGCCTCAAGAACCAAATCCAGCTTGGAAAGTTCTCACCCTCCACGAATGCCATGGCAAGTGGGATGATTTGATTGTTCCCGTCAACACCAATAGCAGTAAGGATTTGCCCTCTGTATTGACCAGTCAGGAATGTGCCATCCACAAACATCACAGGAGGACAATGCCGGAAAGCTTCGATGCAAATAGCAAAAGAAAAGAATACTCTCTTCAACACCTTAAAATCTGATATACTCGCCAATCTTGTGTGTTGTACGTTAACATAAGTGCCGGGATTCCTCTCCTTCAGTATTTGAAGGAGCCGCACAACATTATCATATGAGTCGAAGAACGTCCCAAACCTTTCCTCCATAGCCTTCTGCTTAGCCCTCCAAGCCTTCCCGTAAGGAATGAGATAATTCCATCTAACCTTCACTGCCGTCTGGATGTGTTTTGCTTCCATATCTTTCTTCTCCACTATCTCAGTATACATGAGTTGCGCAATGAGAGTTGAAGACAGGTTCGGATGATTCACCAGAAGGTTTTTCCTCACACAAGTATGTGGAACAACATCGGTGACAACCCAGTGGATGTTATACTTCGGCACGTGCCCGTGCACCTTCCCAGGACAACCTGTTTCAACACATTTCACGGTATAGTCTGCTCGATTTGATATGTGTGTCCGGAAAACCCTCTGCGTGGACATAGCCCACTTTACCACCGCATATTTCAATTTCTTCTTTGTATCATACATAGAACCTATCTGGACTTGGTTCTGATGATACTGCCATGGAGTCTCATGGCCATCGTTGACCGTGAGACCGGTCGATAGGTACTGATCCCATGCGACAGGAATCGGTACCTCCACTTCATCCTCGGAATTTTCAGAATCGAGATCCTCAGCCAGTCCATCCTTGTCCTCTTCCTCCATCACCCTCTGCATTTCCTCCCCTTCCTCATCGCCATCAACAAAACCAGAACCCTCTAATATTAGCGACCGACTACTTTGCCCAGTATCGTTACCACACAAATTGTGTGGCACATAATCTGGCTCTTCCTCGGGTTGGCTAGCATCCACATCCATTGGTAGTGACCCGGATAAATAAATCTCGTTAGCCACTTGACTGCCCTGCCCGGGTTAATACCCCCCCTCTGGTTGTCCGGTATTCTCCTCCTTCGCCACAGGTTGAACTAGTGCATATGGGTGGATTTTTCGGTCTCTGCAACGCCTTAACAGGGTCAACCACTTTTGGCTCCTATCTATCAGCATCAACTCCCACTTCACATTTTTACACGATTTGGTCCACAATGCTTGAATACTGACGGAACATACCCCAGGATCCAGCCCAAAACTAATTGTCAACCAGTACTTCAACTGTCTAATGTCTAGTCTGTCCAGGTCTGGAAGTGTCATGACACATTTTTTATACTCGCTAAGATCAACACCCAACTCATTATATCGAACATTGCCAGGGCCATAGTAAACAGTCAAATTTACTGATACAGACATTTTACCCTGTCAGACACTTCCAGCTCATTAATCACAATGAACAAAATTATTACCCGCTACACTAACTAACCGCTAAAATGATAGCACAAACCAATTAACACTAAAAAAATGTGACGCAGGATTATACCTTCGACGCGTGTGGCCACCTCCTGGAGAAATTGCACCAACGGACAACACCAACGCCACCCCCTAAGCGGCAAGAAACTGCACCTCCTCCTCACCAGCCAAAGCGCCTCCTCCTCCTCCTCCTCACCCCACCATGACTCCCAAAATAGCTATCCCATAGCTATCCCATAGGAAAAAAATGACTGTAGGCCGGTGGAGATGGCTACGGTCTATCATTTCTGTGGTTTGGATTCGAAAATGGGTGGAGAAACGGAGAGATCAGCGAGGGGGGGCGAGGTTACAGAGAGAACGAGAGAAGAACAGCCAGAGGAAGAAGAAGCTCGGCCGGGCGTTATCCACGACCTCTTCGGTCGTTCGTTGGCCGAAAAGGCCCGTCTTCGGCCGCTGGTTAGCCGAAGAACTTTTCGACCTCTGGTTTAGCCGAAAAGGCCCGTCTTCGGCCCACCTCTCGCAGTCTTCGGCCCACGCGTAACCGAAGATGCCTCTTCGGTATTCTGCTAGCCGAAAAGGCCTTCTTCGGTCAACGAACGACCGACGGGGTGCTACTTTTGAAATTAACGTGTTCGCACTGCTACTTTTCAAATTTGCTACAGAAAATGTCCTAGTTTTGAAAAAAAAATCAGATTTGGATCAGTTTGGCAGGCCCACGGTAGATAGAAAACTTGGGTCACCTGTTAAGCCGTAATATAGACATTGGGAACATCTAAATGGGCGCTTTGTTTAATTTTGACTAGCCCTATATGTTCATGAGTCCTTCTAGTCTCCTTCGGCTGGAACCAATAACATTTGAAGACTACGACATTCGGTGGGTTTTCACCATAGAATAGAAGTTCATAAATTGCTTCAACTCTTCAATAATACTCGGTACCTCCTTCTCCGATAGCAGAGACACAAAAATTTGTAGACTTTCGGTCAGCCATAGATAGCTCTTTGCCAAAGGTACGAAAGCGATACCCGTTGATGTCGTATTTGTCAAATGAACGGACCTTATAGTCAAAACCATTAGCAACTTGTCTGAATTCGACATCCAAAGACTCTGAATTAGCCTACAAGTTTAATACGAAAGGATTGTTGCATTAGCCGCAAATTCGACGAAGAAATGAAATGTTCTAATGGAAATTACCGTTTGTTTGAACCAAGAGATGAAACCGGGATAGCCGCCTCCATGCTTTGCCAGAAGCTCATACTCTTCGATGGAATCCTTTTGGATCACCGCTCCATCCGAGAATTTGGTGACGTATCGACTGTATCAAATATCCGGGAATAAGAGCAGTTCGAAGGAATTAGAAGTTGCGAATGTACCGAGAACTTACTCAATGTACGGCCGCACTTCTGGTAGGTTGTTGAAGATATACAACGAAATGGTCCGCCATTCTTCGACATCCAACGCTATTGCTTTCGAAGCACCGGCTGGTGCGAGCTTCCCTTTGAATAGGCTGAGGTTGGATCGACCTTTTTCAGGGTCACCAGCATTGTACCAAGGCTTCGGATTATGCAAATGACGATTTTTGGCTTCGTAGTGTGCTGTCATGAAGTTTGCCGCCTCCTCAGTAATGAATGCCTCGGCCATCGATGCTTCAATTCTACGTTTATTTTTACATTTTGCTCGAAGCGTCTTCTGCATCCTCTCAGTTGCGTAGCACCAATGATTTTGCACGGGCCCCCCAATCTTGCCTCAGATGGGAGATGCAAAATCAAATGCTGCATTGGATTAAAGAAGCTCGGTGGAAAGATCTTCTCTAACTTGCAGATCAACTCCGGCGCCAACTCTTCCATTTCATCTAGTACGCCAGGCGATAGTTCTTTTTCACAAAGAGAACGGAAGAAATAGATCAGCTCTGCCAGTACTAGCCATTCATCCTCAGGGATAAAGCCACGCAACATCACTGGCATTACCCGCTCAAGCCATATGTTCCAATCATGACTCTTGAGACCAAATATTTTCAATTTGTCAAGACTCGCTCCCCTCTTTAGATTCGCTGCATACCCATCGGGGAACATCAACTGCATTTTCACCCACAAGATCATTTCCCTCATAGCTGACCTTCCAAGATTGAACCATGCCTTTGGTATGTCCAATTCTGCTTTCCTTTCGGTTGTCGCATGTTTTGTAACGGTCTATCACATAGAGCCTCCTGATCGACTCTAGCCTTAGGATTATCCTTTGACTTCCCCTCTATGCCGAACAATGTACCAAAAAGGGCCTTGGCAATATTCTTTTCAGTGTGCATCACGTCGATGTTGTGTGGGTAAAGGAGGTCTTTGAAGTAAGGCAGATCCTATAAGCATGTCTTGTGAGTCCAGATGTGTTCCGAATTATACCCTTTGAAATACCTTGGACGCTCTGGATCAGGCTCGAGAGCGTTTAACTGATCTAGGGTCTGTTGGCCTGTCAACGCAGGTGGTGCAGAGTTTTTGACAACTCTACCTTTGATGAAATTCTTCTTGTCTTTTCTGAACTTATGGCGAGGATCCAGGAACTGTCTATGCAAGTCGAAGCAAGAAAACTTGCGACCTGCCTGCAGCCAACGAAACTGAAGAGCTGCCTTGCATGTGGGGCACGAGAATGTTCCATGCACACACCAGCCAACGAATAGCGCATACGCTGGCAAGTCATGCATCGAGTACATGTACCACACATGCATTGAGAAGTTTTGTTTTGTAGCGGTGTTGTATGTATTGATCCCATTAGCCCAAGCTTCTTGCAATTCATCCTTAAGCGGCTGCATGTACACATTCATATTCTTCCCCGGATAGTTGGGCCCTGGAATTATCAATGTCAAGAAAATGTTCTTTCTTTGTATAATCTGTCCGGGGGGAGATTGAGTGCAATGACAAATACAGGCCAACAACTATATTGGGTTGTCGTCATACGAAACACATTGAACCCATCCGTGCTGATGGCGACTCGAGGATGCCTTGGATCTGCCGCTTTATCCTTATGTAATGCATCGAAGTGCTTCCACGCAAAAGCGTTTAAAGTGTGTACCAACATCTGATTCCCATCTGCATCTAGTTCGGTTCTTTTACCCAATTGGTGCCATGTCATCTGTCTGGCCGTCTCTTCGACCATGAAAAGATGTTGAAGTCTTGGTATGATTTGCATATACCAAAGAACATTAACAGGGATTTTGGTTTGAATCTTCTCACCCATACCGTTGTCTACCACAACATACCTGGAAGACTTGCAAATGGGACAATAGTTCAAGTCCGCATACTCAAGCCTAAATAAGGCACATCCATTCTCACATGCATCTATCTTCTCATAGGGCATCTTAAGTACACGGAGGATTTTGTCCGATTGGTACAGGTTTGCAGGCAATACATGGCCTTTGGGTAGAAAGCGTCCAAATATTGTCATCATCGTGTCATAGACTTCTCTGCCCAGGTTGAATTGCACCTTCAGAGCCACTACTTGTGGGATAGCATCCAGCTGACAAAGCTCAGTGTGCTCGTGGAGAGGACGTTTTGAAGACTCCAACATTTCATAGAAGGCCTTTGCACATTCCTCCATCTCATCGTCCGAATCCCGAGCATCATCAAAGTCTTGCACCATGTCTTCGATCCCAGTACCATGCTCATCAGTGTGACAACGAACCACCTCAGCTCTGGCACGTTGGGCAGACTCACCATGAAATGTCCACACCGTATAATCAGGCGTAAAATACCACTTCTGCAGGTGTTTACCCATTTCACCCGCTGTCCTCTTTTTAAAGTTGTCGCACCGGACACAGGGGCACCAGTTTTTTTCCTGGCCATTTGCAAATGCGGCTCTGACAAACCCCTTGGTTTTTGTTAACCATTCATTGGTCATGTCTTCCTGACTAGTGTGACCGGTGTACATCCACGCACGATCACTCATCTTGCCTACCTACTAAACACACAAGAAATATATATATATATATATATAATTCATCATATATATTCATGAGTTAATTAAGTTTGTCAATTTTATTATGCCCATGCAACCTACACGCTAATAGGTAAAGATATGTCCTAATCCCACCCGAGTATGTGTAGATTGGGTTCATTTTCCCATGCTCTGCTCCGTATCTGACGCAGAATTTCGGCAGCACCTCCCCGTTGGTCTCCTGATACACGTCTCAGCAATAAACAGAGAGGATGTGTACCCGGAGAATAACAGGGAGGCACTGACGAAATTTTGCATCGGATCCGAAGCAGAGCATATGGGAAAACGAACCCAGTCTAGACATACTTGGGCTGTCCATGGATAACGTTCGACAATTCGAAAGGATGGCGGTTATAAATATGCAAAGACATGCATATTTGTAGATGCCGCCCTTTCGAATGGGAGACGCATACTGGTCACGCATACTGATGATTGAAGACACATATAGCTAGCAAGTTTCGTCGTCACGAAGACCGGAATAGAGCAAATTAAGCGGGGGGGGGGAGGAGGTGTCATTTGTGCTCACCCACGAACGCAGGGGCGGAGCTCGTCCAACGCATGGGGAGGTCGTCGAACACCAGATCCTCACAGCGACGAAACAACTACACATTGAAATCCACCCGATCAACACAAATATGATGCTTTTATAACAAAATCGGAAAATATATTATTATTATTATTATTCTTATTCTTATTCTTATTCTTCTTATTCTTCTTCTTCTTATTCTTCTTCTTCTTCTTCTTCTTCTTCTTCTTCTTCTTCTTCTTCTTATTCTTCTTCTTCTTATTCTTCTTCTTCTTCTTCTTCTTCTTCTTCTTCTTCTTCTTCTTATTCTTCTTATTCTTATTCTTATTCTTCTTATTCTTCTACTTCTTCTTCTTCTTCTTCTTCTTCTTCTTCCTCTTCTTCTTCTTCTTCTTCTTCTTCTTCTTCTTCCTCTTCTTCTTCTTCTTCTTCTTCTTCTTCTTCTTTTTCTTCTTCAAAACAGAAAAAACAGAAAAAAAACTCAAAGACGTCGGGCGGTGGGCGCCGTCGGGGGGTGGGCGACCGGCGTCAGGTGGCGGGCGAGGTCGAGCGGTGGGCGATCGGCGTCAGGTGGCGGGCGGCGTCGATCGTCGTGGCGGGGGCAGCGAGGGGTGGCAGGCGTAGGGGGTGGCGGCAGTTGGCGCAGGGGGTGGTGGCGACGGGGGCAGCGAAGGGCCGGAGAGGTCTAGCGGGCGCAGGGGGTGGCAGCGGCGGGCGCAGGGCGGCGGCGGGCGGCGGGGGTCCAGGTGGACGGCAAAGAACTAACTCGTGTGACCTAACCAGGTCCAGGCCCCAGTGGGCCCAGCTGGGTCCTTTGCCGTCTGCCAGCTCACGACAAACTTTCTTTGCCGTCCGCTAGTAGACGGCAAAAAAGGCCTGATGGCAAATACATTCTTTGCCATCAGTCCTTTCTTTGCCGTCCGCTTTTTCTAAGCAGACGACAATGATTTTCTTTGCCGTCCGCTGGCTGACGGCAAAGAACTGGCGTACGGCAAATACCCTGATTCCAGTAGTGCTTGCCTCGCCAAGCAAGGACCAGGACAGAACGTGCCATGACAGATATAGAGCTTCTTGTCTCTCTCATCCAGAAACAAGATCATCATCATGAGTGGACTCGAAGACAAATGGCTTCTATGGTTCAAGATATCACTAGGATCCGCAATCTCTCAACCAAGAATGCTTTTGTTGCTGATGACACAAGCCACCGTGCCTGGAGGACATTGACCATGCTCGCACCTGAGGATAAACTTCGTGAAGATGGCTACAGGCAACACTTCCATTTCAGTGCTCCACCACCTCGCACAGAGAAATGTCGTCAGACGCCTTCTCTCGAAGACAGTGACTTCTCCTCCGAAGCCCCATCCGTCAATGTGCGTCTTGCCAATGATGAAGCTGACGATGTCACCTCTCCTTCAACTGCACATCGCGACACTGCACCAAGCTCTCCTGCACCAACCTCCGCCGACCCTACCGCACCGTCGTCTTCAACTCCTGCTGGGGACGCGTAGTGCTCAATATCTTCGCCCTTTTTGGTCATTCGATGACAAAGGGGGAGAAGCATTGGCTGATAGTCTTCAAACGGGTCTACTAATATGGGATGGGTGCTGCTTTTTATTAAGTTTACAACTCTCGTTTCTGAACATTTGCTATTTGGGTTGTAAAAGTTAAGTCCTGATGGACGTCTGCACACTTTATGTTAACCGTACCTTTGGTGCTACTTCAAGTTTTATCATATGCGCACGAAGCCATACTGCAGACGCCCAATTTTCATTATGCATTTCATTATCTTCGAAATATCATTTTAATGCATAGTGATGGGATTACAAGATATAGTGGGAGATCTCCACAAACTATAACCTTCCATGTGCTTTTGCATTCCAAGCAAAATCTTCATAAGCACATCTTCAGGGGGAGCTCTCTATATCTTGCAATCATAATCTCCAAGTATTTGTCTTCATATATATTATTCCCGTTGAAAACTTCAACCAGTTTGTCATCAATCACCAAAAAAGGGGAGATTGTAAGTGCATCTAGTGCCCCCCTTGTTTGGTTTTGGAGTATTGAAGACAAATGTGGTTGAGGGACTAATGTGTTTGTGACAGTTCATAGGATAACACAGATAGAAGTCCCTGGAGATTCGGTTTAACCGTCGAAGACGACCCCTAAAAATGTCCGAAGACATTGATGATGGTTGAAGCCAACAGTGGTATGCGGAGATAATCGCCTGAAGATAATGAAACACGAACACATAGTATTTTGGTAGTTTTTTTCTTCTTTCCTGAGTCATAGGAACCTCCGTACTGTTAAGTGGGGTCGACGTGATCGAAGTCAGACATTGACGTGATGCTCAACCCAAACCTATGTCTTCGAGCGAAGACAATGAGAGGAAATCTCTTCCAGAGTTGGTTGAGTCAGCTTTACTTGTAGCCCAAGTAAAGCTACCGCGTGTGTTTGAAATCCGACCTTTGTGACACGTGTCGGTTGGCTATTCACCCATGGTCATTTTGGTCATATCAGGTCGGGTTGCCCGCTGGCTATAAATAGCCCACCCCCTCCACCATGAGAAGGTGGCTGCTCAGAGAGAGATACGGCTGTTGTCGTTTTGGAGCAACCCACCTCGAAGACATTGAGAGAGAGAAACATCCTGCGAGGATAAACCTAAACACCCTGAGCTAGAGTGTTTGAGAATCACCGAAGTCGTTCTGTTCTGAGAGAACTAAAGACTTATTACACTTAAAGACTGTGATCATCCTGACGGTTATGCTTCTGGGTCTAGAGCAATCCAAGAGTCATTGTGGATCGCCGGGTGACCAAGTTTGTACGGGTTTCCTAAGTCTCCCTTGAAGACTTATCTGAGTGATTGGGCGTTGTCTAAGTGACTTCGGATCAAGGGGAATATGGTGAAGACGAGGTCTTCTGAGTTCAATCTCAGCCTCCCTAACCAGATGTACAGTTGTCACAGCAACTGGAACTGGTCCAACAAATCATGTGTCTTCATCAAGCTACTGGTTCTATCCTTCACTCTTTTACATTCAGTACTGAACTGTGAAGCCATTGGTTGAATACTTCTGACTGAAGACATTCCCCGAAGACATTCATATCTGCTGTTTATCTTCATATTGTCTAAGTTTGTCTTCGACTCATCTTAGCTTGTACGATGATAGTGCTTAACTTGCTTGAATGTCTTCATTGTGTTGCATGCCCTGCCTAGATCCTTGATATTATCCCTACCTGATCCTGTTCTGCTTCCGCATATTTCGAATACATACATTGTTTTGAAGCCTTTCATAAAAATCTCCTATTCACCCCCCCTCTAGTCGATAACTAGCACTTTCACACTCATCATCTGAGAGATCAATCGTGTTAGCAACATCCATCAAGGAGGCAAACGGCTTCGGTCCATGAGCAGAAGCAACTTTCCTTTTCAGTCTCCTGGTTGTGCGAGATTCATCTTTAGTCTCAGCTGGTTAAGCTGGTCGTGATCGCAAAGCTTGTGGTGTTGTGGCAACTGGCTTTGAAGCCTTTGAAGCCCTAGACTTTGAAGCCTTTGATTTCTCCATTGGCATCGGATCAGTGAAAGGGGGTTGTTCTGCATCCTCTTCATCAAATTCAGCAGGTTCTTGACATCTAAGAATGCTGGATGGATCTGGGATTCTTAGCATTGGAGGCCTGACCATGCAAGGGGAGAAACTAATTTCCATGGCTTCGGCCTTTGTCTTTCGGATGAAGATTTTTGTATATGATGTTAGTCCAAGGAGCCTTTTCTATATTCATCGGTGACAAACTTATAGTTGACCCATTTTTCTGCCCAATATCTTCGAATCCATTGAATCCGGTTCTTGCGCTGTGTGTAGGTCTCTTCAGAATAAGACTTATACTTCTCATATAGATCTGGAGGAAGATCCTTAGCAGTGTTCAGACGCCTTTGCCTATCGCCCTTCTTGGGTGCTTTGTCGATGGCCATTGGCTTTGGCTTGGGAAAAGCTTCGCTGGCTTGATGAAATGAGAACTGGTACCAGGTGAGTCCAGATGTATCTGCAAGTAGTCTCTAAATGAATTCAGACTATGAGATCCTAGCGATTCTGCTGCGGACATGTACCTGTGAAAGGATTAGAGACACGAGGGGAATAGAAGAGGTCATATGCATTCTCAGAAGATTTTGAAGATAAAACATGGTCTGAAGATAATGACCTCTTTCGTCGAAGACATTCACTTTTGCACAAGATATGGTGGTTTCAGATTTGTGCAAGTCCGAAAATTTGCACAAGTGAGAAATCAAGCCAAATTTTTCATCAAAAATTGAAGACATTAGGTGGACTGAGTTCCATAATTGAGTGCTGTTATAAGGAAGGTGAAAAACAACAATCGAAAATTTCCGTAACTTTTCATATCAAAAGTCAGTAAAAATTAGCAATTTATTTACCGTTGTGAAGAATGCGAGGAACAGATCAACGAAGCAGGGAGGCCGAGTGGTTCAATATGCCACACCCTAGCTCGGTGGTGATAGATGGCTACGGCAGTGGCGGAGGAAGACGTTTGCGGCCGGTGTGAGTACGTCGACGAAGAAAGCTCGACACCTAAGCGATTCTTCTCCGGTGGCGATGGATTCCAGCAATGGCGCCAGGGTTGGGAGCTCGAGAGCAGAGGCGGCGAGGTAAGAGTAATAATGGATCCAGGGGGCAAGTATTTATAAGGAGGGATGGAACTGGAACATCCGAAATTTTTGGACGGATATGCCCTGGACTCTTCGGTTTAGTGGGACATGTGGCGTGCATGCAACACGTCTGACAGCCCACTACCTACGAACTGTAGCGACGGGCATGGGAATTGTTGCGATAAGGGCGGTAAAGATAAAATTGAGATTTTAAATGTTTGGTTGGATTTATCTTCAACTAACAAGGACGTTGTGAATACAATCAACACGTGTCAAATAGAATGCATATGCCTGGAGTTGAATTGTGTTAGGACATATAAGAATAGATGGGGATTGCGGGTCCGCTCACATTTTCCTAGATAAAATTCGAAGATATAGCGATAGGCCAAATGTTATAGAGGACATAACTCCATAAAATATACAAAGTATATTCAAGTGAAAAATGTACAAATTCGATAGGAAACATCCAACTTGAAGATAAACTCTGTTTCTTGAAGACATAGTCAAATTGCGAATATAAAAGCAATGTCTTCAAGTGGTGTGGTGGCGTTACCCACAGTATAGGAATGTTAGACCCAGACATAGCGCACAATTATCGTGGCGCTCTAAAGTCTTATTCCTCGTTAATGTATTCACACTTAGAGTGTAAGTCTTCATGAGTTGAAGACATGCGTTACTTCGTGTGTTGTGCATCAAAGTCATCAATAAGCATAAGCGTTAGGATGTATGTCCACTCAAAGGACATTTGAGGATTCTAAGATATTTAGCTCACACCGAAACTTGCAAAAACTCTTGTCATCCAAAGGCTTCGTGAGGATATCGGTCAGTTGCTCTTCTGTCTTCACATGCTTGATGACGATGTCTCCCTTCAACACGTGATCACGAAGGAAATGATGTCAAATCTGAATGTGCATTGTCTTCGAGTGTTGTACTGGGTTGTGGGTGATCTTGATAGCATTCTCATTGTCACAGTAGAGAAGTACTTTCTTCTTGTTGATGTCGTAGTCCTTGAGTGCCTGCTTCATCTAGAGAAGTTGAGTGCATCATGCGCCAGTAGCATTGTATTCGGCTTCAGCAGTGGAAAGTGATACACAATTCTGCTTCAAAGATCAGCATACCAATTAACGGCCAAGAAAGTGACAAGTGCCTGATGTAGACTTGTGATCAACTCTGTCGCGAGCAAAATCTGAGTCTGAATAGCCAATGCGATCAAACTTCGAGCCCTTTGGATACCGTAATCCTAGCGTTGGGGTGTGAGCCAAATATCGAAGTATTCACTTCACCGCGAGGTGATGCGATTCCATTGGTGCCGCTTCAAATCGGCACACATGCAAACGCTAAGCATTATATCTGGCCTAGATGCACATAGATACAACAAAGAGCCAATCATGGAGCGATATATCTTCTGATCGAAATATTTACCATTTTCGTCAGTGTGCACATGTGGCCATTAGTTGGCATTGACGTTTTATAGCCTTTGGCTTCATTCATGCCAAACTTCTTGAGGCATTCCTCAAGGTACTACCCCTGAGATATGAATATGCCATTTGGTTGTGGTTAGATCTGAAGCCCTAGAAAGAACTTCAGCTCTCCCATCATCAACATCTGGTATTACTCTTGCATCATGAAGCTAAACTCATCACTATATCGATTGTTAGTACAGCCGAAGATAATGTCATCCACATAGATTTGACATATGAATAGTTCACAATCATATGATCTAGTGAAGAGAGTAGGATCGAGTGAACTAGGTTTGAAGCCTTTCTCCTTGAGAAATTCCTTGAGTGTGTCGTATGAAGCCCTTGGTGCTTGCTTGAGGCCATACAATGCCTTGTTGAGCCGGTAGACCATGTCAGGATGCTTTGGATCTTCAAACCCTGAGGTTGAGCAACATACACTTCTTCCTCAATATTACCATTGAGGAATGCACTTTTGACATCCATTTGATATAAGCATATATCATCGTGGTTAGCATAAGCAAGCAGTATATGTATGGCTTCAAGTCTAGCAATAGGTGCAAATGTTTCATGGAAATCGATACCCTCAACCTGTATGTAGCCTTGAGCTACAAGTCGGGCCTTGTTTCAGACAACTTGGCCAGATTCATCTTGTTTGTTGCGGCAAATCCACTTTGTGCTTATGATGTTTTGCTTGCGTGGATCTGGTCGCTTGACGAGTTCCCATACGTTGTTGAGCTTGAATTGATGAAGTTCTTCTTGCATAGCTTGAATCCATTAAGGTTCCATGAAAGCTTCATCTACTTTGGTGGGCTTCGAGATAGGCACAAAAGCAAAGTACCCAAAAAACATAGCTAATTGGTTAGCCATTGAGAGAGTGAGAGGACCTGGTGCGTTAATGTTGTCGAGCATCTTCTCGATTTGAAATTCATTAGCCATGCATGGATGAGCAGGGCGAAAACTTTGTTCCTGCTGCTGAGCATTATCTTTGTTAGCAGCATTATCTTGAGGAGCAGCATTGTCTTCGAGATGAGTAGATGGAGGATTGATGACTTCTTCAACCTCAGGTTCCTCAGACATGATCTCACCACTGCCCATCAGCTTAATAGCTTCTTCGGGAGGAAGTTCATCTAGCATAGAAGGCAGGTGCTCTCTTTGTTTCGGGGTAAACAAATAGGGGTGTTCATTCCCCTGACTTGTGCACGTTCAGACAGCCTCCGGCCCACGCGAGCAAACCCCGTTGGGAAGGCCACCGCGTCTCCAAGCAACATTCAAGAATCAGCATCCGGCAGCAGCCACCTACGGAAGGCCAAGCAAACGCCGGCAGACTCCAGCAAGCTCAACACGGCAGCCCAAGCCTGGACCGCAACGAACCAAGCATGTCCCCGACGCTTGCCGGAGACCAAGACATGCACACCTTCCAGAAGACCCGGCAAGCCACTCCCCGGCAGGTGCGAGCCAACCGGCCACCGCTCCACCGCATCGCTACGCCTGTCACTTATCGATGCGGTGTCGAGCCCTCAGGCGGCTAATCAGCTCTCGCTAAGCACGTGTCGACACATCGGAATTCAAGTTACGCTCGATTGACACCCGCCCTGCAGCATGTCAAGACCATAAGCAACGACCGGCCAAGCGGTGGCAAGAGCTTGCCGGGGATGCACCCCCGAGCGCCACCTAGGCAGCTAATCATGGCATTTTGTCCTAAATGCTAGAGTTCGGTATGATAGCTCTGCTTAGCTATCTAATCAATAAATAATGACTGTTTTGCCATTGTGGTAACCCCTTGCACTATAAAAGGAGGCCCAAGGCTACCTAGCTCAGGATTCGGACCCCCGAACACTTGTACTCGCATAGCAGCTCTTTCCCCGACAGCAGTCCTTGCCGGGGTTAGACGTTGTGTGTTCTTCGTGTTCCTCCAATCAATCCACCAAAAAGCAGGAGTAAGGTTTTACGCTTAGCAGCGGCCCGAACCTGGGTAATATGTCTATGTCCTCATCGTCACGCCGTCTCATGCTCTCCGCTCTTCGTGCAACATGACCCCCCTTGCCGAACCACAAGGGACCTCTGGTCCCATAGGTGATCGTGAGCATCCGTGCCCCGACATCTTTGGCGCACCAGGTAGGGGGCGTGCATCATTTGCGCGAACCCGAGTTCGTGAACGGCGAATCGATCTTCATCATCATCTTCTTCAAAAATGGTCCCAACGAACAAGACCAGCACGACCGCACATCCTTCCACTTCAAAGGCTCCCTCGCACGTAGCCGCGAGCGCGACGGGCATCACGGCAGCCGCAAGTGAAGAAGGCGCCATGGGCAAAACAGCTGGCGCAGGCGGCGCCACCGTCGTGTTCTCCGCGGCCAAGACCGGAGCGGAGAACACCGGAAGGAAATGGGTCCGCTCAACCCTAGGGAGATATGGCGTAATCCAGCAGGCCAAGGGGAGAGAGAGGTACCTGGCCATATCTTTCTCCCTCCTCCTTCCCCGCTTGTGGTTAGCTCTGTGCGGCGACGACGTCGTCAGTGTCGATAAGCTTGCATGAGGTTCGGTCTTGCATTTGTCCCACCAGGGGACGAATCCTGAACCGAATGCTAGAGTATATCCGCTGGTAGACGCTCCCCTCAGGTGAACCACGGAAAGGTCCCGTACGCCCATCGCGGGTCGCCACGGGACCGTTGGGTGCGAAGAAAAAGGGGGGGAAGAAGTGGCCATACCTACTTCCTTTTCCATTCCCGAATTAATCATGAATATCGCATTAACCCGACAGGCTCCTGCCGCGGACCATACGCGTGACTAACGGGTCTTCAAGTATCCCGGTTTTGCTCTTCTCTACATCCCTTCTCTTTCATGGCTACGGTAAGCACATGCTTGCGTGCGTACCATAAGGAGCACGCAAGAGAGAAGACACCAGGACGAAATGAAAATCCATGACAAAAGCTAAGTTGACTCAAATAATCAACTTCCATTAAGATATATGTTTGTATGTCCCTTCGCCGAACCAAAAGGTTCCGTATGATAAACCTTGCGTGTGATAGAACCTTACGGTGTTCGTTCGCGCCCGTGTTTTCTTTCGAGCCTGCTCAACAAAACACGCAGCAGCATCAACCTTGCCAAAGGTAATCCCACCGGCAGCGTGCTCTTGCCAGCAAAAAGCTAAGGACCTGTTCCTCAAAGCAATTCGCAGCAACACTTAGTTGGCGGGTAACTAGAAACGCGCAATGGTGATTATCATACGAACGCCGGAAGGGAAATGAAGGGCATAGTATGCGATTACATAAAAACAACAGTTCAGCAAATGATAAAATGAAGTAAGTTCACGCCCTAATACGAGATACCTACCGTGTCTTAAGTACAGGGCAACATGGCGACAAGGAAGGCATAAAGCTAACTCTGGTGGCTCCCCTGGGTCCTTGAAACTTTGAGGATCCTATCGGCGAGAGGACTGGCCTTCTCCGTGGCGGCCAAGGTGTCGGCACCCAACGGCAGCTTCTTGAAACCATCAGAAAGATCGAGCTCCGGGTGGAAGAAGGTGAGGTTACTCAAGACCAGGAAGAGGGCATCGCGTGCTAGCTTCCGGGATTCGTTGGCGAAAGAGGAAGCCCAATCCTGCTCATATGTCTTCAGCCCCTCGATCAAGCCGTCGAAGAAGAGTGTCAGCTTGACGCTTGGAGCTTTGTGTTTGCCGACAGAATAGGCCCCACTCTTCATGTCCATCTTGGCAATCTGGGCAGTGAGGCGCTCGACGATGTCCACCATGCTCTTGATCCTGAGGTCACGCTGTTCAACCAAGCTAGTTCTCCAGTTTTTCTTCGGCGTCCTTCTGAAGGATCTGCGCACGGGTCACATCTGTCGGCAGCAGTTTCTCGCGAGCCCAGCTGATTCAAGGCCACTTTCCAAGGAAGCAAGCCTGGATTTCATTTTGGAAATGGTGTCGTTAGCAGCTTCGACGTCCTGGCCCTTGGAGGAAAGCTGTGATTGCACCTCTTCCAGAGTTGCCGCTGCCTTTTGCGCCTCCTCTTTGAGGGTCTCGACCTCCCTGGCACTCCCGGCAAGATCCTCTGTCAGCTTGATCAGTTAGGCTTCAAATTTGGACATAGCAGCAGATGCGGCGACCAACTCGTCGGCTACCTTCTTCCGTTGAGCAGCGGACTCTTGTGGCCATCTTCCAACTCCTTGGTACGCTGTCGGACGTGGTCCTCCAGCTCCTCATCCTTGGCAAGGAGGGTGGCCTCGAGGTTCCCTTCCCGGAGGGAGATGCCATCCTCTCTGGCGTCCAGAAGTGCCTCGCGCTCCACCAGACAAGCCTTCCAGGCGGTAACATCCTCGTTAGCCATGGACCGCGTCTCGTGCTGCCTCTTGAGAGAATGAACCTGCCAATTGTACCAGTCCCGCAGCTCGCTCCCTTTGCTACTCAACTGCTAGTCCACGAGCTCGGCTGAGTCACGCTGCTCCTTTACCGCCTGCCATTGGAGGCTGTACCTGCTCTGCACATCCCTAAGCCCTGCTGCTATGGGCTCCAAGAAAGCCAAGTCCTTGGCATCGTCAGTATTGCTGTGAGTTCCTTCGATCTTTTGAGATAACGGCGCCAGGATCTTGTTAATCTCTTCGTCAAGGTCTACACCCACTGAGAAGGGCGAGCCGGGGGCTATGTGGCTTAACGGAGCGGTGATCAACACCAGGTGACTCTGCGGGGACTACAGGGCCGATGCCATGGTATAACTGGACGAAGAAGGCATCATGGTTTGAAGGGGAGTCTTCTCTTCAACCACTGAGCTCAAGCCAGGCACGCTGCCGGGATTTTGTTCCGTTCTCTTTGAGAACCCTTGAATATCCCCGGCAGCCGAGCCATGTTCTTCTGCAGCAGCAATCTTCATCGCTTCCGCGGCAGCGTCCTTCCCAATGACAGCAACCTCCTCTAGCAGTTCGGGCTCTTCAAAATGCAGGACTGCAGAGTAGAACAACAAAACAGAAGTATGGAAATCAAGAATCAATAAAGCATGTAAAGAAAAGATACATGGGAAACAAGAACACCAGCAAGAGGGATACCCGATGGAGAATGATGTGGAAGGACCTCTCCTTCCCCGGCAACATCAGTTGCCGGCGTGCGGTCTGTCGCCGCCCCTTTGGCAATGACCTTTGCATGAGCAGGTTCCTCGGCGGAGGCCCTTGCCGGAGAATCCCCCTCACGGGCAATGGTTGATGGGAATCTTGGAGAAGGAGCTCCACTTGGTGAGCCTCCCTCCGATCTTCCTCTCCTATTTCCCTGATGGGAGAAGGAAGGCGCCCTTCCTCATCCCCGCCAGTAGATGAGGCCTTCGCTTGGGTTTCGCGAAGAGCACTGGGCTGGGGGCTAAACACGGGATTCTCTTCCGCGTCTCCTGCAGAACCTCCGCCTACTGCAAAGTGCGAACCCGCTGCGGATTTGGCCCTCTTGACCCTGTGCGCAAGAGTCTCCTAATCTTCGTCCCTGTCAAGGTCAACCATGCAAGATCAGTCAGGAAGATTAAAGATTGAAAGCCTTCTGACGGAAGCTGAGATCAGCTAGACTCACTCCGAGGCAAGGAGCATTGAGCCCAGCTCGTACGATGTGGGCGGTGGAGTCGCCCGGCCCCTCTTCAGAGTTGGGGGGACAGGGCTTGACAAAGCGACCAGGACTGCCGGCAAGGGCGAGCCTGGAGGAGGAGTTGGGCTTGACGGGGGGCTGGGATCCTTTTTACCCATGCACCTTCCGTTGCTTGGCGGGGGACACCTTGGCCTGGGAAAGGCAGGAGGATTGGCGACGTGCTACTTCGCGGCCACTGCCCTTAGCAGTCGTCTTCTTCACCTTCGAGGAACTACGCGAAGATGCGGGGGCCGTTGACTCCCGGCTGGCGCGTAGACGGAGGCGGTGACCCGGCTCCGAGGCCTGGGGCCCCTCTTCAAGCCCCTCCTCTACCGCCTCCAGAGCCTTCGCCCCCTCCAATTTGCCCTCCGCCTGGGTCCCTGTTGCCGTGACTTGGAAGCCACTGGCCCCGGCAAGCTCCAGCCCGGCAGACTCCTCCGGAGCAAGATTTTCGCCCTCCTCCTCAGAAGAACCGTCGTCTCCGGACTCCTCCTCCTCCTCTCCTCCGGAGGCTGCTCCCCTGGCGGTCCTGACGGCCTTGTCCTCCGCGATTCGTCTGGAGATATAGGCCCTCTCCGCTTCCCTGGTCGACGCGGTCAAGTTGTCCTCCGGTTTGATAGCTCCCTCATCCAAGGTGGAGACTGTCGTGGGAACGATTCCAACAGTACGAAGGGGGTAGGGTAAAGGAGCATGATCTACCGAGATGCATATGAGTGACACTGTGATTTTAGCGAGTTCGGGCCTCTCGCGGTGGAGATAACAGCCCTACGTCTTGTGCTCCGGAGAGTCTCTGTCAAGTGGATTGTATGTGTTACAGGGGGTGCGAACCCCTGTGCCAGAGGGGAGGGGTGGCTTATATAGAGTGCGCTACCCCTCATGAATACCCGGCAACCAAGGGTACGATCGTGGTAATTAAGGCATACGTTACTGATAACGTATGTAATAAATGCTACTTATGGTGTCTAGTCGAACGCCTGCCCGTTGGCCTCCCTGGAGCGGCTTCTGGTCTTCTGCGGTCGAGTGACTTCTGGCTCTTCCGAGTGTAAGGCAACTGTCGAGTGGAGGGAGAAACCTCCGAGTGGATGTATTGTTGAGTGACTCATGTGCCATGGTGATTTCAGTCGGAGTCTTCTTTGTAATCTTTAGGTTCTCCAATGTAGTGTCCTTAGGTAGGGTATGTAGGTCAGGCCTATGACCCTACCCTAGGTACAAATCCCCAACATTAGCCCCCGAATGGATCGGGGTTCGAGTGAAAAAGGGGTCGATGCAGGTTCTGATAAGACACACAAATTCCGAACGCATTTTAGGGCTTCACAGAAGTCTGCGTCGATTGGAGTCTTCGTCATTCACCCTGATCGATTCTGTCTTGATATGCGTTTTCTTTTGGCGCATACTTGCTTGTTTTCCCCTCTAGTAGACCAGGTCTTAGTCGAGTGGTTTATGGTCCAGTGGGGGCACGCTGAGTGTACCCAGTGGGTGTAGTCCTCGAGACCGCTGTCGAATGGCGGTGACATCGGCAGGGGTCTTAGATTTGTTTTGATAGTCGCTTGTCACTCGACAGGCCAGACCTGGTCGAGGGATAGTAGGTCCAGTGGGGGCACGCTGAGTGCACCCACTGGGTGTAGTCCCTGAGACCGCCGTCAAGTGCTTGCATCGGCGGGGGTCTGATAGAGACAATGTTTGCATGTTCGCTTTCCAATCCTTTGTTTGGCTAAGTTTGTTTGGTTTCCGAGTGAGATGGATGCTCATTACTCGGAAGAATTTTGAGCTTAGGCAAAAACTGGTTCACAACTAAGTTTCCGAGTGACGGTGTTGCCTGTCACTCGGAACAACCTTTAATTTAAGCGAGGTCTGACTCGCGGCTAAGTCCCCGAGTGAGAGGAGTGCTCGTCACTCGGGAGAGTTTTCTAACTTAGATGAAGACTGGTTCGCAGCTAAGTTTCCGAGTGAATGGGATTCTATTCACTCGGTAGGGTTTTTAACTTAGGCGAAAACTTGTTCGCGGCTAAGCCTCCGAGTGAGAGGAGCGCTCGTCACTCGGAAGAGTTTTCAACTTAGGAGATACGGAATCACAACTAAGCCCCCGAGTGTGGATGATGTCCTTACTCGGAGTAGTTTTTAACTTAGGCGATACGGAATCGCAGCAAAGCCCCTGAGTGTGGATGATGTCCTCACTCGGAGTAGCTTTTAACTTAGGCGATACGGAATCGCAGCTAAGCCCCCGAGTGTGCATGATGTCCTCACTCGGAGTAGTTTTTAACTTAAGCGATATGGAATCATAGCTAAGCCTCCGAGTGTGGATGATGTCCTCACTCGGAGTGGTTTTTAACTTAGGTGATACAGAATCACAGCTAAGCCCCCGAGTGTGTATGATATCCTCACTTGGAGTGATTTTTAACTTAGGTGATACGGAATCACAGCTAAGCCACCGAGTGTGGATGATGTCCTCACTCGGAGTGGTTTTAACTTAGGCGATACGGAATCGCAGCTAAGCCCTCGAGTGTGGATGATGTCCTCACTCGGAGTGGTTTTTAACTTAGGTGATATGGAATCACAGCTAAGCCTCTGAGTGTGGATGATATCCTCACTCGGAGTGGTTTTTAACATAGGCGATACGGAGTCGCAGCTAAGCCCCCGAGTGTGGATGATGTCCTCCCTCGGAGTAGTTTTTAACTTAGGCGATACGGAGTCGCAGCTAAGCCCCCGAGCATGGATGATGTCCTCACTCGGAGTAGTTTTTAACTTAGGCGAAATCAGGTTCGCGGCTAAGTCGTTCACCCACCAAGGGTTATGTTGTATATGTGTCCAGCTGAGCGATGGCGCGCAGAGCGCCCGGGTGATGAAGACGGGCCGCACGAAGTGGCGATACGCGAGGCATCCGAGTGAAGTAGACCCGTCTGGCTGAGTGGCGACGCGCGGGGCGGCCAAGTGATGTAGACGCGTCCAGCACAGTTGCGATGCGCGGGGCATCCGAGTGAGGTAGATACGTCTCACTGAGTAGCGACGCAAAGGGCGGTCAAGTAACGGCGCGCGGGGTGGCCTAGTCGAGAATGTTGTCGCGGAGGCATCCGACCAAGTGATAGGGCGCGGGGCGTCCGAGTCCAGCGTGTCGTCGAGGAGGCGTCCGAACAACTGACGGCGTGCGGGGCGGCCGAGTCGAGCATGTCGTCGAGAATGGCGCAGAGAGGCGTCCAGGTAACCTATGTATGAAAAATAACACAGGCTAACATAAAAAATTCTCGAAGTAATTTGATGTTTGTTGAAATGATTTGTGTAAATTACACCCCTAGACACCCACTGGGTGTGCCAGGTTCTTGCTGGTCCGGAACCAGCAATAGTCTAAAAGACTGAAGGATCCGACTGAACTTGTGAAAGTGAAGGATCCGACTGAACCCGTTTTGAGTATTGGACCCGAAAGAAGCGGAAGTGTAGTGTTCCGACATGAAAATAAACAACCGAGCGCAGAGGTACACTCGGTGGCGTGGCCTCCGAGTGGACGTCATGCGCGACTTACGTGACACTCGATAATGCGGAAATAACTATTTAATTGAATGCAGTCTGTGAAGAATGACTTAGTAGTTTGACGACGCGTGGGGCGGTCGAGCGAAGTAGACACAACCAGCTGAGTGGCGATGCACGGGGTGGCCAAGTGACGAAGACGTGTCTCGCCGAGTGGCAATGCGCGGAGCTGCAGAGTGAAGACGACGCGTCCAGTAGAGTGACGGCGCGCGGGGCGGCCGAGTGACGATGGAGCGTCCGGTTGAGTGGCGATGCGCGGAGCTGCCGAGTGACGATGACGTGTCTTGCCAAGTGGCGATGCGCGGAGCAGCCGAGTGATGATGACGCGTACAGTAGAGTGACGGCGCGCGGGGCTGCCGAGTGACGATGGAGCGTCCGGCCGAGTGGCGATGCGCGGAGCTGCCGAGTGACGATGACGTGTCTCGCCGAGTGGCAATGCGCGGAGCTGCCGAATGATGACGACGCGTCCAGTAGAGTGACAGGGCGCAGGGCGGCCGAGTGACGATGGAGCGTCCGGCTGAGTGGCGATGCGCGGAGCTGCCGAGTGACGATGACGTGTCTCGCCGAGTGGTGATGCGCGGAGCTGCCGAGTGACGATGACGTGTCTCACCGAGTGGCGATGCGCGGAGCTACCGAGTGACGATGATGTGTCTCGCCGAATGGCGATGCGCGGAGCTGCCGAGTGACGATGACGTGTCTCGCCGAGTGGCAATGCGTGGAGCTGCCGAGTGAAGACGACGCGTCCAGTAGAGTGACGGCGCGCGGGGCGGCCGAGTGACGATGGAGCGTCCGGGAGAGTGGCGATGTGTGGAGCTGCCGAGTGAGGATGACGTGTCTCGCCAAGTGGCGATGCGCGGAGCAGCCAAGTGATGACGACGCGTCCAGTAGAGTGACGGCGCGCGGGGCTGCCGAGTGACGACGGAGCGTCCGGCTGAGTGGTGATGCACGGAGCTGCCGAGTGACGATGACGTGTCTCGCCGAGTGGCGATGCGCGGAGCTGCCGAATGATGACGACGCATCCAGGAGAGTGACGGCGCGCGGGGCGGCCGAGTGACGATGGAGCGTCCGGCTGAGTGGCGATGCGCGGAGGTGCCGAGTGACGATGACGTGTCTCGCCGAGTGGCGATGCGCGGAGCTGCCGAGTGACGATGGAGCGTCCGGCGGAGTGGCGATGCGCGGAGCTGCCGAGTGACGATGACGTGTCTCTCCGAGTGGCGATGCGCGGAGCTGCCGAATTATAACGACGCGTCCAGTAGAGTGACGGCGCGCGGGGCGGCCGAGTGACGATGGAGCGTCCGGCTGAGTGGCGATGCGTGGAGCTGCCGAGTGACGATGACGTGTCTCGCCGAGTGGCGATGCGTGGAGCTGCCGAGTGACGATGACCTGTCTCGCCGAGTGGCGATGCGCGGAGCTGCCGAGTGACGATGACGTGTCTCGCCGAGTGGCGATGCGCGGAGGTGCCGAGTGACGATGACGTGTCTCGCCGAGTGGCGATGCGCGGAGCTGCCGAGTGATGATGCGTGTCTCGCCGAGTGGCAATGCGCGGAGCTGCTGAGTGAAGATGACGCCTCCAGTAGAGTGACGGCGCGTGGGGCGGCCGAGTGACGATAGAGCGTCTGGTTGAGTGGCGATGCTCGGAGCTGCCGAGTGACGATGACGTGTCTCGCCGAGTGATGATGTGCGGAGCTGCTGAGTGATGACGACGTGTCCAGTAGAGTGACGGCGCGCGGGGCTGCCGAGTGACGATGGAGCGTCCGGCTGAGTGGCGATGCGCGGAGCTGCCGAGTGACGATGACGTGTCTCGCCGAGTGGCGATGCGCGGAGCTGCCGAGTGACAATGACGTGTCTCGCTGAGTGGCAATGCGCGGAGCTGCCGAATGATGACGACGCGTCCAGTAGAGTGACGGCGCGCGGGGCTGCCGTGTGACGATGGAGCGTCCAGTGATACGTCTCCAACGTATCTATAATTTTTTTGGACTAACCTATTAACCTAGAGCCCAGGGCCAGTTCCTGTTTTTTCTGTGTTGTTGAGTTTTACAGAAAAGGAATATCAAACGGAGTCTAAACGGAATAAAAATTTACGATGATTTTTTATGGACCAGAAGAGACCCACGGAGCATCGGAGTTGGGCCAGAAGATCCACGAGGCACTCACAAGCCACAGGGGCGCCCCCCCCTAGGGCGCGCCCCTTGGCTTGCGACTCCCTCGTGGCCCCCCTGGACTTGTTTCCACCGCCATAAATTCCTATAAATACAGAAACCTTCGAAAATAAACCTAGATCGGGAGTTCCGCCGCCGCAAGCCTCCAGAGCCACGAAAAACCAATCAGGAGCCTTTTCCGGCACCCTGCCGGAGGGGGAAACCATCACCGGAGGCCATCTTCATCATCCCGACGCTCTCCATGACGAGGAGGGAGTAGTTCACCCTCGGGGCTGAGGGTATGTACTAGTAGCTATGTGTTTGATCTCTCTCTCTCGTGTTCTTGAGATGGCACGATCTTGATGTACCGCGAGCTTTATTAATATAGATGAATCATATGGAGTGTTTCCCCTCTCTATCTAGTTGTGATGAATTGAGTTTTCCCTTTGAAGTTTACTTATCGGATTGAGTCTTTAAGGATTTGAGAACACTTGATGTATGTCTTGCGATGGGATATCTGTGGTGACAATGGGATGTTCTATTGATCCACTTGATGTATGTTTTGGTGATCAACTTGCGGGTTCTGTGACCATGGGAATCTATGCATAGGGGTAGGCACACGTTTTCGTCTTGACTCTCCGGTAGAAACTTTGGGGCACTCTTTGAAGTTCTTTGTGTTGGATTGAACATGACGAATCTGAAATTATGTGATGCATATTGTATAATCAAACCCACGGGTACTCGAGGTGACATTGGGGTATCTAGGTGACATTAGGGTTTTTGGTTGATGTGTATCTTGAGGTGTTATTTTAGTACGAACTCTAGGGCTGTTCGTGACACTTATAGGGATAGCTCATAAGATTGATCGGAAAAGATAACTTTGAGGTGGTTTCGTACCCTACAATAATTTCTTCGTTTGTTCTCCGCTATTTGTGACTTTGGAGTTAACTCTTTGTCGCGTGTGAGAGATTTACATATGATTCAACTATGTTAGTATTGTTGAGAGAACTTGCACTAGTGAAAGTATGGACCCTAGGCCTTGTTTCCAAGCATTTATACAATGTTTTGCTCGCTGTTTACTATTAGTTACCTTGCTGTTTTTATATTTTCAGATTACAAAAACCCATATCTACCATCCATATTACACTTGTATCACCATCTCTTCACCGAACTAGTGCACCTATACAATTTACCATTGTATTGGGTGTGTTGTGGACACAAGAGACTCTTTGTTATTTGGTTGCAGGGTTGCTTGAGAGAGACCATCTTCATCCTACGCCTCCCACGGATTGATAAACCTTAGGTCATCCACTTGAGGGAAATTTGCTACTGTCCTACAAAACTCTACGCTTGGAGGCCCAACACGAGTCTACAAGAAGAAGGTTGCGTAGTAGACATCATCCGGCTGAGTGGCGATGCGCGGAGCTGCCGAGTGACGATGACGTGTCTCGCCGAGTGGCGATGCGCGCAGCTGCCGAGTGACGATGACGTGTATCGCCTAGTGGCGATGCGCGGATCTGCCGAATGATGACGACGCGTCCAGTAGAGTGACGGCGCGCGGGGCTGCCGAGTGACGATGGAGCGTCCGGCTGAGTGGCGATGCGCGGAGCTGCCGAGTGACGATGACGTGTCTCGCCGAGTGGCGATGCGCGGAGCTGCCGAGTGACGATGACGTGTCTCGCCGAATGGCGACGCGCGGAGCTGCCGAGTGACGATGACGTGTCTCGCCGAGTGGCAATGCGCGGAGCTGCCGAGTGAAGACGACGCGTCCAGTAGAGTGATGGCACGTGGGGCGGCCGAGTGACGATGGAGCGTCCGGGTGAGTGGCGATGTGCGGAGCTGCCGAGTGACGATGACGTGTCTCGCCGAGTGGCGATGCGCGGAGCAGCCGACAGATGACGACGCGTCCAGTAGAGTGACGACGCGCGGGGCTGCCGAGTGACGATGGAGCGTCCGGCTGAGTGGCGATGCGCGGAGCTGCCGAGTGACGATGACGTGTCTCGCCGAGTGGCGATGCGCGGAGCTGCCGAATGATGACAACGCGTCCAGGAGAGTGACGGCGCGCGGGGCAGCCGAGTGACGATGGAGCGTCCGGCTGAGTGGCGATGCGCGGAGCTGCCGAGTGACGATGACGTGTCTCGCCGAGTGGCGATGCGCGGAGCTGCCGAGTGACGATGACGTTTCTCGCCGAGTGGCGAGGCGCAGAGCTGCCGAGTGATGATGACGTGTCTCGCCGAGTGGCGACGCGCGGAGCTGCCGAATGATGACGACGCGTCCAGTAGAGTGATGGCGCGCGGGGCGGCCTGTTGGGGAACGGAGTACTGAACGTACGGCACCTCCGAGTTCTACACACGTCCAGCTCGGTGACGTTCCTCGCCTTCTTGATCCAGCAAGACGTCGAGGTAGTAGATGAGTTCCGCCAGCACGACGGCGTGGCGACGGTGACGGTGAAGTGATTCCGGCAGGGCTTTACCAAAGCTCTCCGAAAATATGACCGAGGTGGAAAACAGAGATCGGGGCACCGCACACGGCTATGGGACAATTGTGTGTCTCCAAGGGGTGCCCCCTCCGTATATAAAGGAGGGAGAGGGGAGGAGGCTGGCCCTAGGGGCTGCGCCAAGAGTGGGGAGTCCTACTAGGACTCCTTAGTCCTAATAGGATTCCACCTCCCATACGGAGTAGGAAAGGGGGAAGGGAGAGGGAAAGGAAAGAGGGGGCTGCGCCCCCTCCCCTAGTCCAATTCGGTTTGGGCAAGGGGGGGCGCGCGCCTCCTCACGTGGCCTGCCTCTCCTTTTCCCGTATGGCCCAATAAGGCCCATTACTTCTCCCGGTGAATTCCCGTAACTCCCCGGTACTCCGAAAAATACCCGAATCACTCGGAACCTTTCCGACGTCCGAATATAGCCTTCCAATATATGAATCTTTACCTCTCGGACATTCCGAGACTCCTCGTCATGTCCGTGATCTCATCCGGGACTCCGAACAATATTCGGTCACCAATCACATAACTCATATAATACTATATCGTCATCGAACCTTAAGTGTGCGGACCCTACGGGTTCGGGAATGATGTAGACATGACCGAGACAACTCTCCGGTCAATAACCAACAGCGGGACCTGGATGCTCATATTGGTTCCTACACATTCCACGAAGATCTTTATCAGTGAACCTCATATGTCAACATATGTTGTTCCCTTTGTCCGGCGGTATGTTACTTGCCCGAGATTCGATCGTCGGTATCCAATACCTAGTTCAATCTCGTTACCGGCAAGTCTCTTTACTCGTTCCGTAATACATCATCTTGCAACTAACTCTTTAGTAACGGTGCTTGCAAGGCTTCTGTGATGTTGTATTACCGAGAGGGCCCAGAGATACCTCTCCGATAGTCGGAGTGACAAATCCCAATCTCGATCCATGCCAACTCAACAAACACTTTCGGAGATACCTGTAGTGCACATTTATAATCACCCAGTTACGTTGTGACGTTTGATACACCCAAAGTATTCCTACGGTATCCGGGAGTTGCATGATCTCATGGTCAGAGGAACGTGTATTTGACATAGTGAAAGCAATAGCAATAAACTGAACGATCATTTGCTATGCTAACGGTTGGGTCAAGTCCATCACATCATTCTCCTAATGATGTGATCCCGTTATCAAATGACAACTCATGTCCATGGTCAGGAAACCTTGACCATCTTTTGATCAACGAGCTAGTTTAGTAGAGGCATACTAGGGACATAGTATTTGTCTATTATCCACACATGTATTTAGTTTCCGGTCAATACAATTCTAGCATGAATAATAAACCATTATCATGAACGGGGAAATATGATAATAATAAACACTTTATTAATTGCCTCTAGGGCATATTTCCAACAGTCTCCCACTTGCACTAGAGTCAATAATCTAGTTTACATCTCCATGTAATTAACATCCAATCAGTTCTAGGGCTGATCATGTTTTGCTTGTGAGAGAGGTTTTAGTCAACGGGTCTGCAATATTCAGATCCGTGTGTTCTTGGCAAATCTCTATGTCATATGTAGATGCTGCTACCACACTCTGCTTGGAGCTACTCCAAAAACGACTGTCCCACTTTACGTATCCGGTCTGAGACTCATAGTCTTCCGGATTGGTGTTTAAAGCTTGCATCGACGTAACCCTTTACGACGAACTCTTTATCACCTCTATTCCCGAGAAATTCTTCCTTAGTCCTTTTCAGGTACTTCAGGATATTCTTGACCGCTGCCCAGTGATCTACTCCTGGATCACTTTGGTACCTACCCACCAAGCTAATAGCGAGGCATACATCAGGTCTAGTACACAGCATGGCATACAAAATAGAGCCTATGGCTGAGGCATAGGGGATGACACTCATCTTCTCTTTGTCTTCTGCCGTGGTCGGGCTTTGAGTCTTACTCAATCTCACACCTTGCAATACAGGCAAGAACCCTTTCTTTGACTGATCCATTTTGAACTTCTTCAAAATCTTGTCAAGGTATGTGCTTCGTGAAAGTCCTATGAGGCGTCTCAATCTATCTCTATAGATTTTGATGCCTAACATGTAAAACAACCTTTACCTAGATTTTCAAGTATTACTTCACTTCACACCAGCCAAGAACTTATTTCTTTTGACTTGATCCATTTTGAACTTCTTCAAAATCTTATCAAGATGTGTGAACTTTTATCAGGTGTCTTGATCTAACTCTATAGATCTCGATGCCCAATCCGTGGATAACTCAAAAACAGGTTTTTATTGAAAAACTCCTTTCAATTAATTCTTCATGCTTTCCAGAAATTCTACATCATTTCCAATCAACAATATGTCATCCACATATACTATTAGAAATGCTATAGAGCTCCTACTCACTTTCTTGTAAATACAAGTTTCTCCATAAACTTGCATATACCCAAACGCCTTGATCACTTCATCAAAGCGAGTATTCCAGCTCCGAGATGCTTGCACCAGTCCATAGATGGATCGCTGGAGCTTGCATATTTTGTTAGCGCCTTTAGGATCGACAAAACCTTCCGGCTGCATCATATAAAATTCTTCCTTAAGGAATCCATTAAGGAATGCCGTTTTGACGTCCATTTGCCAGATTTCATAATCATAAAACGCGGCAATTGCTAACATAATTCTGACAGACTTTAGCATCGCTACGGGTGAGAAAATCTCATTGTAGTCAACTCCTTGAACTTGTCGATAACCTTTAGCAACAAGTCGAGCTTTATAGACGGTGATATTAACATCAGCGTCCGTCTTCTTCTTAAAGATCCATTTATTTTCAATAGCTCGCCGTTTCATCGGGCAAGTCTACCAAAGTCCACACTTTGTTCTCATACATGGATCCTATCTCGGATTTCATGGCCTCAAGCCATTTCTCGGAATTCGGGCTCGCCATAGCTTCTTCATAATTCGAAGGTTCACCGTTGTCTAACAACATAACATCCAAGACTGGATTTCCGTACCACTCTGGTGCGGAACGTGTCCTGGTTGACCTTCGAGGTTCAGTAGCAACTTGCTCCGAAGTTTCATGATCATCATCATTATCTTCTTCTCTGGTCTGTGTTGGTGTCACAGAAATTTCTTTCTATGGCGTACTACTATCCAGAGGAGGTACAATTACCTCATCAAGTTCTACTTTCCTCCCACTCACTTCTTTCGAGAGAAACTCCTTCTCTAGAAAGGATCCATTCTTAGCAACAAAAACTTTGCCTTCGGATCTGTGGTAGAAGGAGTACCCAACAGTTTCTTTTGGGTATCCTATGAAGACGCACTTATCCGCTTTGGGTTCAAGCTTATCAGGCTGAAGCCTTTTGACATAAGCATCGCAGCCCCAAACTTTCAGAAACGACAGCTTAGGTTTCTTTCCAAACCACAGTTCATACGGTGTCGTCTCAACGGATTTAGACGGTGCCCTATTTAAAGTGAATGCAGTTGTCTCTAATACATAACCCCAAAACGATAGTGGCAAATCGGTAAGAGACATCATAGAACGTACCACATCCAATAGAGTACGATTACGACGTTCGGACACACCATTACGCTGTGGTGTTCCAGGTGGCGTTAACTGTGAAACAATTCCACATTGTCTTAAGTGATTGCCAAACTCGTAACTCAAATATTCTCCTCCACGATCAGATCGTAAGAACTTTATTTTCTTGTTACGATGGTTCTCTACTTCACTCTGAAATTCTTTGAACTTTTCAAATGTTTCAGATTTATGCTTCATCAAGTAGACATAGCCATATCTACTCAAATCATCTGTGAACGTGAGAACATAACGATATCCACCGCGCGCCTCAACACTCATCGGACCGCATACATCGGTATGTATTATTTCCAATAAGTTGGTTGCTCGCTCCATTGTTCCGGAGAATGGAGTTTTAGTCATCTTGCCAATAAGGCACGGTTCACATGTCTCAAATGATTCATAATCAAGAGATTCCAAAAACCCATCTACATGGAGTTTCTTTATGTGTTTAACACTGATATGACCTAAGCAGCAGTGCCACAAATATGTGGTACTATCATTATCTTTTGGCATTTGTGTTATGAACATGTGTATTACTACGATCAAGATTCAATAAACCTTTCATTTTAAGTACATGATCATCAATGATATTATCCAAATAAATAGAATAACAATTATTCTCTAAATTTGAATAACCGTCTTGCAATAAACACTATCAGATATAATGTTCATGCTTAACGCAAGCACCAAATAACAATTATTTAGGTTCATCACTAATCCTGAAGGTAGAGAGGGCGTGGCGATGGTGATCACATCAACCTTGGAGACACTTCCAATGCACATCGCCACCTCGTTCTTAGCTAGCCCTCATTTATTCCGAAGCTCCATGTTTCAAGTTGCAAGCAACTGAACAAGTATCAAATACCCAGGTGCTCCTACGAGTACTAGTAAGGTACACATCAATAACATGTATATCAAATATCTTCGTTGACATTGCCAGTCTTATTATCTGCCAGTTACTTTGGGGAAGTTCCGCTCCCTGTGACATTTCTCTTTGCAATGGGAGCACTAAGTCTCGGGTTTGGTTCAGCCTTGGGTTTCTTCGCGTGAGCGGCAACTGTTTTACCGTTCTTCTTGAAGTTCCCTTTTCTTTCCCTTGCCCTTCTTGAAACTAGTGGTCTTATTAACCATCAACACTTGATGCTCCCTTTTTGATTTCTACATCCGCAGCTTGTAGCATCGCGAATAGCTTAAGGATCTTCTATCCCTTGCATGTTTATAGTTCATCACGAAGATCCAGTAGCTTAGTGATAGTGACTAGAGAACTCTATCAATCACCACTTTATTCGGAAGTCTAACTCCCACTTGATTCAAGTGTTTGAAGTACTCAGACATTCTGAGTACATGCTCACTAACGGAGCTGTTCTCCTCCATCTTGCAGCTATAGAACTTGTCGAAGGTGTCATACCTCTCGACCCGGGTGTGAGCTTTGAAAAACAAATTTTCAGCTCTTGGAACATCTCATATGCTCCGTGTTGCTCAAAACATATTTGGAGCTCCGGTTCTAAGCCGTAAAGTATGGCGCACTGAACTATCGAGTAGTCATCTTTTCTTGTTTGCCAGACGTTCATAACGTCCTCAGACAAAGCCATAGGGGTTGCTCACCGAGCGGTGCATTAAAGACATAAGCCTTCTGTGCAGCAGTCAGGACAATCCTCAGAATACGGACCCAGTCCGCATAGTTGCTTCCATCAACTTTCAACTTAACTTTCTCTAGGAACATATTAAAAATACAGGGGAGCTACAGCGTGGTCTATCGATCTACAACATAAACTTGCTAAGACACTTTTGACTATGTTCATGATAATTGAAGTTCAATTAATCAAATTACTTAAGAACTCCCACTTAGATTAACATCCCTCAAGTTGTCTAAGTGTAACATGATCCACATCAAACTAATCCACGTCCGATCATCACGTGAGGTGGATTAGTTATCAATGGTGAACATCTTTCATGTTGATCATATCTACTATATGACTCATGTTCGACTTTTCAGTCTCTTGTGTTCCGAGGCCATATCTGTATATGCTAGGCTCGTCAAGTTTAACCCAAGTATTCTGTGTGTGTAAAACTGGCTTACACCCGTTGTATGCGAACGAAAGAATCCATCACACCCGATCATCACGTGGTGCTTAGAAGCGTCGAACCTTCGCAACGGTGCATACTAGGGGAGAACACTTTATCTTGAAATTTAGTGAAGGGATCATCTTATAATGTTACCGTCGTCCTAAGCAAAATAAGATGCATAAAAGGATTAACATCACATGCAATTCAATATATGTGACATGATATGGCCATCAACGTCTTGTGCCTTTGATCTCCATCAGCAAAGCACCGTCATGATCTCCACTGTCACCGGGTTGACACCTTGATCTCCATCGTAGCGTCGTGACACCTTGATCTCCATCGCAACGTCGTGGTCGTCTCGCCGGCTATTGCTACTACTACTACTGCTAACTCATAGCGGTAAAGTAAAGCAATTACATAGCGTTGGCATTGCATACAATAAAGAGACAACCATAAGGCTCCTGCCGGTTGCCTGATAACTTTACAAAACATGATCATCTCATACAACAACTTATATCACATCATGTCTTGACCAATCACATCACCAGCATACCCTACAAAAACAAGTTAGACGTCCTCTACTTTGTTGTTGCAAGTTTTACGTGGCTGCTACGGGTTTGCAAGAACCGTTCTTACCTACGCAAAACCACAACGTGGTGTAGTGATTGCTTTTTGATCTTCTAAAAGAACCCTCTTCATTGAAACTGATTCCACTAAAGTGAGAGAGACAGACACCCGCCAGTCACCTTTATGCAACGAGTGCACGTAGCAGTGAAACCTGTCTCGCGTAAGCGTACGCGTAATGTCGGTCCAGGCCGCTTCATCTCACAATACCGCCGAATCAAGTATCAACTAGTAACGGCAAGCAATATGTATACACCCACGCCCACTACTCACTTGTGTTCTACTCGTGCAAAACACATCTACGCATAGACCTGGCTCTGATACCACTGTTGGGGAACGGAGCATGAATTTCAAAAAATTTCCTACGCTCATGCAAGATCTATCCATGGAGATGCATCGCTATGAGAGGGGAGAGTGTGTCTACGTACCCTCGTAGACCGTTAGCGGAAGCGTCTCACAACGCGGTTGATGTAGTCGAACAATCCTTCGAGCTCCACCGATCGAGTACTGAACGTACGGCACCTCCGAGTTCTACACACGTGCAGCTCGGTGACGTTCCTCGCCTTCTTGATCCAGCAAGACGTCGAGGTAGTAGATGAGTTCCGTCAGCACGACGGCGTGGCGACGGTGACGGTGAAGTGATTCCGGCAGGGCTTTACCAAAGCTCTCCGAAAATATGACCGAGGTGGAAAACAGAGATCGGGGCACCGCACACGGCTATGGGACAATTGTGTGTCTCCAAGGGGTGCCCCCTCCGTATATAAAGGAGGGAGAGGGGAGGAGGCTGGCCCTAGGGGCTGCGCCAAGAGTGGGGAGTCCTACTAGGACTCCTTAGTCCTAATAGGATTCCACCTCCCATACGGAGTAGGAAAGGGGGAAGGGAGAGGGAAAGGAAAGAGGGGGCTGCGCCCCCTCCCCTAGTCCAATTCGGTTTGGGCAAGGGGGGGCGCGCGCCTCCTCACGTGGCGTGCCTCTCCTTTTCCCGTATGGCCCAATAAGGCCCATTACTTCTCCCGGTGAATTCTCGTAACTCCCCGGTACTCCGAAAAATACCCGAATCACTCGGAACCTTTCCGACGTCCGAATATAGCCTTCCAATATATGAATCTTTACCTCTCGGACATTCCGAGACTCCTCGTCATGTCCGTGATCTCATCCGGGACTCCGAACAACATTCGGTCACCAATCACATAACTCATATAATACTATATCGTCATCGAACCTTAAGTGTGCGGACCCTACGGGTTCGGGAATGATGTAGACATGACCGAGACAACTCTCCGGTCAATAACCAACAGCAGGACCTGGATGCTCATATTGGTTCCTACACATTCCACGAAGATCTTTATCGGTGAACCTCATATGTCAACATACGTTGTTCCCTTTGTCCGGCGGTATGTTACTTGCCCGAGATTCGATCGTCGGTATCCAATACCTAGTTCAATCTCGTTACCGGAAAGTCTCTTTACTCGTTCCGTAATACATCATCTTGCAACTAACTCTTTAGTCACGGTGCTTGCAAGGCTTCTGTGATGCTGTATTACCGAGAGGGCCCAGAGATACCTCTCCGATAGTCGGAGTGACAAATCCCAATCTCGATCCATGCCAACTCAACAAACACTTTCGGAGATACCTGTAGTGCACCTTTATAATCACCCAGTTACGTTGTGACGTTTGATACACCCAAAGTATTCCTACGGTATCCGGGAGTTGCATGATCTCATGGTCAGAGGAACGTGTATTTGACATAGTGAAAGCAATAGCAATAAACTGAACGATCATTTGCTATGCTAACGGTTGGGTCAAGTCCATCACATCATTCTCCTAATGATGTGATCCCGTTATCAAATGACAACTCATGTCCATGGTCAGGAAACCTTGACCATCTTTTGATCAACGAGCTAGTTTAGTAGAGGCATACTAGGGACATAGTATTTGTCTATTATCCACACATGTATTTAGTTTCCGGTCAATACAATTCTAGCATGAATAATAAACCATTATCATGAACGGGGAAATATGATAATAATAAACACTTTATTAATTCCCTCTAGGGCATATTTCCAACACGGCCGAGTGACAATGGAGCGTCCGGCTGAGTGGCGATGCGCGGAGCTGCCGAGTGACGATGACGTGTCTCGCCGAGTGGCGATGCGCGGAGCTGCCGAGTGACGATGATGTGTCTCGCCGAGTGGCGATGCGCGGAGCTGCCGAGTGATGATGGAGCGTCCGGCTGAGTGGCGATGCGCGGAGCTGTCGAGTGACGATGACGTCTCTCGCCGAGTGGCGATGCGCGGAGCTGCCGAGTGATGACGACGCGTCCAGTAGAGTGACGGCGCGTCGGGCTGCCGAGTGACGATGGAGCGTCCGGCTGAGTGGCGATGCGCGGAGCTACCGACTGACGATGACATGTCTCGCCGAGTGGCAATGCGCGGAGATGCCGAGTGACGATGAAGTGTCTCGCCGAGTGGCGATGCGCGGAGCTGCCGAATGATGACGACGCGTCCAGTAGAGTGACGGCGTGTGGGGCTGCCGAGTGACGATGGAGCATCCGGCTGAGTGGCGATGCGCGGAGCTACCGAGTGACGATGACGTGTCTCGCCGAGTGGCGATGCGCGGAGCTGCCGAGTGACGATGACGTGTCTCGCCGAGTGGCGATGCGCGGAGCTGCTGAATGATGACGACGCGTCCAGTAGAGTGACGGCGCGCGCGGCGGCCGAGTGACGATGGAGCGTCCGGCTGAGTGGCGATGCGCGGAGCTGCCGAGTGACGATGACGTGTCTTGCCGAGTGGTGATGCGCAGAGCTGCCGAGTGACGATGACGTGTCTCGCCGAGTGGCGATGCGCGGAGCGGCCGAGTGACGATGACGTGTCTCGCCGAGTGGCGATGCGCGGAGCCGCCGAGTGACGATGACGTGTCTCGCCGAGTGGCGATGCGCGGAGCCGCCGAGTGATGATGACGCGTCCAGTAGAGTGACGGTGCGTGGTGCAACCGAGTGACGATGTAGCGTCCGGTTGAGTGGCGATGCGCCAGGCGGCCAAGTCGAGTAAGTTGACGAAGATGTGCCGAACTGAGCGGTGACGCACAGGGCGGCCAAGTCGGAGCATGTCGATGAAGTCAAGCCCAACCGAGTGGCGGCGAGCAGGGCGGCCGACTCGGGCATACCGTTGAGGAGGCATCCGACCAAGTGAGAACACATGAATGATCGAGTGCCTGCACGTTAGTCGTCTGAATGCAGATTTCATGTAAAATGCCTCTGGACGTTTGGTTGTCCAAGTGTAAAAATGTATCCGATTGAACCTGGACTTGTCCAAGAAAGCGAGGCGTGCCCAAGTGTAAAAATGTATCCGATTGAACCTGGACGTGTCCAAGAAAGCGAGGCGTGCCCGAGTGTAGCATCTGGCTCAAGTGTAGTCTTGTGCTTGCCCGAGAGCGTACCAGAGTACCGGCTCGGAGTAACGGAGCGGCCGGACCGGCTTGGAGTTAACGCAGGCTGTGTGTGCGGTGGACGCTAGTGCAGGTTACTGCTAAAGATGCTCACTGAATGACCAATTAATGACGCGGCCAATTAATCCGGCGTTGAAGTCACCACGTCCTTCCGTTTCCTTTTTTGCATGCATGCAATCAGTTGATGGAGGAGGTGGCCCACATTATGTATGCACTTACGAGGATTGTTCCTTCGATCTAGAACGGCCATCGGTTGCGGGCTGAGACTGTTTCGTAGGTCACCACCGCAGCGCGCTTCCGCCACGGAGACTGTCGCCGGCGACCGCGCGGAGGAAGGAGCGATGCGCGCCCGCGACACGACGGGCCTGCGCCTACACCACGGAGGTCGCCGCCGAGTAGCCGAGAACACGAGGCCGGAGTCGGCGACAAGGCGAACGGCGTCGATGGCCGTGCGTGGGGGCTCAGCGACAAGGTTAAAGACGATGATGAGGCGAACGGCACCGGCGGCTGTGCGCGACGCTGATGAAACGAACGGCACCGGTGGCCACGCGTGGCGACGATGAGGCGGACGACTCCTACGGCCAAGCATGGCGACGATGAGGCGGATGGCGCCGGTGGCCGCGCGTGGGGGCCGCACGACGACATCGCAGACGAAGTGCAGTCTGCAGCGCCGAGGTCGGAGACGTCGGTGAGGCAGACGACACTGCCCCGCCGCGTGCGGAGGGGCAGTCGGTTTCCTAAAGGTCGATGGTTCTCCTTGTATGTGCTTGGATAGATGTCTGTTTCCCTTCTGCTTGTGATGCTTTGCTCGTCGTGAAGATGAATGAACAATACTAAAATGTGTTAAAGCATGAAGATGAAACCGAATAGAGGGCACCAGCGGGAATCGATCTGCCGCTGGTGGTTGAAGAAATAACCATCTGCATCATGGCTCGATAGACGCCATGCCCCACGGTGGGCGCCAACTGTCGTGGGAACGATTCCGACAGTACGAAGGGGGTAGGGTAAAGAAGCATGATCTACCGAGATGCATATGAGTGACACTGTGATTTTAGCGAGTTCGGGCCTCTCGCGGTGGAGATAACAGCCCTACGTCTCGTGCTCCGGAGAGTCCCTGTCGAGTGGATTGTATGTGTTACAGGGGGTGCGAACCCCTGTGCCAGAGGGGAGGGGTGGCTTATATAGAGTGCGCTACCCCTCATGAATACCCGGCAACCAAGGGTCCAATCTTGGTAATTAAGGCATACGTTACTGATAACGTATGTAATAAATGCTACTTATGGTGTCTAGTCGAACGCCTGCCCGTTGGCCTCCCTGGAGCGGCTTCTGGTCTTCTGTGGTCTAGTGACTTCTCGCTCTTCCGAGTGTAAGGCAACTGTCGAGTGGAGGGAGAAACCTCCGAGTGGATGTATTGTCGAGTAACTCATGTGCCATGGTGATTTCAGTCGGAGTCTTCTTTGTAATCTTTAGGTTCTCTAATGTAGTGTCATTAGGTAGGGTATGTAGGTCAGGCCTATGACCCTACCCTAGGTACATATCCCCTACAGAGACCCACTCCATCTCGCTCTCCAGGGCAGGAAGCTCCCAGTCAGATTTAACACCGGAAGCATCGCATTCTGGCATCCATTGGAGAATCTGATTCCAGGCGGAATTGCGGTGCAACGGGATGACTCCCTCCGACAGACGGTGTGTCCCGAAACGGCCAAACAACTGGTCGCACAGCCAGCCATGGCCGTAGGCTGTCAAGTTGTTGGCGGGACCAGGATACAGGCGGATCCAATCTGCAGGACCATTGAACTCCCAACCAAACCTGTCCCTCTTTTGCAAAGGAGCGATGCAGCGGTGGAGGAAATCTGCCCCCACGTGCTCAATAGTCAGCCCGGCAGCCTTGAGGCGAACGATCCTGTTCAGCGCCAGGCAGAATTTATTGTCAGAAGGGCCTAGCTTCCCCCAGTCGCTGCCGCACATAGCGCATTCAGTCCGCGCCCGGCAGAACGCGGGGGCTTTGTCGTCCTTGATCCAGCACCAGTCGCCCCGGCATTCTTCCCACTTCCCGCGCAGCTGTCCGGAAAGGTACTCCTTCTTGTCCCGAGGAATCTAGCTTATGTTCCCAGAGCGATGGGATTTGTCCTCAATCCGAGGAAGGAAGAAGTGCCTGAACAAGTCTACATTGGGAGCAACTCCAACAAAGTTCTCGCACAGATGGGCAAATATCGCCATGCAAGACATCACATTGGGCGTAAAATCCATAAGGTGGAATCCATATGCTGCCATCATGGCGCAAAAGAAATTAGAGAAGGGAGGTGCAAGGCCGCAGTAAAAGTATGCACAAAAGAAGTGGTACGAATCTGAGGGCTTCTTCTCCTTGGGGCTGTCCGGCAAAACATGGGGCGCTCCATGCCCCTTTGTCGCCTGCCCCCACATATAGGCATACCTCTTGATCAGGGTGTTGCCATCCAGGCTCGACGGAGATATAACCACATCTCCCTGCCGCTGCCTCTCGAGGTCTTCCGCTTTCTTCTTCCTCTCCTCGGCCACCAGGTCCGTGGATGCGGCCGCCTACTTCCCCTTGTTACCGGCCTTTTTCTGCCCCATCCTTGAAGCCTTCAAGGACGGCGGATGATCCGGCGGCGCTCGGTAAACTGAGAGTCGCGGTGGAGCAGTTCTTTGGCTTGAGGAGGAAGATGGAGGAGGGAGAAAAGGATGCGAATGAGCAGCACCCCTGTGCGTTGTCCTTTTTATTTTAAGGGACCCACACGGGGGCTGGCTCTTCGCGATCTCTTCAGAAAACTGCCATTTTATTACTGGCAGTTCTTTTTATTCTCCAATGGCTCCCGTTCACGACCCCACGACCCGTGATAATTGCGCGGAGTGGACGTGGATGCAAGGACAGAATCCCTCCGATGCGTGTCCGTGCACTGTTTGGGGCCTAACCCAATGTGCCAAGCGACACGTATGGGTCAGGCCCGGGGGCTTCTGTCGGGGTAAAGAAACAGGGGTGTTCATTCCCCCTGACTTGTGCACGGACAGACAACCTCCGCCCCCCGCGAGCAAAACCCGTTGGGAAGGCCACCGCGTCTCCAAGCAACATTGAAGAACCAGCATCCGGCAGCAGCCACCTACGGAAGGCCAAGGAAACGCCGACAGACTCCAGCAAGCTCAATGCGGCAGCCCAAGCCTGGACTGCAATGCGCCAAGCACGTCCCCAACGCTTGCCAGGGACCAAGACATGCACACCTTCCAAAAGACCCGGCAAGCCACTCCCCGAAAGGTGCGAGCCAACCGGCCACCGCTCCACTGCCTCGCTACGCCTGTCACTAATCGATGCGGTGTCGAGCCCTCAGGCAGCTAATCAGCTCTCGCTAAGCACGTGGCCACACATCGGAATGCAAGTTACGCTCGGTTGACACCCGCCCTGTAGCGTGTCAAGACCATAAGCAACGACCGGCCAAGCGGTGGCAAGAGCTTGCCGGGGATGCACCCCCGAGGGCCACCTAGGCAGGCAATCATGGCATTTTGTCCTAAATGCCAGAGTTAGGTATGATATCTCTGCTTAGCTATCTAATCAATAGATAATGACTGTTTTGCCATTGTGGCAACCCCTTGCACTATAAAAGGAGGCCCAAGGCTACCTAGCTCAGGATTCGGACCCCCACACACTTGTACTCGCATAGCAGCTCTTTCCCCAACAGCAGTCCTTGCCAGGTTTAGACGCTGTGCGTTCTTCCTGTTCCTCCAATCAATCCACCAAAAAGCAGGAGTAGGGTTTTATGCTTAGCAGCGGCCCGAACCTGGGTAAAATGCCTGTGTCCTGGTGGTCGTGCCGTCTCATGCTCTCCGCTCTTCGTGCAACGTGACCCCCCTTGCCGAACCACAAGGGACCTCTGGTCCCATAGGTGATCGTGAGCATCCGTGCATCGACACTTTGCGAGCCATTCGTTTCATCGAACCGCACATCTACTGTCTCAACAATTTTATGGTGAAAAGTGTTGAAGACTTTGTAGGCATGCGAATCCTTTCCATAACCAAGCATGAAACCCTCATGTGCTTTCGGTGCAAATTTTGAAGTGTGGTGTGGGTCCCTAATCCAACATTTGGCACCGAAGACTTTGAAATAACTTACATTGTGTTTCTTACCGGTAAGCAACTCATATGATGTTTTCTTGAAGAAGTTATGAAGATATACCCGGTTGATGATGTGGCAAGGAGTGTTAATGGCTTTAGGCCAAAATCTTCTAGGTGTCTTGTATTCATCAAGCATAGTGTGAGCCATCTCAATGAGAGTCCTGTTCTTGCGCTCCATGACGCCATTCTGCTATGGTGTATATGGAGCAGAGAACTCATGTGTGACACCCAGAGTGTCAAGGTAAGTGTCAAAACCTGTGTTGTTGAACTCTGTGCCTTTGTCACTCCTGATATGCTTGAACTTGATGTTATAGTTGGTCATGCACCTATTAACGAAGCGCCTGAAGACATCCAACACCTCAGTTTTATAGAGTGAGATGTGCACCCAGGTATATCGAGAGTAATCATCAACAATTACGAAGCCATAAATATTTGCTATAGTAGAGAAGGTGGAATAATGAGTTGGGCCAAATAAGTCCATATGGAGCAGCTCGAAGGGACATGCGGTCGTCATGATTGTCTTCAAGGGGTGTTTGGCCCTTGTCATCTTCCGGGCTTCGCAGGGACCACACAGGTGGCCTTTCTTGAACTTGACTCCTTCTACGCCAATAATGAGGCTCTTCTTGGAAAGAGTATGCAAGTTCCTCAAACCAGCATGTCCTAGCCGACGATGCCATAGCCATCATTCTGAAGCCTTGGCTAGAAGACAAGTGGCAACCTGGGGTCCTGCAGAGAAATCTACCATATATAGATCACCTCTTCAAAAACCTTTGAAGACTTTGGTTTTGTTAGAGGCCATTAGCAGAACACATCGAAATTTGCGAAATATGACAAGCCTGTCAAGATCACAAAGCATTGAGACAGACATTAAGTTGTAACCAAGGGATTCGACGAGCATAACATTGTCCATGTATCGATCCCTTGTGATAGCAACTCTACCTAGTCCCAAAACTTTGCTTCTACTTTTGTCGGCAAAGACGATGTGATCCTTGGTTGGAGGTTGAAGAGTTGACTCCATCAATAGGTTTCGATCACCGGTCATATGACTAGTGCATCCAGTGTCAATGATGCATTCAGTGGTACTGGATTGATCTTCCTGCATTTGAGAATTAGTCTTGTTCACCAAAGCATGCAATTGTAACACGCATTGATGAGGATGTAGCAGTACACAGTGGTAAATAAACTAGACGATATAAATGGTAAACACCATTTGCATTAGTTATCTTGCGTCTAGGCAAGAATGTTTTCAGGTCTCCAAAGATAATCTTCGAGTTAAGCATCATCCCATATGGAGACCCGATGCTGCATGAAGATTTTAGTCCTTCTTAACCACCCACATCTGAAGGGGTGGCTTGGAAGAAATGAGACGTAAAGCAGCATCAGAGAACTTGGGCAATGATGCCCTAATTGAACATTTCACAGGAGGGTTAGAGTACTCATAAGAATATGCAGAGAAATTCTTAGTCCTATGAACATGGCGGTTCAAGCCATAGTGCTCATACTCATGAGTCTATCCAGTTCTTCCCTACGAAACATAGTGGTTAGTACGATCATACGAAGACTTTGGTCTTCTCGAAGACTTTGATCTGGGGTATGTCTTCTTCCTATGAGATGTCGTCATGACATTTACATGAAGCTTCTCAAGAAGACATTTGGGAACCCAGGTCTTCTTCATAGGAGAACCATTCCTGCAGTTAGTTCCAATGTACCTGGCAAACACTTCAACATTCAAAGATTTGAAAATTTTATAGTTCGAGTCAAATGACTCACCAATGATGATAGGGTTAGCATAGTTAAAACCAGATAATGTGGAAGGATCAACTGAAGGGCCTTTTGCAGCAACCCATGTGGTATTGGGATACTGCTCAGGCTTCCAGTAAGATCCATCAACATTGATGTTTCTTTCAAAACTCACACCCTCTTTCCTAGGGTTTTTGTTCAAGATTGTCTTCTTCAGGACATCACATAGAATCTGACGTCCCTTCAGACTCTTCTACATCCCTGTTTCAAGCAATGTCTTCAACCTGTCATTGTCATCAGTAATAGAAGTGGTTTCCTCAGATGAGGGGTTAGGGACAACAGATACAGTTGAAGATAATGCATTTTCAGAAGCATTTGAACATTCAACAGTTGAATCATTAGCTTCACGAGCAAGATATTTTAAGCATGGAGCATTAAATTAATCCTGAGTGGTATTGATCTGTTCAGCTAGGAGTGAGCCGTTTTCCTTCCGCATATCATCATGAGCTTCTCTCAACTTCTCTAGATCAAGCTTTCTTTGAAGATATTCAAGAGACAGCTTCTCATGTTCAGTTGTAAGAGTATCATGAGGACTTTGGAGATCCACAAACCTTGAACAAAGACTTGCATATCTTCTGCCATAGTTTCGTTCAGACTCATCTCGTCGCGCAACAGGTCATCGCTTTTCTCTAGAGATTTTTGCATTTTCTCCATAGCATTTTGTTGTTTAGCGGCAATTTTGACAAGTGTAGAGTAGCTAAGTTTCAAGTTATCATCGGATTCAGCATCGCTATCAGAGTCATGACGTGAAGACTTTGAGGATACCTTGGAGCCTTTAGCCATGAAGCAGTAGGCGGCAACATTGTTGTCGTCACTAGCTTCAGTATAGTTTAGGGGGGGCATTATCTTCGGGATCGGAGACTGATGAAGCGACGAATGCAGAAGCCATAACCAAAGTAGCAACTTCAAAATCCGACTCCTCCTCATATTCTTCTTCAATTTCTGACTCGGATTCAACTTCAGAGTCCATTTCATTGCCAATGAAAGCATGTGGTTTGCCAGATGAACTCTTCTTGTGTGATGAAGACCTGGATGAATACGTGTGATACTTCTTCTTCTTCTTCTTCTTCTTCTTCTCCTTTTCAACAGAATCATAGTCCTTGCTCTTCTTTTTGGATTCCTTCTCCCATCGAGGACAATCAGCAATGAAGTGGCCAGTTTTCCTGCACGTGTGACAAGTTTGCTTCTTGTTGCCACGCGAAGACATTTCTCCAGACTTCTTGGAGTCACGCCTTGAAGATTTTGCAAAGCGTTTGGACTTGGAAAATTTCTAAAACTTCCTCACAAGTAGAGTGAGTTCTTTGCCAATGCCTTCAGCACCATCGGAACTGTATTCAGATTCTTCTTCTTCGGATGAAGATACAACTTTAGCCTTCAGGGCACGAGAGCGACCATAACTGGAACCATAGATTTCCCTCTTCTCAGCTTGTTGGAACTCATGGGTGTTCAGACTCTCAAGGATATCGATATGATCCAATTCCTTGAAGTCCGGGCGTTCTTGGATCATTAGAGCGAGAGTGTCAAAGGAATTGTCAAGAGTTCTCAATAGCTTCTTCACAACTTCATGTTTAGTGATATCAGTGGCGCCGAGAGCATTCAATTCATTTGAGATGTCAGTAAGCCTATCAAACGTGAGCTGGACATTTTCATTGTCAAGGCTCGTGAAGCGGTTGAACAGATTGCGAAGAACATCATCACGTGAGTCTCGCTGAGATGAGACACCTTCATTGACCTTCGAAAGCCATTCCCAAATTTGCTTCGCAGTGTCCAGAGCACTCACACAACCATACTATCCTTTGGTCAGATGACCACAAATAATGTTCTTGGCAGTTGAGTCCAGTTGAGCAAATCTCTTCACATCAGCTGCAGTGACACCTTCGCCAACCTTGGAAGTGTCGGCCCTAATGACATACTATAGGTTGTTGTCAATGGCTTCGAGATGCATGCACATCTTGTTCTTCCAGTAGGGGCAGTCAGTGCCATCGAAGATGGGGCATGCAGCAGAAACCTTGATTATCCCTGTTGTCGACATAGCTAAAACTCCAGGTAGTTAAATGAAAACACAGAACAAGGGAGTACCTTGATCTGATACCAATTGAAAGTGCTATTTATCGATTAGAGGGGGTGAATAGGCGATTTTTATGAAAAGCTTTGAAACAGTAAATGTATTTAAAGCATGCGGAAGCGATACAGGATCATGTAGGGATATCAATCAAGGATTTAAGCAAGGCATGGAATACAATGAAGACATTCAGGCAGGTACATCATAGTTATCAGGCATACTAAGATGTATCAAAGATAAACTTAGGTAGTATGAAGATAAATTGCAGGTTAAGGAAAGTCTTCGGTGAATGTCTTCAAACAAGGATGGTCAAGCAATGACTTTATAGTACGATACATAAAGTAAGTGAGTGAAGGATAGAACCAGTTGCTCAACGAAGACACAAGATTTGTTGACCAGTTCTAGTTGCTGTGACAACGGTACGTCTGGTTGGGGAGGCTGAGATTGAACTCAGAAGACCTTGTCTTCACCTTGTTCCCCTTGAGCCGAAGTCACTTAGACAACGCCCAATCACTCAGGTAAGTCTTCAGGGGAGACTTCTGAAACCCATACAAACTTGGTCACCTGGCAATCCACAATGACTCTTGCATGCTCTAGACCCAGATGCCTAACCGCCTGGAAGATCACAGTCTTCAAGTGTAATAAGTCTACAGTTCACTCAGAACAGAATGACTTCGGTGATGCTCAAACACACTAGCTCTAGGTGTTTGGGTTTATCCTCACAGGATAGCTCTTTCTCTCTAAATTTCTTCGAGGCTAGTTGCTCCAAAATGACAACAGTCGTATCTCTCTCTAAGCTGCCACCTTCTTATGGTGGAGGGGGTGGGCTATTTATAGCCAGCAGGCAACCCGACATGATATGACCAATATGACCCTAGGTCAATGGCCAACCAACACGTGTTCTAACGGTCGGATTTCAATGACACATGCAGCAACATTACTTGGGCTACAAGTAATGCTTACTCAACCAGCTCTGGAAGAGATTTCCTCTCATTGTGTTCACTTGAGGACATAGCTATGGGTTGAGCATCACGTCAGCATCTGACTTCGATCACATCGACCCCACTTAACAGTATGGTGGTTCCTATGTCTCAAGAAAGAAGAAACAAAACATCCAAAAGATTTAATCTTCGTGTTTCATTATCTTCAAGCGATTATCTTCTCGTACCACCAATGGCTTCGACCATCATCAATGTCTTCGAACATTTTTAGGGGTCGTCTTCGACGGTTAAACCGAATCTCCAGGGACTTCTATCTGTGTTATCCTGTGAAATCTCACAAACACGTTAGTTCCTCAACCATGTTTGTCTTCAATACTCCAAAACCAATAAGGGTGGCACTAGATGCACTTACAAAACTTGTATGACTAAGAAAGCTTCTTATACCTTTGATATCTTTAGGGCACAATATTTTATCAAGAGCATCAACTTTAGCTTTGTCTACTTCAATGTGTCTTCCAGAAGTTTTATGACCGAGGACTATACCCTCATTCACCATAAAGTGGCACTTCTCCCATTTCAACACAAGACTAGTCTGTTCACATCTCTCCAAAACTCTATCAAGATTTCTCAAGCAGTCATCAAAATAAGTTTCATATACGGAAAAATATTCCATGAAGACCTGGATTTTTTCACATAGATATCAAAACATATATCAGCCGTACATCTTTGAAAAGTAGCAGGTCATTGCATAAACCAAAAGTCATATGTCTATAAGCATATGTTCCAAAAGGGCAAGTAAAACTAATTTTCTCTTGATCTTCAAGTGCAACATGTATTTGAGAAAAACCAGAGTAACCATCTAGGAAATAAAAATGTGTATGCTTAGATAACCTTTCTAATATTTGATCAATAAAAGACAAAGGATAATGATATTTTCTAGTAGCTTTATTCAATTTCCTGAAGTCAATTACCATCCTATAACCAGCTAGAACTCTTCGTGGGATAAGTTCATTTTAATCATTGGGAACAACAGTAATGCCTCCTTTATTAGGGACACATTGAATAGGACTTAACCATCTACTTTCATCTAGAGAATAAACTATACATGCCTTCAGAAGCTTAAGTATTTCCGTTCTTATCACATCCTTCATATTAGGACTAGGCTCCATATCAATTTTATGTTGGCACATAGTAGGAATAATGCCTTTAAGATCATCAAGAGTATATCCAATTGCAACTCGTTGCTTCCTCAGAGTTCTCAATAAACTCTTTTTTCGTTCACTAAAAGGCTTGCATGTTTCAAAGTATCAAGGAGTTTCCTGAGACATGATATATTTTCTTTTCATCAAGATAAGCATGTTTCAAAGTATCAAGGAGTTTCCTTAACTCAAACACGGGGTTACCCTTAGGTGAGGAGGATCTCCCAAAATTTCACGGGAAAATTATGCTTAAGGATAGTTTCTTTCCCAAAGAATATTTCATCCATCCCATTTGTTCTTTCATATGCATATCATTTACATGATCTAACAAATATTGCTCTAAAGGATCAGTAGGAGTCACAACAATAGAAGAAAGACCAATAATATCATATTTATTAGTTAAATATTTATAATGAGGTTGTCGAGTGAACTTAGATAAATCCAATTCATGAGATACGTCACCAAACTTAACCTTACTTTTTCCTTGATGCAATCAATTTCAGCATTAACAGTATTCAAGATGGGTCTACCAAATATGATGGGACAAAAATTATCTTGTTGTGATCCAAGCACTAGAAAATCAGTAGGATATTTAATCTTACCATACAATACTTCAACATCTTTATCAATCCCAGGGGTGAAATGGTACCCCTATTAGAAAGCTTAATAGTAACATCAATCTTTTCTATCTCAACGGATGAAGTATCATGCATGAATTCTTGATAGAGAAAGAAAGGAAGAACACTTATACTAGCATCCATATCACATAAACCACGATAAAAAAATGGTCTCAGTTCTTAACAGAAACAACGGGCATGCCAACAACTTTATTATTCTTATCTAATATATCTCGTTCATTTCTAACAAGTTTAGCAATTCTAGCAGCTTCATCACAAAAATATATAACATGCCCATTAATATCATCAACCGAGAGATCTTTAACTATGGCGATAAGAGGTTCTACTTTAATGTGTTTAGATTGTTTATGTGCTTTAGTATTACTCTTATGAACCACAGTTGTAGCTTTAGCATGTTCTTTAATCCTAATGGGAAAAGGAGGCTTCTCAATATAAGGAGTAGGCACAACAATATTAGTTGTATAAGCAAGTACTTTAGTATTGGCAATCATAGGTTCTTCACAAATATCTTTAATAGGTTGCTGAAATTTAAACCACTTCTCCTAGGAAGATCAATATCAGCAGCAAAAGATTCACAAAATGTAGCTAGTATCTTAGAATCGAGTGCGTATTTCGCAATATGATTATCAAAAACATATGTTTTTACAAAAGACTTAACACAATCATATTCAAGTTTTATACCTACTAATTACCTTTTTCGACCTCCTTATCTTCAGATTTGCGTTTAATTCTTTCACTAAGATCCCACTTAAATTCAATACTTCCTTTTGAGAACGAACCATCCGAAGAATCAAGCATTATTTTATCATTATGAGAAAGTCAAGCATAAAAGTTTTGAAGAATTATATCGCTCGAGAGCTCATGATTGGCCTCGATACTTTCTCCTTTACGTGGCCAAAAGTTATATATATATATATGTGTGTGTGTGTGTGTGTGTGTGTGTGTGTGTGTGTGTGTGTGTGTAATTCCAACCACGATGAACCAAGTGCATAGGATAATTTTCTTTGGTGGAATTCTAGCTTTGTTCGGTTCTAGTCCCATGAATTACTATCATCCAATAGCCTATACCATGATAATGCTCTCCTCTTCAGACATAAAGGGAATAATTTCTTCTTAACTTCATCCCTTGATAAACCTGCAAGTTTAAACAATCCACAAAGTTCATCCATATAGATTAAGGGTGTATCTGGATGTATTGTTGCATCTCCTATGTAGGGACGAGCGTGCAATTTGTCCATAATGTCAAAAGGGATTTCATAATAAACATTTTTAGTAGGTTGAGGCACGGCTCTTAACGCATCCGATCTACGTGAAGATACCCCGAACAGGCTTCTCAAAGGATTGTTTTCCACAATAACAAGCGAAGATAAAATTCAGCACATAGTATAAATGTTTCCTTACCAAATTCCCCTTACCAAGAGCGCTTCACTCCCAGACAGCGGCAACAGAAAAGAGTCTTGATGACCCACAAGTATATCGGATGAATCATAGTTCTTTCGAGAAGTAAGTGTGTTGAACCCAACAAGGACCAGAAGGAATTAATAAGAAGTTTTTAGCAAGGTATTCCGTGTAAGTGTTGTAAAATACTTGTGTTAGATATTTTGATAGAAAGATAATTTGTAACAAGTAAAAGAAGTAACAAGGTGCATCAAGGTGGCCAATCCTTTTATTGCAAAGGACAAGCCAGAAATACCTTTTATAGTGATTAAATCATACTAGAGGATACACGAGAAAATTGGCTAGTTAATTTCACCGCTATTCATTGACTTACGTTCATTGCTTTGATAAGTTGTCTTGTGGGTGGACCGGTGCTAAGTTGTTGTTCTTACTTGAACAAACAACCTATTTAGGATTACCCCCTCTAGCAAGCATCCGTAACTACAATAGAAGAATTAAGATAAACCTAACCATAGCATGAAACATATGGACCCAAAACAACCCAGGGTATAGGCTGCTGTCACTCGCACAACCTATCGTCCACTAAAAAGTTCCATAGTGCCTCCCTTAGTCCCAAACATGGTAAACTGTTATGTAGTCGACTTTCACCTAACACCACTAGAGGAAGAACAACACAACACATCATCAAAACATTGAACAAAAACAAGCTTCACATGATTACTTATGACAAGACTTCTCCCATGTCACCAAGAACAAACGAACTACTCACAAATCATATTGTTCATGATTTGACGATATAAATATATGATTAACAATCTAAACATATAATCTTCCAGCAAATAAACCAACTAGCATCGACTACAAGATGTAATCATCACTACTAGTAACCCACAGGTACCAATCGGTTTGAGACAAAAATTGGATACAAGAGATGAACTAGGGTTCGTAGATGAGATAGCATTGGTGAACATGTTCATGGAGATGAGCCCGACCACTGTGATAGGAACGTTGGCAATGACGATGGCTTCGATTCCCCCCTCCCCGAGGGAAGTTTCCCCGATAGAATCGCTCCGCGGGAGAGCAAAATAGCTCCTCCCAGGTTTCGCCTCGAGACAGTGGCACTTCATCTAGAAAATCTTCTCTTATTTATGTTTCTATGTCAAATGGCTTCATATAGCAAGAGATGGGCTTCGGAGGACCTCAGTGGGCCCCATAAGGTATTAGGGTGTGACCTAGATGATAGGGCACACCCCTACCTTATAGGCCCACCGAGACTACTCTCCGGTACTTATTTCTTCCAGTATTTTTAATATATTCCAAAATAATTGTACATGAATTTTCAAGTCATTTGGAGCTCCGGAGAATAGCTATCTCTGTTGTAATGTTTTCAGGTTCAGAATTCCAACTGCCGGCAATCCCCCTCGTTTAGTGCATCTTGCATTTTAAGAGAGAAAATGCAATATAAATAAAGTGAAATAAAGCTCCAAAACATTGTAAAAACAACCGGAAAGCTTGATGCAAAATGGACGTATCACTCTCCAACATGCATCTCAAAATATTAAGTTCATAAAAAGGAGACTAACACAATAAGCAAGATGACATAATGTAGATAGAATACGATCAATCAATATGATCAAACCCCGTCGTTTTATTTTTTGTAGCAACAATACAAATCCATGCCCACTGGATAGGATTATCGCAATATTGAACCTACTACAAAGCACCTCTCCCACTGAAGATATATCAAACAAACTTGGCCAAAGTAGACCGATAGATCAGATAGAAATACAAAGCTATTAAATTATGCAGCAAATAAGACTCAAGAAACTCATAATAGATCAATGAATAATCTGATCATAAAAGCACAATTCATTGCATCCCAACAAACATATTGCAAAAGATTACATTGGATTGATCTTAGAGAAGATCGTTCTATTGAATATCAAAAGACAGAGAAAAAGTCATCTAGCTACTACTATGGAACCATATTTGCTTAAGGAACTACTAACACACCAACATGGAGGCATCAAGGTTGATGAAGATGACCTCCCCAATGATTTCCCACTCCGACAGTGTATCAGAAAAGGGCTTCGGATGGGATTGCGATGGAACAAAGGCTTGCGCCACTGATAAAATTGTTTCACGTCTCGCTCCAAAAGTTTCTGAATATATGTGAATTTATGGGCCAAATATTAGGGCAAATGGATCCACATGGGGGGCACAAGTTAGGTCAGCCCCAAGGGCGCGCCCCCTGGCTTGTGTGGCCCATGTATGTCTTCTTGCCTCCCTCCAAAGCTTCTAGGTTCTCTTATGTTCCAAAAAAAATCACTATAAAGTTTCATCGTGTTTAGACTTCAGTAGGTATGGTTTTTCTGCGAATAAAAACATGCAAAAATAGGAACTATAACTCGACACAAAATTAATAGGTTAGTCAATAAAAATAATATAAAAAGGCACATAAAGCATATAAAATTGATAACATAATTGCATTTAACAATAAAACATTATAGATACGTTGGACACGTATCAATGATGTTCATTGGAACACCAAGCACTAGTAAAAAAACGATTTACTTCTGAGAAACTTTGTTTCACAAAATTTTCGAAACAAGATTTTGTATTAAGTGGAAAAGTGGAAGAATTCCACGTCAAATGGATGAACCAGATGCTCGAATTTGGCAAGCTATATATTTGAAAACAATTACATTCTAGGATATTTTTTGGGAATTAACACAGAATGTTTCATGTGAAAAAGTTTGAACCCTAGAAACTTGCAGAAATGAAATTTTTTGATCTAGGAAAATTTTAGTCATGACCATAGGTTGAAACTCATATATATGGAAACTATATGTGTCTTGAGATTCTCTCAAATATTTTTAAACATAAAAATAATTTTAATCTATTAAAGACCATTTTTGGCCTTAAGAGAAAGCTGAGAAAATAGATACTTTTATATCTTTCAAAAATATATCTTGCTGGTTTTGGGATGTCCTAGTACTAATAGGATCAAAATATACTTGTGTAAAGTCTTTATGCCACTCAAATCAATGACTTGTAGTTCAAGTCATGACCCAATGGCTTTTGAAAACCTAAATGTGGGAAATAGCTTTTGACCGAAATAGTCTTTATCCCACCTCTCCTGCCCATTAACACACTTTAGGCAACTGGGATCGGGCCTTGCAACATGACACCTCATGTAGTGTCGTCCTTTGCCCGGAACTATGATAGTTCATATGACTAAGCCATTACAATTCCTATGGGGCTTGGGCTGCTCCCCACAATGCTCCCCATCTATCTTAGGTTTATCTTATTTGCTTATCTATTTGGTTTGTAATATGAATACTAGGTGCTTGTGTGCACACTTTTTCTATCTGGATTTTAATTAGCACTCTCATATCATCATATTTGGCCTCTATGTCAGCTATATGAACGTTCCTACATGCTATTTTATTACTGCCATGTCATCACTCTCCATCACATTATATGATCACATCAATGCTATAAATGTCACATTTGATCTCAGTGGACACATATGGAAACCAAATAGTAATCTAGAACAACACTCATGTATTGCTAAATTAAACATGAGACATCAGATAATACCATTCTGCATAGACGAATAGAGGCTGGAATATATTAAACTGGAATGTGAAAGGAATTAACTCAACTAATATATGGGATGATATTAGGAAAACAATTGATGAGATTTCTTGTTGTATCTTGACACTTCAGGAAACTAAGAGAGAAGAGTTTGAGTTGTCATACATAAAACATTTCTACCCAAGAAGGATAAATCAGTATATTTATGTGCCCTCTCAAGGAAATTCTGGTTGTCTCATTACTATGTGGAATGGGGACATGTTTACAGGTAAACTTATATCCAAGGATTATCAAATTACTATTGAGCTGACATCAAACCTGTATCACTCTATTTGGTACCTCACTAATATATATGGTCCCAACTCAGTTGAAGGGAAAAATGATTTCATAGATTGGATCATGAATATTAATACACAGACCATGAATCTATGGATGATTATGGGTGATTTCATCTACATCAAAAGCCTCAATGAATGAAACAGAGCAGGAGGGGGTCATAATAATATGATGATGTTCAACAACATCATTATTAATCTCGGTCTTGTTGAAATTCCGCTCAAAGGTGGGAAATTTACATGGAGCAACATGCAAGATAATACACTACTGGAGAAACTACACTGGGTTTTTCCTAACACTGTCTGGACTACTAAATATCCCAATACTAAGGCTTTCCCCATGGCCAAAATATCATCAGATCATGTCCCTATCAATATTCAGATTGACAACCACATTCGTAAATTTCACATCATCGGGTTTGAAGAATTTTGGTTGCAATTTGAGGATTTATTGATACTTCCCATAACCATTGGAGTAATATAACTTGCCTTTCTGACCCAGCAAAAAATATTGTGGCTAAAGTTAAAGCCATTAGAAAGGGACTCAAAAATTGGAGTAAAAAGCTATCACAGCTCAATAAAACAATTGAGAGATATTGTTACTATGTGAAATTACTAGATGGTATTGGAATTTTAGGAAAATCTTGATTAGACATACAAGCAAGATCTTGGAAGCAAAGAGGAAATATTAGAGAATTTGAGCCAACATTAGGTGGACCAAGCTTGGAGATAAAAATAAAAAATTCTTTCATCCTATTGCCACTCAGGTATTCAGGAACAACTACATATCCTTCTTGTTAAACTCTCATAATGTGGTAGTAAATGCCCATGAATAGAAGGGAACACTTTTATGGCAATCATTTAAAGACATAATTGGAGTGACTGAAGCCACACATATGACTTTTGATATCAACCACCTTGCTAGACTAAATGATTTGGAAGATTTGTAAAACCTTTCTCAAATGAAGAAATTGACAACATTATCAAAATGATGCCAAATGACAAATCTCTAGGCCTTGATTGTTTCAATGGGTTTTTATGAAGAAATGCTGGCACATCAAAAAATACAACATCTACAATTTGATTCATTGATTTATGCAGAAAATGTTAGTCTTGCTCCTGTTAACTCAACATACATCACTCTCATCCCAAAAAAGAAAACCCCTAGACACCCAATGACTATAGGCCCATCTCACTGGTCATCATGACCATAAAGATACTGACTAAACTGCTTGCCAACAGAGCCCAAAACATCGTACTTGAGAGGATTAACAAAGCCAGTATGGATTTATTAAAATCCAAAACAATCCAGGAGTGTTTAGCATGGGCATTTGAATATATCCATATCTGCCACAAATCTAAAAAGGAGATGATCATCTTCAAAATTGACTTTGAAAAAGCATTTGATAAGATTGATTACATGGGAATGAAATTCATGCTAAAACACCTTGGATTTGGTGACCAATGGATTAGATGGGTAAACATGATACTTATCCCTCCGTTTGCATCAGTGCTACTCAATGTTGTACCAGGGACAACCATCAAATGTAAAAGAGGAGTTAGACAAGGTGATCATTTCACCCCTGCTATTTTTGATAGCTGCAGAGTTTCTACAGATTTTAGTGAATGAAGCTTGAAAAAATGGACATATTGACACACCAATTGAAAACCTGGAACACATGCCATACCCATCATTCAGTATGTTGATGATACCTTAATCCTCATGCCTGCTGACCCACGACAGTTATCACATATGATGTAGATCTTAAAAACCTTCTCTGATTTCACTTGGCTAAAAGTAAATTATAGTAAATCCTCTTTGGTATCAATTAATATGACAGAAGAGAAAGCCAGACAACTGGCACAAATGCTTGGGTGTAAAAAATAGAGCATGTCCTTCACATATCTTGGACTGGCCATGGGCACAACAAGACCGAAAATTGATGATCTAATGCCCATGGTGTCTAGATTAGACATTATCAGGTATTGCATCTATGCTATCTTACCTTGGCAGACTAATACATTTAAAGGATGTGATTACTGCCTCCCTATATTTGCTATGTGCTGCATCTGAGTACCTCTCAGCATCTTAGATCACTTTGAAAAATCTGGTAGAGGTTTCCTGTAGAATGGCAATAGTATCAACAAACATGGAAAATGTCTAGTTAAATGGGAGCAAGTATGCTTACCTAAAAAGGTTGGAGGACTAGGTGTTCTTGACCTTGGAACACAAAGTAAAGCCTTGTTGACCAAATACATGTACATATTCTTTAATACAATGGAATTCCATGGGTACAGATGTTGTGGGAAACATATTACAGAAATAGAGAGACTCCTAATTACCCAACCAATGTGGGTTCATTGTGGTCAAGAGATTACTGCTCTATTCTGAATGATTTCAATGAAATGACCAACTACATGATAGCAAGTGGTGACACTATCAAAATTTTGCATGACACCTGGGATGATGATTGCCTACAATACAACTACCCACAACTATATTTATTTGCGAAAGACAAGGAAATCTCGGTGGCATCTGCACATGCTAAAATAAATGAAGATCTCTATTACCCATTCCACCTTCCTTTGTCATCCATTGCTGTCCAATGGAGTATAAACCTGATACAACTGCTAAATAGAGATGTTGATACCAACAAGAAAGATACATGGCAGTTCAAATAATCCACTACCAAATAGTCCACTAAGAGGATCTTCTTGCATCGAATAGGCAACTCAATGGATGCACCAAAACCTTTCTAGTGGATATGGAAATGCTGCTCGCCGCCAAAAAAGAAATTCTTCTTCTGGCTACTACTTTTGGACAGAATCAACACCATAGACCTACTGAGTAGGAAAATATTCTATGTGGAAACGAGGTAGTGTGTCCTATGTCATGAAGAGCCTATAATGAGTACTGCAAGTTGTTGGGGAACGTTGCATGGGAAACAAAAAATTTCCTACGCACACACAAGATCTATCCATGGTGATGAGCATCTACGAGAGGGAGAGTGAATCTACATACCCTTGTAGATCGCTAAGCGGAAGCGTTAAGAAACGCGGTTGATGTAGTCGAACGTCTCCGCGATCCAAATCGCAAGTCGTCCCTCGATCCGATCACGAACTAGTGCCGAACGGACGGCACCTCCGCGTTCAACACACGTACGGCTTGATGACGCCTTCACCTCCTCGATCCAGCAAGCGATGATGAAGTAGTTAATCCCGTATACTGTTCCCTTTGTTCTTCGGTATGTTACTTGCCCGAGATTCGATCGTCGGTATCTCTATACCTAGTTCAATCTCGTTAGCGGCAAGTCTCTTTACTCGTTCCGTAATACAAGATCTCGTGGCTAACACTTTAGTCACATTGCTTGCAAGGCTCATTGTGATGTTGTATTACCGAGTGGGCCCTGAGATACCTCTCCGTCACACGGAGTAACAAATCCCAGTCTTGATCCATGCCAACCCAACAGACACCCTCGGAGATACCTGTAGAGCACCTTTATAGTCACCCAGTTACGTTGCGACGTTTGATACACACAAGGTACTCCTCCGATGTCAGGGAGTTGCATGATCTCATGGTCATAGGAACAGATACTTGACATGCAGAAAACAATAGCAATAAACTGACACGATCATATGCTACGTTTACAGTTTGGGTCTTGTCCATCACATCATTCTCCTAATGATGTGATCCCGTTATCAAATGACATCTCATGTCCATGGCCAGGAAACCTTCACCATCTTTTGATCAACGAGCTAGTCAACTAGAGGCTTTCTAGGGACACAGTGTTGTCTATGTACCCACACATGTATTTGAGTTTCCAATCAATACAATTATAGCATGGATAATAAACGATTATCATGAACAAGGAAATATAATAATAACCAATTTATTATTGCCTCTAGGGCATATTTTCAACAGTCTCCCACTTGCACTAGAGTCAATAATCTAGTTCACATCACTATGTGATTTACATTGTAATGAATCAAACACCCATGCAGTTCTGGTGTTGTTCATGTTTAGCCCTTGGAAGAGGTTTAGTCATCGGATCTGCAACATTCAGATCCGTGTGTACTTTGCAAATATTTATGTCCTCCTCCTTGATGTAATCGCGGATGGAATTGAAACGTCGCTTTATGTGTCTGGTCCTCTTGTGAAATGTTGGTTCCTTGGCTAGAGCAATGGCACCAGTATTATCACAAAACAGAGTCATTGGGTTAAGCGCACTAGGCACTACTCCAAGATCTGTCATGAACTCCTTCATGCAGACACCTTCCTTCGCCGCCTCCGAGGCAGCGATGTACTCCGCTTCGCATGTAGAATCAGCTACCATGCTTTGCTTGGAACTGCACCAGCTAACCGCACCCCCATTAAGAATAAATACGTATCCGGTTTGCGACTTAGAGTCATCCGGATCAGTGTCAAAGCTTGCATCGACGTAACCTTTTACGACGAGCTCTTGATCACCTCCATAAACGAGAAACATGTCCTTAGTCCTTTTCAGGTACTTCAGGATATTCTTGACCGTCGTCCAGTGTTCCATTCTTGGATCACTTTGAAACCTTCCGACCATACTTATGGCAAGGCTGACATCGGGTCTAGTGCACAGCATTGCATACATGATAGAGCCTATGGCTGAAGCATAGGGGATGACACTCATCTTTTCTCTATCTTCTGCAGTCACTGGGCATTGAGTCTTACTCAACTTCACACCTTGCAATACAGGCAAGAACCCCTTCTTGGACTGATCCATTTTGAACTTCTTCAAAACTTTGTCAAGGTATGTGCTTTGTGAAAGTCCTATTAAGCGTCTCGATCTATCTCTATAGATCTTGATGCCTAATATGAAAGCAGCTTCTCCTAGGTCCTTCATTGAAAAACTCTTGTTCAAATATCCCTTCACGCTTTCCAACATTTCTATATTGTTTCCAATCAGTAATATGTCATCCACATATAATATTAGAAACGCTATAGAGCTCCCACTCACTTTCTTGTAAATACAAGCTTCTCCGTAAACTTGTATAAACTCGAACGCTTTGATCACCTCATCAAAGCGAAGATTCCAACTCCGAGATGCTTGCACCAGTCCATAAATGGATCGCTGGAGTTTGCAAACTTTTTTAGCATTCTCTGGATCGACAAAACCTTCTGGTTGCATCATATACAACTCTTCCTTAAGGAAACCGTTAAGGAACGATGTTTTGACATCCATCTGCCAAATTTCATAATCGAAAAAGGCAGCTATTGCTAACATGATTCTGACGGATTTAAGCATCGCTACGGGTGAGAAGGTCTCATCGTAGTCAACTCCTTGAACTTGTGAAAAACCCTTTGCCACAAGTCGAGCTTTATAGACGGTGACATTACCGTCCGCGTCCGTCTTCCTCTTAAAGATCCATTTGTTCTGAATGGCCTTACGCCCTTCAGGTAATACTTCCAAAGTCCATACTTTGTTTTCATACATGGATCCCATCTCGGATTTCATGGCCTCTAACCACTTCTCGGAATCCGGGCCCATCATCGCTTCTTCATAGCTCGTAGGTTCATCGTTGTCCAACAACATGACTTCTAAGACGGGGTTGCCGTACCACTCAGGAGCAGTACGCGTCCTTGTCGACCTACGAGGTTCGATAGCAACTTGATCCAAAGCTTCATGATCATCATCATTAACTTCCTCTTCAGCTGATGTAGGCTCTACAGAAACATCTTTCTGTGCTGCGCTACTCTCAGGTTGAAGTAAAGGTTCAACAACCTCATCAAGTTCTATCTTCCTCCCACTCAATTCTTTCGAGAGAAACTCTTTCTCAAGAAACGTTCCGTTTTTAGCGACAAACACTTTGCCTTCGGATCTGAGGTAGAAGGTATATCCAACTATCTCTTTTGGGTATCCTATGAAGACGCATTTCTCCGCTTTGGGTTCCAGCTTTTTAGGCTGAAGCTTTTTGACATAAGCATCACATCCCCAAACTTTAAGAAACGACAGCTTTGGCTTCTTGCCAAACCAAAGTTCATATGGCGTTGTCTCAACGGATTTCGATGGTGCCCTATTTAAAGTGAATGCAGCTGTCTCTAATGCATAACCCCAAAACGATAGTGGCAAATCGGCAAGAGACATCATAGATCGCACCATATCCAATAAGGTTCGATTACGACGTTCGGACACACCATTACGCTGTGGTGTTCCAGGCGGTGTTAGTTATGAAACAATTCCACATTGTCTTAAGTGACTGCCAAACTCATAACTCAGATATTCTCCTCCTCGATCAGATCGTAGGAATTTAATCTTCTTGTTACGATGATTCTCAACTTCACTCTGAAATTGTTTGAACTTTTCAAATGTTTCAGACTTGTGTTTCATTAAGTAAATATACCCATATCTACTTAAGTCATCAGTGAAGGTGAGAAAGTAACGATAACCACCGCGCGCCTCAATGCTCATCGGACCGCACACATCAGTATGTATGATTTCCAACAAGTCACTTGCCCGTTCGATTGGTCCAGAGAACGGCGTTTTAGTCATCTTGCCCATGAGGCATGGCTCACATGTGTCAAGTGATTCAAAATCTAGTGACTCCAAAAGTCCATCAGCATGGAGCTTCCTCATGCGTTTTATGCCAATATGACCTAAACGGCAGTGCCACAAGAAAGTGGTATTATCATTATCAATTCTACATCTTTTGGCATCAATGTTATGAACATGTGTATCATTACTATCGAGATTCAATAAGAATAAACCCCTCACATCGGGTGCATGACCATAAAAGATATTACTCATATAAATAGAACAACCATTATTCTCTGATTTAAATGAGTAACCGTCTCGCAATAAACAAGATCCAGATATAATGTTCATGCTTAACGCAGGCACTAAATAACAATTATTCAGGTTCATCACTAATCCCGATGGTAATCGAAGAGCGAGCGTGCCGACGGCGATCACATCAACCTTGGAACCATTTCCCACGCGCATCGTCACTTCGTCCTTTGCCAGCCTCCGTCTATTCCGCAGTTCCTGTTTTGAGTTGCAAATATGAGCAACCGCACCGGTATCAAATACCCAGGCACTACAACGAGAGTTGGTAAGGTACACATCAATAACATTTATATCATATATACCTTGTTTGTTGTTGGCCGCCTTCTTGTCAGCCAAATACTTGGGGCAGTTCCGCTTCCAGTGTCAAGTTCCCTTGCAATGAAAGCACACAGTTTCTGGTTTGGGTCCAGCCTTGGGTTTCTTCACGAGAGGAGCAACTGCTTTGCCACTCTTCTTGGAGTTACCCTTCTTACCCTTGCCATTTTTCTTGAAACTAGTGGTTTTATTGACCATCAACACTTGATGCTCCTTCTGAATTTCAGACTCAGCGGCTTTCAGCATCGCAAACAGCTCGGCGACTGACTTGTTCATCCCGTGCATGTTATAGTTCAACACGAAGCTCTTGTAGCTAGGTGGCAATGATTGAAGAACTCTGTCAGTGATAGCCTCCGGCGGAAGGGGCATCCCCAATTCAGCCAGACGGGTGGAATACCCAGACATTCTGAGTACTTGATCACTGATAGACCCGTTCTCCTCCATCTTGCAAGCATAGAACTTATCGGAGATCTCATATCTCTCGATCCGGGCATTCTTCTGAAAGATAAACTTCAACTCCTGGAACATCTCATATGCTCCATGACGTTCAAAACGTCTTTGAAGTCCCGGTTCTAAGCCATACAATATTGCACATTGAACTATTGAGTAATCTTCAGAACGAGCCTGCCAGGCGTTCACAACGTCTAGAGACTCAACTGGAGCGGGTGGATCACCAAGCGGTGCATCAAGGACATAAGCCTTCTGGGAAGCCGTAAGGATAATCCGTAGATTACGGGCCCAGTCCACAAAGTTACTTCCATCATCTTTCAATTTAGCTTTCTCTAGGAACGCATTAAAATTCAGGGGTGCTACTGCGTGAGCCATGATCTACAACATAAATATAGCAAAGACAACTTAGACTATTGTTCAAGATAATGAGTTTAGTTAATCATATTACTTAAAAACTCCCACTCAAATTGACATCCCTCCGGTCATTCGAGTGTAACATGATCCAAATCCACCAACTCAAGTCCGATCATCACGTGAGTTGAGGTGGTTTCAATGGTGAACATCTTTATGTTGATCATATCTACTATATGACTCATGTTCGACCTTTCGGTCTCTTGTGTTCCGAGGCCATGTCTGTACATGCTAGGCTCGTCAAGTTTAACACGAGTGTTCCGCATGTGCAACACTGGCTTGCACCCGTTGTATGTGAATGTAGAGTCTATCACACCCGATCATCACGTGGTGTCTCGAAACGACGAACTTTCGCAACGGTGCACACTCGGGGAGAACACAATTTTATCTTGAAATTTAAGTGAGGGATCACCTTATAATGCTACCGTCGTCCTAAGCAAAATAAGATGCATAAAAGGATTAACATCACATGCAAATCATAAGTGACATGATATGGCCATGAACTTGTGCTTTTGATCTCCATCTCCAAAGCACCGGCATGATCTCCATCGTCACCGGCATGACACCATGATCTCCATCATCTTGATCTCCATCAACGTGTCGCCATGAGGTTGTCGCGCCGACTGTTGCTTCCACGACTATTGCTAACTCATAGCGATAAAGTAAAGCAAAACGGCGAAAATAATTAAAGACAACTCTATGGCTCCTGCCAGTTGCCGTACTCATCGACATGCAAGTCGTGATATTCTATACAACACATGATCATCTCATACATCACATATATCTCATCATGTAATTGGCCATATCACATCACAACATACCCTGCAAAAACAAGTTAGACGTCCTCTAATTGTTGTTGCAAATTTTACGTGGCTGCTACGGGTTTGCAAGAACCGTTCTTACCTATGCAAAACCACAACGTGGTGTAGTGATTGCTTTTTGATCTTCTAAAAGAACCCTCTTCATTGAAATTGATTCAACTAAAGTAAGAGAGACAGACACCCGCTAGCCATCTTTATGCAACAAAGTTACATGTCAGTTGAAGGAACCGGTCTCTCGTAAGCGTACGAGTAATGTTGGTCCGGGCCGCTTCATCTCACAATACCGCCGAATAAAGTATCAACTATTAACGGCAAGCAATATGTATACACCCACGCCCACAACTCGTTTGTGTTCTACTTGAGATCTCATCTACGCATAGACCTAGCTCTGATACCTCTGTTGGGGAACGTTGCATGGGAAACAAAAATTTTCCTACGCACACACAAGATCTATCCATGGTGATGAGCATCTACGAGAGGGAGAGTGAATCTACATACCCTTGTAGATCGCTAAGTGGAAGCGTTAAGAAACGCGGTTGATGTAGTCGAACGTCTCCGCGATCCAAATCGCAAGTCGTCCCTCGATCCGATCACGAACTAGTGCCGAACGGACGGCACCTCCGCGTTCAACACACGTACGGCTTGATGACGCCTTCACCTCCTCAATCCAGCGAGCGATGATGAAGTAGTAGATGAGTTCCGGCAGCACGACGGCGTGGTGATGGTGGCGAGGAACAATCTCTGCAGGGCTTTGCCAAGCACTACGGAGATTATGACGGGAGAACTAGAGGGTTAGGGTTGCCGACACACGGCTTGGGAAATCTTGATGTGTCCCGTGTGCTAGCCCTGCCCCTCTATTTATATGTTGAGCCTTGGGGTCTAAACTTGGAGTAAAAGCCTTCTCCAGGTCGGTTTTGCCCGCACAAGGTCGGTTTGGCCCGCAGGGAAAGAGTCCAACTCGGATCCCTGCAGTACCGCGCACAAGCGGTAGTACCGCTCACGAGCGGTAGTACCGCTTGAGCGGTAGTACCGCTTCATACAAGCGGTAGTACCGCTTAAGGCAGCAGCAAAACTACCTTTTTCACTTTCCAATACCTCGTGGGCTTTACCCCTTTGGTTCATATAAAGTGTTGCTGCACCCGAACACTTCGGTAAACATCCGGAACCTCTTCCGGTGAATTCCGGAACCCTTCCGGAGATCAAAACACTATTATCACATATATCAATCTTTACCTCCGGACTCTTCCGGAGATCCTCGTCATGTCCGGGATCTTATCCGGGACTCTGAACAACCTTCGGTCACCAACAAAATAACTCAACTATACTAATCGTCACCAAACATTAAGTGTGTAGACCCTGCGGGTTCGAGAACTATGTAGACATGACCGAGACACCTCTACGATCAATAACCAATAGCGGGACCTGGATGCCCATATTGGCTCCTACATATTCTACGAAGATCTTTATCGGACGAACCTCTATGTCAAGGATTCAGTTAATCCCGTATAATGTTCCCTTTGTTCTTCGGTATGTTACTTGCCCGAGATTCGATCGTCGGTATCTCTATACGTAGTTCAATCTCGTTACCGGCAAGTATCTTTACTCGTTCCGTAATACAAGATCTCGTGGCTAACACTTTAGTCACATTGCTTGCAAGGCTCATTGTGATGTTGTATTACCGAGTGGGCCCTGAGATACCTCTCCGTCACACGGAGTAACAAATCCCAGTCTTGATCCATGCCAACCCAATAGACACCCTTGGAGATCCTGTAGAGCACCTTTATAGTCACCCAGTTACGTTGCGACGTTTGATACACACAAGGTACTCCTCCGATGTCAGGGAGTTGCATGATCTCATGGTCATAGGAACAGATACTTGACATGCAGAAAACAATAGCAATAAACTGACACGATCATATGCTACGTTTACAGTTTGGGTCTTGTCCATCACATCATTCTCCTAATGATGTGATCCCGTTATCAAATGACATCTCATGTCCATGGCCATGAAACCTTCACCATCTTTTGATCAACGAGCTAGTCAACTAGAGGCTTTCTAGGGACACAGTGTTGTCTATGTACCCACACATGTATTTGAGTTTCCAATCAATACAATTATAGCATGGATAATAAACGATTATCATGAACAAGGAAATATAATAATAACCAATTTATTATTGCCTCTAGGGCATATTTCCAACACAAGCATCTCTTTTTTGAATGTGATTTCAGCAAAAACTTCTAGCTTATCATGGGCATTGAATGAAATACTCATTTGAACATCATAGAGATGCTAATAGAGGCCAAACACAGGACCAATATCACACCAACCAAAGAGGCCATGATGGCTGGCTACTGGAGCATATGGAAACACACAAACAACATTATCTTTGACCAACAAGGAAAGAACATGAGCCTGTGCTTTTGCAATTTCAAGGAACAATTTAGTATGATCATCAAGAAAACCAAACCTGGTATCAAGGAGGGCATGCAAGCATGGTTAGATTATTTGTGAGCTTCTGTTGTAATATTGTACTTGTTCACACACCCAATTGTAAATATTCCACAATATATTAATGAAAAATAGAGTTACAGTGGGCAGTTTATTAGAATGTAAATAGTAGACATGAAAAAAGTTGCATGTGAGTGTGAAACCAACAAAAGGAGTATATACTAAATTCCTGCGATGCGAATCATCTCCCGCAACCGTCTCCTCGGCACTCTCTTGACCTTCCAGATTTTGGCAGACTATAGGTACGGCGTCGACCACGGCTGTCGGTCCAGTGGAAACCAGGGTACCACGACCTATCTGCCTGCAACCCAGGAAGGACACCTGGCGTAGGGCCAAGTAGGTGGCCCACTCATGAGCTCCATTGCTCAAGACGCCTCATGAGGACCGGACCTCGCGAGGGAAGGCTCTTCAAGACATTCATCTTCACCCGTAGGTAGCCTCATGAGGCCTTCCTTGCGAGGCGGCTTCCCGTGAGGCCCTCCGCTTGGAGGGCCATGCGGGACTGGTCATGCAGCTACGTGCCCACCACGCGGGTGACGCACCCGTGCAGACAAGGACGACAGAGGCCGTGCCAGTAGGAGCGGACAGGGAGGATTTGCTCTTTGGTGATTAAAGTGCAGCGCCCGCTGCCTCTCCAAAAGCAAGTCCCCAAAGCTTGTCGTTCCAATGAAAGAGGACGACGATGGCGCGGTTCGCTAGGACAGCGGTCATCCCCAAGCCCACCAGCGCGTCATGGACGGCGCCTTTGCAGGCGAAGACCACCTTTTATCAGGATAAGACCAAGTGCATGTCCCCCTTTGAATTGTCGCCTTGTGGCTACTGATACGTCTCCAACGTATCTATAATTTTTGATTGTTCCATGCTATTATATTATCTGTTTTGGATGTTTTATATGCATTAATATGCTATTTTATATTATTTTTGGGACTAACCTATTAATCTAGAGCCTAGTGCCAGTTTCTGTTTTTTCCTTGTTTTTGAGTATTACAGATAAGAAATATTAAACGGAGTCCAAACGGAATAAAATCTTCGGAATAATTTTTCTTGGACCAGAAGACAACTACCCAGCTTGGAGAACAAGGCAGGAGATCCGCCGTGTGGCCACAAGCCACAGGGGCGCGCCCAGGGGGGTAGGGCGCGCCCCCCTGGCTTGTGGGCCCACGACAGCTCCCCCAACCCTCATCTTCAGCCTATAAATTCCAAAATATTTCCTGTATACTAGAGAGAGTTACGAAAACACTTTTCTGCCGCCAGGAGCCTCGGTTCCCTTGAGATCCAATCTTGGAGCCTTTTCCGGTAATCTGCCGGAGGGGGATTCGATCACGGAGGGCATCTACATCAACTCCATTGCCCCTCCGAGGATGCGTGAGTAGTTCACCACAGACCTTCGGGTCCATAGCTAGTAGCTAGATGGCTTCTTCTCGCTCTTTGCTCTTCAATACCATGTTCTTCATGATCTTCATGGAGATCTATCCGATGTAATACTCTTTTGCGGTGTGTTTGTCGAGATCCGATGAATTGTGGGTTTATGATCAGATTATCTATGAATATTATTTGAGTCTTTTCTGAATTCTTATATGCATGATTTCATATCTTTGCAAGTCTCTTCGAGTTATTGGTTTGGTTTGGCCAACTAGATTGGTAATTCTTGCAATGGGAGAAGTGCTTAGTTTTGGGTTCAATCTTGCGGTGTCCTCACCCAGTGACATAGTAGGGGTAGCGAGGCACGTATTGTATTGTTGCCATCGAGGATAAAAAGATGGGGTTTTCATCACATTGCTTGAGTTTATCCCTCTACATCATGTCATCTTACCTAATGCGTTACTCTGTTCTTCATGAACTTAATACTCTAGATGCAGGCAGGAATCGGTCGATGTGTGGAGTAATAGTAGTAGATGCAGAATCGTTTCGGTCTACTTGACACGGACGTGATGCCTATATGAAAAATCATTGCCTTGGATGTCTTCATAATTATTCGCTTTTCTATCAATTGCTCGACAGTGATTTGTTCACACACTGTAATACTTGCCATCATGAGAGAAGCCTCTAGTGAAACCTATGGCCCCCGGGTCTATTTTCCATCTTATACTTTCAGATCTAAAACCAAAAACACCAAAAATATCTTGCTGCCATATTTTTACTTTTGTTTTACTTTCCTTTCAAGCAATCTATTCTATCAATCTCTATCAGATCTCATCCTTGCAAGTAACCGTGAAGGGATTGACAACCCCTTTATAGCATTGGGTGCAAGTGTTTGATTATTTGTGTAGGTACATCCATTGGTGACTTGCTTGTATCTCCTACTGGATTGATACCTTGGTTCTCAACAACTGAGGGAAATACTTATCTACTTTGCTGCATCACCCGTTCCTCTTCACGGAAACCAACGCGTGCTCGAGATGTAGCAAGAAGGATTTCTAGCGCCGTTGCCGGGGAGATCTACATCAAGCCTACCAAGTACCCATCACAAACTCATCTCTTGCATTTAGTTTATTTTCCATTTGCCTCTCGTTTTCCTCTCCCCCACTTCTAAAACGATTTTCCAAAAAGATTTGCCTTTTTATTCGCCTTTCTTCCGTTCGCCTTTTCGTTTGCTTTTTGTTTGTTTGTGTGCTAGATTGCTTGCTTTGTCACGATGACCCAAGAGAATACTAAGTTGTGTGACTTTTCCAATACTAATAATAATGATTTTATTAGTACTCCGATTGCTCCCACCACTAGTGCGGAATCTTATGAAATTAATGCCGCTTTGCTAAATCTTGTTATGAAAGAACAATTTTCCGGCCTTGCTAATGAAGATGCCGCATCCCATCTAAATACTTTTGTTGAGTTGTGTGATATGCAAAAGAAGAAAGATGTGGATAATGATATTGTTAAATTGAAGCTATTTCCGTTCTCATTACGAGATCGTGCTAAAACTTGGTTTTCATCTTTGCCTAAAAATAGTATTGATTCATGGAATAAGTGTAAAGATGCTTTTATTTCCAAGTACTTTCCGCCCGCTAAGATCATCTCCCTTAGGAACGATATAATGAATTTTAAGCAACTTGATCATGAGCATGTTGCACAATCTTGGGAGAGGATGAAATTAATGATTAGGAATTGCCCTGCGCATGGTTTGAGTTTATGGATGATTATACAAATTTTCAATGCTGGATTGAATTTTGCTTCTAGGAATCTCTTAGATTCCGCCGCAGGTGGTACTTTTATGGAAATCACATTAGGAGAAGCTACTAAACTCCTAGATAATATTATGGCAAATTACTCTCAATGGCATACCAAAAGATCTCCTACTAGTAAAAAAGTGCATGCTATTGAAGAGATTAATACTTTGAGTGAAAAGATGGATGAATTGATGAAATTGTTTGCTAGTAAGAGTGCTCCTATTGATCCTAATGATATGCCTTTGTCTTCTTTGATTGGAAATAATAATGAATCTATGGATGTGAACTTTGTTGGTAGGAACAATTTTGGTAATAACGCTTATAGGGGTAATTTTCCTAGTAATTCCTCTAATAATTATGGTAATTCCTACAGCAATTCTTATGGAAATTATAATAATATGCCCTCTGATCTTGAGAATAATATTAAAGAATTTATTAGTTCACAAAAGGGTTTCAATGCTATGATTGAAGAAAAATTGCTCAAGATTGATGATTTGGCTAGGAACGTTGATAGAATTTCTCTTGAGATTGATTCTTTGAAAATTAGATCTATTCCACCCAAGCATGATATTAATGAGTCTTTAAAATCTATGAGAATTTCTATTGATGAGTGTAAGGAAAGAACCGCTAGAATACGTGCTAAGCGTGAATGGCTTGAAAAAGTGTGTTCTCGTGATAATATTGCTGAAGATCTTAAAGTGATTGACGTGACTCCTATTGAATCTTTGTTTTCTAATGTAAATCTTGATAAATATGGGACTGGAGATGAGTCAACTTTAGTTAAAAAGCATCCCAATGATTTGGAGTTTATAGATCTTAATGCTAAGATTGATAAAAGTGGGATTGAAGAGGTCAAAACTTTAAATAGCAATGAACCCACTCTTTTGGATTTCAAGGACTTTAATTATAATAGCTTCTCTTTGATTGATTGTATTTCCTTGTTGCAATCCATGTTGAATTCTCCTCATGCTTACAATCAAAACAAAGCTTTTACTAAACATATTGTTGATGCTTTGATGAAATCTTTTGAGGAAAGACTTGAGTTGGAAGTTTCTATACCTAGAAAACTTTATGATGAGTGGGAACCTACTATTAAGATTAAAATTAAAGATTATGAGTGCCATGCTTTGTGTGATTTGGGTGCTAGCGTGTCCACGATTCCAAAAACTTTATGTGATGTGCTAGGTTTCCGTGAATTTGATGATTGTTCCTTAAATTTGCATCTTGCGGATTCCACTATAAAGAAACCTATGGGAAGGATTAATGATGTTCTTATTGTTGCAAATAGGAATTATGTGCCCGTAGATTTTATTGTTCTTGATATATATTGCAATCCTACATGTCCTATTATTCTTTGTAGACCTTTCCATAGAACGATTGGTGCAATTATTGATATGAAGGAAGGGAATATTAGATTCCAATTCCCATTAAGGAAAGGCATGGAACACTTTCCTAGAAAGAAAATAAAATTACCTTATGAATCTATCATGAGAGCTACTTATGGATTGCATACCAAAGATGACAATACCTAGATCTATTGCGTTTTGCCTAGCTAGGGGCGTTAAACAATAGCGCTTGTTGGGAGGCAACCCAATCTTATTTTCGTTTTCTGTTTTCTGTTTCTGTTTTGGTGTGTTTTTCACATTATTACTTCTGTAATAATTGTGTTTTCTTGTTTAAATTAGTGTTTGAGCCAAGTAAGACCTTTGGGATGGTCTACGGTATTTGTGGTTTGATTCTGTTAAAAAACAGAAACTTTTGCGCTCAGTCCAGAATTTTTGTAAAGTTACTGGAACGTGATTTTGATCTGAATTTTTTACACAAAATTGATATACAAATTTCCCTGGTTGTCCTAATTGTTCAGAATTTTTAGAGTTACAGAAGTATTCGAAGTCTACAGATTGCTACAGACTGTTCTGTTTTTGACAGATTCTGTTTTCTTTGTGTTGTTTGCTTATTTTGATGAATCTATGGGTTGTATCGGGGGGTATGAACCATGGAGAAGTTACAATACAGTAGGTATTACACAAATATAAATAAAGAATGTGTACACAACAGTACCTAAAGTGGTGATTTATTTTTCTTATACTAACGGATCTCATGAGTTTTCTGTGGAGTTTTTTGTTGTGAAGTTTTCATGTTTTGGGTAAAGATTTGATGGACTATGGAATAAGGAGTGGCAAGAGCCTAAGCTTGGGGACGCCCAAGGCTCCCCAAGCCATATTCAAGGATACCAAAAAGCCTAAGCTTGGGGATGCCCCGGAAGGCATCCCCTCTTTCGTCTTCAATCCATTGGTAAATTTACTTGAGGCTATATATTTATTCACCACATGATATGTGTTTTGCTTGGAGCGTCTTGTATGATATGAGTCTTTGATTTTTAGTTTGCCACAATCATCCTTGCTGCACACATATTTTTGAGAGAAACACGCTGATTCGTGAATTTATTAGAATACTCTATGTGCTTCACTTATATCTTTTGAGCTAGGCAGTTGCTCTAGTGCTTCACTTATATCTTTTTAGAGCATGGTGGTGTTTTATTTTATAGAAATTATTGAACTCTCGTACCTCACTTATATTATTTTGAGAGTTTCTTAAAACAGCATGGTAATTTGTTTAGGTTATGAATTTAGTCCTAATATAATGGGCATCCAAGAGGGATATAATAAAAACTTTCATATGAAGTGCATTGAATACTATGAGAAGTTTGATTCCTTGCATATAGTTTTGAGATAATAGAGATGGTAATATGAGAGTCATGCTAGTGAGTAGTTGTGAATTGGAGAGATACTTGGGTTGAAGTTTGTGATTCCCGTAGCATGCACGTATGGTGAACCGTTATGTAACGAAGTCGGTGCATGATTTGTTTAATGATTGTCGACCTTTGTGTGAGGGTCGGGAGCGCGCGATGGTTAACTCCTACCAACCTCTCCCCTAGGAGCATGCGTCTAATGCTTTGTTTGATAACTAATAGACTTTTGCAATAACTATGTGAGTTCTTTATGACTAATGTTGAGTCCATGGATTATACGCACTCTCACCCTTCAACCTTTGCTATCCTCTCTAGTACCGCGCAACTTTCGCCGGTACATCAAACCCATCTTCCTCAAAACAGCCACCATATACCTTCCTCAAAACAGCCACCATATATTTTCCTCAAAACAGCCGCCATATCTACCTATTATGGCATTTCCATAGCCATTCCGAGATATATTGCCATGCAACTTCCACCGTTCCGCTTTTCATGACATGCACCACCACTTTCATATTGCATATAGAGTCATATTTTGTCATAAGTATCGAGTTGTAAATTTTCTTTTGAGTTGTAAGTAAATAAAAGTGTGATGATTTTCATTATTAGAGCATTGTCCCGTGTGAGAAAAGGATGATGGAAGCCATGACTCCCTCACAAGTTGGGATGAGTATCCGGACTTTACAAAAAAAATAAAAGAGGCCAGCGAAGCCCAAATAAAAAAATAAAAGAGGCCAAAGATGCCCACCAAAAAAAATGAGAGAAAGAGAGAAGGGACAATTGCTACTATATTTTTCCACACTTGTGCTTCAAAGTAGCACCATGATCTTCATGATAGAGAGTCTCCTATTTTGTCACTTTCATATAACTAGTGGAGTTTCATCTTGCACGACCACTTAGTTTTCTTTTTGAGCTTTCATACACTTATAGCTCTAGTGCACCCGTTGCATGGCAATCCCTACTCACTCACATTGATATCTATTGATGGGCATCTCCATAGCCCGTTGATACGCCTAGTTGATGTGAGACTATCTTTTCCTTTTTCCTTGCAACCTCCACCATATTCTATTCCACCTATAGTGCTATATCCATGGCTCACGCTCATGTATTGCGTGAGAGTTGAAAAGGTTTGAGAACACCAAAAGTGTGAAACAATTGCTTGACTTGTTCATCGGGGTTGTGCATGATTTAGATACTTTGTGTGGGGAAGATGGAGCATAGCCAGACCATATGATTTTGTAGGGATAACTTTCTAAGGCCATTTTGTTTCGAAAGGACACGATTGCCTTGTTGGTGTGCTCGAAGTATTACTGTTTTTATGTCAATATTAGACTATTGTTTTGAATCTTACGGGTCTGAATATTCATGCCACAATAAAGAATATTACATGGATAAATATGTTAGGTAGCATTCCACATCAAAAATTCTGTTTTTATCATTTACCTACTCGAGGACGAGCAGGAATTAAGCTTGGGGATGCTTGATACGTCTCCAACGTATCTATAATTTTTGATTGTTCTATGCTATTATATTATCTGTTTTGGATGTTTTATATGCATTAATATGCTATTTTATATTATTTTTGGGACTAACCTATTAATCTAGAGCCTAGTGCGAGTTTCTGTTTTTTCCTTGTTTGTGAGTATTGGAGATAAGGAATATTAAACGGAGTCCAAACGGAATAAAATCTTCGGAATAATTTTTCTTGGACCAGAAGACAACTACCCAGCTTGGAGAACAAGGCAGGAGAGCCGCCGTGTGGCCACAAGCCACAGGGGCGCGCCCCCCTGGCTTGTGGGCCCACGGCAGCTCCCCCAACCCTAATCTTCAGCCTATAAATTCCAAAATATTCCCTGTATACCAGAGAGAGCCACGAAAACACTTTTCCACCGCCAGGAGCCTCGGTTCCCGTGAGATCCAATCTTGGAGCCTTTTCCGGTAATCTGCCGGAGGGGGATTCGATCACGGAGGGCATCTACATCAACTCCATTGCCCCTCCGATGATGCATGAGTAGTTCACCACAGACCTTCGGGTCCATAGCTAGTAGCTAGATGGCTTCTTCTCTCTCTTTGCTCTTCAATACCATGTTCTTCATGATCTTCATGGAGATCTATCCGATGTAATACTCTTTTGCGGTGTGTTTGTCGGGATCCGATGAATTGTGGGTTTATGATCAGATTATCTATGAATATTATTTGAGTCTTTTCTGAATTCTTATATGCATGATTTCATATCTTTGCAAGTCTCTTCGAGTTATTGGTTTGGTTTGGCCAACTAGATTGGGAATTCTTGCAATGGGAGAAGTGCTTAGTTTTGGGTTCAATCTTTCGGTGTCCTCACCCAGTGACATAGTAGGGGTAGCGAGGCATGTATTGTATTGTTGCCATCGAGGATAAAAAGATGGGGTTTTCATCATATTGCTTGAGTTTATCCCTCTACATCATGTCATCTTACCTAATGCGTTACTCTGTTCTTCATGAACTTAATACTCTAGATGCAGGCAGGAGTCGGTCGATGTGTGGAGTAATAGTAGTAGATGCAGAATCGTTTCGGTCTACTTGACACGGACGTGATGCCTATATGCATAATCATTGCCTTGGATGTCTTCATAATTATACGCTTTTCTATCAATTGCTCGACAGTAATTTGTTCACCCACCGTAATACTTGCCATCATGAGAGAAGCCTCTAGTGAAACCTATGGCCCCCGGGTCTATTTTCCATCTTATACTTTCAGATCTAAAACCAAAAACACCAAAAATATCTTGTTGCCATATTTTTACTTTTGTTTTACTTTCCTTTCAAGCAATCTATTCTATCTATCTCTATCAGATCTCATCCTTGCAAGTAACCGTGAAGGGATTGACAACCCCTTTATAGCGTTGGGTGCAAGTGTTTGATTATTTCTGTAGGTACATCCATTGGTGACTTGCTTGTATCTCCTACTGGATTGATACCTTGGTTCTCAACAACTGAGGGAAATACTTATCTACTTTGCTGCATCACCCGTTCCTCTTCACGGAAACCAACGCGTGCTCGAAAAGTAGCACCTACCCTTTCCCGCTAATGTTTTCGGGGAAGAGGACCAAGGCAACTATAAGAGGGGCAGTGCTACTACCTTAGAGGAGTTAGGCCATTTCCACCTTTTTGTACCTTGTAACACTCGTGTGCTTCCCCAAGAGCAATCAAGACAAGCAAGAGTAGGGTTTTACACCGATTGTTGGCCCGAACCTGGGTAACTCTCGTGTCCCTGTCGTGCCCTGCGTGTGTGTGTGTGTGTGTGTGTTCTCACGAAGCACCACTCGTCCATAGCCTCGCCAAGGTCACCTTCGGGTTGAGAGGTAGCTGAACAAAATGCCCCAGAGTTCGAACCAGGGTTTTTGGAGGGTGTGCCCTAGCACAAACACATCTGCGTAATTTGGCACGCCCGGTAGGGGGCCTTCTCCATTTTAGCGTCTTCAACCTCGACATCGACATGCCCGATGCACGTCGCGAGCACGCCTAGCGCGCCCTGTGGAAGGCTGGCATGGTCCGCACGGAGCCCGTCGTCAATGATAACCGCCGTGATTGCGCTGGCTCCGCCACCGAGCCGGCAACAGGGGAGCGACAAGCTTCCACCGTCCACCCGTCTGTTCAGCCGCCGCCGCCTTAGCACGATGCCACCGCGTCTTCGCTCGCTCGCCGCGAACCGTTGGCTCTACAGGCCGCGCTGCTCATGGCACGCGAGCTGCTACGCTACTGTCCAACTGCGGCCGGGTACGACGCCTGGCTTGCGCGCATCACCGAGCTCGTCAATGCCACCGGACACGCACTGGTGCCTTATCGCACTCTTCTGCCTCCGTTGTTGCGTGGCGTGCACGCAGAACATGGCGCACCTACTCTGCCTCCTCCGGACGGCGATGATGCGGCGCCTCGCCGCCACGCACGTGCGCCGGACCCTCCCAGGACGCGTCCTAGCATGCATAGCCAGATGCACGCGTGATCCTCGAGAAGTAGCACGACCGCCAGATCCTGCCCTTCTCCGCGTTCTTCACTGCCATCCTTGAGCACTACGGGATCCAGGCCCTTCATCTTCAACCCAACTCCATCCTGCTTCTGTCGGTGTTTGCCTTCTACTGCGTGGCTTTCGTGGGTGTGAAGCCGTCAGTGGCCCTGTTCCGCCATTTCTTCAGCTTGCAGCTTCATGATGGAGCTTAGCGGTCGGCATGCATCTCCTTGGTCGCGGTCCAGAGCGGGAACATGCTCTTCAAGGCCGGGAAGAAGGTGGAGAACTTCAGGAACCGTTGGGTCTTCTTGGATCTCCAGGGCAACGCCCTCGCCTGGAGCTCCCCAAGGGGTTGCCGGAGAAGACTCCGGCGTGGAACTCCGCGAAGCTCTCCGACCCTCGGGCCAAGCCCGTCTTGGAGTGGGTCCTACGAGACATCAGCGCCCGGAAGTTGACTGGGGGAATGATAGTGAAGGAGTTCCTGGTGCAACGCCTGGCGCCCCTCCAGTCTCACTCGAGGCCCATGTGGGACTACCAGGGTGGCGGCGACGACATGAGGCTCCGTTCTGCGCCCCTGACCCCTACGGAGTTGAACAGGGTTGTGACGACCCTGCTCAACGGCGATCCCGGGGACCTTCCTATGGCCTATGCCCCGCTGTACTACCGCGACGACAAGGCCGACTTAGTCGCCGCGATGCCCAGCTTTGACGAGCTGGGGCTCTCTCCGGCCGAGGGCTCCGGCGCTCCTGTGGCGGTGTCCTCCGACGACACCGTTGATGGAGAGGACTCGGAGGAGACAGTGGATGACGACCTGGAGGAGGTGTCTCCTCCGTCGTGGAGTGCCCTTCTCCGTGGCTTTGATGACGACGACGCCGGCGAGCCCCCTGCCTCAAGTCCTCCGCGATTTGCTAGGGTGCTTAGGGGACCAGGCCCCACACCTCGGGCCGCTCGATCCGCCTGCCGGGTGACCCCAAGGAAGCGCGAGGCTAGGCCTCCTCCGGAGCCCCCAGCTTGCGTCGGCAAGGTGGCCGGAGCGCCCGCCTCACCCCTGCCCGAGACAAAGCTTGCGGGCGAGGCGACCGCGTCCGGGGCTGACATGACCTTGCCGGCCGTGGCCGCTTCGAGCGGTTCCACCGCTCCTCCACGCAGCGGCAGCTCCTCGAAGAAGGATGGAGGCCTCCCCGCCTTTGCCGATGTTGAGAGGAAGAGGAAGTGGGTTGGCGTCGAGGAGTAAGTAGTCCCGCTTGGTTTCATGCCGCCTTTCAGTGGTTTAAGTACTGATGGGCCTCTCTTTGTCTGACAATCAGGGGCGCCGCCGTGCCGAAGTCTAGGAAGAAGAAGGCCGGCGTCAAGCCAAGGGCACCCTCTGACGCGACACCCGCTCCTGGTGCCTTGCTGCCGCCTGACGAGGCGCCGGACGTCGCGGGCGAGGTGGCCCGCGGGGTGACTCTCCTTGTCGCGGCCGTGGAGCCCCCGATGCCTACCGAAGAGGCCGTCCCTGCCCCAGGGGCCATGCCCGTGCTGCAGCCCGAGGGGCATGCCCGTGCTGCAGCCCGAGGGGCTAGCCCCCAGGGGTTAGCTGGGTGTAGGGTCGCCCGCCTCTTCCTTGTCTGTGGTGGTGGTGCAGCCATCGGCGTCTTCTGTCCTTCATGCTTCCGCCCCTCCGGAGGCGGCCCCTGACGCCACACAGACGCCGCCCCCGGGCCATGTCCTGGTGCCACCCGCCCGTGGCCCTCTGGTCGAGTCAGGCACCCTGGACGGGGCCTACTCCGTCTTGGATCAGGTTCGAGGCGCTCTGGGTGGCATTGACGATTGCCTCGCAAGGGAGCGCCTGGGTCTTCTTTCTGGGTGTCTCCAATCTGACGCCTCGGCCGTGGCGTTTTGGGGCCAAGCCGAATCCGCCATGGCTGTGAGCAGGGAGGAGGCCATGTCGGCCAGGGTAGCCCGGGACGCTGCACTGGCTGCAGAGCGTCTGCCATGAAGCGCAGTGACGAGGCAGAGGCCCGCCTGAAGGCCCTTCAAGGGGACAGGTCCACGCTTGCGGAGAGGCTCCGCCGGCAGGAGGAGGACCTCAAGGCCTGCGAGGTCAAGCTCGTCGATCGTGACTCCACGCTGTCCAAGGCGGCCGCCGACCGAGCAGCCGAGCGTGAGCGGCAGGACAAGTTGAAGGAGGAAGTGGCTGCGGAGAAGGCCTGGCTTGCCTCCAGGGAGGAGTCCCTTGCTGCGGCTGAGGAGAAGAAGGCCGCGGAGCTCGAGGCCTTCCCCCCCCATCGAGCTCAGGCTCCGTCGGGCACTGCAGTCCGTCTACCGAGGGGGATTCACAGAGCCCCTGGCGGCTCCTGAGGGTGGCTTCGTCGGACTTTCTTCAAAGCTCGCCGAAGCGCTTGAGGGTGCCATCGCCAGGGTGGAGAACGTCTTGGAGAGTGAGTGTCGCGACCTCTTCTCCGGGGCCGCGACGCGTGTCTTCAGCCACCTCTACCTCCGTGAACCGAGCTTTGACTTCGGCTCCGTGATTTGCCCGGTCGATCCTGGGGTTCGCGCCGCTACGGCGACAGCCGTTGAGGGCGCCATGGGCGCGCTGATGAAGAAGTTCGCCTGCGTCGCCGTTCCCTCGGCTCCTCCTGCAGCCGCGAGGGTTGTCGACGATGATGACAGTGGCAGCAACGTCGACGACGAGCTCCCCACGACCGGGGCGAGCGGTGGTGCCAGCTCCTCTTAGCTTCATTTCCTGGGTCTTCCCCTGTAATGTTTATCGTGCCTCGTGGAGGCGTTAGACTTGTTTGCATTTTCAAAGACATTTTAGTGCTTGTAATGACTGTTAAGCTGTGTGATTTTGTTTCCTCGCTTCTTTTCCTTCCTGCTTGCTGTAGCGCTCTGCGTCGGCAGGGCCCAGTCCCGCGCATACCTCGACCGCCGTTGGGGTGTCCAGATCGCCAGGACGATGCCAAGGGGTGAGGGGCTACGAGACCAGTGAGGCCCCTGAGTCGCGATGCTCAGGGGTCCCCCTTGACATACGAGCAGCCCTCATGAAGGGAACGCGGCGGAGACGGGGTTGACTTGGGGATTTGGAGCGCATTGAGCTCTGCGTCGGCAGGGCCCGGTCTCGCGCATACCTCGACCGTCGTTGGGGCATCTGGATCACCAGGACGGTCCCAAGAGGCGAGGGGCTACGAGGCCAGTGAGGCTCCTGAGTCGCGATGCTCAGGAGTCCCCCTTGACGTACGAGCGGCTCCCATACCTTTGTTTTTGTCCAGGGGGAACGCGTGAAGACCAGGTGCCAGGGACCTGGTGAGGTGGCGTAGCCCCCTTGCAGCCCCCTCACGCGTGCATCCTGGGGGAATGTCGCGAGATGGAGCCGCGAGGGGCCATCCTGAGGTTGAATGCACCTGCTAAGGTGCCCTCAGTTGTTTATCCCCAGCGCGGAGCATAAGGCTTCCACGTTGCGTGGGCATAGCCATTGGTGGGCCGTGTCGTTCGCCAGCGCGGAGCATGGGGCTTCCACTTGGGCGTGGGAATGGAACCCCTCCGCGTCCTTGGGGGGCTCCGGGCGTGTACAGCCCATTAAGTTCGTACGAGTGGCCTGCACGGTAGAACTGGGACGTGTATATGGGTGACGTGAGACCACTCAGGTCTCACGTGGCCCTACCTCAAAGGCGGGTTGCGCCTGAATCTTCCGGTGTGAATCGCCGCTTCAAGTCATGTACACTTTGGAGAAACCTGCGCCGAATGGATTTCCAAGGGCCATCGCTTGAGAAGGCCAAACACCAATGACCCCAGGAGGTGACGTGAATGGGGCCGGCCCGCCAGACAGAGCTCAGCCATTGGATTTATCGACGCTGCAGGGACGGACCCGAGCACAGACGCCGTGCCCAGCCTTCTCATGCGACAACTCCGAGGAGAAAACACCTGGCGCGCGGCTCCTAGGGCGGCGAAAGGCCAACCGGAACCGTGTCGCGCGCCCTGACTCGCCCACTCTTGATTAGCTCACGTGAGGGCGAAGCACCGAGGGCCATGCGAGGTGACGTACACGGGGCCAGCCCGCGAGACAGAGCTCGACCACTTGGATTTTTTGACGCTGCAGGGACGGACCCGAGCACAGACGCCGTGCCAGTCCTTAATCGTGAGGCGGTCCAGGGCAGGCTCATCAGGGCGCTGCGACATTCATGGCGGCGAAGCACCGAACATGCAGGTTGGAATACTTAGGGAAATAGATTGAAAGCATGTAAAGGTCCAAATCATGCAGGAAAACGCAGGCGGGAGGAGTTCCAGCCGTCTAAGGATAATGCGGCCCGATGGGCGCCCTCAAGCTGAGCAAACAAAAAAGTTACCTGGTACGGGCCAAAGGATCGCCTGGCGGCGATGCCGCCGAAGCATGGAGGTAGTCGTAGGAGCTTGGCCCTGTGCCTCCACAAGCTCGGCCTTCACGAGCCCGTCGCCTCAGGAGGCTCGGGGCTCCCGCTCGGGCCCGGCGCCTCCTCCAACTCCTCGTGGTGCCTGGCCCGGTATGGCGCAAAGATGGCCCGGGCAAGACATTGGAACGTGTCAGCCGTGTTCTCCAGCCCGAAGGGCATGCTGGCGTAGTTGCGCGGGTAGGCCCTGCCGTGACCGGCGCGCGTCAGCCAGAAGACATCCGATGATGCAGCCCTGTTGATGCTGGGTACGTTGACGCAGATACGCGGCGCGCCGCCCGGGTCAATGATGGCGACAGCGTTGGGCGGTGCGGGGCAGCACCCACCTCGCACAGCCCGTGCTTCCTGAAGCTCCTTTGTTGCTCTGGTGATGAACTCCCGCGAACTTAGCGCCCCGCGTCATGCTCCTTGCTCGGATGGGTGCGTGCCGGCGCATGCCCCCAAGTTGTGCCCGAGCACCTCGCTTGTCTCGCTGGTCAGGTTGGTAGTCCTCCGGGTGGAAGCCCCCAAGCCCGGCCCAAGGGAGGCGCCGGGCGCGCCTTCCTATGCGAGGGATGAAGGGGCCTAAGCCCCCGGCGTGGACCCTGAGGCGCCGTCCTTAGGGTTTTCAGCCCCCTGGCGTCCCTTGGACAGGAGCTGCTTCTTCTTCTTGCGGATGTCCTCGCGGGGCAGGACACCACCTTCGTCGTCCGAGTGCTCGGCCGCCGTGGCACGGTAGGCGCGCTCGAGGGAGCAGACGGCGTCCTTCTCATCGCAGGCGATAGTGATGACGCCGCCACTTCCCGGCATCTTGAGCACGTTGTAGCCGTGGTGGGTCACCGCCATGAACTTGGCAAGGGCTGGGTATCCAAGGATCGCGTTGTACGGGAGGTGGATGTGGGCGACGTCAAAGGTGATGATCTCGGTGTGGTAATTGGTGCGCCCGCCAAATGTGATGGGCAGGCACACCTGCCCGATGGGGACTATGGAGCCGTCAGTGACCCCTAAGAAGGGCTTGGTTCGCATGAGCTGGTCGTAAGGCACTTGGAGCATCTCGAACGTCTCGAGGAGAGGACATTGAGTCCGGCGCCACCGTCGATGAGGGTCTTGGTGACGAGGACGTTGCTGATGGTGGGCGTGCACAGCATGGGGAGTGCACCCGCCATGGCAGAGCATCTGAGTTGATCCTTGGAGTCGAAGGTGATGGCGCACTGGGACTACTTGAGGGGGCGCGCGGCCTCAAGCTTTGGAAGAGCCGCGTTCACCTCTCGTGAAAACTGCTTGAAGACGCGGTTCGAGGCCGGGGCTTGGGCGCCGCCGAGGATGCAAGCTATTGCCCTGACCTCTTGGAAGCCCCCAGCCCCATCGTTCTGCCTGTCCTCTTCCTTCCTTCTGGGCGGAGGCGGCAGCGGGGGAAGACCGGCCTCGCGAGGGCGGACCTCACGAGGCTGGCCTCGGCGTGACCCCTCCGGAGGCTCGTCGCGCCAGCGGTCCTCATGAGATTGATCGCGCCAGCGGTCCTCCCGAGGCTGGTTTCGCCACTCCTGACGCGGGTCGCGATTGTCCCAGCGGCCTCCGCCACGTCCATAGCCTCGGTCAGTGCGCCCAGGGCATCGGCCAAAGTGCTCGTCACGGACCACCCTGAGCTCCTGACAGTCGATGGTGTTGTGGCTCTTGGTGCCATGGAAGATGCAGAATGGTCGCCCGCCCGTGAGGGGTTCTTCACCTCGGCCGCGCTTTGCCTTGGGCTCAGCCGCCAGCACCGCGGGTGCCTTGCGCTTTGGCTCCTTGGCCTTGGTCTTCTTGTCTTCGGTCTCCGCCTCCGGAAGCTCGCGGAGGTAGAGGCGGCCCTCCTCGGCCTTCGCGCACTTGTTCGCCAAGTTGAACATCTCCAAGGCCGAGCTCAGGTCATCGTGGATAGCCAGCTCCTCCCTCATCCTCTGGTCCCTGACGCCGTCGGTGAACGCCGAGATGATGGCCTCATCTGAGGCCGTCGGGATCTTGAGGCGGGTAGTCGGGAAGTGTTGTATGAACTTGTGCAGGGTCTCTTCGGGTTGTTGCTTCACGCGATGGAGGTCTCCCACCCCAAGCGCGCGGGCACGGGTGCCCTGGAAGTTGGCGACGAAGTGCTCACGCAGGCCTTCCCAGGAGGTGATTGACCCTTCCGGGAGGTTGAGGAGCCAGGAAAGCGCGCCTCCTTTGAGCCCCATGGGGAACCAGGTTGCCATGACCTTGTCGTTTCCGCCGGCCGCCTGGATGCTCAGAGAGTAGAGCTGTAAGAACTCAGTGGGGTCTGCGGTGCCGTCGTAGCGAGGAGGCAGGTCAGGTTTGAAATTGTAGGGCCACATGGCCGGATGGAGTTTCGGGGCGATGGCGCGGCAGCCCACCGGGCCCACGGGCGGTGCGCGCTCGGGAGGAACCTGATCTTGATGCTCTTGCTTGGCTGCCTCCAGGGGTGCCCAATCACGCCGCTGGCGCGCCGGCGATGGGAGCTCACGCGCGTCAACGCGCGACCGCGGCACCACCTGGCAGCTTACTTCTTCTCTCACCCTCGCCGGGGGCCCACGCGGTTGGTCGCGTGGTCGTGCTTCTGTCACACCCTGTATTTTGCCTCTTCTGTCTAAGTTAACATAGCTCAAAAATTAGGGCCAATTAAAACTTTTTGAGTGCCTATGAATGCTTGACTTATGTGCAAATTGCTTGTTTGTTTGATTGCTTGTTGGTGCTCTATATTCATAAAACTCCCTCCTACTCTCAAAACTCTTTTCCTTGATCTAAACTCTTGTCCAATGATCATACCATGTGTATAGTACCTAAAACTATTTTGATCAAATATTATTTTGGCCAAAAAGCATTTATTCAATTTAGGTTTTCAAAACCCCCTGAATTGAGGTTTGTACTACAAGTCCTCAAATTGGGTGGATTGTTTTGACCCACAGGATTTATTTGTAACCTAGTATATATATTACTTCTCAAAACCACCAAATATTATTTTTAAAGATTATTTTAATATTTTATTTAAAGGGTTTCTCATAAAGCCAGAAATGGTTTTTCATAAGGAAAAATTATTTAAATGCTTTGAAAATATTTTAGAAAATTTAGGAAAATTCAGTGGACATATATTGTCCATATATAAGAGTTTAAACACATGGTCATGTTCAAAATATTGGACAAAAACCTTCAAAACCATTTCTGCTTATTTCAAGCATTTGAAATATTTCTATAAGAAATATTCTCAAATAAATCCAGGAAAATTATAGCAAGTCACATATGACAGATGTGATCATCTTGCCAAGTTTCATCTCAATCCCAATTGATTTGGTTCACCAAAATATCCCAAAACCCTCTCTGTCCAGATCCAAATTTGAGCAACTCTACATTTCCAACTGTCCGCTATTGATCTCAAACTTTGTGGACATGTTCTAATACTCCAATAATGCATCCACACCAAGTGGTGCATCAAGGAGAACATATTAACTTGTCCAAATCCCCCCAAACCCCTTTCTGCTGATTTCAAGAATTGGAAATCTTTGCATTGCCAAGTTTCCCCATTTGGCCCCAAACTTTTTGTGCATGCTATAATCCCTAAATTATGCCACCACATCAAGTGGTGCATCAAGGCGATTAGCTTAGCATGACTGGATCTACAGAAACCTGATTCTGTTAGTTTCTAGGGTTTACAAAGTTTCTATTGTCAACTTTGCTCAATTGAGCTCAAACTTTGTGATCCATCTCATTTTTACCCACCATTTCATCCTGTTAGATATCACAGTAAGTGAGGAATATTATCTTGCCCAAACACATCACAAACACCTTCTGGTCATTTCTAAAAGTTACTGTTTTCACCACTTTTACTATTCCTCTTGCTCTGAAATTTTTACCAGAGTCACTCACTCACCTCTTACACCTCCAGTAAGAATCCTACACTCCCAGCTCAATGATTGATGGGTGAAATCCCCATTTTTACCCCTCTGGACAGCAAGTTTCCCCCCCCCCCCCTCTTTTGCTTCCCTTCTCTCCTAAGGCACCTCCAGGGCACCCCCTTGTCCATTTGCACTTTGTCTACACTCCTAGATACCCCTAGACACTAGAGGACACGCCAGAGAACGCGGGAGCATGCCATGGCATGCCATATGGGCGCTCCAGAGCGCGCTACAGTGTGAACCCGCACTATAGCCGCCACCCAATGGATGCTCCCGATAGCCTCGGGCCTCCCAGCGTGTCCCGCGTGTCCCCCTCGATGTCCACAACACGGTGCCCTGTCACCCCCCTCCTCCTTCTCCCTCCTGTCGCCCCACCTCGCACGCGCAGCGGCCGACCGAGCCGGCCAATGTGCGACTTCACACGCACGAGGCCCTGGAGCACGCCCTGCTCTCTCTCTCTCACTCCTTATCCCTCCAGCAGCGGCAGAGACCGAGCTGGCGCACGAGCTCGTGGTACACCGTGGATCTCCCTATAAGAAGCCGCATCCGATCCCCTCTGCGCTCCCTTGGCTCTCTCT